>CAVNZK010000173.1:0-696025 GCA_963693345.1 Pieris melete
TGTATGAAGGAGCGTTGGTAAAACTCTAGGTATATAATAAATCAAAAGGAAAGGTATAGTTGTGTGTATTAGGAGGGAGAAAAAACAGAGGGAACGCCCACCAGAAACCTGGGAAGATGGAATAAAAGGGATAGCGGGGATTATAAAATGGTGGCGAGGATGAGAGACTAGTGGAAGAATTTGGAACAGGCGTTCACGCCGTTGGAAGCCGTGTACTAATGTAAAACATAATGACATAGACTTAATGTTATCTAATGTAGTACTCGAATAAAGGCAATTTCTATTATTATTTTATTTATAGCTGTTGGCAGATGCTTGCTGTTTTGCGATAAAAAAAACGACGTGAAAAGTCAAATTATTTGTCTTATTATAGTCTAACTTACTATTACTACTGCAATTTCTAAAATATTATCGTAAGTGATATTAATATGGCATTAAAACTTACAACAACTTCCTTGGTAGGTACTACTTTTTTGGGTCTAAAGAACAACTAAGGAGCAAAACCATAGACTGTATATTAGACAGGACAGGAAATTGTATTGACTCGGTCAGAATACGTAATAATTTGTAGCCGAAGAAAGTTCGCAATAATTTAAATAATTACCGTAGTAGTATTGCAAATATATGAGGACATCATTTACTCTTTATGAGTGTAAAAGTGTTATTGAGAAGAGGAAACGTCTGAGAACTCAAAATAGGTATTATATTTCGTAAGGATAATAAGGGTAGGAAAGGCGTATATCACGAGATAGCGTTAACGTATTGAGTTAAGAATTTAACAAGTACCTACCATACATTTGAAGCTAGAAAGGGTCTCTTACTGCTGTAATAACTGAATAATTAATGTCGTCGCGCCAACGAGTCCACACTCAATAAAAAAGAAACAAAAAGCTAGGTGTCGGCAAAAGAAAGAGAGGACGTATTTATATTAAATTTTTCTTTAATCGGCCTGTACGCAGGGTCACTTTAAGTAGTAGAAGATTTTTTTACTCTATATTAACCACTCGCGTACAACAGAATACAAGCGAAGTAATGAAATGTTAAGTGCTATGTAACGAATGTTACTGAATTATAGTGTGGTGGTTGTTAATAAGCCACCATTACAGATTACTCTAATGCGGCAACTATTTAAATTTTTATCATAAACAGAAAAAAAACACAAAATTAAACAGTAATACATTAAAATATTTACAAAAAGATCTTACAGTAGGTATAAAAACCGCCAGTTCAAAGAAGTAAATCTCAAATGACTACTTTAAATTGAGAAATATTGGTGTCTATTTATAGAGAAAGGCAATAAAATCAAGGACTGATTGTCCTTCAAAATTATTTCAACTTTGTGCCAAGGTATTTGGGAATAACCGTGAAGGGAATATAATGGTTTTGTTTGTATTTCCCACGAGTGAAGTCATATTTTGTCTCTGCTATGGAACGTGTCATTAATTATAATGGATAAATCCTCGAGTGTTGGAGCGTCTGAATAGGAAAACTTAAGAACTCTTTCAATTATATATTTTTTTGATAGTAAAAAAGGAACTTTTACCTTCTCAGCCAAGGCGTCGGGAATTGAATTTTGATTGATTGTATTGGCTGGTTTTTTACGCTTAGTTAGTAGTGAGTTAAAAGTAACGCTGAAATTCATTATTGACTTTTATATGATCTCTCATATATCATGCCTTTATAGTAGCATATAAAAAATGCGTTGCCTTTTATTTAATTTCATTTATGTACATCTTTTAATGAAGACAATAACACTTATAAAATTTGTAAGATGTGTGAAAACGACATGAGAACTTACGAATCAGGCGCAGCGCTAACCAGATCCACGCAACTTCCTCACAATCGAGTAGCCCGCAAAATTTCAGCACACAACTCCCGAGGGGACTTTTTGTATCGAAGAAATTGCACGGGCCCGCCAAGCGCCTACGTGTATACATAAATGTCAATTCATATAGCACTTAGGTAGGAATATGACAAAGCGAAAGAAAGAAATAATATTCGAAAATAATTAAGAATGCAAACGTGCTAAAACGATACGACGAAAGGTCTATATGGAGTTGCTGAAAATCTACACTGAGTCATTTTTAATCACAGTTTTAATGGACCATTAAACGATGAGCACAACGTGAGACAGGCGTGTAAAATGGATATATGCTTCTAGTCAACAGAGGACTGTACTGGATTTTATCAAGCAACTCCGTATGAATACAATGATGTATTATCTTGTAAAGATACACTAGATAGTCACGTCGCAATTCAAGTGTATCTTGACAAGGGAGGCTTTTTACCCTCTTATAGTTTTTAAATAAGCTTTTCGGCAGTGTGTGTTGTCCTGAAGCTGCAGTGGCCTAGGGCGGTTAAACAGCCTTGCTTGTTTAGCAGCTAGCTTTTCCATCATAGTTTGCCGTTTCCGACGATAGAAATTTGCCGTAATCGTCTGGCCAGATTTAAGAAAGTTATAGTGAACGACCCCGGTCATCAAACGCTCACAAGTAACTTTGTCGGAGTCAATTTTCGCTTGGAGCATGATTTGGTTGGTTCGGCTACTTACTATTGTAAGGGCTAGTTGATCTAATTCTTAGGGTAGAAAATTAAACACTCCAATGAAAATTCACTATAATTCACTTCACTGATTTTACGTAAACTGTATAACTTCAAACTTGAGCAAAGGAATTGCCCGTGCGCATGTGTTTGTGCTCTTTTATAATTCCCTACTCCGACTCGGCCATCCCACTTCGGGCAGATGTTCGAGTCGATTCGTAACAATTCGTAAACTGAATGAGTCAAATGAGTTACATTGCTATTCACATGCGCACTACGTATAGAATTTAATTAAATAAATATTAAAAGCGAACACTATTGATACCAAAAAAACGTATTCATGTATGTATACTTGAAATCTCAATTTCAGTTCTTCAGGATGTAATAAAACGAATTCTTTTGGGTTTTTTATTTATTTTCAACTATGTCAAGTTACATAAATAGTATTTAAACACCAAAAATATTAACATTTCTACTAAGTTTCAAAAGAAAATGGATGCTTTATGACAGTTTAATGTAGTTTCTACCTCATAACACAGCTAAAAAATATCCGAGTTTCCGGCTAATAAATTGGCTGCTTAAAACTCTTTTCTATCGCTCAACATGTTGAAATTTGCGTAATTACGTGCTAAGAACATATTAAAATGTTTTTGGAATATATCAATTAGAAACACGAGTTTACGTGATATTATATTTAAGAATGCTTCATCCTGAACTATAAAAAGAGTACCGAGAGTTTTTTACGCCGGCTTTTTCTCTCGGCCTACACCCTCTGTCTTCTTTGTCGATGAGTGGGGATGTCTACCGATACAAATTTAATGACGTGGAATAAGTGATACCTGTATCTTATATTCCATAATAAACATATTTTTTTATTTTTTTTTATTTCCTCTGGTGAGGGAAAATTATCCCTTTTCTTTTGAAGACGTTATAACTAAGAAGAATCAGACTTTGAGTGGCGTATACGTTATCGGTCTGCTCATATTATTCAAAGTCAATTTAAGACCTAACTAACCTCGGGTATCGAGATTATTTTATGTGGATTCAAAAAGTTAAATATCATATTCTCACTTACGATCTGTCGTTACAATGGTTTACGTAGACATGACAAAGGCCGGCAACTCACCCATAGAAAATGGGTGTCTGTGGGCTGTGATGACTGCCCCTTTTGGACGTCTCTCCTATTATATAAAAAAAAACAAAAAAAAACAGAACAATTAACGATTCTTTACCTGAATACTGTCTCCGTACCGCTATTATTGGTACGCCCTCAGAGGCGGAGGAAAATGTAAGTTCTATTTTTTTATATACGGGAAACTTGGCGCTTAACAAACTCTCGATTGTGTATGTAACACATACAGAAAGTCCTGTTTTCTCGCGATCAAGTAGCGAGGAATAGCTTATAAACACCTGCAATAAACAGACCGATATCGCATAATATTGAAATAACATACACTTAACAGATATACTCTTATATCTAAGGTATACAATGACAATAAAATGGAGGTCCCTAAACATTCAAATAATGAAAAATCTACGAAGGAAGTGTCTGGATTATAACAATGTAAATACTAAACGTACGGGAAAACTACATTTAAAGCTCTTTCTCCCACTATAAGGAAATGGATTTTTGTAGTGTGAAGAACAAATAGCAAGACGTAAAAAAATAGCTAAAAATATATAACCGTCTCTAAATGGAAACGTTTTCAGATTAAGCGTGATTTATTATTTATGCGTATATTTTATGGAATTTAAGTTTATGTTATATGTAATTTTATTATCGTTTTCAATCGTCACTTAAGAAACTATGTTAAAAAAAACAACTTTCCGAGGTGCAATTAGTGGTTAAGCCTAAAACACCTGTATGTAATTCATTTTTTTTTAGTTTAGTTTATTTTATATGTGTTTTTATTATTTAATAATAATAGTTAGTTTTGGAGTGTAGAATGATAGAAAGCTATTGCAGCGTTAATTAAGGTTCTAGACTTGTTGGTGCTGTTATTGATAAAAGCAAATATATAATTTACGATTTACTGATTCGTTCTTCCTTACTAATAGTTATAAATACCTTACAAAAGTCGTAGAAAGTTTGTTTTGAATAGAAAAATAGTGAATATTCTAACAGTTAACATCTTAATATAATGACGTTCATATTCTAAGATTACTTTTATGTAATTTTCAGTACAAAGTATTTTTGTATATTTAGTATTTGACCGCAAACTCAGATTGCTAAAATGATTGTGAATGCGACGGTATTTTAAAACACAAGTTATGAACAAAATAGTATCATTCACAATTATTTTTGATTTATCACACAGCATAAAAATCAATTGTCCATAGACAAATAACGTCAATTGTCATAAATTTTAGACATCTATAGACATTGTTTATAGTCTATAATCATTTAATGTTTATTACTTATGGTTTTAATAAAATTTTACTTTTAGTATTCTAGAATATGAATGTCGTGCAAGCGTAATTTTTTATAATACTGATATTAACAATAACTATTCTAAACATCTATACTTTATTAAAAGAAATCGATCGATAATTTTAGTAATAATACACTTATTACTATAATACAAAATAAAAAGTATTCAATAGGATTATTAAAGAATATGATCATGTTGTTCTGACTAGGTGATCTTTTATTACTTAATTTTAAAGTCTATCTGTCTGTTTCAATCACAGTGTAAACACAATTTGATAGACTCTATCTATCAAAAAAGTACTTGAGTAAAAACGGTTAGATTTAGTTGTTATATATAAGATAATAGATATATATTAAACATCTCCTATCTTTAACGTGTATATATGGAGTGACACCTACAATTTGAGCTTACGAGCAGTATGATTGCGTCATACCGTGAATATTAACATCCTTCCTCCAAATATGAACACTAAAACAATGGTAGACGGAGAAAAGATAGAAACATATACAGAATACAATGTATTTGAATCTCTAAAATTATAGTATTAGTAATCTGTGCTCAAAGTTTAATGGTAAAACAAAATTCAAATATCGAATATTCCTTAAGGTCGTACAACACAAGTTACACAATACTATTCAGAAACATGTAATTAGAATCTATACAATAAAAAGTTGTCACAAAAGTTTCCTATAATGTACAAGTTATTTGCTCCTAATTTTGTGCCGCTACATTAGATGACGTAGCGAAATTGCTACGAAAGCGCTACGTTAACACGTCATAAGTTAAGTTTACTTGTGAAAGTTCTACGCAGTATGAAATCTGGATACGGTACGTTATTTCTTTGAGTAATTTGTCGAAATATGGGAATAATATGAAAATACATAGCTTGTTTTTTAACATCTGTTGAAAATAGTGTCGTATTCCTATCTTTTTTTACTGTTAATGTTAGTTTTTACTCCATCTGTGGCTCTATAAAGAGGATTAAGATGAATTATAGAAGATGAAAATAAATAAATTTGTTGAAGAACTCTTCACAAAGGGAACCTACTAATACTGCTAATTATAATGTATGGAATAGGCCTTTCAGTGAAAAGTTTTGATTGGAGATTTCTATACTTCGACTATTAGAAAGAAAAAAATACTGAATGTCTTCCTTGTTGGCTATCGTAGTATGGTTCATAGTTACTAAATAAACTTTGAACTTTGCCAACAATTTCAAAGAGCACTTTAATATTTTATTAAATTCAAACAATATCCAAATGATGGTAACATTTAAATAATGTAAGTAATACAAATTGTCCCGCGTAATCTTGTTCATTCGAAACCATAAGGAAAGCAATTGCATTGAGTTGATTTTATTATCTTGTCTCGTCCTGTCTAGACATTGTTTTCATAATACAACGAAGATCCGTAAACAAAACATAAAATTAAAAATGCTTTTGTTCGCCCTCTGTCTATTGATTAACATTTTCAACATTGGAATTGTTTTGTCTGTGAATCTTTTGTTGTGATTAACAGTAAATTAAGGTATTTTTAATTAATAAATAAAAATTCAATTTATCCAAAGCCGGTATTTCGTCCTCTCAGGCGTTTTTGTATAGACTGTTCATGAACTTATAAACAAGACTTATAACAAAGAAAGATGGCTGTTGCTATGGTAACGAGGTTTTTTCCTGTAAGAATTGCTGAACGTTAAAACATGGTATAAACTTTAGTTCACGTTGTATAATGCCGAAGGGGTTATCATATGTTTCATCACATTTATATATATGCACAGTGGCATGAGAGTGTTAAGGACAAAACATTAGCTCTTTGTGGTTTACTATGTAATGAACAATGCAAAATAAGCCTTCTAAAATAACTCTTGTTGCCAAAATTTATCCGAAGTATAAATGTACCTTCACTGAAGTAGTTACAACTACTTTAACAAGTATAGACTAAATATGTTTTAAATTCGTGACAAGTCAGGTTTACAGTACATGAAGATTTTCACAGGATTTAGATTTTGAGATATCGTTGATACAGATTTTATGAAGGAGCTCCCGGGCGATGCTAAGAGATATGTGGGTACGGGAGCTGGCCAACTTTGAAGGTTTTGCGTCCTGTATACAAAAGTATATATTAGTTATATAATATTCCATGTAATTCAATCAGATAAATACAAAGTGTATATAATGAAAGTTAAATAAGTGTTACTGTTCGAAATACATTATATTAATTTTATAAAATTGATGAGGGTGATGCCAAATATTTACACACGGCCGATCGACACATTTTTTGATAGTCTTTGTTGAGCTTCTTTCGGGTTACGTGTTCTCGTGCATCTAGCATTTTTTATTTGGATAATACATATATACTTTTTGTTAATTATAGTTGATTATAGATACGTCCACTATTTAGAATTTTATAGTGAGTGTTTAGTGCGTGTTTAAGAACTATTGTGAGGCAAGGTATCAATCATCATCAGTCTAACCTCTTTTTGTGCCCAAAATAAAACTAATCCAAATACTTACGGCTGATAATATTGTGTGCCTATCTTCCTGTAAGGAGACATTGACGAGGTATGTACTTAGGACTTATTATTTTAATATGAATTGTGTATCGACGGCCACCGAACCGTTCTTTGTGGTACAGTTACTATGGTAACACAGGTCCCGGCAAACCCAACACTGCTCACGATTAATTTGTTTAGAATATCAAAATACCGTCATATATTGGTAACAGTTTGATAAGTGACGTAATTGTCAAATAAGAGTTTTTGATACATGATTACTATTTTTTTAGTTTATTAACTTTTCAGGAAATAAACGTAACATTTAAGGCGCAAGTTTCCGTACCTTATTAGTCTTTACTAAGAAGTGTACATCTAAATGTTCCTTATTCCATTATATTTTTCTTTCCGCAATTTCTTGTTAGTTTTCTTTTTTGATTACTACTATTTTAATTTTATTATGATTATATTCCTTTTCTGTGTGAGTGTTTCGTTACTAATAAATTTTATGTCAGTCTGTCTATCTGTTACGTTATCCAAACCTACCAGTGTCAGCTATATATTTAAGGTATTACTTACAAAATATTTTAATGTACATAATTTAATGAAACCAAAGTTTGTAAGCTTTGGTATACCTTAATAATCTTATATTAATCAAGTTCAGAAAGCTAAGGTTCGATAAACGAGCTTAGTTAAATGTGGCTAAACTTTCAAAGTCAATATATGAAGTAATTTATGATTAGTTTAGATTTAAATTAATGTTTCTTTTAGAAGTTTATATAATTTAGAAAAACTGTAGTAGTAACTTATTATTTTAAAAAATCAGCTACCGATCAAGTATTAAGTACTAGGCAATCTACAATATAATTGCCTATTGCTTCAGCGTGCAAAATCAAAATCAAAAAAACGTTTAGATGCATCTTAACGCTTGCTTATGAATGTCAAAAACGTTTAAAAAATTCGCGAAATAGCGAGACTACGCCATCTGTGATTCTGATCCCTGAGGTCGTAGGTTCGATCCCGTGTACCAGTAGGCTTTCTGTCTTTTAAGCATCTAAGACTCGCTCGTACCGTGAAGGAAAACATCATGCATGCCTCAAATCAAAAAAAATCGGCGACATGAGTGGTCTATGAGATAAAAATGATCAAAGTTACGTATGTATTCTGCCCTGCGATTCTGTAACTCACTTTTCGAACTCACACAGCGGTTTTCGCATCGGCGGTCGCTCTCAAATCAGTCGTAGTTTATTGTTTATAAAATGCCAAATCATAAAATGACTGCTTCACGACTGATTTGAGAGCGACCGCCGATGCGAACACCGCTGTGTGAGTTCGAAAAGTGAGTTACAGAATCGCAGGGCTGAGGCTAAGAACAATACAGTGTTGTAGCTCCACTGGATTATTATTACATGGCAAGAATATTAAATTTCACTACTCCCAAACACATATAGCAGACCAACGATGCTAATTCGGCTCAAAAATAATTCCTTTGTTGGCCGGCTTTAGTCCCTTTGGTAGAATGCCTAGAGCAACCCCTGAGGCAAGAAACTTCAACGGGTTACAACATTTTATGTAACTCACCACATTCTAGACAATGTTTGTGTTGTTTATATGTTGTTTGTTTAACGCCGCTTGATTAAATAATCATTGGCCAGTTGTGATAAGTTAAAGTACAAGAATTGACAAATAGTTTTACAGTTTAAAAAAACTGTTAGAAAAAATCATAAACTTGAGCATACTACAATATAAGCTTATTATTATAGAAATAAAAAACATTTTATTACACATAATACATATTAATGTTTTTAGTTATTTGACGTAAATAATTTTACTAACAATGCTACTTGTGTGGACATGTTTGTCGCGTCTCAGCTCTATCGGTCAAGCCAAAAAGCTGGGGCCGCAGAACAGGCGAAAAATAATAAACGGCTCAAATCTAAGATTCTTTCCTCCAACTTCGTTTTTGTTCCCTTTGGAGAACATGGGCCGTGGGGTTCAAGTGATTTAAAGAGATTAATGTTTTGTATATATATCTATTATATATATATTGTTATTGTTAAGATTTATGTTGGTACATAGTACCGGTGACCCCAGAGCAGGTGCCACAGGGACCAAAATTTTGAAATTTGTTTTAATTTTCTTTTTATTATTCTAGTAACTAAGTAGGTTAAGAAAATTGTAAATACTAACAATTATATAACCGAACTTGAATATTAGAATTTTTATTAATATTCATGTGGAAGTTTCTAATACTTAATAAATTAATAATAAATAAATAAAATACGAGTACCTAGTCCTGTACTTGTGGATTTTCAGTCACAAACATTTTCTTTATATAACGTTTTCAAAATCAAAATTTCAGCTGTGTTTTATTCATCCAACATTTCTAATATCTTTTTGGAAAATGTACCTGTTTACCGATCTTCTTTGCTTGTTTCTTCTCTCTGCTCTCTTTCAAACGTATCTGTTTTAGAATCCCAACCAAAAGCTCATCCACGTTGTGTTGAATTCCAGAGGATGTTTCAATAAACTTAGAATCACGCGATGTGGCTAAAGCTTTTCCTTCTGTAACAAAATATAATAAGTATCTGTATTTTTGTTCTTTTAGAGCAGTGTTGGCCACTGTCTTGGTGCGTACGACTCGCTGAGGTCGTTGGTTCTGTCCCCGGCTGTGCACCAATGGACTTTCTTGCTATGTGCGCAGTTAACATTTAGTCGAATGGTAAAGTCGACGAACCCAAAAACCCAAATAGTCGACGGTGTGTGTCAGGCACAGGCGGCTGATCACCTACTTGCCTATTAGATTAACAAATGATCATGAAACAGATTCAGAAATCAGAGGCCCAGGTCTAAAAAGGTTGTAGTGTTACTGATTTATTTATTATTATTTTAAACGCTTTATATTAGCTTCACCTGTATGTATGTATATATGTATGTAACCGACTCCTTCGGACTCGATTTTGATCCACTTTTAACGGAAAGATTTAATTCAAACTTTGCGCACCTGTCAAAGATCGATGACAATGCAATAATCCGAAAAAAATTTAACTAAAAAATAAATAATAGTTTAAAAAACTCTGTGCCATATTTTTCGTCTATCGAGCTGCGAGCAACCCACGCTTTTTCACAATAATACCAGTATTTTTTGTTCATTACCATTTTCAGCCTGAATTAGAGATTATTTTTCACTTTTTAGTTTGATGTGCTTTAAAAGCGTATGTTCTAGTTTTTTTAAACTATTATTTATTATTTCTGTTTTTTGTTTTATTTGTAATTACAGAAGCTAATTTTACTAACCATTAGTAGTAACCTGTCGTGCTCTTGCCAGATCAGCCTTATTTCCAACCAAGACTACAGTTCTATCACAAGTGAATTGTTCTCTTGCGAGGTACGCCAGCAGTTCTGCTGCCCTGGTGAATGAGCTTTTGGCGACAACCGAGTAGACCACGACGCAAGCATGCGGCTCGTAGGTTGAAAGGCAGTTCTCCACCTGATAAAAGATCGTTCAGTCTCATAGTCTGCAGACTTGTTAAAGTAATGCAATTATTAAAATTTTAAGTACTAACACTAATGACATAACTTATGTCTAACAATTAATACAACTTACTCATTATATATATATTGGAGAAATGGCGCTGGTATCCGCTGCCATTGTGATTTTAATTAAATAACATCAAAGTGTAATTAGTTCAAAACCGTTATATGGTTTCGAGTGGTGCTTTTGTCGCTAGACGACAATATTCCTATCCTTCATAGTCAGTACCTACCTCTGACTTTCTACCTTCATTTCTTCACGCGTAATCCTACACGTATCTTCCTGCACCATTATTTAGCTGCTACCATCTTTCCTCGTTCCTATCACTACTTACAAACTCCTGTTTGCCCTTGATTACTATCTCCGTCATATATAATGTGAACACTACATTATATGTTATAACTTGAAATGATTTGCTTATTATTAAATAGTAATCATATTTCCAATATACATGGAAAGTAAAGAATTAGTAACATTTATTTTTCTTGTTCTGGTTAGAGATATATTTAGTAACATAATTAAAAGATTATCGCAAGCCCCATCCGATACCTCTACGTATATATATACTTATCGATGACATGTACACATACTTAATGTCAAATACCTCTCAAGTGTACTATTAAAATGGCCGCTATATAAATGTTTAAAAGTAAATTAATTAACTGGTATATTATATCGTAAGTATATCTAAATAAAACTGCTGAAAAATATCCGCTTGAGCTAAAAGCAAAGTTGACGGTATTTAATTAGCCCCCACACTAGGATTCCCTGTGTCGTGGGCAGCTAGTCTTTTCCATTTGACATATTAATCATTTTAGGTCCTTATAATTTCTACATAACACTTACAATTTTATTATTAAACTATTGTTGCACGATAAGAATACTTTCCGTTTTAGCATAGTTTGAGAAGTTACGCTGAAATATGTGTACACCATGTCCGATTGTGTGGTTATAGAACTTCACAAGCTTACTTCACCTTGTTTAAAAAAAACATTATAAATGTACCTAGCGTAATTTAAAGTATTAAACTTATATAAAACCTTTGCTGAGTCCAAAGGCTGTGAATAATTCGAAGCGTCGAGATATCTTACTTAATTTAAAAGTTTTATTTTTTGTAGTAATTGCGTAAGTCAGGGCATTGTAGTTCTCATATTTTCCTTTCGTAATATAGGTAATAGGTATCTCTTTAGTGTAACTATAATAATTCGCCTTGTCGTCTGGCATTCTACAACAGTTTTTAAGGCGATTTATAAATATACATTGAGAATATACATAATAAATCAGAAATTTAACTCTTGTAATCTACGATTTTATATGCTGTCTATTACTGAAAGTATTTTTGTTGGTCTAGTGGCTTCAGCGGACGACACCCAAATCGGATTGTCTTAGACCCAAGAGTCGACGGCGTGTGTCGGGCAAAGGAGGCTGATCACCTACTAGCCTATTATTAACTTATGATTATGAAACTGGTACAGTGATCTGAGGCCCAGACGTGAAAGGGTCGAGCTCACTGGTTTTTTATAAGTAGATTTTCAGTTAAAAGTTGGATGGAGATTTTATAAAAATAATGTAGAATTTTGTATTTTCAAAAACTTTCTCCTTCAACCATAGGTGCATATAGTTAGTATATCTCGTTTTTTTTTAATCCAACCACCTGCTCGTTCCGTAAAAATTAATAATACATGTAAAAATGGCTACTCACAGACATTTCTGTACTCGGATGATCGATGAATATGAGCTCGGACTCCTCTCCATCAAGTAGTACGGACACGGATTTTTCACCGAACTCGTCGTCTGAAACAATGATCCATCAATTAAAACATTTTAAATATTCAAAGTAATTCTAAAAGCTTTTACTTTTGTATAGTTTATATTCTAGTCTCTGGAACGTTGGTTATACAATAAAAGTTAATAATAATGTTTTGTATATTTAAAAACATATACATTTTAACGTTGCCAGATGTCTGCAATCGTTTTTCAAAAGCTTTAAATAGCGAATATATACTAAAAAGGGAAAACGCAAATAAATGTTGGTATTATCTGGAAGGAATCAATTGTGTATTTAAATACAATAACGGAAAAATAAATACAGCTCATTGATTTCTAATCGCTTCGTAAGCCACCACTGCTCTCGTCCTATTGTGTTAGTTATTTAAGATGTTTTTTTATAATAATGTTCGTAACTGTAAGGAATTTGTGATGTGGCGATAATATTTTCAGTTTTCACTTTCACAGACGCTGTCCCATACACATATCTTAAATACAAATATTCTAACTTAAAAAACAAACAAAAAACATCTAATTGTAAATAAACTTAACTGTTCTCGAATCCATTTAAAAACTTATCAAAATCGGTCCAGACATTTATTGTTTTACGGCTTTGTCGGGAAAGATTCAACCGATCAACTTCCGATAGACATTACGATTAGATATCAGTTGCGCTTAGCTACATAATTTTTAACAAATTAACGGGTAGACCATGTTTTGACTGATAAATTGTTGGTTTTTCTGTTTGTTGGAGTTTCAGTAATTTTGGTAATGGTAATACTGACATAATTTAAAAAAGGATATAATATTATATAGACCCTTATTAAAGTTACTTTATATAAAATATGTCAGCGTATTTTTTTAAACTTGGGGCAAACCAGATTATGGCGCACCTGATGGTAACTGACTTCATTGCCAATGGAAAACCACCAAACGTATAAAAATCGTGGCAAAAACTTTTAGTGACCTCTCTCTATCATATAACAATTAATGTTATTAATTATTCATGTATTTAGTATACTATAAATTGTCTTTACCTTCTAAATATGTACGTTAAATAACAAATGTGGCTGCGCGATATTAAAAATCGTTTAGTTCCACGATAAAATTCTATCTGGCACATCGTTTATTCTCAATTAAGCGGGAAATCGCTAGTCGTGTGCATTCGACTGCACCGGACAGCCGATAATAGCAAAACATCGATTGCGATTCGCTTTATTGAACCTTCTTTTCTTCATTGACAATAGGACAGACACATAACTGCGTCTAAGTGATCATGAGAGATTACAATTTATGATAATTTAAAGTAATAATACAATATATAGCCTGCTTTAAGTTTAAATGAATTTCTGAGTATTATTTATTACAGGCTCATAATCAAATCAATTGTTTACCAAATGGATTTTGGATGTAGTTTTCAAAACCTAAACAACTACTTAAAATATATCTCTATTACTTCCTCTAAAAGCTAGGTAAGACGTTTAGTGAACTAAATTTGGTCCCTAAATAATAATAATAGTAATTAGTTTGCCATAGCTGCAATCACTGAATATTTAGTATTTTAATAATCTTATAATAAATAGAATTTGGATTTTTTATTGAGCAGTGTTGGCCTAGTGGCTTCAGCGTGCGATTCTCAACCCTCAGGTCCAAGGTTCGATCCCCGGCTGTGCACCAATGGACTTTTTTTATATGTGCGAATTTGTAATTCGCTCGAACGGTGAATGAAAACATCGCCAGAAAACCAGTTTGCCTTAGACCAAAAACGTCGACGTGTGTGCCAAGCACAGGAAACTTATTGCCTACTTGCTTATTGACAAATGATCATGAAACATATTATACAGAAATTTGAAGCCCAGATCTGAAAATTAGCGCTGATTTGTTTTTATTTGTATACTAGCTGATCCGGCAAACGCCGTTTAGCCATGTCATTATATCATTTATGGTTATTGTGCCTCACTCGACATAGATAGGTATAGTGTGTTGCGGACTTTTTTGTAGATATTTATAAGATCTACAATTACTTAGAACATTTTATGGTTCTACCTTTAATAGTTTAGGCAGGGTACGCAAAATAAGTAACTTTTTTGGTTGATTTTTTACACCTTGTGTCCGAAAAACCCTAATATCTTACGGAACCCTATTTTTGTTCAAAATTAAATATAGCCTATATTACTCGTGGATAATGTAGCTTTCGAATGGTGAAAGAATTTTTAAAATCGGTCCAGTAGTTTATGAGCCTATTCATTACAATCAAACAAACAAACAAAGTTTTCCTCTTTATAATATTAGTGTAGATTAATTCAACTACGAAGTCATTAGCTGCATTTTAAATACTGCTTAATATGTTGAAAGGGTGAAAATATTAATCAAAGTTAAATTGAAAGAGCGAAGCTGTGACGAGAATGTTAATGAAATTGCGAGTCGAACGCGTTCAACCGTTCAAATTGGTCACAGGTGCCAATCGATACAATTCGGAAGGGTTATATTGATTTTCAAATACTTAGGGCTTCATGATAAGAGAGACTCATTCATTAACAACAAGACAAAGATTTATGATTATCTGTATAAACGTGGAATATTTATTTATTGAAGTTTACCACAACATACATAATACTATATCTAGTGTATATGTTATAAGCTAACTTAGCTAAAATATATGACAATTGTGGTAAACATAAAAAATAAAAATCAGAGAAACAGCGGATTAGGTATGAGATAGGCATTTAACAATGCTTTCTAACAAATTTGTATAAATATAATATTTATTATATATAATATTTGTCAACTTATAAAAAAAACATATAATAAATAAATAAAGCCTTTATTCTCTGAACATTAGTTACAAACAAAATAAAAAATAGTTGCTATAAAAACAATAGTTAAATTTTTCAACCAGTTTTATGATTTGGTGACCCTACCACGGAAGGGTGTGGTGTGGACCACTCCAATTATTGCCGATTCCGGACTATCCTGCTCAATATCGTCGGCAGACCATCTGCCCTCCTTTTACCTTCTCTTGGATACTATCTTAATACATCTCTTGCCTATTTCACTTTTTTGCAGATTTTTGGTGGAACGTCTTTTACTTTTGTCTTTTTCCGTATTGTACCTGACGTGTAATTTTATTTTTAGGAATCATTAGTTGTTGTTAAAAGTATTCAGAACCATTTAAAATCCACGAGAATAAAATTGTTTTATTTACTCAAATTCTAACTTAAACTGTGTTCTTAATTCCTGTAAAGACTTACGAGAATAAATTTAAGTATTGCTACTACACGGAAAAAGGGGACCGCTTTTTATCCTATGGTGCAATCGTACCACATATATGCAATAAATTATTATTTATTGATCTGTATTTTACACATACACACGTATGTTACTGTAAAGAAAAACACAACTTAACACATAGCATTAAGTCTAAGTTTCGGAATATCATTCACACTCTGTGACTGGCTTTTTGAAACAATTTTCTGGCTGGCAATGTAATTTTACGCTATTGTTTGTGCTACTATAAATATTAATAAAAATATAGCTTATTTATGATTTTAGAGTAATGAAAGCATTACGGAGGCTCCATTTTTAATGCAATATTTATTGCGATTCATTTAACACACTGTGCATATATTAATAACGCCTCAAAGCCGATTTATCAAAGTGTACGTTGTATGTAGTTTTTAATAAAACTTCATAGCTTTTAATATCCTCATATGGAAGAGCGTATCGCAATAATAAATTCTTCCAATATATAACAGCTGATTGCTTCTACCCACATTCTATGATTAAAGGGAAGCTGTTCCTATATTTATCGTATTGTCGAACATTATATATATCTTATTGATAGGTTAGTCGAAATACGCATTTGAAGATATAAACAGGTTTTTATAACTTGAGTTATTATATTGATGGAGTTAAGATTTTAAGAATTAGTTTGAAGAGTCACAGGAACACTAACACAACACCATTGCTCCCAAATTAATAATACTACAGGCTATCAAATAGTCTGTTGATTTGCAGATCTAGTAATACTGGCAAAACTTTTACCAAAAATATTATAGATAAAATTATAACTCTGCAGGGGTAGCGCTTAGGGACCTCCCGTAGAACAATTTTTTGCAGCTGGTGACCTCATCTATCCCCTATTTGCGTTTGATCCACGAGTTTTTGACCAACCTGTATATTTATTTAATAGTAAAATGAGAACACTTATATAATTAGAAGGGCAACGACCCCTCTGGTTTTGCGCCTGAATTTTGTCGGATTAGCTTTGTAAGTAAAATTTGTTTATAAAACATTCTACAAAATGTTTGTTATTTTGTAAATTTCATGTAATTGATCTTAAACGGTGTTCAGACTAAACTGCTAATAAAAATGGTCTTTAGAAATAAAGTGCACTATGCCTATTAGATCCACCTTATAGAATAAGTTTTTATATGAAACAATTAGTCTAAAATATTATCTTGTTGTTGTGAAATATAAATAATAAACACCAATATTTCGACTGAAATCAGCGAAGTAAAATGCCATTTGTATACAATCTTTTGAATAATAAAAGAGGCCGTACTAGTCCGTAAAATATACACGCCTTTGTTGCGGAAAAAAATACATTTTTTTTCGAATTTATTTGGATTTTAAAAAGCGAGTCCCTTAGTGGTTTTTTTGTAAAGATGTCATTTTCACCGCGATATATTCCATCTCTAAACTAGCAAGTATTGATTGAGAACATAGAAGTTAGATACAACCTCAGGGCTGACAGACGCACGATTGATTATTCACTAGACTGCGTCTTCCAGATATTAAATTAGCTAACAACCGCATGACCCTCCGTCCATTATTTGTAATTCAATTTATAGAATAGCTATTTTTATTGCCAATATAAAAATGTAATAAAAATAACCCTTGCTTGTTCCCCGCTCCTGTAAATGTAAATAAATGGGCCGTAAAAATGAATTGAAAGCTTCCCAAGTTTATAGATCAGTCTTTAAAGGCCAAGGTCTAAGCTACAAGTCACATACATATAAATATGAAAGTATGTTTATGTTTTAAGCTCGAACTAGCACGAATAAGTAGGAAAAATACTCTCCATCAACATTGTTATATTTGGAGTACTCTTGGGTCGTGGGGTTCAAGTGACTGTGCGCTACTTAAAGGTTTTAGTTGGCGCCTGGTAGACAGTAATGGTGACATCAGAGCTGATGTTTTTCACGCTTAACAATATCGCGAGATAAACCCACACACTTTTTACATTTTAGTGTTCTATTTATTTATTTTTAATTCCTATATATCTTACAATGTTAATAAATAATACTTCTAAATAAATGCAACGATTGAGACATGAAGAGAAGAATTTATGATGTTTTCGTAATTTTGTTGGAAATATTTATGTTATAATGTCTGTTTTAAACTGATTCTCTGTAACTTGTAGACGTAGTTTCCGACCACTTGGTTTTTTGTACCAAGCGATTCCAACTTTGCGACATCAGTGCAATAGAAATAACTACATCAAATTTAAGTATAGTTAACAGTAACAGCGCAACACCTGTTTGGTTTTATTGCAACCCTTTTGAGGTATAGATTTTTGATAACATAAATTCATATAGACACAAAACGCTATAATCTAGCTAGATTGCAGTAGACCAATAAGTAGGTACATACGACCCAATATGTTAAGGGAAAATACAAGAAAAATAAAAGTCGTGTATAGAATAACGCGGTGTCTTGAATCCATTAGCAGACAAGCCTTCTATTTCATTGGATAGCCTCATTTAAATTCACATGACAATATAATAATAATTACCTTAACATATGGGCTAATTTAATGGAAGACGTAAATGTTAAAATGTCTGTAATGTACGTAGCATAATAAGACATACCACTTAGCACACAATGTCTATTCGTAGCGGGTCTACACATTTCGTAGCAAGCACGTCCCTTGACCGTGTCAGCACTAGATTGCTTGAAACTTTTGTGGACTTTAATTTAAAGATTACGAATTTCTTTGCTCATACAAAAATGTTGTTTTAATAAAATTTTCTTACGACAATACAAATAATATTTATGTACTTACTAAATAAGATTATAGAAAAGCTTGTTGTTATAAATTGAATGCCTATCATGACTGACATTGACGATAAAAACACTGATAAAAGACCATCAATGAAAATGAAATTTCATTGTAAGAAAAAAGTCCAAGAACATTTTTATCCTAACTCAATTCCTCTCTAATCTAGTAAGTGCGTTTCTTCCCACGAGTGTGAAGATATCTCAATAAGGCTTGATATTTTTGTAGATACTGAAAAAACATCACGACGTTATCATTATGATCTTTACATCACCCGAGAGTCTTTATGCTTATAAACAACTTTTGGTATAAAATAAATTGAGGCTTAAAGAGAGTATTAAAGTTCTATTAATAGTCTTTTCTAAAGTCTGTTGATAAATGGGCCTGGGACTAGTGCTAGACAGGCTACTTCTAATTAATTTGCGATATTTGTTTTAAATAAGTGTTGTTTGATGATTTGTTGTTTTAAAAGAGTACCGAGAGTTTTTCCGCCGGCTTTTTCTCTCGGCCTACACCCTCTGTCTTCTTTGCCGATGAGTAGGGATGCCTTCAAATTTAATGACGTGGAATAAGTGATACATGTATCTTATGTTCCATAATAAACATATTTTATTTTTTATTATAAAAAGCTTAAGCTTAATATTATAGGATGTTCGTTTCTCTGATCGATTACGCGTACGTGTATGTGTAAGTTTTTTTATAGAATAGGGAACTAATGGGCAGGAGGCCCATATTAAATGATTCTGCCCTTGTACTGCTAATTTTCCGAAAGAAGTTAACTCAGTAACCTATAGTTAGAAGCCCTAAATGAACATTCATTTATTCATATTGCTTTGTACTATGAACTTCAATATTAAGAGAAATTTGAAGATATTTTTAAAATAACAAAAAGGAAATATTACTTCACAGTCATTTGCGGTCCTGTAACCCCAAATATGACAGCCATATTTATCACTTAGGCCTTTGGAAAGACAGTATTTTTTAGTAAACTCAGCTTTTTTTAGCTCTTCAGTGTCTATATAGGTTATGTTAAGGCTTAGCGGTACCGTGCGAGGTTAGGTTATCTTAGGTTAGGTAAGGTTAAAGGGCCTTATAGCCGTCACCTAGCGGTCTTCTTAAGTCTTCCGCTAGGTGAGGGGTATCGGGTTGGATTCCCGGTCGAAGCGCAAATTTGTTGTTTTGAATTTAAATTTGTTCTCTGACTTTCGGAGGGTTGTGCGGTACCAGGAGAGTGCTTAAACGGTACATGGAGGGCACGGTCAAATTTATAAGGCAAGCAGACTGTGAAGGATATATGTAACAGTATATCCTGAGCCAACAATGGTTATTGCAAGTTGTTGATAATTCAACATTCTACCCGCTTGTGTGGACCTGGTTGAAATGACCCCCACGGAGCTCAATATGGCGGTACAAAAGCTCACAATGTTTTTTTGTTACGTTATAAAAAATCACGGTCCGAACTCGCTACCTCAGTTTTTATCTTAACTCTACTAGACAAACATTGCTCCTTAACTGCAAAGTAATACCTATTACATCAGTTTATCACTTCGACAGATTTCTGAACCCTCGAAAACATTTTGGCCTTATCTTTCGCTGCGGGTATTGTTTCAATCCCCTCTGGGTATTATTACAATGATAAATGGTTCAACCTACTATGTACTAACCTTTTTTTGGGATCGTACCTTATTTTCTCCTAGTCATTATGTTTTCTCTAAGGAAATTCTATAAGAAAATGAAGTTCAACATTTCACATTTTTAATATAACGAGTGGCTTGATCCCTTGGCGTTGTGTAGAGATGTGGGGTCACTCTGCATCTTCTACCGCATTTACCATGGAGAGTGTTCAGAGGAGTTGTTCGGATTTATAACTGCAGCTGAGTTTCATCATCGAACGTCGAGGCAGTATACGAAATTCCACCCGTATCAAATCGACGTCCGTCGTTCCATAATTGAACTTTTTTCAAGGCTGTTTTTTCCGCGCACCAAAACTTTGTGGACCCAGCTACCCACTGAAGTATTTCCGAACCAAAACGACTTAGGGGCCTTCAAGAATAAAGTGTACCAATTCTTAAAAATCCGGCAACGCACTTGCGAGCCCTCTGGTATTGAGAGTGTCCATGGGCGGCAGTATCACTTAACATAAGGTGAGTCTCCTGCTCGTTTGCCCCCTGTACTTAAAAAAAAATCATTTAACAAATATTTAAATATGTTTACACAAAAACATGTAATAATTATAATACATTTACATAATCTTCCGTAAAGTATATAAAGAAATTTTATTCATAATTTACCGTTTATATATAATCCGGTTCACTGTAACAATAGTGAAACCTATATTGTTTTCAATGTTGAGTTGTACCGAGGGGCTCCAAGGTTTCGTTTGGTTACGGATATTGAACCCCATTAAAATAACATACTATTTTCTTTTTTATTTAATTGGGCAAAGAAGTCTGGCGTCATTCAGCCCATGGACATACATTTTGTTAGTCTAGAATCTAGATAGTCTTTGAGAGAGTTCAAAGTACGAATAAAAAAATCAACTATAAGAGATAATAGATTAGTATTTGCTTTTTGTATGTAAGATTAAAAAAATATTTTCCAAAAGTCCTGATTGAACAAGGTTCCATATTGAAACCGGCATTGCGCGTGTGTATTCATAATATATATTTTTTTCAAATTATATGGTAAAAAGTAATTGATAACTTTCCCTTTGAAATATTTTTAATCAAAAATAATGAAAAATCTTCAACAAAATCAATTTTTCGTCGCAGCTATAAAGTACATTTTCTTACTTAACAAAAATCCCACGAAATGTAGTTTTAAATCCGCTCAAAAATATTTATTTAGTTAGTAGTTTAATAACAAGTACAAGTATTTTTTGTTTTTTATTTACTTATTTCTTTTACACACAAATCATTCAAGACTTCTATACTTAAATTGTAAATTTTACCATTATTATTATTACATTTTATATTTTTTCCGGCGCAAACTAAATGTTGTGGGCTCTGGCAGAAAGAACAGCGCTGCGGAACACGTCTGCTCCACAGCATAATGATCAGACAGGGCCAGTTACCAGCACGCACACATTACACACTTAAAATGTGTATTACTTTTTTGATTATTATAATTATACATTTGTGTGTTTCTTTAGTAATAAATGTTATGTTATATTAAATATTTCACTTAAAACATAAAGTGTAAATGTCTTATATTAGGAACAAGAAGAAAATAATCTAGGATCACAATTTTACTTTCATTAGACAAATATTAGGTTTAAAACCAAAAATTATTAAATTATGGTTATGTTTGTCGAATCCCTCATCTTAGCTTTAATCCGGGTTAAATCCGGACCGGATATATCCTGTTCTAATTAGGGGCTTCGAATGACAGTTTAATTATGACGAACTAATTTCCTATAACTTTAAACTGGCATCCTCAGATGAATGTTTTAAATAGATAAAGTTATAATAATCTTTAACATCTTTAACTACTATAAAAGCGAATTTATATAATTCGTTTCAGTTACGCTGACCACTAGAAACGCCGAATTAAACTATGTAATTGGTTCGCGTTTATATCCATCATAAGATTTATTTTAATAGTAATGTTTCACGGTGTTACGTTGTCAAAATTAGTGGTGCTACAACCTTTTTAGGCCTCAGATTTCTGTCACTGTTTCATGATCATTTGTTAATCTAAAAGGCAAGTAAGTGATCAGCATCCTGTGCCTGACGCACGTCGTCGACTTTTTAGTTATAAGGCAAGCCAGTTTCCTCACGGTTTTTTCTTCACCGTTCGAGCGAATGTTAAATGTGCACATAGATAGAAAGTCCATTTGTGCACAGCCGGGGATCGAACCTATGACCTCAGGGATGAGAATCGCTGAAGCCACTAAGTCAACACTGCTAGCGGACAACTAAGCAACGCTGGAGATACAACAATAATCATTTATTTATGGTATTTACAAGTGAATTCGGTTTTAATTGGATTAGTTACTAAATTTAGTAGTTTCAAAGCATTTTCAGTCTAAATACGTTTCATATTAGGATTAATTTTAAGTGACTGTAGGGTATAAGACATGCAATCTTTTATCGCAAGAGTGAGAGTTCGTTGTGAAGAAAATTCACTAATCCTGAAATTCGCACGGCTAACATGCATTTGTTATAAATAAAAGTGTAAAAATGCTTAAGAATAATATATGAAGTATTCTGAAAGAGTAAAATTATAAAGTTAAGCTAAGCGAGTATAAAGCGTAAAGACTTACCACGTTTTACTGCCCCAGTCGAGTGAAAGCAAAAAATAATATAAAGTTAGCAGTGAGTAGATGAGAAGACTATGTTTATTAATATTATAGGTGTCGTGATATAGCTATTGAAGTTGGAAAATTGTGGCACTACAACGATTGACTTAGGTCTCAGACTTCTGTATGTGATATATTTTTATCTTATTAGTGACGAACCGTGATTCGAACTTTCGATCTCAGGATTTAGGGTTGCAGAGGTATCCTCTAGACCAACATATAATTTACATTATTTATTCCCGGATGCTTGACAGACCTATACGACTTCTCCGTCACAAATAGTCCCCTTGGGATATGTGTACCTACTGCGATATAGTGGGCTACTCGATTGTTAGGAAGTTGCATCGATCTGGTTAGAGTTGTCATTTTGACACGTGTATATCCTTTATATATACAAGTGTATATATAAAGATATATATAATATCTAGTAATATTATCCTTTTTATCTGATTGTCCTCATTTTAACATGTGTGATATTGTAGAGCAAAAATAAAATATATCTCATACAGTAAAAAGCTCCATTCTACTTAAAGCTACTTCCACTTAGTAATGCGAACAATTACTACTTTGATAACTCATTGTATTCGCCTTGTTAACTTTAGTCACGCAGATGGTCTCAAATTTGATAATTGCGCAACTTTACAAACACTAGTCAACTGATTGTCTGACTTTCAATAATTAAATATATTTTTTATAAGCTTATGAAAATCAAAAGAAATTAAATGACTGAAATGATATTCATGACTCTGGCCTACTCTTCATTTACTATCTAATCTTTCAAAACAGAAGCATAGAATGGACGAGAAAAACTAACAAGAAACTGTGTTGCATGAATTGAATTGTATGAATTATAAGTTCCTATGTAGCTCCTGATTTTTCAGAGATGTTTTAAATTATTAAACTTGTAAGTTGTGTTGATTACCACAGGGCGTATAAAATGCATGTATAACACCAGTGTGTTATACGTTGCCTAACAGGATTCATCAAGGATGCCATCATCATCCAGAAGATCCTTTTTCGAATGATGGCATTTAAACCGTTCAGGGTAAAACGGGCCCATAGGCTGCACGAGTAAAATGACAGACAATACGACATGAACAGTATAACTTCGAAGACTTTAGCGATATTAAGATAAATGACTCACTATTGTGATATTATTCATTCTATAATACAAAGGAACTTTGATAGAGTATTATGACTAAAAAACAGGCATAAAATTTAACTAACTTCTATAATTTTCGGAATTTTTTGAAAGTTACGTTAATTAAATTGGCATCAACTGTAGCGCAATTCCTATAGGTTATTTTTTAGAACTACGCCACACAAGCGGTTACTGAAAATATTAAAAACTCCATTCGTTTGTAAAGTTCAAAGCACAAACAGTGCTTGTCAGGACCAGTTTCAACCGTAAAATCAAGCGAAACGTTTTTTTTTTATAAAATCTGGCAATACCTAATGTTATGTTGCAAATAGTTTCAAGTTTTCTATTAAATCACGGATTTAACAAGACCTGAGTTCGATATCAAGGGAATAAATGCTTCTCTGGAACTGATAATTTTCCAATCAATACTTACAAATTCCTAGTAAAATTGTATTGTATTTCTTAATGTAAATAAATTTATCATATCGATTATTCACAATGATAAATTATTCTATGATAGTAGTGTTTGGGAGGCTCTGCCTAAGATTTGGTTACTTCTTAGCTTCTTTAAATATAGGCACAATTATTTTGGATATAATGTTCATAAGCGAATATCATGTATGTTTGTATATGCCATGTAAAAACTGTTAAACAGTGGTAAGTGAAATACAACACAAGAACAGAGCGTCTTTCCTTTAATAGAGACTGTTAGTAGTGTTATTAGACTATTTTATGTTAAATACTTACTTAAATATTTATTAGTAAATTAGGTTAGACTTAAATTAGTTATTAGTCTTAATGTAGACTAGACCGTAATGTTCCATGATGTCTTAAAAGCAAATGTCATGTAGGTATGTTTGTAGTTCAGTTATTTTTGTTATTTGTTTTCGACTTTACACTTTAATCATATTTATTTCCTTACAATACTCACAATGGAGGATCAATTTGATATAAATTGCTTTCTAGCCTATATAATAATAATGGCTGATAAGTAATTGTGTTGACTTAATTTTCTACAATACTAGTAAATAGCTAAGGTATTGTTTATTAACAGTCTTAGTGTTCTATAATGTTTTATATTCGTTATTTAATAAAATAATTCAGTAATTTTTGCTAAGGAATTCAAAAGAAAGATACATTTCAACCAATAATATATTATCTGGATACAGGTGAGAGCAAGTCGCAAGGTATTAGCGAAGAATGAAATTTTAATGAGGTATGAAGGTACAAAAGCTTCTCAATAAATTATTTAACTTCCAAATTGTCTACTGTGACAACAAAGGATGGTAAATAATATTCCTTTCCTTAATGTACCTCGGGATAATTGGCTTCCTAATATAGATTCACTCATTCTAAAATCTTTATAGAGACGTTTGTTCACAATCCCGCCTGATGTAAAGTTAGATGCGGCCGGCAACGCACTTGCGAGCCCTCTGGTAATGTCGGTATCACTTAACATCGTGAGCCCCTCTTACAAAAAAAAAAACTAAAAAAAAAATTAACTACTCGTACAAGTTGCTTTTTTTTCATTTCAAATTAGTAGTTCCTGAGATTACAGCGTCAACGAAACGAACTCTGTCAACTGCCAAAAGACTCGTGCGTCAAAGCGGAGTTTCAAAGTTAACAAAAGACCCGTCAGCCACACGACGGAAGCAACAAGTTTTTAATCAACACGGGCTATTTTTATATTAACAAAACTCCTGAAATTCATTTACATCTAATAGAAAGTAGAAATATTCATTTACGTATGGGATTTTTATTACTAAAATACAATTTACTACTAAAATACTAATATAGATCGCTCGAAAGCGACAAGGCCGCCAGTTGCTCTCCTTTTTATTTAATTATGACAATTGAACTATATTTATGTATATGCAACGAAGTGTTAATAGACCAATAAATATATATAATAATAAAATAAACTACTAAAAAAAGATTTTCATTACACATTTGAATAGTATTATTTCAATTCGAAAAATGCAACATCTTATTTGTATACATGGCATAGACACTTTAATAAAAGACAATTTTGGTTCCTTTGAAGGTTTATCTAAGCAATTAAATATGACACTAATTTGAGAGGATATTGATATTTTCAAAGATAGAAAGGAAGAATTTGACTTTGTTTAGCAGTAACAATCTAGTATTTTCTATGAAATATTAAATATTAATCGTTGTCTGTTTAATGTTAAATTTCAGTTTTCTTTCATTTTTTATATTTATGTCTATTAATGTACTTATGTTTTTTGTGTCATATATATTGTTTATCTATGTAATCTGTATGTTACTTTCTATATTGTCTAAGTGTTCTGTTTTATAATATGTATGTCAGCTGTAAGATTACTAAGAAAATAATAAAATACGTCTATAAATCATTCATAGATTTTTATTGTTTATTCGTATTAAAAAACATAATGAATGAACTTCTTAGTATCTTGTAATTAGTTCTTAGTATAGTTTTTTGGTAATGTTATAAATGTTATTAAGCAATGAAATGTCAAACGTAAAATTAAGTTTTATAAAAAACAAATTTTTGATTCAACACAATAATATTATTTAAGCTATTTTAAAATTATGCATCACTTGATTGAAAATAATTTCTGCCATTATCATTTACGATTCTTAACATTGGGAAAACTAAAATTCACCTGAGTTGTTGCTTGTTATTCTTAGGCGCCGTTCTGTATCTCTCAATGGTAATAAAGATAACCCAACTTCAATGCCGAGCGTTTGTACCGCTCAATACCGGCGTTATTGTTAATTGTAGAGTAAACACTGGTACAGCAAACTACAGACTAAACTGTGCTTGTGTTTGATCAAATTACCCAAAACGATGCATCATGTCGCATGTTCGACTGATGATGCTATTGACCAATTACAATGAAAAGGAAGGTGACGTTGATATATTATATTTCAGTTCGCGTCGTTAATATACTCGTACTGTAAATTAAGTATCTTATTCACTTTCAAAAACATTTATATTACGCAAATATTTTTTATGTTCGAAAATTCACGTATCGCTTTTTGTCGTACAAATGAAAAATTAAACACATCCCTTTTTTGTATACAGGGGGTTTAGTCAAGATGCCTTAGCAATAGTTTTCGACTTTCTACATACAGGCAAGTATAAGGCAGTTGTGCCTTGTACTTGTATTCTGTAACTCACTTTTCGAACTCTCACAGCGGTTTTCACAGCGGCGGTCGCGCTCAAATCAGTCGTGAAGCAGTCATTTTACGATTTGGCATTCTTATAAACAATCAACTACAAGCTCCCTCCTTATACGGATACGGAATCGCAAGGCTGTTAAGGTAACTTGACTAAACCCCCAGAAAAGGAAATAAATGTTCTATGCCTTTATGCTCTTCCAACCTAATTATGAAAGTACACTGCATCCGACATCTGATAGGCGCGGGCGTCTGGTGACATTTAGTCCTCATCCCTCGCCATTAACGCGGTATGGTTTAATGTTTCAATAAAAGCCTTCCCTTCCAATTACCGGAAAGGCAATTTTCTTATGTCTATTAGAAAATCCAAATAACCGAAACAGTAATATAAATTAGATGTTGCATCCAAACGGCTAGAAATTTATTTCTTAAAATCACTTGAAAATAAATACTCTATATTATTCAGTGAATTAAATCATATAATATGAGATTAATTTAAGAAAAACACTCCTTAATAATCGTATAAATAGTTATAAAAAGTTCAGTTTTAAAGAGTAGAAGATGAAAACATGAAATAAGGTTAAAAAATATCTTACCCAAACTAGCATCATACGTGTTCATGTACTCTGACGTCATGAACTGTGAGACAAGAGCCGTTTTGCCAACTCCTGCGTCCCCTAACAGCACCACGCGATATTTTGGTATCTAGAGAAATATTACTGCATGACTGTCCAGGAGATTAAAAATACTGTAAGATTCCATTTTCAAAAAGTTTATACTTTTATAACATTATTTGCGTAATTTCCAATTTAAATAAATAAACTGAAATACATATGTCACAAAATTAAAAAAAAATCTTACGGGATCCAAGTCGTCTTCATCGGGTGTGGTGAGGCTGCTGGAGTCCACGGGCCTGTATCCAGAACAACATGAACCATCGAACGGAGACCTATCTGAAGCCCTAAAACATGTTTTGGTTACTATTTTTATAACATAGTTGCTGTTTTTACAGACGGCATTCTTCTACTGGGGACATCTTTGTGGTGACTCAATAGTGTTTCGTGGTACATATATAATAGTCTTTAACGGATATTTAAAATATATAAGTGAGAAAAGAAAATTGAAGATACAATTTTTATAAAATTAAAAAAAGACCCGTCAATGTCCGTCTGCTCAATTGAAACTTTACAAGGAAGACAACAAATCTTGTATTATCTCGTTTAATAGTATCTCGTAACCGTTCTAAAGACATTTTTCTTCGTCGTGTTCATTGGTTTCTTGAGATGGGGGCAAACGGTAGATGGCTCACCTGATGTTTAGTGATACCCATGGACACATTGCTAGAAGGTTCGCAGACTGGCCTTTTAAGAATTGGTGTTCTCTTTTCTTGAAGGGCCATAAGTTCGGATATACTTCAGTGGGCAACTGTGTTTCCACAGCAGTGGTGCGTGGCAAAAACGACGCACGTCGAGGTGATACGGGTGTTATTTTTATATATAAGTATCATAATTAGCGCCAAGTGACGTCTATGAATCTTGATTTAAAACCCAAATATTGACTAAGTGTATCCGGGACAGAAAGCATATCTATCATGCAATTTTTTTTAAATAATAATTATTTATTTGCATTAATATGGTACAAAAATGTTGTGGTGAAAAATCTAACGTTCGTATATTCTGCCACACATAATTGCGTGCAAATTTGTCTTAAAAGGAATTTCACATAGAAGTTATATAAGAGTTTATATATGTCATTATAATCAATTCTTATCAATCTATATAAAAAAATCACATTATTAAAATTATACGTTATCAAATCAATATTAATTATAAAGTATCATGCAAATAATCATTAATAGAATAAAATCATTTAATGTTTTTGGTAAATTATTATAAACTTTGATTGCCTTAATTGAACAAAGCTTCTGTTTAAGCTTTAAGGGTTATATGTTACGCTGTTTCAGTACACTTAAGAAACCCTTCCGTTACCCAAATTCTTGAATACGTTACATCTGACGCATTTGTCAAGAAATGGAAAGCGATGTAGGTCGGCATTAGCACGCGACTCTGTAATCAGTCACTTTTATCTGATTAGCACGGGTTATGGATATCTTCCGGCCTATGGTTGAATTTCTTTAGTCTATGATTATGTGGGTAGACAGTAATTTTACGTACAACTGTCTATAAATGATTTTTGTATAGCAATACATTCATACATTTTTGGTTTGAACGTACTACACATTTATATTAAACTTTAACACGGACTAGTTTTATTATATATAACTCATCAGTTATATATATCTTATATATAAAATTCTCGTGTCACAATGTTAGTCTGCATACTCCTCCGAAACGGCTTGACCGATTCCTCTGAAATTTGGTAAGCATATTGGGTAGGTCTGAGAATCGGCTAACATCTATTTTTCACACCCCTAAATAATAAGGGTGGTCCACCCCTCAATTTTTTTTTATTTTTTAGACAAAATTTTTAATTTCTATTTTTTTATGATACAGCATTCAAAAATACATACAACCCCTAACTTTCACTCCTCTACGATCAACCCCTATTTTTTTATTATAAATGATATACGTGGCAAAAAGACGTTTGCCCGGTCAGCTAGTGTATATATATAACTTACTTAAGAAATCTTTCTTCTTCATAATATTTTTTTTTTTTTATATAATAGGGGGGCAAACGAGCTTGCGGGACCTAAAAGGGTACCCATTTTTAGTGGGTGCGTTGCCGGCCTTTGAGGGAGGAGTAGGCTCGCTTTTTGAACATTTGGAGGTCGTATCTCTGAGGGAAGACCCCCCCCGGGAGCCGATTCCACAGTTCGCTAGTTCGCAAAAGAAAATGCCTTGTGAAGCGGACTGTGGAGGACCTCCAGCCATCAAGATGATGCTGTATAGACAAAATTATCAAATAAATTTTAGGTTAACTTCCCTTCAAGGGTTTCCATTTCTAGACCAGACTAAAAAGGCCAGTTGCCCGTTGCATGGCAGACTAACACTACACAAATTGGAAATTATTGGGAATACATTATACGAAAAGTCCGTTTGGTTGAAACCAACCATTTAGGTTGAAATGAAAGCGAAAAGCGAGTTTTACAACTGCGACATCCGTCGTTCCACAACTGAGCGTTTTTAAATGTATACATTTTTTTAAAGGAGCCCTACGGCTTATCAGGCAGGTCAGGCGGATCTTTGGCCGAGAAGCTAGGCAGCAGGGGAGTGGACTTTATTTGGTTAAAAGGCTTGGCGTCTCCCACCGGGCCCGGGTGACTATGTTCGAGTTAGGGTCCTTCAAGAAAAGAGCATACTAATTTTTAAAAGGCCGGCAACCCCCTCGCGAGCCCTCTGGCATTGATAGTATCCATGGGCACTTATCATTAGCGAGCCTTCTGCCAAATTGCAATTTTAAAAAAACTATTTAATATTCGCGTAACAAAAGGATGAAACTCGTTCGCACTACAACCATTATCATTGTTTATTTTCCTTATCATATTATGTATAGTATTTTGGGACAGGAGCCAGATGTACACCACATCTTCTTACCTGCTGTTAGTGGAATTGACTGAGGTGTTGGAACGGCTACGTCGATTGCATATAGAGTCACCGCAATTTACCACCCCACCCTTATTGGTAATAGAGAACGTTCGAAGTCTGTAGAGGTCATCAGAGACCCGAGGGTTGTACGGCTTCTCAGGCAGCGAGCAGACTCGGGGTCTCGAATGTTCAACAACTGTAATGGGTAAAAAATAATATCATCAAAACTTGTAAAAAAAAAGTTGTGAGATCTATGTAATACCAAATCGGTTAATTAATTCAGTCCCCACTTAAGGCACTTACTGTCTAAAGTTAGTACGTAATTAGCTAACCTAACAACATCTTTTAGTCACCATATTAGAAATATTGTGTTTTAAATAAATACATTGACTTGTTGAATAGTTTTTCCTTGATTTATACACTAAACAGTAATTGTATTCTAAATTTAAGTTCTATGCCTGCTAGATCTTAGAGTTTTTATGATCGGTCAGTGAACAAAATTAAGCAATTGGATTAGTTATAATTCTTAAACTCATGGTTCAAATTGAATTAAATTGGAAATTCAGGCTTCTAATTTTATCCATATTGTCATGGCATGTAGAACATGGTGTAATGGTTGCAGCTCCTTACAAGCATTGTGCAAAACAAAAAACTTTCCGATTAAAAAGAGTGGCGGAGAGTTTATTGGCAGTTCTTCTCTCCCGTTCTACGCCCTTGATTTGAGAACTGGCGGTAAATGTAAAATTAGTAGCATTTAGCATTTAATATGTATGTCTTTATTGACGTTAATAAGTGTACATTGTGTTACCTAAATGAATAAATGATTTTGCCTTTTTTTATATTGAAGTTATAGGGTGTCGAAAACGACCCGAGGCGTTCCGAGAAGAGGATAGTACGCCAGTGCTGCTTTTTTGCTCGGCTTGGCAGGCGCACTGCCGTGCCCCCCGATAACATTAGTTTATAATTAAACGCAATAAACATTGTGATACTGTATTCTAATGAAAAGTTAAGAAAATGCATTTAATATAGATAAATTGGGTGTCGCAGGTTCTTATCAGATAGTGTTATGTCAGTCAGTTTGTGATTTGAAAACCGGGACCCAAGGTTTTAATTTGGTAGGATTTATTTTATATAAGATGTTTTATGCGTGGTACGAAGCAAGTCACGATAATTGTCATATGTTTAATACTTTTTAGCCGAGTGTAACTATTGCAGAAATACAAAGAAAGTTTCCATAAGTTGCAGACGTAAAAGTCGACATTTGATCCCAAAAGGTCAACCCACATCGTTAAATATTTTAGATGCTCAAAGATGCCTCGTAACAAGGACTTTTATGACTTTGAAAAACTTTGTAAATGAGCACCAATGTGTAGATATTTTTTACAATGTGTTTGGAATCAGTGTTAACCTATCGATCAAGCATAAAGATCTCATCGAGAGCTGTCATTTCATCATTAGATGTTGTTGATTGTTATAGATTTGTATTCTGTGCGCAATCAACTTCTTCGCATGTAGAATGAAATATACTGACGAAAACAAAAATAAGATAGTAAGTGACAGAACTTGTTCCACGAATCTATGATTTGATTTGATGATTTTTGTTGCTTACTTGCTGTGGCATATTATGAATGGTTGAGAAATGAGAAACAAAACAAAGAAAACATTTCATTTAAGTTTGATTTTGCAATACTTGTGGTAAAAAATGAAAAAAAAAAGATAAAAACAATCCTTGATGTGGATTATATATCATGCTAAGATTTCAGCTCGATGGGTGTTTGAGTTTTTCAAGCGTACACAAACATAACATTTTAATAGAATACATATTTTTTATTTCTGTATTTTTTAGATTTACTTCTGTTATTTTCAAACAGAATATACAGCCTCAATAAGAAGCGTTACTAAAGCTACTGATGCCCTAAACTATGGTCTAAAGCTTAAATGGAGATGGGCAGGTCATGTAGCAAGATTCTCTGACGATCGATGGACCATAAGGGTGACCAGGTGGGGTGGCCCTATTGGGAAACGAAACAGAGGAAGACCGCTCACGAGATGGGCGGACGACATTGCTCAAACGGCTGGCTCGAGCTGGATGCAGCTCACCCAAAATCGAGATACCTGGAGATCCCTGGAGGAGGCCTACACCTGCGGTAGGGTTCTTACTTCTTGCAAAATAATAATTGGGAAATAGATACAAAAATTAGGAAAGAAATAATAATAGTTGTTTAATTTACTTTCTTAAAAATATATTGGTGAAGTTTACTTTGTTCTTTTGCAAGAAATAAAAAGGCTTTTTATTTTTTATTTATACAGCCTCTCAGATATCTTTATCGTTTTCGTGTTCATTTGTTTTTTTAATAGGTATATACAGGTTTTTGGATCGAAAGCATGCTGGTGTCCTCACGATGGGTTCCGTCACCGAGTGTTAAATGCGCACATAGAAAGTCCATTGAACCTCAGGGATTAGAGACACACGCTAAAGCCAACACGACTTTTATATGTTGTAATATAAAGTATAATATTGAGAAAACGGCGAAACTTATGGTATGCGAAATTTGTCTTATTAATTTGGCTCCACTAAAACCTCACGAAAATTAATTATTCCACACCTTTCAAGGCGGCGTTATAAAACAACAAAATGGCGGCTTACGAGATTAATATTACGGAATATTATTTTAACACACCACTTAAAATAATTAAATTATACATAATGAAACAGATTGCTCATTAATATTTTGACGTTGAGGCATATTTATTACGTTATACTTTTATTTTCTATAATATCTATTAATTATTGTTTATTTCAATGTAAGCTTTATTCATAATAATATACAATAATATGATAGTCAATGCATTACAATTTATTTAATCACTACAATGCATCATGTTATTTATTATACATTTGTCGATTTCATTGTAAAACCAAATTTATGTATATATTTTTTTATGAATTGCGAGGCAGATGGGCAGGATTCTCATCTGATGTTAAGTGATTACACTGCCCATAGATATCCACAATTCCAGAAGGCTCGCAAGTGCGTTGCCGGCCTTTCAAGAATTGGTACTCTCTTTTGTTGAGGGTCCTTCAAGTCACATTGGATTGGAAATGGGCAGCTGGTTCCACATAGCGATTATGCGCGGCAATAACTGCCTAAGAAATCGCTCAGTTGTGGAACGACAGACGTCAAGGTGATACGGATGGTATTTTATATTCGGCCTTGACGTCATATTACTTCGTCTTGTACGATCATATAATTACTATATTTAGATTTAACTCACCAGGCAATTCCAAGAAATTGGAAGTACGTCTCTGCCGTCCACGGACCGTATTTTGAAAATTCAAAGGTCCTATATCTTCAACTGAATCACAATTTGATACTGTGGAATCCCTGGATCCTCTTCTACTCGCTAGATATGCTAATCCCCCTTTTACAGAACCCCTTCGCATAGGAGAGCATGGTCTACTGATGCTTGTTGACCTCGTCTGTGGAGTGTCATCAGTAAAATCCGTTAAATCAGACGTTGACTTGCGGCAAGCTCTTGATGATGTTGTCGTTGCTTCGTCATCAGCGTCATGCATTAACGCCGATGGGGTACCAGCCATAGCATCGGTGGAATCATCAGTATGGCTGGATATAATGCTGGGCGATGTCACCATGCGTGGAGAACTCACTGTGGAAGTTGAGCTGAATAATTTCCTGGTTCTGTTCGGTGATACATAACCAGGGTTTGTGTGAATGTGCACGGGAGGAGGTTTCGGTGACCTGGACTTCTCTCGTCGATGGTGCTTCAATGATGTCGTGTAGTGGAGGCCTCTGTCGATATGGCAGGGGCTGGAGTGTTCTGAGGGAGACTTTGGGGGGTTGAAGTTGAAATGCCTCGGGCTCATGGGACTTCTGTGCCCGTGGGCAAGAGGGCTTTTTGGTGGAGCATGCTTATCGTAACTGCAGCCAGATTGAGGGGTGTAGTACCCTGAAGATGATGTGCTCGAAGTTATTGATGGGCTTTTCTGGGGAAAGATGAAATGCCGTGGGCTCTTGGGTGTTAGGGGTTTTGGGGAGATGGGAGGATAACCGCTGGGGCTGTTTACTGCCATTTCGTTTCACCTTTAGCGTCTCGGTTGAAGAAACATTTCCTGCAGCTGGAAAGAAAATAAAATATGAGATTGGAAAAGTGTTTTACTACAGTTTTTTAATTATCTTATCTTCTTTATCTAGCTTAGTTGAGGTCAATCAGATATAAAAACTTGTGTCAAAATAAAATAATGTTATTATTTAAACGATCACACAATATTGACTATTAATTGTCTAATGGTCTAGTAATATGATTAAAACCTTAAATTTGTCTATACATTGTGTCCTCATATTCATATATCATTCATACTACCTCATACTAAAACCTTTATAACGCTATATATGTGATATTTACGGGCTTATTATTAAGGTGACCTATTTGTGAGGAACAAAAGAACTTCATATTACACGTTAAGCATTAAAAATGGCCGATAAAACTCATATCATACGCCGTAGTATTGAAAGGCATTACATAGGACTCGAGTAATATGAGATTTTTTATTCATCTTTAAAATCTTAAATATAATTATTGTGTAGTTACGAAATTAACTTTGTTGATATCAGTCTTATTAAGTTCTCTTTCATGAAACCTTATCAAAGGTTATTGATACTCGTATAAGAAACGGGTTTAAGTATAGTAATCATATTATGTCTGAGCACTTTCAGCTGCTATTGTCGTTTTGAGTTAATAACATCAAAGTCAAATTATTTCAAAACTGTTCTGTGGTTTATTTGATTTGCTAATATTACTAGATCTAATAATTAACGACTATTTAATAGTCTATTGTAATGTTGTGATGTTGTAGCAATGGCGTAAATGTCATCTGCCACATGTTAAAGTTCACAACCATTAATACGAATGGTTTATATGATTTTTCTATGACTATGACTATTAACTGGTCGATAACAATATGGTAGTATTATTATTATTAAAAATAAGTTATCATTACTTTAAACCTTTGAAACCTAAAGACAATTAAAATTAAAGTAATCTTTGACTTTCATTCCTAAGACTTTCATTTGACTCGACTCGGATCGCGGAACGAGTACACGAAGTGTCACGAAACTTGTTTATCAAAAATTCGGGTTCCTATGGATACAGGGACTGGTTGGTGCGACCCTCGGTTAAAACTAAGCAGAAGCCTTTAAAGAGTAGATTCTAATGTCGAAATCAAATGGCTGATGTCAACAACATATTTTAGACGCAGACATATTTTAATTTATTTGCAGGGCCTGTTATTGTTAACCTTCAGGTCGTGTTTTTAGTAATTGTTCAGGTCCTCGTTTGTGCTTTTGTCAACAATCAGCCCGGTCTTTGCCTTTCTGTCTTGACCTAAGCATTGTCAAGATACTAAAAGTAGAAAACTTGACATCTGTCATTTATATTTCATAATGTCTTCTAAATTTACGCAATGCGTGTGAGTTGGCACTTTTACGTTATTCGAGCAATTAGCGCATACACTCGGCCATTGTTCGCGACGCGTTATTTCATCCACAAAACCTCTACAATTAGACTGCCTCATTAAAAAAGAAAGCTACCTGTGAAAATAATGACGCCCAGAATGTCAGTTTTCTGACATAAGATACTCTTAACAATTCGTTAATAAATAATATGAAATGTAAATAAGCGAAGACGATTACAAAAGAATAAATAAAGACGTACTTCAGTACGCAATTAGTAAAAGCCTTTAAGTAATATTATACCATAAATAAAAATGGTTGGTAGCCGATGCTGTAATTTATAGTCAAAGATTGTTCTTATTGCGAAATAGGAATCGAACACATATTACGAAATACACCTTTCATTTTCTATTTCATTGAAAAATTTCGCCCTAAAAACTATTGAATAAAATATTTTTACGATTACAATATACAATGTTACATATTATGAACATTAAAGCATGTGTCAAGTCTTCTAATCAGATAATACAATATTAAATTCATAATCATACTATTTTATAAATAATTTAACAACGAAATATGAACTCGGCAATTTCTCAGGTAAAATATCAAATTCCATTGGCCCCAGAGGTTGGTCTGATACCTGCCCAAGTTTCCATTATGACTCAGAAATTGTGTTTTCTTTGTATTAGGTTTGCGGTGCGAAAATTGAAATCAAGGCGTTATTGTGCAAACTTTTATTAATTTTCGCAAAATTTGACGTGCAAAGTAAAGTTTATTGTTGGCTTTATTAAAGTCGCTATGATTAGTTTTTGGCTTGTTAATTTCATTATTGTTTTCTTCGTCTTTTTTACGAGGCTATTGCTAATAGGCCGCTAGCACTCGCGAGCGTGTAACGCAGCGGCGGTTTCAGTATTTGCCAGGGATAACAGATAATCTCTCTGTCTTCAATCCGAATCAAATTTCCACCGGTTTCTGTCCAGCGCCTCTCTTATGACAGTGTATATTTGAGGACGATGAGTCTTTCACTTGATTGGTCGATCTGGTTGGTGAACCGCCACGTGATCTTTTGCTTTCTGTGTTACCAACCACGATCAGTTTCTCCACGTTCTCATCGCCTCTGCGCATTGTAGGCCAAAATATGATTTCAATTCGCTATCGGCATTCAGATAATAATCCAGTGCTATATGGGTCTTGACAGCAGATTGAATCCAATGGTTTGGTCGAAGCATCATGTCATTGTTTAGAAGAGCAACCTCCAAAATTAAAGTAGCCATGATGATCGCCAACCTTCGAAAAGAGATGGCACTATAAGGAGAAAAAAAGATCAGCATTATCATATGCCTTTTGAATTCTATCATTCAGATAAGATTTAGCGCTTTTTCGCCTATGCCATAGTGTTGAAGTTTTTTGATTAGGATTTCGTGACTTCGTAGGTGAAAGGTTCAAAAGGAAGCAAAGAATTTGTGATGATCAAACGTGCAGGTGCTAATTATGAAAATACTAGCAATGGATATCCATGAATGGTAATTAATCTGCATAGAAAAATTTAGGTAGTGTATTTGATCATTTGGTGCCGTAACCACTGTATGGCGCAGACACATGTGCCTGTTTATTTTTAACTTTGAAGGCAAGGGGATGATAAAACATGTCACACCGCGTGTCTGTTCCATTGCCTTTTTTCTTTATAGGCAAGTGTACAGCACTTGTCGACCTTTGTGACAGTAACGTATCGTTATAATTAAAACCAATCCCTTAATTAACATTTATAACTAATAAAGTGACCCTTAACGGCCAGATAAATTCTGATAATATGACTGTTAAATTTTAATGAAAAAACTTTTCACTGAAATTAATAGCGTTTTGTGGTTTAAATTGCAAAGAGATGTGGGACGTAGTAACTATTACATACTACTATATGTAAAGGTTTTCAAATTATTAAATTTCATAAAATGCTAGCAATGCTCCGCGGTTTCGCTCGCATAGAGTTCATAAATTGTTTACCTATATGAATAAAGTTATATTATATTATAAACACAATGTACACTTGAACTTCAGTAAAGAATGCTTCTAATTTTACATTTACTGCTATTTCTCAAATCATGGGCGTAAAACGAGAAGAACTGGCAATAAACTCTCCGCCACTCTTTGTTCCGCCTAGTTTTTTGTTTTACAATATGTTTGTAAGGTTCATAAGGTTCGGAAGGTCATCGTTGTGCACAAAATTTCTACAGCTGGGCCTCGAACGCCCGACCCCTAGTTAAGGAATCTCGCACGAGGGATATTTAATTACTAACTAACAAATTACTATTGAAGTTCAAACATATTTAAATTTATTTAAATTCCCTACTTGATCAATAGTATACGTGTATATATTTTATCGTAAATCTATTTCATAGAAAAATTTGTTAATCTTTGAACGAATATCATTTTCGAGCCGATCCATCTCCCTTCGAAAACAAATCTTCTATTTGACATTGATCGATAACTATCGAATATTTTGTTACTGTAATAAGAATACTTTGAGATATTTACTTTCACAGTATCTATTTTAACCAAAAGGATCTGTACCTCTAAAAATAAAAATAAATCGCTTTGTGTTTTAACTTATCTGTCTCTTTCGTCATTGGGTAAATACAATTTCAAAGAAAGAAGGAGTATATTGAAAACAGGGAAATTAGACAGATTTAGTGATGAATTGACTAGAAACGATTTTGTTAATTAAACTTAAATATTAAAAGCGTAACTGAAACCACGGAGAGCATAAAATTATATTCTTATTTTATTTTAGTTGTATCTCTTCTATTTAAACATAATTTTATCATTATCATTGTACATCCTATATGCGGTAAAGACTATTGTTGACTTTGTGTTGATTGCAATAAGGCTGATAAGTCAAAAAAAGTGTACCCCAATCACCTATTCCTACGACAAAAACCTACCAAATACTGCAAATCTGGCGACATTTGTACCAAGCGGTTCTACGGCTGCGTCATCAGCGCTATGGATATTGAGAAAATTACATTGAAACTGCATACAAACATATTGGTATCGCTATAGGAACTCACGGAGTACCAACACAGTTTTGCTATCCTTTTTACTTCTCCTTTCTATTACAAATAATAGAAAGAAGGAGTAAACAAGTTATAACCAATAGAGGAGTAAACAAGATAGTATAGACTATAGAAGAATATATGGATATGTCACCGGAATATAACAAAGTCCGCAAGTTTATAAATTTCCTAGGAAATTTAAAATAAACTTTTGTAGGATTCTAAACGAGAGATAAATTGTATTCTTTTATGCCCACAGTTTCGCAATCGTTTCAAGTCCGTTAGGAAAATAGGAAATTTATAAACTTGCTGATTTTGTTATATACCGGTTAATATTATATTACATAGACTAGAGTTAGACTATATCAAACGCAGGTAATCTTGGGGTACATTCAGAGTCCACAAAACAAGAAAAAACTTTGGCAAGCCCTGAATTGTGTGTTGTTTGTTGTATTGTGTAATTACACATCACCAAGTTAAAGTTGTAAGTGAAAAACCATCCACACAGCGTATTCTAAGATAAAAATAGTGGAGAGCCTAACATTTTAAGTTTGAAAACGACTCGAAGACGTAACAAGAAAAACCTTTTTACATCATTACGACAATCGCTTAGGACTATTTGAGCGAAGTGCTGAATTGCAAAATTGCGTGACAAAAGAAATTATCATTTATACGTATACATATTTATAACATTCCTAAAGATTTTTGAGATTTCTGCGAAAGGCCAACAAGGTGTAAAAGATTTTTAACAGAAATCCTTAATCTAACATATACAATTATCGTGTCACAATGTTCGTTCACATACTCCTTCGAAACAGCTCGTCCGATTCTTATAAACTTTTTTATGCATATTCAGTAAGTCTGAGGAAAATCGGCTACTATCTATTTTTCAAAACCCTAAGTGATAAGGGGTGTCCACCCCAAAAAAATTGTTTTTATTTTTTAGATAAAATGTTTTGTTTTTATTGTTTTATGATACAAGATATAAAAATACATACAACACTTAATTTTCATCTACCCTCTACGATCAACCCCTATCTTTCATTTGTTAGATAAGAACTTATAACTTGAACTCTGAGGTTTATATAGAGAAAAATCACAGAAAAACCTAAAAAGTTTTCATTCCGGAAAACCGAACAGTCTTTAGGGTAACATAGCAAAATGTTCCATCTTGGTATGTACTCAAAAGGTAGCCTAGGCATTAAGGAGAAACGAAGTTCGCGGCGGCAGCTAGTAATGTTCTAAATATACAAGACGTGCAGACGAAAGTAACTAAAAAGTAGAATCTTTAGTAATCTTGAAGATATATGTCAGAGATTATGTACCTAATAAGAGAACGTGATGTCATTTGTTTTATTAGAATGGCGAATGACGATGTGCAGACAAATTGTAAGACGTCAATTTGTCAGTAGTGCGTTGAATTGCGCAATGACCTTTATTAATATTAAATGAAAATGTCGGACAACGATAGTAACAACTTGGCATACATCGATCATATCCTTAATACTCGCTTAAACGCCTATACTCGTATCCGATTCCATGGTATCTACTTACTGTGTAGATCGGGCCTCTCGACGGACAACGCGGTGTTAAGTTCTCATGAATGCCGTTACTATTCCGATCAAAAGCTCCAAATTCGTTAATTGGACCAGGATATATTTCTACATCTACGTTTTGTTTGGTAGTATTTTAAAGTTAAGATATAGTTGCCCGATAATTGTATGAAAATATATTTATATTTATTTATTTATTCAGAAGATTCACAGCACAATACAGAAATAGATGTATATATATTATACAATTTTGGGCCAATTACAAATCTATACATATAGTTTTTTTTTTACAACAAGAAGGTAAATATGCCAAATATTTTTAGTTTGTAATACAAAAAAGAAAAAAAAAACAGAATCTAAATCTCATATGAATAATATATAATTATTATAATTTTCTTAACCTTCATAGTAATAATAATAAAATAATAATTAGAAATAATAACAAATTTTTAAAAGTTTGGTCTCTGTGGCAGTGTACCTTTAACGCTGGCAGCATTTCCTCGCTGTATTGCGATACTTATTCGTTGATCGAGGAAAGCAACAACTTTGCAGACACCGGTACTAACCAGGCGCTAACTTAAATTTTTAATTAGCGCCTGTGCTTTGAAACTGGCCCCAGAGTTGTTGTTGGAAAGACCCTTATATTTGAGCCGTTGCTGAATATAATTTAGTTTCTATATAATACATAAATAAAAGCACGGTTAACCGCATGAATAACGTACCATTACTAAACATTAGCAAAATCACGCGATTTTCATACACATAATAAAGGTACCTTCTTTCTATTAGCCCTGCTATACAAAGCTTTGAAAGCTCCTTTTGTATTCATTATTTAGGGCATTTGGGTAATTTATAAATGGTGGTGAAATAGTATAAATACGATTGTAACTTAAATTAAATATTGTATTCAAGTTGTTGACAGCCAGCCTTTAACAAGAATGGCTCAAGTGGCTCCAGGAGCAGAAGATGATACTCTTATAAAGTGATAATGAAATAAACATACACGCTTTAAAATACGAGTAAAATGTGACATTTTCAATTATAGAGCCATACCAATGTAATAGTGAAAATTACAAATAAACCGTTACAAAGAATTATGATGAAAGGATCCTATATATTTTGCTACGTTACTACAATAATTTCAGATTGCGTTGCGATATGTATCACATTTGCTAACATTTTCTACAAGTCTGGTACCATTAACAAATTTCGAAAAACAACAGATTAATAACACAAGGGAACAGCATTTTATTGCGTGGAAAGTTATGACTATATATTATTCTTTCTCGTAGTGCTGTTTTCAGGTCGTCGGATTTATTGTATCAGCTTTAGTTTATGTTTTACGAAAAATATATTATCGATAACAAAACCTTTAAAAAACATCCTGTACTTCTTAAAAAAATCTTTTATTAGATTTTGTTTCTTGGCTCAGTTCTCGAGGTAATTCTCAAATATAATGTCATAACTGTACGTTTTTGTGATTAATGAATCCCCTTAAGAGCTATATAACATGATTGGCAATCTTGATTAAGGCACTTGTAATTAAACAAGACACTAGGGACTGGTCAACATAGATTTGCATAGTATTTGTGGTTTATGGTAATTAGATTACAGCCAGTAAAGTCAATTTTAACTATGTAAATTGTATTAATTATTTCTGTATGTTTAAAGAACCTTATATCTCATAACAAAAAATGTATTTTTTTACATGAGAAACTTAATATATACGAACGAGATACACGTCGCCATCAGCCGTCACAATTTTAGTCTAGGCTCGCGCGCTAATATAACGAATTTTAGACGATAATTATTTAAATAATTGCACACCCTCATACTTAATAGACTTCTTCAAATAATTTGTACGCGGCTTTGGCAAGCTAAGCAAACTCGCTCGACGAGTATTGCGTGTAATGGTGTGTTTGATTGTTCATTTTCACGTGTAACAAGAGTTTTAGATTAGGCGCCAATTCACAAAAACAAATGACAATTTTTTTTATGGCTTTGGCACGATTTGTGCATTAGCCAGTGTCAAGTATAGGATTTTTTATAATTCGTGCTTGCCTTTAGAAATTCGACCGTGTCCTCTATGTACGGTTAAGGCACTCGCCCGGTACCGCACAATCCTCCCAAAGGCCGAGAACAAATTTAAAATAAATTAAAACTTTCCCTCGAACCGGGAATCGAACCCGGTACCCCTCATCTAGCTTCCAAATTATGAGACCGCTAGGCTATGAGGCCCCAAATAACAAATTAATGCAATATACTACATTAGGTTATCAAAGAGTTCTAATTGAAATTCGAAAAAAAATTCATTAGCAATGTTTCTAACTGGCCAGTTCTAAACATTTTCAGTGTTACCCACGTATTAGGTTCTTACATATGAAATTATCCTTTTGTATGGGAGGAACAAAAAGTAGATTTTTTTTAAATAGTATATGTTTAATTAATCAAAGTATGTACCATTTCTATCTATGCTCTTTTGCCAACTTATAGGTAGTTGATTGATCCCTTTACTAAAAAAAGTTTTTATTTACAATAAAATCTTTGAAGGCGGTTTCGACTGCCCAATCAAAATTATTTTATTTACCTTGCAATAAGTTATACAAATTTCGAAAGAAATGGTTATCTGTTGGAGCAAGGTCCAGGGAGTATGGTGGATATCTTAGACATTCCAATAGAAGCTCCTCTAAACTGGTAGCAGTCTGTTTTGCAGAGTGTGGTCTAGCATTGTCGTGAAGCAGCAGTGGCCTAGATTGACCAGCCTTGGTTGTTTAGCAGCTAGCTTTTCCATCATGGTTTGCTGGCTATAGACATCTGCCGTAATCGTCTGGCCAGATTTAAATACAGCTTCGTGTGTTCATACAAAAATCAAAATCTACACATGTCCAAAAGGTCCAATTATTTTGTAACAACCATTGATTTCTATTGAATATGCTGAATTTCGTATAAATTCTGTCTCTATAAACCGCGTATTTCAGTTTTAGAAATGTGAAAAACCGACTCACAAACTCCTTGTTGACCTGATTCCGTGAGTTTTCGACGGCGCTTGAAAATCAAAGCTACACGAATCGTACATATTACTATTTATTATATATTTCGATTTAATTACTGTAAAATCGATACATTGCATAGAATGTTTATATCAAATCAAATTTTATATAAGAGACGATAACGGAAGAGCGACTCCACTTAACTCTCTTCTTGGAAATCATATCTCTTATTTGTAAAACAAAATCAGTCTAAATAAAGTATTTTTTTTATGAATATCGGGGTAACAATAAAACATTAATAATGTATAGGCTGAGCGCGAGGGGCGGCTAGCTAATAAGATCCTTCAAACGAGTGTCGATGCTAAAAGAGTGCTATGAGAGGCACAGAGAAGAGAAAAAGAATTAATAAAAGATAAAGGTTCTTAAGCGTAAATTTTTATTGTAAATTTTTATAAAATTATTATTATTGATAAGAGATGAACTTAACTTAAATCAAAGCCTAAACAATTCTAGGGTTTAAAGATTTCTGTTATCTTTGGGACCCTTTAAACGGTAAAAGTCGTTTATTAAGATCTAAAGCTCACTTAATATATTAAGTAAATATTAAAAAAAAGGTTTCAAGTATATTACAAGCTAAAGCTCGCGACTACATCCGCGACTATATCTAATGATTTGTCATATTATAGTAAACAAAGAATGCTAATTAGCTAAATGCTTAGTTCTGTTTAATCTGGCGTTATTCTATCAAATAGCTATACCTCTCTATTAAATTTGAGAAACTTAAAAAGGTTTTTCATGCAAATTTGTCTTGTCAGATCCAACCCGATCTTGTCATAAAATCCGTCCAACTATAAACTTCCTCCTTGCTAAATTTCATCTTTATACATCAAGTAAGAGTCAAATTTGGCACGTGATTCAGCTAATATATATTAATTTATATGATAATAAACTTATCGGAAATAATTTAACACGAATCAGAGTACACCTATTAATCTTATATATGTATAATATTCTTGTGTCACAATGTTCGGTCCTATACTCCTCTGAAACCGCTCGATCTATTCTCATGAAATCTTTTATGCATATTCAGTAAGTCTGAGAATCGGCTACTATTTATCTTTCAAACCCCTAAGTGATAAGGGGTGTCCACCCCAATAAATTTTATTTTTTTATGATACAGTATACAAAAAAATTTCATTCCAGAAAACCGAACAGTCTTTTGGGTAGCATAGCAAAATGTTCAATGTTGGTATGTACTAAAAAGGTAGGCTAAGTAAAATTAAGGAGCAATGAAGTTCGCGGGGGCAGCTAGTCTTTTATAAGATTCAAAGTGGAAACGTTTTCCTGTTTCAACATTACTTACAACTTTATTGAATTGTTCGAGAACATTCCCGGAGCTTGAAATAAACATAAACAACTGTATATTCACGTAAAAGCAAAATGGATTATGTCGAACAATTCAATAGACATGATTTCTTACAGCGACGTCTTCAATATCTTTATTCAACAAGAAACCCGAATCAATATGACTGTGTATTATACATACTATATACTATAAACAGGTATATAAATAAATCTGTATATAATTTATATTTTTTTATGTAGGTATGGTAAATAGCATACGTAAAAATATCTGTCCTTTTAACTCAAGAGCACGTTAAACGAATGCACTAAGATAGATAGTCACGAAAAACATCTCGCACCGACTACAAGTCTTCGTCAACCGCTGTCTTCGCCGTATTCTGGACATCTACTGTCTCAACAAGATTTCTAACAATTTTGGGAGCTCTGCCAAGAAACCCCGATTAGCCAGAAGATCAAGCGACGAAAGTGGAAATAGATTGGCCAGACCATACACTTTAAGATTCCAATGATATCCCCAAGCAGGCGATTGATTGGAAAGTGGAATCGTGGCCGTCCCAAGAAAATCTGGCGTCGTACAGGTGCAGATGAGGCACAAAGAGAGAGAGCCGTAAAGACTTGGAGCGAGGTGAAATAGGAGGCTCAAGACGGAACGCGATGGAGGCTCACTGTGGACGCCCATCTAGGGATTGTAAAGGGGGGGGACATTAAGTCAACCAAGACAAATTTAGATTTATAAAGGGTTTTTTATTTTTTTTTATATAACAAACAAACAGGGCCGGAGGCTCACCTGATGTTAAGTGATACCGCCACCTATAGACACCCACAAGACAAGTGCGTTACCGGCCTTTTAAATAAATATAGCCTAAAACATGGTAATTATGTGCCACATACCTTACTTAGCTGCAATAGCATAAAATAAAATAAAAACTCCTTATAAAAAATGCATAGCAAAACATACAAGGGCCTACTTAATAATACAGTAAATCAAATAAGGCTGTAATTGAAAAACATTTAATTTAACTGTTTACCGGGTTTCAATTCTGCTCAAAGAAGTTTGGAACCTGAAGTATTATAATATTACTTGAATATAACTGAATAGTTCTTTAATATTTATGCAGAAATATTTTTTGAGATTTTGCCAAATATTTTACGTTATAAAAATGTTTTATAATGAAACCGATGCCGTAAGTACGGTGTCATACCCTTCATAATACCTGAATGAATAGAATAGTGAATGCTTTTATAATGAACTGGGACTATTCATAGACTACAAAACTGTCATATTATACGCCTACGCTAAGCCCAGGTGATGCCACAATTAAAATTCAACGAGTAAGGACTGTACTGGACTCTTATATTTTGCTACGCGAGATGTGTGCCCTAGGCATCTACCATTTATTTAATTAATTAAATGAAAATAGACTACCTCTATCCATTGTTTTCATTAATAAAGAAGTATAGCATAAGGCGGACCTCTTAGGATCATTATCGCGAACAAAAAATGTAGCTATCAACTATATTTATACAGATATACATTTAAAATACTGTACACCATTTATAAAAATACCGTGAATTTACGTTGGTTCTAACAGTCCTTTTAAGTATGAACTAACATGAATATGCTTCAAAATCCACAGAAGATACAAATCTTGGCAGAATAATATTTTGTAATGTAGAAATCTGTCAACGTGTTCTGTCAATGTTATACTTTTTTATCAAACTTTTCATCTATAGTTAGAGTCGTTAGAGATAGGCATTTTGATCAGTAATATGAGTTCGCGGATCAAAGTTTCTATCTAACCGGTCGGCCGGAAAATAAATAAATTATACAAAAAATATATTTTTTTATTATTTATCATAAATTTTCATGGTAGGTAATTCATATTTAATTATTGTATTTTTATTTTATCTTGTAAAACATATACCATAGATATAGTATTATGTATGATGTGGTAAACTTTAATAAATAAATAAATACTTTTCACGGTTTATTCGATGCTTTTCTGATTTTCACATACTCATGAATAACTAAACAAATGAAAATCATGATAAAAGTAATGCGGACAATGTAAACCGCATCGAATGAAGAATTTCATTTAATTAACCTACATGAATAGAGTTTAAAATTGCTTTTAGGAATGCTCATTACAATATGATGCGCCTGCCGTTTTAAAACGGCAATATGGTCTGTTTATCGAATACCAAGCGATCTTAGATCTAACATTGTAATTGTTTTAGCCCGTACAAGCATTTTTAAATAGTCCTCTGAGGTCGCTCAAGGCTTTGTGCTGAAGGAGCCAAAGTGAGCGAACACAAAAACTACCTATCGCCTCCAACATATGAAATTTCAACGTACCTACCCGTCATGTCTAAAGCAACATCGGCGTACAAGATACAAATTTAATTATAATCTCCGCTCTGACCGGTATTCGATGCCCCAGGCGTAGTCTGATATGGAACTAAGTTTATATAATTTAATAGGTAATAGCTAAACATACCAGGTTAAATTTGTACCTATATTTTGTCTTCTATTAACTGTTAACTAACATCACTTTATTCCGCTGTCAATAGTTTCCACAGCCTATTCGATATAGGGATTTTTATTAGTAGTTTTTCACACTTACGTAACAATATCAAAATTATCATATGGATATTATATAGCCTATCTTCATCAGGGATAATGTAGCATTCTATTGGGACAATTTTTTTGAAATCTGTTCAGTAGTTTTAGAGCCTATTGAATGCAAACAAACAAATGTTTCCTCTTTATAATATAAGTGTAGATGTATGAAAATATTATGTCAATGTGTGATAATGACTTAATCCCGAGTGTAAATTATACGTAAAATTTCGTAAACGTTTGATCCAACAATTAAAACAAATTCATTAATTGCTTCATTTATTGTTCTTACAAATATAAGTATTATTAATTGTTTAACGATGACATTGTGATAACAATAAAATAGTCATAAAATATATCTTTATGAGCTCAAGGCTCAGTCAGGAAAGCATTTAGTTTAATTGTCGAGTTCTTATTTCAAATACCAAATTCGACTCCTGGTAAAATAATAATTAATAGAAATTTGAAGGCCTACTTTAAAAATATTAGCGAAGTAGATTTGCATTTGTTTCAAGCTCATTTGGGGTTTATTTACAATTATTTTTAGTTGTGTAGTTATTCTTTAATTAAATACGCAAAGCGATTAGAAGTTGGAGACACTGATCGTGGTAAAATAGAAAGCAAAAGTACGCGTGACCAACCAGATGGACCGATGAAGAAAGACTCATCGTCCTCAAAACAGTAATAAGGGAGGAGCTGGACAGCAACCGGTGGTAACAGATTGTGCATACCAGACGTTTCCTTGCCAACAACGACACTTGCTGACGCGACATGAGCTACCGGCTGAAGAGAGAGAGATGCATTCTACAAATAACAGTAGAATTTAAGACACTGTATATTGTTATGAAATTCATTTCTTTTTTTTAAATATAAAAAATCAGTGGCCTAGGTAAAACCTCTAGGTTTTACTGGTTTTTTGGCCTCAGATTTGTTTCACCATTTTTTTTATTATCAGCCTGTGTCGTGAACATGCGCCATCATCCCCATCTATCTATCGTGAAATGTCGTAAGGGATGGTACGTAGTGAGTGTGAGAAGCGAAGTATTTGGTTTCAGTTACAAAAGGTATTTTCCTTTACAGTTAGAGTATTTAAAAACTCCTTACTGCCTTCGCTGGAGTTACCCAAGAACTACTAGTCACCGCCATCTCTAATCATTTATAAGGTCGCCTTGCATCGTGTAAGAGTTTTATGTATTTATTTGCAACTGTTATTTTATTGAGACATTTTTCACATCTGTGTTTTGTCGCATTTAATCACAGTTTAAAGGGCGTGCATCTGGGTCAAGGGACGGGCGAATAACTTGGGACAGGAATAAATTCCTTGGCGCTTGTGCATGACAGGTGACGATAAATCTAATAAACCGTTTGATTTCTTGCAGATATTTTGGATTAAGAAAAAACGTGTGTACTTATGTACCCGCGTTAGAAGTTATACTTCTTTGGCGTAACAAGATAAAAATCTTTAAAATAATTGTATTATACGTTTGTAGAAAAAGCGACACTAACAATAGAAAAAACTAAAATGTTGACTAAAGCTAACTTTGGGGTGTCGGTTTTCTGTGACGGTGTGCGCGCGCATCGTATAAATTTACTCCCATAATTTTTCCCTAACGCGCCTAATAAAGTATGACTTAGAAAGGAAAATTAAATCTCTCTTATTAAGCTTCAGATTTCTGTTTCATGATCATTTGTCAATCTAATGTGCAAGTGCTTAGTGCAGCCTCCTGTGCCTGACGCACGCCGTCGACTTTTCGGGTCTAATGTAAGCCGGTTTCGTTACGTTTTCCTTCGGCGTTCGAGTGAATGTTAGATGCACACATATAGTATAAGATCCCGCTATACAACGACCTTCACCGAGATGCTTATTTAATGAAACTTATTTTATATTTAATTTAATATGTCAATAAATATAATCCATATGGGTTGCCTAGCAAATTTCAGTCCAGAGTATGTTTAATTAATATTAAAAACAAAATTTTTTTTTAATAATTTGCATGTAGTAAATTTTTTGAACTTTTTTCAATCAATATTTTTAATCAGGGTAATATTATATATGTATCACTATAACCTCCTTTTATACTAAAGATGTAGGTATATATACTTTAGTGTCACATAAAAAATTTACACATAAATAATAATTAATTTATTAAAAACAACCTAACATTTGCATATTCAATGGGCTTCATACTTTCGATTGGTATAGAATTTATCTAATAATCATACCGGTGAAATGTTTAAAAAAAATTTTTTTTTTAATTAATAAAACATACTCTGGACTGAAATTTGCTAGGCAACCCTTATGGATTATATTTATTGATATATTAAATTAAATATAAAATAAGTTTCATTAAATAAGCTTCGGTGAAGGTCGTTGTATAGCGGGATCTTAGACCAATAGAAAAAAAGTCCATTGGTGCACACACGGGGTTGGAACCTCGAGTCGCACGCTGAAGCCACTAGCCCAACTAAGCTCTGGATTAATCTATACGTACATAACTATATAATTAGCTATAATTGGCGATTCACGTAATTTAATGAGTAATCAAATGCTTTGCCATTCCAATAAACGTTAATTTTACTTGCTTGTTGGTTATTTATGCTTTGAGAGTCGAGTGCGCTTTGATAGTACGTTTTACACAAATTTAAATGCATGCAATTCATTTGCGGGAATTAATTGGAGGATTAAATTTATTAAGGACGATCGCGGCGCTTGATTCTTGGTCAATATGGAGACAGCGCCATTTCTGACTGAAAATTGTCCTGGATTTTAGTCTTGTTGATAATTCTGAAGGTTATTCAACAGTGCAACACATTTCGCCGGTTTGCTGATATAAAGACAAAAAAAAACTTTGATTTCTTTTTATAGATTTTAGCACTAGTTTACCTGAGTCAAGAGTTTACCTGAATGAGTATTATTGACAGTTGCAAGACCAAGCTGGGATCTTGTAATATAATTGATAATCAGTTTTATATACCTATTTCAAAATGTTATGGGTATAACCAATCGGCTTGGAAGACGTTTAATTTTTTATTTTTTTTATCTGGACCACAAAATTAGGACAAACACATGTTATAAATTATACATAATAAAATATTAAAAGCGGTGCCGTCCCTATAACATGTGATTATTTAATGGTATAGATAAAATTAGTGAAATTTATTTTATTCTACAAATTATAATAAGATTAATTTATAACTATTTACTTTATTTTGCAAGAGATAAATAATTATTTTTAATTTATGTATCATTATTTTCCCCACTTAAACATTACACTCAAACAATCAATTACTTAAGAAAATATGTTATAGAAGGGATATACATGTGTGACAGTAACTTGAGAACTTAAGAAGGAGCACCGCTAACCAGATCTAAGGAACTTCCTCACAATGGAGTTGCCCATTGCTTCAATAATAACAATAGCAAATAATTAACAAAGCAAAGTTTCTAAAACAATTCGGCAAAAGTACTGGCCTTCACTGGAGGTTGCGATGGGATTTTCTTTAGACATAGACATAAAATTTATTACTAATATAAACACACATAATAACAATAATCAAATAAAAAAAACCAATAAGTATAGTGAGAGATAACAAAAAAAAATCCCATTTCCCTTTCGGTTCGTTTCAACTGTGTAATGCGTGTGTAATGTGGTTGTAATTGGCCCTGGCTCAGTATTATGCTGAGGAGCAGACTGTTCCACAGCGCACTTTCTATGAGCGCCATTAACACTAGCTCCTACAGTGCAGGCAACCTTAAAAGCTACGAAATGTCAGCGGCTGAGCACCTATTTGTCTATAAAAAAATGATCGTGAAATCGAAATTAATTCGGGCCTCGGATTCCTATAACGCGTTTTAAATATTTAAAATATAATAAGATCAGGCTATTAAGGTTAAAAAGCTTAGGAATACTAGTGCTACGGTTCAAAGGAATTCAAAGGAGCCAATGCAAGCAATTACTATGTGACCCCATTTAATCTCTTGCGGAATGTTGAATATATTACAGCTCAACTTAATAGTATATATATACGTAATTGGGGTGTTCTAATCATCACTAATAGTTCAAGACAGGGGAAAAAATTGATGAATATTGCTCAAGACAAAGAGAAGTGGAAAATATGGAGGAGGCTATTACCCTTAAAGGGACCATAGAAATAGAACTCTATTACACTAAAAAAGAAAGAAAAAATGTAACTTATTTATTTAGAACTTATATTAACACAACTAATACTTATATTAAGACTTGTAAGTTGTTCGGCGCCACTAACACTTTAGACATGAAAAGTGCGACTGATGAAGAAGATACGCCGAACCAAAAGCAAAACACTCAATTTCTAAATTGGTTAAATCAGATCAATAAGTTGTAATCAAAATAGCTTATCGCAGGATAAGAGTATTGATTTGGGCCCGGAACGTAGTGCACTGATAACATTTGTACCGATGCAGCTTCAATATTATGCAGATTTTGATTTTATTTCACTAGCATTCCAATATTTTTTTAAAAATATAATAGGGGGGCAAACGTCGTCTGCGGGACGCCCAAAAAGGGCAGTCATCGCAGCCCATAGACACCCATTTTTGTGGGTGCGTTACCGGCCTTTGAGGGAGGAGTACACTCGAATTTTGAATAGTTGAAGATCGTATCTCCCAGGGAAGACCCCCACCGGGAGTCGATTTCACGGTTCATATCATATCATAGAATAGTAAAAACGCGATTTACAGTCAATCTAAATAAAGAGGTCGTAGGTTCGATCCCCGGCTGTATTGGTGTACTTCTATCTTGTCTAAAGGAAAACATCGTGAGGAAACCGGCTTGCTTTAGACCCAAAAAGTCGACGACGTGTGTTAGGCATAGGCCGATCACCTACTTGCCTATTAAATTTACAAATAATCATACAGATACAGAAATCTAATGCCCAAACCTACAAAGGCTGTAGCACCATTGATATGTATTTATCGGAAATGCGCGGGTCTGTTGTATATCGACCACAAAAGTTGATTGTGATAATTAACCAAAATTCGCATCTATTCAATCGTTGACTGTAAATTAACACGGGACGTTGTCTCAATGTATTAAATTTCTTATATTATCTTCATAAAACGTAAAACGTGTTAAAGGCCCTTGAATAAGCAATCTCGCGGTTCAAGAATACAAACACACCGATAATAGCTCATTACACCTACAAGATTAGTTCACAAATAGATTATGTACTCGCGTTTTCACATTGTTTAGAGGTATTGTTACAAAGGTGTCGACGTTCAAACGTTTTTATATAAATTTTAACCTTATATATACCTATTTAAGGGATATTATTGTATAGCTCTAAAGCGTTTATTAATAAAGTCAAAAAATTAAATGTGAAAATAATATTGAATTGATAAGAACATTTAATGCCAATGTAAAGTCAGTCTTATAATAATTAACCAATTCGACTTAGGGTCCATCAAGTGCGTACCAATTCTTAAAAGGCCGGCATCGCAATTGCGGCTCGCAACTTTTTCTTCGGTCTTACGGTCGTCTGATGAACTGAAGCTAATTCTTAATAGATGTTATGTGTAGTGTAGCACTCGAATAAAGGCTAGTTTAATTTTATGTTTATAAGGGTCAATTAAAGTTTTTGAAGTTATACTTCTTTTGGCGCGTTAAGCCGGGTCCACATTTGTAGCATTTCGGTGCATCGTATCTCCGTTGCGTGGCTTCGGCGCGTATCATGATCGTTAGTTTGGACGCAAAATGATACCCGTTTATGATACATGCCGTATCGGATACGGCCCGATCCGCACTAAGCGCGTATCTTGATACACCTCGTATATCCGATACGCGTATCACGATCGGTGGTATGGACGTATTTTGATACTGTATCACGATACTGTATCGCGATACGATACTTGATACACCGCGAACCATCCTGTGTCGGTTTTTTCGCGATCATCAAAGGGAATACACAACATCAATGGGTGACATGCGAGTAAAATTTTTGTATTTTCCGCTGGTATGCTGAAATTTAAAATCTCGCATCAATGGTATTCCACCATGTTTGTTTCGGTTTCTAAACACTTCCAGCGCCGTCTACGTCTAGATTTAATGATAATATAACAGGCGCTAGTCACCGCCAAGCTGTGAGCAATTGCTGACATGGCTAAACCGTTTGGGAACGAAGACATGACTGAACATTACGAGAAGGGAAAGGTGCACTGAAAGACACGCGCATCATGATACATCGGAAGAAAAGTGAAGCGCCTATATTTGTAAAGTTAAAGCCGATACACTGACATGATTCAGCATTTGATAAGTATGGACGCGTTTTTTACAAGATACGTCTTAAAAATACGACATGGACAAAATGAGCGTCCATATTTATGATACAGATACTAGATACGATACGAGTGATCGTGATACGTCAACATGCTACAAATGTGGACCCGGCTTTAGGGACAAATGATGAGAGTAAATTTTTACGATGCGCGCGCACACACGTTAGCATAGTCAATAAATTAAAATTAAAAAATTAAAAAACTTTATTTACCTGCCTTACAATAAAACTTTCAATCTATTAAATACATTTTTTCTATTGTTAGTGTCGTTTTTTCTACAAACGTAGAATAAGGCGAAATATAAAATTTTAAAAAATATTTTTATCTTGTTATGCCAAAGAAGTATAACTTCTAACTACATAAGTACACACACATGTTTTTTTAAATTAATACTGTATACACAAGTGTTTACGAGTAACTCGTAAAATTACCGATTTGAATCGTTTTTGATAGTGAAAGTTAGGTCCTGGGGGTCAGCAGTAAGTCCAATTATAACTAAACGATCAGTCAGAAGTCCCAAAAAGCCACTTGTCAAATCTTGTTCCACTAGGGTTAAGCCACCTTTTCTATTTAAACTTTGAGTAATTACACAATTATAACAAATTCACTGAAATAGAATGAGTCGTTAATTAAAAGCCAAAAGGTTTTATTAAAATTAGTTTAATACCTTAATAAAATATGTGGATAGATATTTAAAGTAAATTATTTTGTTATAAATTACTTTTATTAATAGGTTAGTTTATGATTTCGTAGATATATGTCATTTCGTGACAAACTATGATTGCATACAAAAGGAAAAAGGTAGTATTCACTGACGTGAGCCCAGGGTAGTTATACTTTTAATAAAATTGTATATGTAGAATATTGAGTTTTGTTTAAATTTATTTCCTATTTTTACAATAACTTCATACTAATATAATAGAAAACTAAATAATATAAAAATTAAACTAGAAACATAATTTAAAGAAAACAAGAAATAAACAATGCAATTCTTGTGAATTCAGCCTTCAGGCTATTCAGGGTGCGCAAGACACGCGTAAATGGCGCTTCTCTGAGTAAATTAAAAAAAATATAATGTAATAGTAAGGTACCCTACCACAACCAAGACAAACTAACTAACTATTTCCGAACCAATTCAACTTAGTACTTCAAGAAAAGAGCGTACAAGAATTGGTATATGGCCGGCAACGCACTCGCGAGCCCTCTGGCATTGAAAGTGTCCATGGGCGACGGTATTACTTTATACAGGTGAGCTTCCTGCCCGTTTGCCCCCTGTTCTATAAAAAAACAAAGTTATATGGATGGATACATAACTGGGTAAAATGGGTACACTCCATACAACCTCATGTAATACTTAGCTTAAAGCTGGTAGATAAAAATTCTTTGTTGACTTAAAGATATCATTTGTTACAACTCAATGAGCTTTGGTTGGATAATCCTTTGTGAAGCCATTTCTTCGTTTCAACATACATGTAAAAATTTGGTTATACGTAAGACATTTTTCTACATCATGAATACCTCTCAATGATTGTGATATCTAATACTTCTTGAATGCATCTTGGTTCATCAGGCTGTAAGAGCGAAAAAAATGTTGTCTTTTATTGACATAACGTTTACACGTTTAAAGAAAAAACTTTTTAACCGGATTAAAGTTATGTATTATTATAAATTTACAATTATTTGACATAATATTAAATTTATCCGACGTTTCGCGTGCTTTACAGTGTGCGTGGTCACGGTGACTAAAGACAAAAGGTGTTGGATGTCAAAAAGTATCACAGCTTTATTATTTATTTCCCCGGAGTTGGTATCGACTAAAAGATGGAGGGTTTTGGCAAAAATGGCTCACGGTGTCCTCTATTTTCTTTAAATGCTGTTTTTTAGCAGAACTTACATGGCTTTAGTTAATGAATTTTAACGTAAAAATGTACAAATACAAGAAAAATAAAATAAATGTGTGCGTGTACTAGGTGTACACACGTAAGAAGTGAAACTTCTTTATGACCTTATTTTTCGAAAAATGATCTGCTATATGCAACTTAACGAAATTGGTTAAATAAAGTTTAACAAAAGGCTTTTATTACCATAGACATGAATACAAATACAATTATTTCATTTTACCTTATTACTACTAAGATTATTACAGAATTTCATTAATTGTAATAGAATTATTACTATCATAGTTATCGTTATTATATATTTTTGTTATTAATGGCTTCGAATCTCTTCGGATCAACCGTGGCAGGGACAAGAAAAAGATGGCGCGTAACCGAAAAACGTGACGATTTGCTACAAAATTTCTCCCATACGTCGATAAAAAATTTATTCTAACGCCGATAAAGAAGTTTGACTTCAATAAGCAACATGGCGCGTAACCGAAAAACGTGACGATTTGCTACAAAATTTCTCCCATACGTCGATAAAGAACTTTCCTTCCAACGCCGATAAAGAAGTTTGACTTCAAAAAGCAACATAGCGCGTAACGGAAAAATGTGACGCGTAACGAAAAAATGTTACACTACATTTTTTCCAACCCCGATAAAGAAGTTTCACTTCAAAAAATTGATCATCTTGATTCTTTATTTCATTTATATTGCTGTCGTAATTATTATTTATGCAATCTATGTCATTTATATTTGATAATATTTTGGTTATAAAAGAGGCTGTAACTCAGTTATATTGCAGTTATTGTAATGGTGTCATTTCTGAAATCCGTGCTAAATCTGATAAATAGTTCATGAGTTTATTACAAACAATGAAAAATACTAATCTTTCCTCTTTATTATATTATAATATTGATTTAACGCAAGAGTTATGTAAAACTTTGAGCACAGCATAAAAGCTAGATTGTGTGCGTACGCTATATTTTTACTTGACAATTCCCAATCATATTATTATGTGCCACTGTAGTTATATTTAATTAAAGATAGTGTGTCGCTCAGCGGGACACAATTTGTCGTATAATGAATTATTGCCATCAACTTTCTGTTAATTCTCCGCCTATAGTCGATAACTTATAGAACCTTCAGAAGATAATACAGATATTATTTTGAATATTCTTTGTTAGGATGATAAAATAGCATTTTATAAAAAACCCCGGATAGCTTACATGCTAAATATAAAAAGGTGCCTAAAGTAAGAAAATGGCTATTTATTTATTTACAGCTTGTTATTCACAAAGGCCTCCTTTAAATTTTTAATTGTGGCGTTCGTTCGAATCCACATTGTACCTTTTTTATATCGTCCTCCCATCTTCTTACCTGCCTTAAGGCTTTTTAGACTATTTAGACACTAAGTAAAAAGGGGCGATAAACTAAAAAGAAACAAACAATAAAGTTGTAACAGAATGACATAAATGCTAAACTGTTTAATTAAAAACCGTAAAATGAATGTAAAAAAGGCACTCAAACTTCTAATAAAGACTCTGAACGTTGGGCGTAAATTGAAATGGTATTGTTTTTATGTCTTCAACAAACCGTCTTCATTTACGTAACTCATATAATATACAATATTATACCATAATATAATTTACAACAGATGTCGGATCCGACAGACGTTGTTCTGTACACACGTCTTACATACAATATCTAATAATGTAAATCATTTTCGACTCCGTTTGAACACACAAAACATTTCATCAAAATCTGTCCAGCCGTTGAGTAGTTTAATTACGAAATGCACAGAAGATTTATATATATATACAAGCTGTTAATTTGCTGTTTAGATGAATAACCTAGATACCAACTGTAGCGCCATCTGCCGGCTTGATTTGTGAATCTAAACCATCCAGCGCGCCACGCAAACGCATACAAAAAAATTTATTCAAATCGGTCCAGCCGTTTAAGAGGAGTTCAGTGACATACACACGTACAGAAGATTTATATATATCAACATATAAAGGTACGATTACGACACTCGATTCGACTGTTCGTAACCATGGATTTTACTGCGTAATTAAGGAAAATACGAAAAATAAAACAGATGCCAAGATCAATAAAGAACCACTGGATTGTTATATATTATAATTATATACAGTAACCCTCCTGTAACACGGTAGATTGGTTCCGCGTTATAGCAAACGCGTTGTAGGAGTTTTCTCGCGTAACGCGCTTGTATGCCCCATATAACGCGTTTTGTTTAATGTTTAACTTATCTCGTTAAAGGGTATTTAAATTGAATATTAAAAAAAAACTATGAACGAAATAATTGCGTACAAATCATTATAAATGTCACAGTACCTAAATATAACGATATATAGGGGAACACTCGTGTTATACGAGAGACAAATGCGTTATAAGAGTACCGTGTTATAAAGGGGTTTACTGTTCACAACTAGCTACCCACCCTGGCTTCGCACGGGTTACCCATAAATCTTGACAAATCATATTTAAAACCCATAATCACTATATCTATTGGTGACTTCATGAAAATCCGAGAAATCGTTTTAGAGTCTATCGCATGTATTAAGTATAAAACGGTGATTTTTTGTAAGTCAAATATAAGATACGCTTCGAAACATTGAATGTCATTGAGAGCCTGTATGATGTATTGATTAATAATTGTATCAAAGATTCACATAGATTTGCGAAACATTTTATCGTAGGTTATATAAATTAATTGTTTGATTAAAAAGTACTGATTCCTTTGTTGAAACTTCGATCGCGGATTTGTTTTTATGAATCACAACAAGTAGTTTTATTTAAGAGATATGTTTGGGAAGTCCAGGATTCGATTAACAGAAATTGTTTCTATTACTAGACTAGACACACTAACAAAATTATTAATTAAACAGACACTCAATTGGTAAAGTTACAGGACTCCAAAAACATATTTGAATCTATAGGTTAAAATATATAAAAACATTTCGTACTTATCCATAAATGCAAGCTATTAATATATATTACAATATATTACCAAAACATAAAAATCAAATTAATGCAAAACAAGAATTAGATTTTGTTTCGTATTCACTTTCTCACAAATTTATAATATTACTATTCAAAATTATCTATTAGGATTCAAATTTATCGATCATAAATCTAAGTGTATATTAATCTAAAGTAAGTAATGTAGTTTAATCTAAAACAGCAACAGGTTACATTCACTCACCGTGAATAAATCCAAAAATAATGTTCTTTTCACTTCACTGTTTGGATAGCTTTTAATCACTGAAGCTAGAATTGTTTTATTTAATTCGCGGGACGCGCGCGTCTTCCCTGACGGCTACAGGGCAACTGGGAGCGATGCTTTGCGAGGTAGATTTGAGTCCTTTTACACAATAAGGTATGGGATACACCGGTGCTGTTTAACACTGATACGATATATGTTTATTTTACTATTTATTTGAAACACAATACATGTTTGAAACATATAATAACAGAACATATTTTTTTGGAGTTTACTCCTTAAAGGTAACTTTGGTCACAGAAAGAAAATCCTATTTGGGCATAGATGATGTAGGTACGTTTTATTACTACTACAAACATTTATATTATAAAAACATATATTCTTACCACCTTTAGTATGAAAATATGATCGACAGCCACGGAACATTATCGTTCGTAAGAAGTAAACTCCAATCGTGCGTCGTAGCTGACACACACACACTTTTTTTTTCATTTTGTGTACATATATATATCGATTCTTTAACAAATGTATACATTAATATATTTATTTATTTATTTATTTTGTAAACCTACAGCTAACATAAATTATATACAATAACAAACAGTTACATTAAAAATATAGCCAAATATGGAATACATAATAATACATTTAACTACAAAATGGTTCAAGAATTTATAAAAGGAAACAAACAAATAAAAACTATTCAATACGTTTATCTAAGTGGTACCTAATTTGGTTGTGTTTTATGATGGTGTAAAAGTGAGGGTAAGTACGTGAAGGTGTGTATGTGGGGTATGCTCATGATGCAGGCGATTTTGCGCTATGGATATTCTTAATACTTCTTTTAATCATATTCCGCGATAGCTTAAACAGGTCAAGGCTTAAATATTGGTCGTTGTATGTAATATATGTTTATAAAAAACATAAAACTTGTTTATAAAAGGAAAAGTGGAGCAACAAAGTACTAAACTGGTACTTCAGATGTAGCAACCGTAAAAGAGGAAGACAACTTAGAGGGCCAAATTAAAGAAACAGCAGGTGGTATATGGCAGAGAGTGGCACAGTGCAAATCTGAATGGCGGGATTTGGAGGAGGCCTTTGACAAAACAGAGCACCCAGATACCTTAAAGAAGATAGAAATAGTGTTTTAATGTAATTATGATTATTATGAAAAATATGAATGAATTATGTCGTGATATAACTTCTTCTCAGTCATCTTCTTCATTGCTGAAGGTGCTGCCCTGCTAGTGATTTCTCTTCACTTTGTTATGTTTATAGCTTCTCTGTTATGGGGAGACCCGTGAAAATCGAGACTTGGTCACCTGCCCCGCGACCTTTTTCTGTTCACCGTGCCGACAACAACCAGCTTGTCCTGGTTATCTGGATCTGGTCTCTGTATGACATAATATCGTTTATAATCTAACCACGCTCATATGTTTCTAAAACGAAATGAGTGTACTAATATAATTTAAGTAGATACTCCTTTTAAGATGTCTGTCAAATTATGTTTACGCTGATATGTGGAAACAGCTGCCCACTGAATCATTTCTGAACCAATTTGACTTAGGGTCCTTCAAGAAAAGAGCGTACCAATTCTTAGAAGGCCGGGAACGCACTCTGGCATTGAGTGTCCATGGGCGGCGGTATCACTTAACAGGAGCCCTTTTCTATAAAAGACTAAAAATAATATAATAAAAAAGCTTCCTTTCTGCTTTTAAGGTGGTAATGCAGGTCTATCGACATGCTTTAGGATGTTTTCCATATATTATTCAGTCAGTAGCTAAGAAACTTGGCAAAGTTTGATTTATCCACCAAATAAAAAAGTTTTCTCCAAGCGATCATTTAATCCTTCACAGCAAAATAGGCTTTAGCGAGAAGCTTTACTAGAATAGCTAATAGCTGAGTTTGAATTTATTTATCGACAATTCTTGTACCTTGTTATAGATTTTATTGAAGAACATTTTACCTTGAATGGAATTACTTGTCTAGCCTTGTGTTAACACAAATTATACTTTGTTTGATTAATAATTTGTAGGTAATCAGGCGTCCAGTTCCTAACTAACCGAAATAAACATTAATTCATCAGAAGCATAATCTTTGGGTTATTATAATTATTATTTATTATTGGGTTATGTATATTTAACACCGAATACCGCCCCAGCAGAGTACAATTCTTATTGTGTAACTAAGCACAAAAACTTCCCGTTATTTACATACGAAAATATATTTTAATATTACTATTATTCTTAGGAATTAAAAATTTATTACATCCACAAGTTGATAGATCTAAAGAGAACTGAATAAAATCAATATGATAAACCGCGAAAAATGGGAAATAAATTTCCAAGAACCGTTTCACTAATTAATTGTTCATTATTGGTAATTGGGTTCTTGTTTGTTTGAGCTTTCATTAAATTTGACCAATAATAAGTGGGTGCTAGAATTACAGATATTCTGTTTTTGTAGCCTTAGACTCTTAATATCTTCTATTAAATAGATATCATTGCCAGCAGTATGTTATTATCAACCAACAAAGCTTTTTGACAAGCTGTATTACAAGCAAAAATACATAATAGAATAATACTTTATTTAACCGAATACCTTGATTTTTTTGTATAAAGACTGTATTATATTTCTGTTTATTTTATAGATTTATTAAAGTTCACCACATCATATATATTTCTATATCTACAGTATATGTTACCTAGGTAACACTGAAAATGTTTAGAAAATGTAAAACGGCTTAATGTAGAAAGTTGCCAATACTTTTATTGTTTTTTGAAGTAAACTCCGTTCCTCCCTACACATCGTCACATTCGATGGAACCACTGAGAAGAGCAGTGGGCCCATTCTTCTATGGCATTTTGATTGACTTGATTCATACCAATGCTGATAGATCACTCTCTTATCTTCCTCTATCATGCGTCACACAGCACTGATGTTATCTTCAGTAGTCGCTGTTAAAGGACGCTGTTGTTGAGATTGCTACGTCCACGCTTAAACTCGTTAAACCAATTATAAATAGTGGTACGAGATGGAAATGCTAATAGCAGCCTATCATAGCTTTGTTGTTGAGTAATCCCCCAACGAAAGTCATAATAAATCATTGACCGAAAATTTCACAAGTAACGAGTTTAAGATTTGCTGCCAGCTCACAAAAACAAATGACAAATGAATGCAATATACTACATTAGCTTACTACTTACTAAAGAGTTCTAAAATTGAAATTCATAAAAGTTTTCATGAGTAATGTGGCCAGTTCTAAACATTTTCAGTGTTACCCACGTACAAGCTATCTGTTCTTAAATATACGACAATTATCGTAAACATAAATGTTACAAAAAATTAAAAAATTATAAATTAAATAAATACTTTTTATTCGTAATTTTTTTTAACATTTTTTAGCGAAAAATACTAGAAAAACTGCAGTACTGTAGATTTGACACATTAAATTATACAGTTTGTAGTTGTTTTTTGCTATCTTTTTTAAATATATTTAAACGCTCGTAGTAATAGACGGCACTTGTTATCTTTGTTAGTGTATACCAGTAGTATACGTCTTTGAAGAATGTAGTGATGTCGAGTTCTTAAAGCACTTGAGTATAAAGCTGTTCCACGAGGTGGTTTGTATTGAAATATGATAATGAAAGGTTTCTAGAATAGTACTTGTATGTAATATTCTAAGCTATCTCTGTGCTTTAATCGTTTTTCTAGTACGTTTAATAAATACATCCATACTTTTGCATGTAAATTACAATTAAATTAATATTGGAAGCAGACAGTGAATAGCCGACTGGGTGCGTAGACGTCCACCTACGCGTAAATTCGTAGCAGCGCTACGAAATATACGTAGGCCGTAGATAATCATCCTTTGATGTACTGACTAGCTTAACAGCAATTATCGGTCATATAATATGTATTTTAAAACATAACCATTAATTAATGTCAAATATAATATGTTTAGTGATCAATGTTGATATCTCTTCATTTCAATTTATCTAGCTTTTAAAAACTGTTCGAAAGGCGTAAAATTTAACATTGACATATAAATTTACGTTTTACAGGTACTAGTTCAAATTAAATAATTTTCAGCTCATAATTATTAACTTTTATCCCTCTTTTTAATTTATAAACACAAAGAGAAATCCCTGCTTGTGTAGGTCCTAAGCGATATCCTTCAAGCATCTCGAGGTAATAATAATATCTAATATAAAAAGAAGACAAAGGAAATACGAAATATAGAAAACAATATTAACTTAAAATCCATTTTTATCTTTCTTTTTCTTTTCATTGATGAACCATAAAATAAATAACTGTGAAAGAAATGTAAGTGAAATTCCAATTTGGCCTTAACACATCTTTTAAATTATAACCCGTGAGAGCCTTTCAAGTAATCTTGAGAGTCGTGGTCAGCGCAGAGTGCATTTGTAGCGTACCTTTTTAGTTATAACTCAATTTTTACCGCAAATTTTCAAATACATTTTCTCTTTACAAACAGGTATTTCACTCAGAATTTTATAGAATCTAGGATATTTTTATAAAAGCAGAGCCATCTGTATTTTATATTTATGTGCACTTATTGTAATTATAGTAAAGTTCATTCTAAGATGTTCATTGTTCATACTACTCCTTCTGTTTGTCTACCGTAATATACCAGCATTTTGCAATCCATGAATGGTTACAACATGAAAGATAAGTCTCATGATAACAAGGCAACAAAAATATATTATGGAATACATAAAAACGGAATCTCTCTAGTTGCACCCAACTATCTCTTTTCATCATAGAGAATACACAGCTTGACAGAAAGAGACTAAAGGCAATGGCGCATACAATAATATAAAATAACAATATAACATCATAAGTACATACATTCATTATTATTTTAACAATCGATATAATAATCAGACCCGCCGTGTCTTTATCTTCAATCTCACTCACTCTAAATTATTCACTAACACTGAATAATTTAGACCATATGGAATCATTATTATTACACACTGTTTAAAAGCATTACAACGAAGTATTGATAGCTAACGTAGAATGTGCCCGTTCAATTTTTGTATTATTTTCATTAAGTAATAATAAAATAATAGTCCTAATTACATTACACATAATTAAAATTTATTAAGGCATTTAAAATTCATTTTAATTTTTTGTACAAATTTTTATTGTTAGTAGTTCAATTACTTATTTATTTATTTACAAAAACAAACATAAGAAATTACTTAGAAAAACAAATTAAAGAATCACGTAATAATAAAATAAGTAATTATTAGAGTCACTAACAAATAATAGAACTTTTGTCAGTTTACTCAACGGACAATAAAAGGTCCGTTAACTTATGTAATTCGTTGACTAATGTAATACGCCCATTCAATTGAATTTTTTAGAATGTTAGTCCTAGCTGTGGGAACTTGAAGTAACGGCGGACGAACTCGCCTACTAACGTACCCATCAGGCACATTGAAGCTAAGGCACTGTAGTACTGTGCTGTAACAATTTTGCTGAGAATAATAATAATAAATCATTTATTTGCAAGATAGTGGTACATTTAGATCGATCAATTATAAAAATCCGCACAATCAGCCTTATAAAAATAGGCTAGCAAATGTCATATTAATTTTCATTAAGTCTTATAATAAGAACACACAATGTCATAATAATAAGTTAAGCTATTTATAATTAATGTCAAACTTATGGTCTTAAGGTCTTAAGTCCACAAGCCCGTTGATAAAGCACTAGGAACCTTTTTTAGCTTTCGATTCGGTAAACTTCGAACCTAAATTGTCGAATTATTTAACAATAATGACAATACGATGTTTTTCTTTATTTAATAAACTCCCTCGGTCGACCTACTTATGAATAATTTTCTCACCCAGTATTTTAAATATAATTATCACTCCACCTTACTCTATCGCTGTAATATCCACCTCCTGCAGACATCCGCCGAGAAAATTAAATCTGCAACTTATCTAGTCCGCTAAGATTGAAAATGAAGTAATATTTTAAAATGATGATACAAGGAAATTGGAGTTTATAAACTTCGTAATAAGGCTTTTAACTTACGTTATATCTAAAACGTTAATATATACCTTTAACTTAATTATTAATGTCTCTCTTTTCATCACAGCGTAAAAGCAAATGGTCAGGATGAGACAGACATTTAATAACAGCAATTAGATTAAGATTTAGTTCAGATAAAGAAACGGGGACTTCTACGCTCAGCCCGTTACTCTAAGCCGCCGTTGGCAGCACCCCAGATGATGTTTTAGGTTTCACCGCTACTATATTAGCAGAGTCCCTGGAGTACTACTAACTAGACATGGACACAAAGAAAAACTTGGAATCTAGTGCCTAGTCTAGTGTTTCTGTTAGTGAGATATTCGAAAAATTAATATTCTAAAATTATATATAAATATTTGTAACTTCAGTTTTTTTATTATATATATCTATTTGCTATATTTCGTTAACAGTTTCCAAGTAATTTCTTCCCTATCATTTAAGTCTTAAGTGAGCAATTCAATTTTAGATTTTTAAAGTAATGTATGTTAGGTACATAAGAATTTTAGAAAAGCTAATGTATGGCACCAAAAAGGTTGGGAAAACTGGTCTAGTCTAAATTATATACCTATGTTTTTGTAGTGGCATATAACAGTAAACATTTACATACGAAAGAACATTTTAAATAAAGTAATGTTAACTTCATGAAGGTTTAATCTTGAAACCTGTCTATATACTCCTTGGTAAAAAACTTGATTAAGGGTCACTTGGGTATACTAAATAGTTCCATATAAGCTTACAATAAAACTAAAAGTCTCTCCGTACTGAATATTAAGCAGTCTACAACGTAATAGCACGGTAAATAGTTATATGTAGAAGGTTTTTAAAAGAAGCCTGTTAACCACTGTCCGAAAAGAAAAATTGTGTAATCGTATATTTTGTTACGTAACATATGTATATTATAGCGATACGGTCTAATATTTTAATACTAAAAATTATATAGAAAATTGTTGAAGAAAAGTAGCTGATTCCCGTATGAACAAAACGTGACGGTTCATTCTAAATCGATTAAACCTAAAAGTAAACCAAATGACTCGACAAGAACCTTTCGCTTAGGAAATTAAGGCTAATTCAGTAAAGAAAAACAAATCGTGCCTGAGTTTAAGGTGAATTAATTGTGTAGGATCAGTCAAGCCCACAGATAAGTGAGAATTAAGAATAATTGTGTTCTGTTAAGTTCAAGGTCGTGACAAACAACTTTTAATTAATATAAACTATTAAAAATGGCATTTATTTGTTCGCGCATAAATCCTGTTCGGACACGCTGGCCCCTTCCCATCGTCACAGAATCAACAACAGGGCTAATGCGTCTGAAAAAACTAAAGCATACAAATACATACATACAACATTCGGTGTCGAATCCCTTAGTCCGTGGGGTCCTAGCGCTATAAGGCTTTTAAAGGAAATAGCAAAAAGGTTAGTCGACATCACAGGAGACCGAAGAGCTGACAGCTACCTCGGACAAAGAATTAGTCTAGCTATTCAAAGAGGGAACGCTGTCAGTATCTTCGGAACCTTGCCTAAAGGGCACTTAATATATTTTAGTTATTATATGATATTTTTCAAGGTTTTTAGTTTTTAATCATTGTTCTAGTATATATTTTTTAGAGTGAAATATTATGTTCATTATTAAATTTTTATTAATAATAATTGACGTTTGTTCGGTGGCCGTTATCAAATAGAATCGAATCAACAATGTACTAAATAGTGTACACAAATGATATTTTACTACCACGGTCTATTATTGTATTGTATATGTTTGAATGTGTTTTTTACTTATAAGAGACATAAATAAGAGAAAAATCTAAGAAAAGGAAAATCTATGTTTTCCAACAAGGACATCTGAGAATCAAATTGTCGAATGCCATCATTAAAAATCATTAGGAATTATAATCTTAATTGGTAAATGGTAATGGTATCTTAGCACCGACATTCAAAAAATATAATACCTTATTTTATTCATAGACAATTGCAATCATTTTTATTCTGCGCGTTGTATTTGACAGATAACATAGTCGAGCGACTAATTAAATTTCCTTTAAGACAAAACAGAAATTATTATTAATGTTTAATCGTGTACCTTTCCCAGTATTCATTACGTAATTTTATTAAAAATTCCTTGCTCCAACACGAGGAAATGTAATACAATAACAGAGTTAATACGCTATGCCTTATAATTAGTGAACAACAGGTATAAGCCCTTTTAATATTAACGATTTTAACATTCGATATAGAAGTGTTAAATTTGTATTATTTATGTAAAATTTATGTTCACTGTAAATGTCATGTATTTGAAAATAAATTGTAATTTAAGTTGTAGAAATGCGTTATACATGATGTGGTGGACTTATAAATAAATATACATTCTAATTAACATCTCACAGCAACAAAACCAATTTTTCGCAAAAAAAATTTGGAATGCTACTTGTGTGGACACGTTTGCCCCGTCTCACCTCCTTCGGACAAGCAAAAAACCTGGGGCAGCCGCAGAGCAGGCAGAAAATAATAAACGGCACAAATATAACAGTCTTTCCTCCAACTTCGATTTTGTTCCCTTTGGAATAAAGACTCTTGGGCCGTGGGGTTCAAGTGCACAGGCGCTTATTAAAGATTTAAGTTGGCGCCTGGTAGATAGTACAGGTGACCCCTGAGCTGGCACTTTACTAGCTCAACGAATAAGTATAGCAATACAGCGAGGAAATGCTGCCAGCGTTAAAGGTACACAGCCACAGAGACCAACCTTTTTAAATTTGTTTTGATTTTCTTTTTTATTATTTTTATTATTACTTTGTAGGTTATGAAAATTTTAAATACTGTATACTTGATTATAATAAAATGATTACTATTATTTTTCGCAATTCAGAACGAGGCACACTAATCCGGCAACTTCCAATAGGAATCGCAGTTTTGTATGCAAATTCTATATAGTTCTGTCAATATCTGCGCTGATGTCGCAACTCGCAACCTTGGGACCGCGCTGTTCAAAACTCATTATTGTGATCGGGATTGCATCTGCAACACAATTCGTTTCACGTAACGCTCTGTGTGTACTTTATTATAAGTGAGAAAATAGGATAAATACAACCTCATTTTCAAAGGACATTTGTAGAAATATATCCTTCTATCCACCAACAGAGAGAAACGTTAGGAAATAGTCAGATGACAGTTGCTATGAATGTCTAAACCAAAATTTTTGCCTTTCATAATTTCAATTACATCGTATCGTAGTCGTCTCATATAAGAATCCATCAAGCAAGTGGCTGGTACGCTCGTGAAACTAACTGAGTTATGCGCTGAGGCAACAAGTGTTCACCCCTTGACTGCCACCCACAGGGGGAACTCAACCTTAAGTGAAACACTTTAAACTTGAAACATGACCGACTCCGTGAGTTGCTCGTACATTTGATAAATAAGCAGTCTGAAATGTTTTTTTTTTATAACAGGGGGCAAACGGGCAGGATCATCTAATGTTAAGTGATACCCATGGACACTCTCAAGGTTACGCGAGTGCGTTGCCGGCCTAGCAAGTTTTTGCCAACAAATTTATAGTATACATATTTAATTTTGAAGTTCCAGAATACCAGTTAGTTCGTTAGATAAATGAAATAGTACAAGCCTGTAGTAATGGACCAGCCCCCATGTTCTATAAATCACGACAATTAATTTCATTAAAGCGGTGGTTTTCGTCCGATCTCAGTGGTGAACTGAGTTCGCTTCCGTTCGAGTTTACTTTCATTAACTTTTTCTTAGACGTAACTTTGCTTTTAATATTACTAACTCAATTTACCTAATATATATATATATATATACATATATTATGAATAATTCTTGGGTCTAATAATATTGCTTCAGGAGTCTTTTAACAAAGTAATGTAACAAATAAGAAACCTATAATGCTCCAACTATTCCATAAATTAACTTAGGAGCATGGCTATGGAAAATTGTATTCAATTTAAATATAACGATCCGGATTTGTTAGATTACAAAAAGGTTTTCAATTGTGTCATGAAGATATTTATACGTAAGCGTAGGATGTGCTTAATTCTTGAAAAAATATCACCCACGCCGTACTTGGTAGTACAGCGTGGGTTACTAGTCCAAATATACATTTTTTAATTTGGAAGTAAAACATCTAAATTTACATACAAGAGTTCTCAAATCAAGGGCGTAGAGCCAGCGAGAAGATCTGCCAAGATACTCATGGGAAGTAAGGAATGCAACCATTAAAATCATGATTATCATTGAGTACCGTGTTTCACTTGATAGACACTCTCCTGAAATCCTCAGCTAGTATTGCCGATACTAGTACTACTGGGCGTTGATATATCAAATGACGTACAGTTTAGCGGTCATTAAGAAGAAAATATTTAGTTTCTTAGAAGCTTGGTGGCTCAGCAAGCCAAGACGGTACTTCACTCCAGGCCACTGCCTGGAAAGTTATAAATATAAAGTTATAAAGCCCAAATTCCACCCATATCACCTCGAAGTCAGTCATTTAAGGCAGTTTTTGCCGCGCACCATTTGTTTTTTTGTTAGTTGTCATTCAAAGTTACATACATTTTTTGTTCATACGTGTGCATTGTGAATAAATGATTTTAACTTTAATAGAAATGAAAAATTAAATAACTTACGTAACATATTCATAAACTGTGATAGTTAACATAATCATTAGAAGTATATAAAGGTAATGAAATATATAAATAACTTCTGCAAACAATAACGAAATATAACAAAATATTTGTTTCAATGATATAACAATAGAACATTATATTTTAAACCTCGTTCATTCCGCAAGACATTGATTACATTAGCAGCAGTTTGTAATCTACGCCATTCGGGGATAGCTTGCATTTCTGTTTATTTTACTGAAGGAGTGCAGAACGTACACTAAATTAAACTGCGAACGTAAAGATAAATTAAATTTGTTAGTTAAACATCATCGTTTTAAAGCTTTCTTTTCTTAGTATTTGGATTTAATTAAAGTACAGAGACATTTAAATTAATATTTCCTGCTTGTTTTGTAAGCGTTGATTTCTGTTTATTAGGTATTATCATCTTCATAACTAAATCTCAATGAAAAACTCAGCCCTATTGGATTTGGATACGCTTTAACATTTCAAAATATCCAGACAGAGTATGAGTAAAAGCTATTTTAGTGTTTAAGCCTGTGACTCTCAATCTAAAAGTTCAAGACCAGTAACTCTGTAACTTCCAATATCGATACTAACACCGATCTCAATCTCAATAATTAATTTATGTTCTGCGCGATTCCAATGTTGCGACAGTATGAATAATGTTGGGATTCGTCGGTACATATCATTTAGAAGTAAGGGCGTGGCTAGTTCAACAATTGATTTTTCTTCCATTTTTATTTGATATTTACGCAATTAACGCTGTTGGCAAAGGAAAGCAACGCGAGGGAACCTGTTGGTCATATAAAAGTTATACATAGTGCTGTTTTGGCTTTGATGACTTAAAACTTAGAAACTTAAAGATATCCTATATATATATTAATATGAAATTTACGTTTTGTCGTCTGTCCACTTTGACCTCAAATATCTCCTCTTTGGTTAGGAATTCCAAATGCATTTTTTTACGGCTATTTACTCGTGCAGTTGTTTTGTCGAAAACCATGATTTATTTCATTTTCCCGTTTTAATTTTTTCTTTGCGTCACTCTATAAAATGGAAAACATGAAATATCGCGTTATTTACGAGTACGAGTTCCACCGTGACACCAGTGCTGCAAAACGGATAGATGGATCAATGATGTGTATGGCGGCGTTGTCGCCTAGGACCTTATATATAGGAATGGATGTCCATAGTTGCTCCCCTCACACTATGAAATCGTTATGTATAATTTTTATTATTATCTCTTCGAGTGTCACATTAAAAATTGTTTTTTTTTTTTGGATCAATGTATCAGTGAGCCGAGGGCAAGATTTTAAATATAAATAAAAGCAGTAACTAATTATATACATTCCGAGGTACGAACAAGACGAAAAGGGTTGTAATTGTAATTATTTATTAAATTTACAACCGTACGATTGGAGTTCAATCTTAAAATGTCTGTTACAATTATTAATCTGGCTTACCGAAGCCATAAAAGGTAATCCTATATTAATATTCAGACGCTTTTGAGCCGCAATTACAATATATATTTTGATGTTTAGGAGGATTATTCTTTTTTTTTTTTTCTTATAATATTATAATATAATCAATAGGGATCACTATCAGTGCCAGTATTCTGTAACTTCCAATATAATGTAAAATTTTGAATGTAATTTCTTTGTTTTTGTAACAGGAGGAAAACGTAGGAGGCTCACCTGATGCTAAGCGATCCCGCTGCCCATGGACACTCGCATTTCCAGAGGTCTCGCAAGTGGGGTGCCGGCCTAGTAATTGGTAATCTCTTTTTTGAAGGAAGTAAACTTGGCTCGGAAATAGTTCAGTTGGTTCCACATAGTATTGGAGCGCGACAATAACTGACTTAAAAAAAGCTCAGTTGTGGAACGATAGACGTCTAGGTGATAGGGGTCTAATTTCGTATTTCGATGTATTTCATTAAATATTCGTGGCGCTAATCCTCAGGGATCGCGCAGGACTAAAACTGAACATTAAAGTTGGAATTACAAATGCTATCGCTATTAAAATAACAGGCAAAGGTTTTTAAACGACAAACATAAATATTTAACACAAGAGAAGAATAATATCTGTATGACATAGTTTTATAATGGCGCGTCTAAACGGGCCATGTTTTGCTGCAATTGATGGCTGCACTGTTGGCCACTAATTGCCCGGCCATTACAAAAATATTTTAATGCAGCTGATGGCCGAACAATCTATGGCTGGGCAATGTGTTGCAATAGTATGGCCCATGATGCAGACTCCTAAACGGGCTACACAAACCGGCAACAATGGCTGACGAAATCACACTTGTCGCAGCATTTTATATTGTTTTAAAAAAGAAACAGAAAAAGAAGAGATTGTGGATTTGACCTTACTTAAATAGGCGTGAAACTGTAGACAATTTGAGTCTAGAAATAAGTCTTGATAATAAATTATTCAAGAACTAGAATGTCTAAAGTAGCCATTTTTACGTAGTAATCTAACGTCAAATACAGCTGATCGCAAAACACAGAATAAAGCAACAGGCACACTTCACTCAAAGCAAACGTCATGTCGCGTAGAAAAGGATACACTATGCCATAACAAAGAGAGTGACTGAAACAACAAGAGAACTGGCTGTGCAATATTGCAGTTGAATTCGATAGCCTAGCGATCGTCCGGCCACCCATCGGGGCAACATCGGCCATATGTGGCTATACAAAACATGTTTGGCTATATGGCCGGGACATTACTGCAATATTGCATAGTGTGGCTGCTATTGTTTGCAATGTTGCCGGCCACAGTGTTGCAGCCATCAATTGCAGCAAAACATGGCCCGTTTAGACGCGCCATAATAATAATACATATTTGCAAGAATATATCACAAAGATATCATGGTGGTGCAATCTAAACTTTCCATATTCTACCCCACATAATAGCCGGCAAATTTGTCTATAATTATAAGGTTTACATTACACTATCAATGATATCATCATATTCAAATCTCATATTGTTTGTACATACATCATCATATTAATAAAAATATTATTACATTATCTAATTAATATTAATTATAATGTTTTAAAAACTCTTGTAGGATCTTTGAATAATTTTGGTAAATTATTATAAACTTTGATTGCCATACAAGAAGTGTTTTCCTTTATAATCCCATATTCATTTCACCTCATGTATACTTCGACAGTTGTCCATTTCCGTTGACTTATAAAATATTAATAAATATCATATAGAATTTGCTACAAATGCGACTAGAATTGAATAGATCGATAAAGTTCAATTCATTTCCAAGCCGCACAATGGTCCTTGCTTTCAGATAAAAGGGAGTAAATCTATTGCGATAAATTGCATCGCTATCTGTGTTTGTCAACCATTTCCCATCGGAGGAGGGATAATGCGATTGATAAGACACGATAAAATGGCCGTTCTGAAGATACTAAATTCTCTGAAATATTGACGTTACAATGTAACAAGTGTTTGTTAAAGTAACGAGTTGAGTTTTTGAAATAAACTTTTGATGACACATTGAAATTCTTATTCTTTTACAAACCCAATTTTTCAAGATTAGCGATCGAACTCACAAAACACGAACAAATACACAAAACAATTCACGGAAGTTTTTTGTACGAAACAAATTAAATATATAGTTGCAGTAATGATTTCAGGTTTACAAATATTTTGTAAAAAAAACCGTTGGCAATTTACGAAAGTGACGCAGAACTTGTTTCCAGTTCTTCTCGTTCACGCCCTTGATTTGAGAACTGGCAGTGGAACTGCAAAATGTAAATTTAAAATCACAATCAAAAGATTTTACCTATATGAATGATAAATAATATATATTTGATTCTCATTTACGGGTTCAATTCAGTTTTTGGGTCAGTTGGTTGGTACATTTGTGAGTGAGTGTGATTTGATTTGCTTACTGACTTCATACAAATACAAAGATATCTTAATATCTCAATGTAATCACAATGTTAATTAAAGAAATCCAGCTTTGTCGAAAATTTCTTTCAGATAAAAGAGTTCGCTGTTATGTCCAAATAAATAAATTTACTGTCCACTTTACCGTGGTATTGCTATAACGTCCTGTTATGAAGAAAACGATATACAGCTTTCTAGAAAATGTGCGAATCATATGTTATAGATTCTGTATTTATTTCCCTATTTTTAAACTACACAATCTATTCTAGAATATGACACGTAGATCCATTGAATTAATTTTTAGAGGTAGGTATTGTATCCGGTTCCACTATGGATTTGATCTCTAGACCACGAGACTGTTGTGGCAGTGAAACATATCCTAACAATTTATATAATAAAGATCTCGGTCGCGTCTAAGCGCCTGAGTAATAACTAGACATCGGATTATATGCATTTGCATGTTTGCATATGCAAATGCATATAATTCTATTTTTACAGCATTATTGCATATTTTGGTACTTTTTCATTGATAGTGCTTATTTCAATAGTTAGGTATACGTGTTTGGCATGTTGTATTGCTAGCTAACGCGACTGTCTTGGCTGGCAGTGGTCGGCGCACAATACTGTGTTGGCGGGATGCGGTATGCGTGCGGGAGAGCCACTATTAACACGATTGGGAACTTGGTTGAAAGCCGTATTGTTTTATGCGGAAAATTTCGAAGCAATAAAAGAAGTTGTTAAAAAATTTGACAGATCAGATGCCATTTCAATCAATTCAAGCCAGCTGGCATTTGAGGATCCATTAATTTAAAAAAAATATTGCTATTATCTCAACACATTTCAGTAATATACCGGATGCGATTTAGAAATTAGAAACAAAAAATTTTCCTCTATGCCAGTCCTTGGAAACAATAGAAAAAATTATTGAACAGAGTTCTTCCGAGTTCACTATCGCAAAAAGTTCGTGGCAAATTAAATGCAGTTTTGTATAAAAACCCCGGTTTTGAAGGGATAAAGAAAATTGACGCGTTTATCAACGGCACCGGACAAAGTCTGCCTGAAGAGGTCTCTGCAGAAATGGCACCAAATTTTAAGTTCTTTCCGGTAACGTCAGTTGACGTAGAAAGGTCATTTTCAGCCTATAAATTAATATTAAGTGACAAACGTCACAAGTTTGCTCAAGAAAACTTGGAAAAATATATTATTGTTTACTGTCACAAGAATTATAATAAATAAGTTTATTAATTAATTCTATGTAATAAATTATTAGTTTTATTTATTCTAATTGCATTTTTATTGTGCATATTTTATGCATATTCCGCCCTTTTTTAGTGCATATTTGCATGCATATTTTGGCATTTTGATAGTGCATATAATCCGATGTCTAGTAATAACGTATTTTTGTACGGTTTTCACTATCAACAGTCCGATTGCTGGCGTTTGCAAGTTGCCTGAAGTACGATACGATTACGATTATAATAAAATAAAGTACATGAAACGGCAGGGCTAGTAACATTTAACACAACACTTGTAGTGTGGACTCAGCTTCCGCACTTAGACGACCAGATTACAACAAAATGTTAAAAATACTCTTAAGGTATTAAATAAATATAATAAGGTACTGACGGTGTTGCAAGTGACTTAGGTAGTTCCAGTTTTCTTTATTGACCTAATTAGATTCTAAACTAATAAGTGTCTAGTTGTGTGTTCATAAAATGTAATATAATTAAAGTAGTTCATTTTCATTACTGAGCCATTAAACTTTTTCACAAAACATTGTTAGACAAGGACATACGGCCTGTAACTACCATTATTACCTACTGGTTCTTGGAAAACATTTTATAGCATATAAAGAGTTTGTGAAGTAAGATTTATTTCGCAATAAATATTATATAATTCCAAAACAAGAAATACCCCGAAATAAAAATACACGTCAAACTGAATTGGCAGAATAGGAGGCTAATCCGACGTAAAAGGTTGCCCACAAACATCCTTTTAAGAAACTGTACTGACGTGAAAAGGATTGCTTCGGAAATACTTCAAATATACACCTATATTTTTATACTGTTATCTTATATGAAAACAAAACGACTAACATCATCATAACCAAAAAACAGTTAAAAGGCCGGCCACGCAATCGCGAGCCCTCTGGCATTGGGAGTGTCCATGGGCGGTAGAATCTCTTAACATCAGGTGAGCCTCCTGCCCGGTTGCCCCCTGTTCTATAAAAAAAAGTTAATAACAAAATAGCCTTTATTCGAGTATTACACTAAACTAAACTACACTAAGTCCATGTCATTAAGTTCTACACTAGTACTCGACCTCCGAAGGGGGGAAGGCCTTCTCCAAATTCCGTCAATTGTCTCTGTTCCTCACGACAATTTTTCAATTCTACCCCGCTATCCCTTTTATTCCATCATCCCAAGTTTCTAGTGGTCGTCCTTTCTTTCTTTTTTCCACTGGGCCATTCCAAGTAAGCGTCTTATTCACCCCACCACTTTAACTTTTTTGTATGACTTACGACAGTTTGTAGGGTATCACACCGTTTTTAACTTTGTCTTTAAGTTTCAATCAAAGAAACGAACGCTCCATAGTCCCTTGGCATACTCCAATCTTCTTTATTAGCGCCTTATTGAAACAAATTAACCGAGAAACAGTTACCGCATTAAAAAGAATGAAAAGGATACTGGCCACATTGCAATAAAATATTAACGTAAAATTTGCGTTCGAGAATGTCGAATAATCCGAGGCTTTAATACTACAAAACACATAGATCTATATCGTTAGATAGGCCCTTACCGCAGTGAGACCGCGCCGTGTCGTTCCACAGTCGAAGTGAGTGAGCTCACTAACTTGGGATCAGTGCACCCCTAAACATAGTGTTAGCCGTACGTGTTGTTAAGGACGTTTACGAGCAGTTTAGTGTCACAAAATGCCATCGTGTGCCTTTCTAAAGTGCAACAACAATTCTAGAAACACAAATAAAGCCAGAGGTGTAACATTCCACTCGTAAGTATTGAGATTTGATTTAAAAACTTTTATTTTTCCTTCCGCACTGTCTAAAATAACAAATTTTAATGGCGAGTGCACGAAAGAGAAAGTACAGACACTATTTTCTCTGTACACTTGTTGTGTATAGATTGCACAGATGTTGTCGAAACAGAAAGTAGTGTTTGCAACTAATGTACGAGAAAAAGAGATGACACTATTTTCTCATTACACTTGTTGTGTATAGATTGCACAGGTGATGTCGGCATTTTGTTAACGCACACATTCAAAAACAATGCCACAGTTTTTGTTGTCGGGGCCTACCTAACGATATAAATCTATGACAAAACATGTTAACGTTTAAAACCAAAATGATTAATGCCCACGTTTAATAGTATTAATAAAAAAACTGTTTACAAATAATTTTAGCCGATTTATTCCACTCTTTCCAATTCCATATTAATAATCCCGAAATTCAGGTCTTGACTATCTGCATATAGAGAAAACACGACACGAGCGTTAGCGAAACAGCTGGTCTAGCCACCTGAAAAGTATTTAGCTTTTAGTTCATTTACTTAAAATAAATGCAAAAAATAATGCAAATCTACAAAATAAGACGGACCAAATGGATATTTTATTTTTAGATTAAAGGTTTCATTTTAATAAATTGTTCCAGATTGATAATATTTTTTAGGTTATAATTTATTTATTTTAACCGTATTAATAAAAAGTGCCAATAAGACAATAGAGCACAGTGATGTACTACATTTAAATAGAAGACTTCAATATCTAGAAAAAGTTCGCGATACCATGTTGTTGTACGTTGTTTACATAGATCGTAATTTGTACTCCAGTAATTTGTCACCTCTCGTTAACTAGTTAATGCGTTATAATAAAACTTTCAATGTATTAAATACCTTTTTTCTATTGGTCGTGTCGTAGAATAAAATCTTGAAAAGATTTTTATCTTGTTAGACTTCTAACGCGTGTTTTTTTTTTTTTTTTTAATTTACACGTAAGAATTTTCATTGCTTAAACTGCATCTGAGAGGGATACCAGAGTCTCACACGAGTGTTGCAAACAGCAAAAAACCACGGCAAATAAAATATTATTCAAATACTCTGATAATAATCTTTCATTCATGATTATTAAATACATTATTCGTAATGTCACTGGTATGGACGCTCGTGTTTGGGTAAGTTTCTTATTTTAATGAATTTAAATTATGCTTAAAAGAAAACCAGTTAAACGGTAACTATCTAAATTGCCTTCCTTTAAGCTTTATTGTTTTTACTTTTTATTTAAGAGGAATTTATAATTAAGGAAACTTATTTTAATTTCTTGTACAAAGTGCTTAAAACTTCAGAAGTAGGTCATTATTATTCTCTAAACTCTTGTCTTTGTCCAACATTTGAATCTATAGACGACGTTTTAAAATATTTAATTTATATTATATAATATAAGTAACGGAATATTATGAATATGCAATAAATCGAGTCATTTAGTAATCATTTACTCTTTATGCTAGTTGAGATTATACAATTTTAATGACCTAACATTTTATTTTATTGCCTCTAGAATATTTCTCAGATGAACTGTCCTCGACCAACTAATGATTAAAATGCCAATTAGACGCCGAATTTTACCCGCATAAATACCTGTACTTCTGAAGTGAACAAAAAGTGTTGAGCCATTATTTCTTAATTAGGTAATTAATAAATAAATTTAGTGAAATAAATTATCTACTTCATCCATTTGCACGTATAATAAAAACGTTTCACTTTGGACTTCTCGTCAAGTATTAAAATAAACACCAAATTCATCTTAAATTTTTGAAATTATTTATTTGGATTTTAATAAGTGGTTCCACTTTTAGCTTTAGCGTCCGTGTGTAACAAGTGATGTTCTCATCAAATTAAATTTAAAATAATTATTATGTGACATCAAAATTCGGTTTAGGTTGTGTTTCGTACATATTATGTTAAACGTAAAATTAATTTACTGCAAAGTGATTGCGATAAAATATAACATTCGCCTATTTCGACAAAATAACCATAAATTACTTAATTAAAGGGAAAAAACCCTATTATAAAAGTAAATTACATAAAAAAGAATTATACATTACAATTTCTTATGTTAACAATTAATTTGCATAATTGAAATAAATTTATCTAAAAATACAGTCAGTGACATTAACGTAAATTAACGTATTAAGATATTCAGCTTCCAATATTATTCAGGAACACAGCTGGTATAATCAAGGTAAATTTGAATGTTTACTATCTATGCCCGACGCGGTAGTAAATATCTAATAAATGTCATTTAATTTAGAATTTGGTATTGTCTCACAACCAATATTAACTATAAGTGGATACTTTATTTTCATACTTTAGCAATAATTCATGTGAATTACGGTCTGTCCCCATTGATTACGCTTTCGCAGATACCTATTTTACTAAGACGGTTTTTAATGTTTTTTTTTCAGATTTAAAATTAAACATTAAGCATAGCATAATGTGTATCTGTTGATTCGATTTTACTATAGCAAAGTCTAGGTTGGCGATTAAAAAGAGTGACTGAGAGTTTATTGCCAGTTCCTCTCTTCCGTTCTACGCCCTTGAATTGAGAACTGGCAGTAAAAAATGTAAAGTTAGAAGCATTTAATATATATTTCTTTTTTGACATTCATAAATGTTACCTATATGAATAAATGATTTTGACTTGACTTGGCTAGTTATAGTTAGTTTAATGATACTTACAAATCTTTGTTTACATTTTCTAAAGTCATAGTAGGTTTTATAATTTTTCCCATCACGATTTTTTACTAACCTTCGATTGTGAGTAAAATTTACAATGTTGATTATATGTTCAAATGTATAATGTATAACTTGTTAATATTTATTAAACAAGAACTGTAGATGCCACTGAAATGCTGTGTACAGTTTTATTTCTTCTAATAATAATAATTACTTTAAAACACTATTTCAATCTTCTTTTAGGTATCTGTGTGTGCCCTTTTTTGGGAAAGGCCTCCTTCAAATCCCGCTATTCCTCTCTGCACTGTGCCACTCTCTGACCTTTACCACCTCCTGTTTTTTTAATTTGGTGTATCCACCTTCTAAGTAGTCATCTTTTTCGCTTGCTGTCTTGGGCACCAGTTTTAGTACTTTTTTGCTCCACTTTTCCGAACCATTTTTTTATTATTTAAAGTAATACTCAGCCAGTTGCATATAAATGAAATGTATATTACTATGTGGAACCCGCTGCCCACTGAAGTATTTCTAAACCAATTTGACTAAATCCTTCAAGAAAAGAGCGTACTAATTCTTAAAAGGCCGGCATTGTGCTTGCGAGCCTTCTGGCAGTGCGAGTGGGCGGCAGTATCACTTAACATCAGGTGAGCTTCCTGCGCGTTTGCCTCCTGTAACATATGGTTTGTGGGTTTTCCTCCTCAAGCATACATAAACATCCAAAGCGCTGCGAGAGCGAAGACGCTCCGCACCGCAATCGAGGCTCAGGGCCGATCCAGGCCCGCCACAACGACCGCCCCGTCATTGAGCGGGGCGCGAAAATGATACCCCCCGCAAGCCCATGGGCGTAACGGGGCTCCCAGCGCCACCCTAGGGTGATTGCGCGGAAGAAAGCAGAACGGTTCCTCAAGCATATTTTGCCATCTATTTCTTGCTTCTTGCGTCCAACTTGGAACACATATTGTTTCGAGGTCTTTGACAACTCCATCGCACCAACGCAGCCTCGGTCTTCCGAATTTTCTCTTGCCACCAGGTTGGGTGTTCAGTAAAAACCTTGGGGTTCTGTAGTCCGCCATCCAGTGCACGTAAAACCTTTTTAAGATTCCTAAACCTAAACTCCGTAGACAAGAACTGCCGAAAATCTTTCCCCAAATATTTTCTCTACGTTAGTGAAGTAAACGATAATACAATAATTATTGTTATAGATTTTGGTTGGTGGGAAAATGCAGTTTACAAGACTTTCCACCCAACTTTAAATTTGGCGCCGCTTCGGCTGCATACCAAATTGAGGGCGCGTGGAATGTAGATGGTAAGTCATGAATTTCCTAGACTAAACAATGTTAAAGCATTTAAAAAAACCGCTACAACCTTTTTAGGTTTGGGCCTCAGATTTCTGTATCAGTTTCATGATCATTTGTTATTTTAAGAGGCAAGTAAGAGGCATCAGCCTCCTGTGCCTGACCAAACGCCGTGGACTTTTTGGGTCTAACGCTTGCTTTCCTCACGATGTTTTCCTTGACCGATCAAGCGAATGTGAAATGCGATAGTAGACAGAAAGTCCATTAGTGCAGAGCGGGGATTGAACCGGTAGTACTTCCGTAATTACAGCATATGTAATATAACAAACGTGAAAAATAATGTATATAATTTAAAAAATATTGTGGTGGAAGGACAGTATACCAAACCAGGCCCTCGATCAGTCTCACCACTGATTGGTCGGCCAATTAGCGACCGGAATATATTCGTACGTCACATAAGTCTCTCAGTTATTATGTAAACGCAGATTATAGCTAAAAAACCATACATCGTGACGTTTTAATGTTCCTACAATAAACGCCAAGTCCACTATGAAACACATCTCTTCCTTTGCGTACTCTACTCGGCGTAATGAAGACCGTGGGACACTACTGCAACCAACATAATTGAACTGAAATAACGTTTTTGTCTTTTGGTCTCTCAATATATGTTTTAGTTACTGAGACGTCCTTGGCAATTAATTCATTGGGTTTCAGGCAAGGGAGAAAGCATTTGGGATAGATTGTTACACAATCACCCAGAAACGATATCTGATAGGTCTAATGGTGATGTTGCTTCAAACTCCTATAATTTATGGCGTGAAGACATAAAGCTGGCTGCAGAACTACGACTAGATTATTATAGGTGAAGTATAAACAATGCTAGTTTTTATTTAACAATTTGCAGTTGTATTTCACTGGCTCAATGAGACAGCCGGGAAAGATCCGAAAAGAATCCGGAAAGAAACCGGCCCGAACATTTAATTTATATGCTTGGATCAATAATTTTAGAGTTAATTTGAAAAAATATGTCGATTATAAACTTTTATGTCTTGGTCACAGATTACATTTGTATTGGTAAATTAGAATTCTTTATACTTTTTAGATTTTCAATATCATGGCCGCGAATCATGCCGACAGGCCTTCCAAATAACATAAGTGAAGCCGGATTAAAACATTATGATGACTTTATTGATGAATTGTTGCTCTATAGCATTGAACCCGTTGTAACCATATACCATTGGGACTTGCCTGTTAAGTTACAGGATTTAGGTAAGATTATCACATGACCATATCGCTTGTATGTACTTAAACCAATTCAATCGTTTTGGTGGTTAATTTAACCAGTTGTTTTAAAATTAAATAGATAAATTCAAATGACTCTAGAACGAAATCTAGCAAATAAAATACGTAATATTAAAACGAATTTCTCAAGTTTTTTACGGCATTATTAAATTTAATTGTACTTTATTTATATATAACAGACTATATATATACATATGAGGTGAATTATGAATAATTAATAATTATTTATATTTCACAAAAAATAATTAAAAATATGATATGAGATTATTAATGAAATTAATATATATAATAACATTATCTTACATTATAATATTGTTAATCTCTTAAGAACTAAAAAAATTAAAATTGTTTTTTTTTTAATTTTTACATAAGTCGTTGTTTCGTGGGATTATGTTATATTTGTTTTAATAATATAGTCCGTTTATTTCCAATTTTTAAAAAAGTTACGGTTTAGAATTGTTTAATACAATGTATTCCTTGTTATCCTAATATGTATCTAAACATTGTATCTTAATATCCTGACATCCATCAGTTCCATTGATCGGAACCCCTTCACGGGTAAAGGCCTCCTCAAACTTTTTCCAAATATCCATGGCTTTCTTACTCCATCCTCTTCCTGCTATCGCTTCTTTATCTTCTATACACCTTTTTTAGGAAACCTTCTTCTCCTTCTTCCCCTTGGGCCTTTCTTATCATATTTGTTTGGTTTGAAATGAATTATTTATTACCAAAAAGATCATGATATATCTTATTATTTTTTCTCGCGTGTAGGTTTCCTACCTTTTACTTGAAATTGCCATAAGTTAAAACTATATGCCATACAAATCTACGTATGTACGTATAATATGTGTGAACTGTGTGGATTATTAACTTAGTTGTCACGGGTCATATAAATGTATCTAGCTGTGTGGTGAAGTTTGATGAAGCTAATTTGGAGTTTGTTGTTACAGGAGGCTGGACCAACCCTCTTATTGTAGACTGGTTCGAGAGCTATGCAGACATTCTTTTCCGTAACTATGGCAACAGGGTAAAAACGTGGATAACAATCAAGAGCCTATCGTGATATGCGACTTCAACTACAACACAGGTGCTTTCGCTCCAGATATTCAGGAGCAGGAATTGGCTCCATATATTTGCAATAAAAACGTTTTAATGGCACATGCCAAGGCTTATAGACTGTATCAGAGGGAATACAGGGAAAAATATAATGGTGAGAAAAACATACTGTTACTTGATTTAATTTTTTTTGACGATATCCATCAGCCGTCGTTGCCTGATGGATTTCGTCAATTGTTGGTGTCTTACCCAACCTTACCTTCCTGGCGATATTTGCTTATCTTCATGCCGTAAAGAAAGAAAGAGTCGCACGCTTAAAGCACAAGGCTAACACTGCTCTGTTCTCACTGTACTGAATTTATATATGATTGATCTTCATCATCAAGGCCCACCAGGGCCCGCAGCCGTACAGCCCTTGTGGGCCTTAGTATTTTTCCCCATTGCAATCTATCTCGTGCTTCTTGCGTCCAACTTCGAACATGCTTTATTTCGAGGTCTACCGACGAGACCGGAATTTCGTCACTGTCGACATTTCTATATTATTATTAAGGGGACATACACTGCATTGTTAGAATTCCCTATGCATTTGAACCGGCTTTGACAGCAATAGATTTTTTGTTCAATTTCTGCAATTATCTCTTCCACGGTGAACGAGAAATCAAATTAAATCAAAATGTAACCTTTACCTTTGAATGTCAATTCAAACGAAAAATTAAATGCTTCAAAATGTTCCATTTAGTTCTCAAATCAAGTGCGTGAAAAGGATGAGGAAGTAACCATAAAATAGCTATTCTTTTATTATTTTTTTAAAGCTTTTTAGACAAGGTTTTTGCTGTATACCAAACTCCATGTGATATTTTAAAGCAATTCATTTTAATTACATTTGAATGCATTACCCTACTTCTTTAAATCTTCATTTACTTTTACGATCTTTTTTGTAGGTAAACTTTCACTAGCTAACAATGTTCTCTGGATAGATTCGAAGGAATCACCACGCGATGATGAGTTACGAGACCTTGGAAGGGAGCATATGGTAGGCAGCCCATATTAATCTAAAGAAATATAGTATACAAAACTTATTTAACGAAAACCTTTTTAGTTTTCATTTGTTTTTTAATTAAACCAGTGGCTGATATGAATTAGTGTTGCCATTATTAATAATTACATGATATATTATTTCCGGCAATTCATCTTTTTAATATATTTAATGTACACTTAAAATCATTACAATTTCGATTAGATAAAAATCCCTATAAAAAAATAGTTGGTATTATAATTTGCTAATAATTCGGATCTAGGTAGACAATTTATAAAATAATTCCATTCATTCAAGATTGGTAGATATTCACACCCAATATTCAGTCGAGAAGGTGGATGGCCTCCAAGCATCGAGAAACTAATGTTAAGAGTTAGTTTGAAGCAAGGATATAATGAATCTCGACTTCCTTCTTTCACTGATCAGGAGAAGGAGTTTATAAAAGGTAACTGGGAATTCTTACACAGCTGTTGAGTGTAACACATTATTATTGATTGCAGAAAAAGTAAACACTATTGTTAATTTAATAATGATAATTTTTTAATTATACTACTAAACGGAAATAATTATAAGGATTGTATAGTTTTAAACATGGAAATTAGTCGTAATTACAATTACTTTTTTACTAAAGAGTATAATAATTACGACTACTTGTAAACCTGCTATTTTCGAAATCATTCGACAACAAATATAAAAATTGCGATATAATAATAAGTACAGCTTAAAAATCGATCAAAATATGGGTTATTTATCTATAGGGTTGTCATAATTAATAATAATACCAGACATATTTCTAAATATTTTTATAGCTTTTTGCCGTTTGTATTAAATTAGTATTTCAACTAAACAATTTAACGTTTATGACTAAAGATAAATCATGCGAAACAAAGTATGTATTTTCGTGTACTTTATTGTTCTCGTAAACTCATAAAGTATAGATTACAATTACCTGAAATAAAGAACAATACTTTATTATAAATTACGGCTAGCAACCCTAGTTATATATGAAGATAAATGTAAATTTTAGGCACAGCAGACTTCTACGGATTCAACTATTACACAAGCCGGCTCATCAGGCCAGCGTTACCAGGAGAAAGAGGCTATTGGTTTTTGAATGGGTCACCTGAGCTTGAAGCTATGTTGGAACTGCCACCAGGAGCGGGACACACCTCTTCTGATATTCTACCGGTACCCTTACAATACTATTTTTTTTTGTAAAGCTATTTCACCAAGCTTTAAGGAAAAAGTAATAAAATCTTGAAATAAAATAGTTCCACACCCGAGCTAAAGTAGTCGTCCTAATCTGCCTTTCAGAGTTCAAACTTAAACAGCTGTATTAAAAAAAATCATTTAATCACATAGGTAACATAATGTACACTTTTGACTTGTCAGTAAAGAAATACATATAAATGCTTCTAATTTTACATTTACTGCCAGTTCTCAAATCAAGGGCGTAGAACGGAAGAGAAGAACTGGCAATAAACTCTCCACCACTCTTTTTAATAAAATGATTGTAAGGAGCTGCAACCATTACACTATGTCCCATGTGATATTTTAAGTAATTAATAATAATAACATAAATTAAAAACAAAGATTTGTCCTCTATCAGCAGAAGGCATGGTGAAATAGGAGCACGCACTTACATTCATCGTGGGAACAACACGCAAACATATAGTCGATCACCGCATACACGAATTCAAGTACGACCCGACAAGCAGCACCCGTTCACGAGCATGACGCATGGCCAGCCATTGGCATATTGTGACTCTCAATCGTTGAGGTCGTTCATTCGAATCCCGTCTGTGAACCATGACGTTTATATATGCCTATTTAATACTCGTATTTGCTTGTATGGTAAGAGTAAAGGAATAGCGATAAAAGGTTTCAGGTTTAGGCTGGAAATCTATAATACTTAGAGCTACAGATCCATATGCTGCGAAGATTGCACTTTTTGGGCATCACGTAGGCTCGTTTAATAAAAAAAACTTAATAAGGAAAATATAAGCAGTTACAGAAATCTCAGATTCAAAGATTTTTTCAAGCGCAATTGTTGTTAAAATTTAGCAGTTGTTATTATATAATTAATACTAGCGGCCCGTCCCGGCTTTACACGGGGACTTTTTTTAACTTTGTAGATATTGATGTGTTCTTTAATAATGTGGAACATTTTTTTGTTCTATTATCAATAGTTTACGCAGCGCATGCGATGAAAGATGAAAGATGTTAATGTTATAGCCAATTTATTTAAAACATTGGGTAACATTATTGTAGTTTTAGTAGGGATCCATATTTTTTCTTGCAATTAAAATAGTGTTACGATCTAGGGGATCGGATAGAAAACGCCGTAGATTTCTTCAAAGGTTTATTTTAAATTAAATCTGCGAGGAGTTTGTTTACACTAAAAACTGGAAATGACGCACAAAAATTGACAAAATACTGTCACTTATTACTTTAATAACATGCACTTCACACAGTACTTTATCACTTGTCTTCACTACATTCGCACTTTGTCACTTCGGTGTTTATCTCTTGATATCGCATTCAAAAGTGAACAAATCGGTCGCGTTTCGGCTCGCTTATATATCCCTGGGAATAGTCTTGAACGATGGTCGAGAAATCTCTAGGCGGGAGCGCTACTGAGTAGCGATCGCACGATTCTAGAACGTGCGTACTCGCTATCTCTCTCGCACATTGCTCCGTCCTTGTCGTACGGTGTTCTAGAGTGCTGTCTAGCTTCAAGAAGGTTCCGCTCTTCCGTCTCTCTCTCGTATCATTCCGTCCTTGGCCCCTTACCTAGAAAATTCGTTCTAGACTATTCCTTCATCAAAGGGCCTGAAAACGCCTGAAAACGGGTTTCCTGAAAAGTGTACCACTCGACTACAATTGTTCCGAAACGGCGTGAAGAAAATGTTTCAGCCTCCTGAAAACTAGGGTAACATTATGTAAATTACGATTTTCTTATATGTGATTGACCCTCCTGAAACGGTCAGAAATCACATTTCAGCCTTCTGAAAAAATTCTTAGTAGTGGAAAAATCAAGAAACATTGCAGTCGACCCGTCTTCGTAACAATAGCCTATATTTGATTGATTTGATTGATTGATGGCTTGAAATGGCTAAGTTTAAGTTACTATTTCAGATGTTCCCAGAAGGTCTAGGAAAGATGTTATTATACTTAAAGAATACTTATGGTAACGTAGACTTTCTGATCACAGAAAATGGTTACCCTGGGTGGCAACGTATCAATGATATCGAGAGGGTCCAAAGCATTAGGGCTCATTTAGAACACGTAAGTATTAATACTCATAGCATAGACATGGTATAGAAATCCATTTGCCTCAAGTAGGCAAAAGTGTCGCCAGCCGGTCCATGAACGAAAGTATTGTAGAATAAGAAAGAAAATTGTGCGGTGAATGATAAAATGTATAGAGTGAATATGAAAAAGTTATTTTCGACAAAAATTAAAATTAAGTAAGAAACAGTTCAAATTAAAATTAATACAAAGAAAAAGCCTAATTTTCCGCAAATACGTATAGTTATTGCTTAGTATTTTGTTTTTATAATAATAAATGACAAAATAATAAAATGTGCACACTATCGTAAACAAAGAACACAAGCAATAAATAATTGATTCTCTCGGATATAATTTAATACGTATTGTCCATTTTACTGTTTAATTCTTAAGTGCTCTAATCTAATCAGTTTTGCTTTTCTTATTTTTTTCTAGATCGTCTTTTACTTTTGTAGTTACCTGAAATAAAATTACTTAACCCTAAAGCAGGTTTATAAGTAAGACTATCTGACAACTATTGTTTCTTTTAATTTTTGAATTTTTTTGAAAAGGCTCTAAATGCACGAGACATTAATGATGCTGCTGCAGCTGGTATATTTAGAACCACCATGGCAGCAGGCCTTTAAGTGGAGCGACCTACAATGAAGAAAATAATGCGACTGAGAAGAGAGATCTCTTGATCCTTCTAGAAACAATTATTATTTCGCTGTAATTCGAACCCAGGATCATATATTAAATCTATTCGTTAAATTAAGATTCTCTCACAGAGATTATTGCTACAACTGACGTTACGAGAATAATTCTCGATAACAGGGGATTTAATTACTTTCAGGTATTGCTAGCTATAAAGCATAATGTGAGCGTCATCGGTTATACCTACTGGTCGTTGCTGGACAGCTTCGAATGGATTGCAGGTTACGAGTTAGTATCTCAATCTTATTTTATTGTATTGGGTCCCTAATTGCCTTGTTTTATGGAGGGATAGCAATAAAGCATAAATTGAATTAAATTGAATAAATGGGTTTGACCCCAAATATATGGACACGGATCAGTTCAGCTGTAGTTCGAACGACTTCGATTTTGCCGCTTTGAATGATATAGTTTCGCACGCATCTAGGCGTAACGAGAAGGTGAGGCGGCGATAGATAAGAATTATAGAGTGATAGTTAACCTGACAGAGAATCTGTGGAAGGTGCAACCATTTCAACATGAGCACTTTGCTTTTTAAAGATGTTTATCTAATTTGGCCAAAATCGTCTCGAAAGCGCGGTTTCTGCAAGCGAACAAGACCTTGTTCCAGGGGTTAAGCAATTTAAAATAAGTCGGAGTTTTACCTATTAATAACCTAAACTTCCAAATTCCTTCTGCCAAAACCAATCTAGGAGTTTAGGCACCTCTAGTTCGAATTCTTCGCGATTTAAACAAATTGAACACAGCTTATCCGGAGCTGAATATATTCGGTAGTGGGCTGATCGGTTTTAGAGAAAGCATTGTGGGGTGCCTTTCTCGAACCTAATTTCGCTGTTTTTCTGATAATTTTTCTTTTTTTTCTGCTTAGTGCCAAGTTTTATTTTATGTTAATGTTAAAAAAATATTTTATTTTAATGTGTGCTTGTATTGTCGTGTGTGTTTTAGTTGCATTTTTTTTCATGTCTATTTGATTTTAGTTTGAGAAACTTATGCTTGCATTAATTGTCACACATTTTAGTTGTAAGATTTTGTAAAATAATTAGTAAAGTTAGGACTGTGTGTGATGTCGTAAGCTTTATAACTAAATAAATAAATAAATAAATGTGAATTAACAGAAACATTCCCGACTTTTCAGATCGACCTTTGGCCTTTACAGTGTGGACTTCGCTGACCCAAAACGCCGGAGAAAGCCGCGGCTTTCAGCAAAATACTACGCGTGTATTATTAACAGCCATTCTCTTAATATAAGTCATGAATGTACAAAAAATATGGATCTTAAAGGTTATAACGCGAATCGTGGTCACAGAAATTCGTTCACAGATTATTTATTGATTTTCTCAATTATATGGTTATTAAATAATTAATATAAAATAGGTGTTTATATCTCTTTCTTGTAAGTTGAACTCATATTTGAGTTATCTTTTGCTATAGATAAATTTAAAAATGCCATAACTTCTTTTTCTGCACCTACTTAGTTGGAAACTACTTCAAAATACTTTGAATTCCATTGATTACTTTGATTTCCCGCCAAACAACGTCAAACAGACTACAAAAAAACTGTAATAAACTGATTTTTTTAGTTATTCTTAATTCCAAAGGATATGTTCTTTTAGCATATGCAGTCGTATTAACGTTTTTTTAAATACGTAATTCATAATTTTATTTGATTAAGTACCCCATGTACACAATCGCTCGCATCCTTGGCAAAACCCTTTCAATTGGGTAAGTATAAAATAAAAAATGAATAAAAATATTAATTAAACTTTATTTCTTAAAAGATTTCTCTAATTGCAATAAGGACTGGTTCTTTCTTTTTTCAGTGATTGATGAAAAGCATTGAAATCCGCTGCAGAATTGAACAAGCTCGGAACGCCTTTTCAAAACTAAAAAAAGTACTTTGTGACAAGCGCCTAAATTTACAGCGTAGAACTCGCATTGCTCGATGTTACGTCTTCTCTGTGCTGCTCTACGGCGTAGAATCTTGAACGCTGACAGAGACTATGTCCAAAAAACTGGAAGCGTTTGAGACCTGGGTTTATCGACGTATGCTTAAAATATCTTTGACAGACCGCATACTAAATACAACCGTGCTGGACAGAATGCAGTAGAACAAAGAAGTGCTTATGACGGTTAAGAAAAGGAAATTTGAGTATTTCGGACACGTTTTACGCAACTTCAAAAAATATGAGCTCCTTCAACTAATCATACAAGACAAAGTGGCACGTAGAAGGAGACCTGGCCGCAGACGCACGTCCTGGTTGAAAAACTTGAGACAGTGGTTTGGTCAAAGCACCAAGTCATTGTTTAGAAGCGCGGCATCCAAAATTAAAATAGCCATGATGATCACCAACCTTCGCAAGGAGATGGCACTATAAGAAGAAGAAGAAACTTCCTATCTAACTCAGTTTGGTTGCGCTCGCAACTTTTGATGAATACGAAATCGCCCTTAGAAAATGGCTTGATAGTAGCTCGACCTTGGTCAAATCGTAAAGTATAGGTTACGGCTGCCCTTTGTATGTTAAGAGACGCATATTGCCTAGCTGACTCTACGTCAATTCGCTGTTCTTGTTTTGAATCTAGACTTGAACACCTAATGAGATAGAAAAGATACCGTACATGAGTTCAGTTGGCGTAAATTTGGTGACTGTAGACCCAGTACTATTAAGCGCTAATTGCACATTACCAAACTCGTCACGCCACGGCCTATTGGGAACGCTTTCGATAATCGCTAGCAAACTTTTCAAAGCGCGCATCACACGCTTGACTTGCCCGTTTGCCCCGCTGGAGCCAGTTGCTATAAAATGCAACCCAATGTTACGCTCCGAACAAAAGCTCCTGAAATCCAGGCCAACGCAACACCTGCCTTGATCGGCTACTATGCGCTTAGGTGCTCCAAAAAGGCAAACGGGATTTTTAACGGCTTGAACCGTACTAGCTGCGTCTAATGAAGAGGTGTGCTCTAATAATACGCATTTAGTGAACGCGTCAATAATTACCGAACAATACTCCTTACAGTCACTTTTTCTACTTAGTTTGCGCGTGAAGTCGATATGAATCGTCTGCAACGGTACCGGAGGTTTTGGAATAGAATGTAGCTGCACAGGCTGAGCACCTGCGGGACCCTTCGATGACTTGCAGACAATGCAAGAGTCAACAATTTTTCTAAGGCACTCGGACATCTGAGGGTACCAACACTGTTCGTGCAATCTGTCCAGTGTTCCGTCACCACCCAGACGCTGCAACTCGTTATGAACGTGACTGATCAAAGTTCATATTAGGGAACGTGGGAGGACTGGCAGCCATGATATAATCTTGTTTCTTACAACCCTCCTATAAAGAACGCCATTCCTAACGTCACATGTCTGACCAACCGGTTTAGGAAAATCGCCATTATTGTGCTTGTTGATCAAGTCTTGGACCTCTGTATTACGTTTCCGTTCCACAGAAAGCCAGCCCAGATGTATTTCTACAAAATTTACTGTCTGAATTGTAGGTTTTGAAGAGACTTGTGACTCGGAAACTAAGCTATTGGGGTCCGGCAAATATGACGGCAAATTTCTAGAAAGATATATGATATCAAAATCGTATGCTTGTAAAAATTCCCACAGGGTCAGGTCAGTTTTAGTTCAGTGTTTGTTAAAGTAACGAGTTGAGATTTTGAAATAAACTTTTGATGACACATTGAAATTCTTATTTTTTTACAAGCCCAATTTTTCAAGTCTAGCGATCGAACTCACAAAACACTATTTTGAATAATATTTTATTTGCCGTGGTCTTTTGCTGTTTGCAACACTCGTGTGACATTCTGGCATCCATCTCAGATGCAGTTTAAACAATGATAATTCTTACGTATTTATCATTAAAAAATAGTTTGTGTACTACACGTGTTAGAAGTGTAACAATATATAAATCTTTTCAAAAATTTTATTCTACATTTGTAGAAAAAACGACACTAACAATAGAAAAAAGGTATTTAATACATTGAAAGTTTTATTATAACGCATTAACTAGTTAAATAAAGTTTATTTAAATATCACAGAAATTGACATTTTTTTTAGCATGCAACTTATACTTAATGATATTTACAATTTAATTCACGTTCATTGGTTGAAGTACAGCCTTGCGATTCTGTAACTCACACAGCGGTTTTCACAGCGGCGGTCGCTCTCAAATCAGTCGTAAAGCAGTCATTTTACGATTTGGCATTCTGATAAACAATAAACTACAAGCTCCCTCCTTATCCTAATAGTTGGAAAATGTAGATGAGTCAAGAAGACCCTTACTTGGCCAGCCAGGCCCAGTGGGAAGAAGAAAGTGAGAACGCCCACTAGAAACTTGGGCAGATGGAATAAAAGGGATAGCGGGGCAGAATTGAAAAACAGTACTGACGTGAAAAGGATTGCTTCGGAAATACTTCAAAAATACACCTATATTTTTATTCTGTTATCTTATATGAAAGCAAAACGACTAACATCATCATAACCAAAACACAGTTAAAAAGCCATCAACTCACTCGCGAGCCCTCTGGCATTGAGAGTGTCCATGGGCGGTAGAATCACTTTACATCATGTGAGCCTCCTGCCCGTTTGCCCCCTGTTCTATAAATATCCTTTATTCGAGTATTACACTACACTAAACTACACTATGTCCATGTCATTAAGTTCTACACTAGTACTCGACCTCAGACGGGGGGAAGGCCTTCTCCAAATTCCACCACTTGGCTCTGTTCCTCACGACAATTTTTCAATTCTGCCCCGCTATCCCTTTTATTCCATCTGCCCAAGTTTCTAGTGGGCGTTCTCACTTTCTTCTTCCCACTGGGCCTGGCTGGCCAAGTAAGGGTCTTCTTGACTCATCTACATTTTCCAACTATTAGGATAAGGAGGGAGCTTGTAGTTTATTGTTTATCAGAATGCCAAATCGTAAAATGACTGCTTTACGACTGATTTGAGAGCGACCGCCGCTGTGAAAACCGCTGTGTGAGTTACAGAATCGCAAGGCTGAACTTCAACCAATGAACGTGAATTAAATAGTAAATATCATTAAGTATAAGTTGCATGCTAAAAAAATGTCAATTTCTGTGATATTTAAATAAACTTTATTTAACTAGTTAATGCGTTATAATAAAACTTTCAATGTATTAAATACCTTTTTTCTATTGTTAGTGTCGTTTTTTCTACAAATGTAGAATAAAATTTTTGAAAAGATTTATATATTGTTACACTTCTAACACGTGTAGTACACAAACTATTTTTTAATGATAAATACGTAAGAAATATCATTGTTTAAACTGCATCTGAGATGGATGCCAGAATGTCACACGAGTGTTGCAAACAGCAAAAGACCACGGCAAATAAAATATTATTCAAAATATACTCTGATAATAATCTTTTTTTCATGATAATTTAATACATTATTCGTAATGTCACTGGTATGGACGCTCGTGTTTGGGTAAGTTTCTTATTTTAATGAATTTAAGTTAGGCTTAATAGAAAACCAGAAAATCGGTAACAATCTAAATCGCCTTCGTTTAAACTTTATTGTTTTTACTTTTTATTTAAGAGCAATTTATAATTAAGGAAACTTATTTCAATTTCTTGTACAAAGTGCTTAAAACTTCAGAAGTAGGTCATTATTATTCTCTAAACTCTTGTCTTTGTCCAACATTTGAATATATAGCGAAAAAACTACGTTTTAAAATATTTATTGATTCATAATTATTCAATTTAAATTATAATTTATTAGTAACGGAATATTATGAATATGCAATAAATCTATTCATTCAATAATCATTTACTCTTTATGCTAGTTGAGATTCTACAATTTTAATGACCTAACATTTTAATTTAACCCGTGTAGTAACACCTGTAACCCTGATGTGAACGAAAAGTGTTGAGCCACAAAATTTATTTCTTAATTAGGTAATTATCTACTCCATCCATTTGCGCGTATAATAAATGCGTTTCACGGGCGGACGTTTCGGAGTTCTCGTCAAGTATTAAAATAAACACTAAATTCATCTTAAATGTTTTAAATTATTTATTTGCATTTTAATAAGTGTTTCCAGTTAGCTAATAGCGTCCGTGTGTAACAAGTGATGTTGTCATCAAATTAAATTTAAAATAATTATTATGTGACATCAAAATAAGCTTTTTAATGCAATCAGTTAAGTTAATATACTACTCGAATATGCTTTTAAACAATACAATGTTAGAGCACTTTTAAGAAGCAATTCAAGAATCATGGAACTGTCGTAAACTGAAAGTTGCTGAATTTAAGTTAGTTCTTTCTAATTCTTCTCAAGTAATGAACTAAATGAAATCAAAATATTATTTATTCTTATCAATTCTTGATACAACAGGAACAAGACAACTAAAGAGAATTAAGCCTTAATTTAAATTAAGTTACTAAACCTAGTGTAGTCAATATATGCACAAGTGCGGTATCTCGGACACACGAACATAGCGTCAAAAAATTTATAATAAATATATATTATAATGATCAATGAATCTAAGAACTTAGAATTTAGAATTTATTATAAATACATAATTATATACTTTGTTATATTTTTTGTATAAATAGGTAAAACTGTGCTTTGTTTATGTTTGAATGTGTATTCCGTTTTTGGCTTTTGTGTACAATGTAATTGTTTGGATATTGCTTAATGAGTAGCTGTAGGAATAATGCTGAGCAAATAAATTATAGAACTAAGACGACAGTTAAAGCTATTTACTAGTATTATAAACTTAAGTCAACATAATATTACTTATTAGCCATCATTATTGTATAGCCTAGATTGTAGTTCTTGTACAGACGCACTATCTTTTGCGAACTTTATTCTAGGAAAAAAATATATTCATAAATAAACCAACGCAACGCAAATTAGTGGCGTGAAAATTTGAATATTTTCAAATCAGAAATGATTTATAGTGTGACAATGAATTTCACGAGATCTTTTGTTGAATCTGTTACGCGTCGTTACACATTAGGGTCAAGTAGAATTATTCAAATTTAACAAGATGTGAAAATACTGGACATGTGTGTAAATCAAATGTCTAAATAAGGTCGCATTGATTAGCAGGCCTGATCATTTGTCACTAATAAAGTGGCTGACGGAGCTAGAATCTAGGCGACTAGATCAATTAATCGTAGAATATATTCCCGTTAATACACCCTGATACCAGATTACGAGAGAAACTTTTCGAAATAAGATTTTTTTTAATGTGTTGTTGCGTTAAAATTCATAAATAGCATGCTAGCTTTTGTAGAGATTGCTTGAGTTCTGACAGTTAAGACTGTCTTAAAAATATACAGTTAATACTTCGACTTAAGTATGTGAAAAGAACAAATTAAAAAATACTATATCGTCGTTTATTTTTTTGTATTATTTGTTGTCTCTTTTATCATTGTAATGTTTCACTTTAAGGCTATGTTCAGATGGCAAAAACTTGACGCGCGTTTTCCAATCGCGCGACTAGACATTATGGTATTTTCATACAACTGTTCACATGAGCGCGCGTTAACGCGCGTTAACGCGGCGCTCAGAGAAAAAGTCTCTAGACGCAGGTGATCGCGCGTTGACGCGCGCTTTGATATTAATGTAATGTCCGTTTGCTGTTCAGATGAGCGCGCGCTTTCATCGCGATCGCATGTAATTTTGTTAATTTTCATAATTATATTTTGTTCTCGCTTTTAAAATGAGTGAAATTGAAGATATTGACATCGACTTACTAATGATGATGAAGTAGAAAAGAGGTCAGCAAGTTGGAATATAGCAAATTTGTATAAAAAATATAATATAATTTGTATTTTTTTTCAAAATTGGATGAACCCAATGTGTACGTTTTCTGTTTCTATATTTTTCTTTATAATATAACCACAAAATAATAACCACATCCACGTCCATTTTCTACGTTCTACCGAACTAGACTGACGAGTACTCTCGCAACGCGCGTTAGCGCTCATCATCTGAACGCTCTTCAAATTTGATCGCGCGTTGACGCGCGTTAACGCGCGTTACATGTGAACATAGCCTTAATGTTGTGCACACTTGTCATTGATGCACATGCATGTCTTGTGTTTTCTCTGTAAATGTATTTGTTTCTTTTGTGTGCTTTTTTAAAATAAATAAAAACATCTTTTTTGTAGGGTTGTTTTTTTTAAAGAAAGGTACATGAATGGCAAATTTCCCGTACCAAATACCAAAATAAATGACTTCCTATTAATATATGAATATCTTGACATTCGTAAACTTAAGGGTCTGGAAATTTCAAATAATATAATTTAATACAATTTAATATTAAATTGCCTTAAGTTGCGACGCGCAAACTTCGTTTATTTGTGGTAAAACCAAACGTCGAATTCACGTATTCAATATCAGCCCTGCGATTCTGTAACTCACTTTTCGGACTCACACAGCGGTTTTCGCATCGGCGGTCGCTCTGAAAATGTGGGAGCTTGTAGTTTATTGTTTATCAGAATGCCATATCATAAAATGACTGCTTCACGACTGATTTCAGAGCGACCGCCGATGCGAAAACCGCTGTGTGAGTTCGAAAAGTGAGTTACAGAATCGCAGGGCTGATTCAGTTGATTCAATTGGTTCGATTCCGTCATGCAATTTAAGTTGTAACAAGATTGTGTTTCGTATATATTATGTTAAGCGTAAAATTAATTTATTGCAAAGTGATTGCGATAAAATATAACATTCGCCTATTTCGAAAAAACCCTATTATAAAAGTAAATTACACAAAAAATAATTATACATTACATTTTCTTATGTTAACAATTAATTTGCATTATTAAAATAAGTTTATCTAAAAAACAATCAGTGACATAAACGTTAATTTTATTAAGATATTCAGCTTCCAATGTTATTTTGGAACACAGATCAAGGTAAATTCGAATGTCTATCTATGCCCGACGAAGCTGATATCTAATAATTATTTAATACTAGCAAACCCGGCTCCGTTTCGCCACCAGATGGCTTCGTTTTATGTAACATTTCGTTTGGTGATCCCGCTTTTCTGTTGGAATTTTTCCTGAATTTTTTTTATTGCTATAAACCTCACGGAGACCGAGACCTTTCCAACGAATGCAAAACCGTGGAAATCGGTTCGTGCGTTCTGGAGTTATAGCGTCAGGAAGGAAAACCCGACTTATTTTTATATAGTAGATAGAATTTGGTAGTATATCACAACCAATATGAACTATAAGTAGATAGTTTATGTTCATACGTAAGCAATAATTCATGCGAATTACGGTCTGTCCCATTGATTACGCTTTCGCAGATAACTATATTACTAAGACGGTTTATAACGTTTTTTAACATAGTTTTAAAATTAAACACACACAAGCATAGCATATTGTGTACCTGCTGATTCGATTTTACTACAGTCAAAGTCTAGCTTGGTGATTAAAAAGTTTATTGCCAGTTCTTCTCTTCCGTTCTACGCCCTAGATTAGAGAACTGGCAGTAAATGTAAAGTTAGAAGCATTTAATGTATATTCCTTGTTTGACGTTCATAAGTGTACACTGTGCATTTGAATAAATGATTTTGACTTGACTTGACTTGGCTTCTAAAGGCCGGCAACGCACCTACTAAAAATGGGTGTCTATGGGCTGCGAAGACTGCCTTTTTTGGTCGTCCCGCAAGCTCGTTTGCCCCCCTATTATATAAAAAAATTGACTGGTTATTTTTAGTTTAATGACACTTACAAATCTATGTTTAGATTTTCTAAAGTCATAGGTTTATAATTTTTCCGATCACGATTTTTTACTAACCTTCGATTGTGAGTAAAATTTACATGTTGATTATATGTTCAAATGTATAATGTATTACTAGTTAATATATAGTAAACCAGCACTGAAGATGGCACTGAAAAGCTGTGTACAGGTGTACTTCTTCTAATAATAATAATTACTTTAAAACACTATTTCAATTTTCTTTTTGGTATCTGTGAGCCCTTTTTTTTGTCAAAGGCCTCCTTCAAATCCCGCCATTCCTCTCTGCACTGTGCCACTCTCTGACCTTTACCACCTCCTGTTTTTTTAATTTGGTGGATCCACCTTCTAAGTGGTCCTCTTTTTCGCTTGCTGTCTTGGGCACCAGTTTTAGTACTTTTTTGCTCCACTTTTCTGTTGCTCTTGCTATATACCCCGCCCATTTCAACTTTGGTTTATTTATTTTTATTGTAACATCTGCTACCTTTTCCTAAAGCTGAATTTTTTGTCTGTTCTTTTCTTCCCTATCATACATCGTTCCATCGACCTTTGACTCACCTATAGCTTTGTATGCTGCGTTTAGTAGGCGCCCAAGATGTCTTATAATAGGACATATATATTAATAAGATTTGTAGACATGTTCTTAATACTGCGGTGTACATACTACGTCTTTTTTATATAAATCCGACCATTTTTTTATTATTTAAACTAATACTCAGCCAGTTGCATGTAAATGAAATGTATATTACTATGTAGAACCAGCTGCCCACTGAAGTATTTCCGAACCAATTTGACTTAGGGTTCTTGAAGGAAAGAGCGTACTAATTATTCTTAAAAGGCCGGCAGCGCGCTTGCGAGTCTTCTGGCAGTGCAAATGGGCGGCAGTATCACTTAACATCAGGTGAGCTTCCTGCGCGTCTACCTCCTGTAACATATAAATGAAATGTATATCATCATCAATATCTACACAGTCCCTTATGGGTTTTATCCTCCTCAAGCATATTTTGCCATCTATTTCATGCTTCTTTCGTCCAACTTGGAACACATATTGTTTGGAGGTCTTTGAGAACTCCATCGCACCAACGCAGCCTCGGCCTTCCGAATTTTCTCTTGCCACCAGGTTGGGTGTTCAGTAAGAACCTTGGGGTTCTGTAGTCCGCCATTCAGTGCACGTAAAACCTTTTTTAGATACCTAAACCTAAACTCCGTAGACAAGAACTGCCGAAAATCTTTCCCCAACTGTTTTGTCTAAGTTAGTGTAGTAAAAGATTATACAATTATTGTTATAGATTTTGGTTGGTGGGAAAATGCAGTTTACAAGACTTTCCACCCAACTTTAAATTTGGCGCCGCTTCGGCTGCATACCAAATAGAGGGCGCGTGGAATGTAGATGGTAAGTCATGAATTTCCAAGACTTTAAAATGTTAAAGCATTAAAATAACCTTTTTAGGTTTGGGCCTCAGATTTCTGTATTCAGTTTCATGATCATTTGTTATTTTAAGAGGCAAGTAGGCGATCAGCCTTTGTGCCTGACCAAACGCCGTGGACTTTTTGGGTCTAACGCTTGCTTTCCTCACGTTTTCCTTGACCGATCAAGCGAATGTGAAATGCGATAGTAGACAGAAAGTCCATTATTGCAGAGCGGGGGTGGACCGGTAGTAGTTTCGTAATTAAAGCATATGTAATATAACAAACAGGAAAAATAATGTAGAATTAAAAAAATATTGTGGAGGATGGACAGTAGGTACACCAAACCAGGTCCTCGATCAGTCTTACCACTGATTGGCTAATTAGCGGCCGGAATATATAAGTCGTCATATTATAAGTCTCTCAGTTATTTTCTAAGCGCAGATTATAGCAATAAAACCATACATCGTGATGTTTTTAATGTTCCTACAGTAAACGTCCAGTCCACTATGAAACACATCTCTTCCTTTGTTTTGTTTCCTTTTTAATCAAATATTACTCTATGTGAAGCCCTAGTAATATTAAGGATTTCTAATTAAATTATAAGTTTCATTTTAATAAAAATTGTTTAGAAAACTTGCTATTTTTTGAGACCTCCGGTTGCAACCAATATGAGCCTTCAAACTGAAATAACGTTTCTCCTTTTGGTCTCTAAATATATGTTTTAGTTACTGAGACGTCCTTGGTTATTAATTCATTGGGTTTCAGGCAAGGGAGAAAGCATTTGGGATAGATTGTTACACAATCACCCAGAAACGATATCTGATAGGTCTAATGGTGATGTTGCTTCAAACTCCTATAATTTATGGCGTGAAGACATAAAGCTGGCTGCAGAACTACGACTAGATTATTACAGGTGAAGTATAAACAATGCTAGTTTTTATTTAACAATTTGCAGTTGTATTATCTATTTCACTGGCTCAATGAGACAGCAGGGAAAGATCCGAAAAGAATACAGAAAGAAATACATTTGTATTGGTAAATTAGGAATCTATATTTCTTTATACTTTTTAGATTTTCAATATCATGGCCGCGAATCATGCCGACAGGCCTTCCAAATAACATAAGTGAAGCCGGATTAAAACATTATGATGACTTTATTGATGAATTGTTGTTCTATAGCATTGAACCCGTTGTAACCATATACCATTGGGACTTGCCTGTTAAGTTACAGGATTTGGGTAAGATTATCACGTGACCATATCGCTTGTATATACTTAAACCAATACAATCGTTTTGGTGGTTAATTTAACCAGTTGTTTTAAACAATTTTAAATAGATAAATTCAAATGACTCTAGAACGAAATCTAGCAAATAAAACACGTAATATTAAAACGAATTTCTCAAGTTTTTTACGGCATTATTAAATTTAATTGAACTTTATTTATATAACATATTATATACATATGAGGTAAATTATGAATAATTAATAATTATTTATATTTTAATGAGTGCTAATAACACTTACATTATAAAAAGCATTCTCTTGTAGGCATCTATCGCATCTATCTATAACTATCATGCCGCGCTTCGTACACACACACCATGTCCGTTGTCCATCTGCGTGCATATTGTGGTGAATTTGGATAAAGCTTATTTAGAGTTTATTGTTACAGGAGGCTGGACCAACCCTCTTATTGTAGACTGGTTTGAGAGCTATGCAGACATTCTTTTCCGTAACTATGGCAACAGGGTTAAAAGGTGGATAACAATCAATGAGCCTATCGTGATATGCGACTTCAACTACAACACAGGTGCTTTCGCTCCAGATATTCAGGAGCAGGAATTGGCTCCATATATTTGCAATAAAAACGTTTTAATGGCACATGCCAAGGCTTATAGACTGTATCAGAGGGAATACAGGGAAAAATATAATGGTGAGAATAACATACTGTTTCTTGATTTTATTTGGTTGGAGTAGGAGATCAGCCGTATGTGCTTGATCGTCTATCGTCTTACCCAACCTTACCTTCCTCGAGATATTTGCCTATGAGTATTTTCATGCCGTGAAGAAAGAGAGAGCCGTACAGCCCTTGTGGGCCTTAGTATTTTTCCCCGTTGCAATCTATCTCGTGCTTCTTGCGTCCAACTTCGAACATGCTTTATTTCAAGGTCCTTGTAAACTACATCCCACCAACGCAGCTTCGGTCTACCGACTAGACCGGTACTTCGTCACTTTCTATATTATTATTAAGAAAAAATACACTGCATTGTTAGAATTCCACGCTATGCATTTGAACCGGCTTTGGCAGCAATAGATTTTCTTTCTGAGTGCGCAATTATCTCTTTCACCTGTGAACGAAAATATGAAATTAAATCAAAATGTAACCTTTACCTTTGAACGTCAATTCAAACGAAAAATTAAATGCTTCAAAATAATCTTTTTAGTTCTCAAATCAAGTGCGTGAAAAGGATGAGGAAGTAACAATAAAATAGCTATTCTTTTATTATTTTTTAAAGCATTTTAGACAAGGTTTTTGCTGTATACCAAATTCCATGTGACATTTTAAAGCAATTCATTTTAATTACATTTAAATCTTCATTTACTTTTACGATCTTTTTTGTAGGTAAACTTTCACTAGCTAACAATGTTCTCTGGATAGATTCAAAAGAATCACCACGTGATGATGAGTTACGAGACCTTGGAAGGGAGCATATGGTAGGCAGCCCATATTAATCTAAAGAAATATAGTATACATAACTTATTTAACGAAAAACTTTTTAGTTTTCATTTGTTTTTTAATTAAACCAGTGGCTGATATGAATTAGTGTTGCCATTATTAATAATTACATGATATATTATTTATACCGGCAACTCATCATTTTAATATATTTAATGTACACTTAAAATCATTACAATTTCGATTAGATAAAAATCCCTATAAAAAAATAGTTGGTATTATAATTTGCTAATAATTCGGATCTAGGTAGACAATTTATAAAATAATTCCATTCATTCAAGATTGGTAGATATTCACACCCAATATTCAGTCGAGAAGGTGGATGGCCTCCAAGCATCGAGAAACTAATGTTAAGAGTTAGTTTGAAGCAAGGATATAATGAATCTCGACTTCCTTCTTTCACTGATCAGGAGAAGGAGTTTATAAAAGGTAACTGGGAATTCTTACACAGCTGTTGAGTGTAACACATAATTATAACGAGTTTATCATGATTTTGTAATGTGGTTGTAAAAAGTTTTGGTTTTAATAATATTTTTATATAAGTGATACCTACAGTAGCCAACAAAAAAATAACGTATATAATAGTACTGAACAACAAAGTAAATAAATAGTTCCAATTAAACAAATAATGAACAATTAAACATTTAATCAATCTGTACGTAATTATTGATTGCAGAAAAAGCCAACACCATTGTTAATTTAATAATGATAATTTTTTAATTATACTACTAAACGGAAATAATTATAAGGATTGTAATACATAGTTTTAAACATGGAAATTAGTCGTAATTACAATTACTTTTTTACTAAAGAGAATAATAATTACGACTTCTTGTAAACCAGCTATTTTCGAAATCATTCGACAACAAATATACAAATGTACAGCTTAAAAATCGATCAAAATATGGGTTATTTATATATAGGGTTGTCATAATTAATAATAATACCAGATATATTTCTAAATATTTTTATAGCTTTTTGCCGTTTGTATTTAATTAGTATTTCAACTAAACAATTGAACGTTTATGACTAAAGATATCACATCATGCGAAACAAAGTATTTTCGTGTACTTTATTGTTCTCATAAACTCATAAAGTATAGAGTACAATTACCTGAAATAAAGAACAATACTTTATTATAATTTACGGCTCGCACCTCTAGTTATATATGAAGATAAATAAAAATTTTAGGCACAGCAGACTTTTACGGATTCAACTATTACTCAAGCCGGCTCATCAGGCGAGCGTTACCAGGAGAAAGGGGCTATTGGTTTTCGAATGGGTCGCCTGAGCTTGACGCTATGTTGGAACTGCCACCAGGAGCGAGACACACCTCTATTGATATGCTACCGGTACGCTTACAATAGCATTATTTTGTTTGTAAAGCTATTACCTAGGTAACACTGAAAATGTTTAGAAAATGTAAAACGGCTTAATGTAGAAAGTTGCCAATACTTTTATTGTTTTTCGAAGTAATCTCCTATCCTCTCTACACATCGTCGCATTCGGAGGAGGGGTGATCTTAATGAGGAAAATATAAGTAGAACAACGAAATCTCAGGCCAAGTTTATATCTCTAAGATTTTTTCATGCGCAATTGTTTTTAAAATTTAACAGTTGACACTTATTATATTATTAATAACTAGCGACCCGTCCCGGCTTTGCACGGGGACAATTATTTTGTAAAATTTTTTGTAGATATAGTTCTGTTCTTTAATAGTGTGGAACATTTTTTTGTTCTGTCATCAATAGTTTTCGCAGCGTATGCGATGAAAGATATTTTATAGGCATTTTTTAACACATTGGGTAACATTATCATAGTTTCAGTAGGGATCCATATTTTTCTTGCAATTAAAATAGCCTATATTAATCACTGATAATGTGGCATTCAAATGATGAAAGAATTTTAAAAATCGGTTCATAAAAATCTTGCCTCTTTAGTATAGTTTGATGGCTTGAAAATGGCTAAAGTTTAAGTTACTATTTCAGATGTTCCCAGAAGGTCTAGGAAAGATGTTATTATACTTAAAGAATACTTATGGTAACGTAGACTTTCTGATCACAGAAAATGGTTACCCTGGGTGGCAAGGTATCAATGATATCGAGAGGGTCCAAAGCATTAGGGCTCATTTAGAACACGTAAGTATTAATGCTCATAGCATAGACATGGTATAGAAATCCATTTGCCTCAAGTAGGCAAAAGTGTCGCCAGCCGGTCCATGAACGAAAGTATTGTAGAATGAGAAAGAAAATTGTACGGTGAATGATGAAATTTATAGCGTGAATATAAAAATGTTATTGACGACACAAATAATAGTTCAAATTAAAGTTAATACAAGAAAGCCGAATTTGCTGCAGATACGTATAGTTATTGCTTAGTATTTTGTTTTTATAATAATAAATGACAAAATATTAAAAAGGCTGTGTACACTAATTGTAAACAAAGAACACAAGCAATAAATAATTGATTCTCTCGGATATCATTTTAATACGTATTGTATTTCACTGTTTAGTTCTTATTAAGTGCTCTAATCTAATCCAATCACCTTTGCTTTTCTTATTTTTTTTCTAGATCGTCATTTACTTTTGTTACCTGACAAAAAATTACTTAATTAGGATTAAGGAAGGAACCTGCTTTAGGAAGCAGGTTTATAAGTAAAACAATCTGTCAACTATTGTTTCTTTTAATTTCTGAAATTTTTTGAGAAGGCTCTAAATGCACGAGACATTTTGTGTTTAAATTTGTGGCAGCAGGCACCTTTAAGTGTCGCCACCTACAGCAATGAAGAAAAGAATGCGACTGATAAGAGAGATCTCTTTATAACAATTATTAAATTAAATTCGAAACCACGATCATATATTAAATCTATTCGTTAAATTTTGATTCTCTCATATATAATAATTTTCGATAACAGGGGATTTAATTACTTACTTTCAGGTATTACTAGCTATAAAGCATAATGTGAGCGTCATCGGTTATACCTACTGGTCGCTGCTGGACAGTTTCGAATGGATTTCAGGTTACGAGTAAGTATCTCAGTGACATTTTATTATATTGTGTTGGGTCCCTAATTGCCTTGTTTTATGGAGGGATAGCAATAAAGCATAAATTGAATTAAAATTCAGAATTCCCTTTGCACTAGAACGGCGCTAACGCGGCGCCCGGCATATTTGAAACGTCAACTCAAGCGACGCCTACAGTGATTCTTCTACAGCCCAGACGATTCTTCTAGAGTGGATATTATGATCAGCGTAGCATTCGTTTAAAACAGTCATATAATAGCAAAAAGTGTTTGACCTCTAATATATGGAGAAGGATCAGTTCAGCTGCAGTTCGAACGAATTTGATTTTGCCGCTTTGAATGATATAGTTTCGCACGCATTTCCGACAGATTATGCCGCAAAACGAAAGAATCTAGGGGTAAAGAAAGTGATGAGGCGGCGATAGATAAGAATTATAGAGTGATAGTTAGACTGTGGAGGGTGCAAGTTCAACATGGGCACTTTGCTTTTTATAGAACCTGTAAGATGTTTATCTAATTTGGCCAAAATCGTCTCAAGTGCGCGGTTTTCAACAACACCTTGTTCCAGTGCACGGGGTTAAGAAGTAATTTAAAATAAGTCGGAGTTTTACCAATGAATAAACTAATGTGAATTAACAGAAACATTCCCGACTTTTCAGATCGACCTTTGGTCTTTACAGTGTGGACTTCTCTGACCCAAAACGCCGGAGAAAGCCGCGGCTTTCAGCAAAGTACTACGCGTGTATTATTAACAGCCATTCTCTTAATATAAGTCATGAATGTACAAAAAATATGGATCTTAAAGGTTATAACGCGAATCGTGGTCACAGAAATTCGTTCACAGATTATTTATTGATTTTCTCAATTATATGGTTATTAAATAATTAATATAAAATAGGTGTTTATATCTCATTCTTGTAAGTTGAACTCATATTTGAGTTATCTTTTGCTATAGATAAATTTAAAAATGCCATAACTTCTTTTTCTGCACCTCCTCTTGAGTTGGAAACTACTTCACAATAATTCCCGCCAAACAACGTCAAACAGACAGACTACAAAAGAACGGTAATAAATTGATTTTTGAAGTTATACTAGGCGCGTTATGAAAAATTGATGACAGTGAAATTTTACAATGCGCGCGCACCGTTTTTCAAATGTAATAATGACTCCTCTTTCAGTCTTTGATTATTTAATTGTAATTAATTATTTGCATGCAATCAAAAACTATTTTTAATAATGCCAAAGAAGTATAACTTCTTACGCGCGTACATAAGTACACACACCCCTTTTTGTTTAGTTATTCTCAATTCCAAAGGATATGTTGTCGTATTAACGTTTTATTGTGTTACCCCATGTACACACTCGCTCGCACCCTTGGCAAGACCCTTTCAATTGGGTAAGTATACAATAAAAAATAAATAAAAATATTAATAAAACTTTATTTCTTAAAAGATTTCTCTAATTGCAATAAAGACTGGTTCTTTCCCTTTCTTTTTTCTTTCTTCAATTCACCCGTTTCTAATGCTTTCTTCATAAGCTGTAAAAATATAAATTAATTTCAATACTAAAATCTACATAACTAGTGAGAACTAGACTAGTAATAGAATCGTAACCATGGTATGGATGCAATGCTAAAAATATAATTTATTTAGAGGACAACATTTTTATACTATTACGAGTTTTTTTTTTTTGGAGTTTATGGCCTGGTATCTAGACCTTTAGGCCAATACTATTACGAGTTTCACAGGAGTGGCACAGAGTAAAAGGAACAAATCACAGACAATACAAAATGAATGAAAAGTGACAGTGACATTTAAAAGGCGCGAAATTTGAATTAACTTTAGTGGCGATACAGATTTTGCTTGAAGATAGAAAATGTAACTGTAGTACTTTCTAATACTATTTGAACACAAGATAAATAAAAAACTTACTTCTAAGGCTTTCTCCTCAGTGGCTGGCTGCAAAGCGTTGACATCATTCAACGTGGGATACTTGTAGGAGAAACCTTTAGGGAAACACGGCTGAGACAGCATGCTCTCTAGCCGTTTCTTTTTGTTGTGTAGCTCTCTATCTAACTTCGGATCTATCTCCTTTACCGGTCTGATTTATTTTGTAAGTTAAATATTTTATTAGATCGCTTTTAACATATTAAACATTGTTGCGTTGTAGTATTTCTTCTTATATTTCTGAGTTATTTTAATATAAAATATATCCATGAGTCTTAGCTACGAAGGACTTGCGGTAACCTATTTTTTTTTAAATAAAAAATCTAACCAGGAGTCATATAACCAAACTTTAGTAATAAAAAACGTCAGTTTTGCCAGTAATCAATGAGCCCCTTAGTTTTTCATACACTCATAAATTGTAATCTAACATTCTCGTTTCCAATAATGTACAATAGGTCGACAACACTTAAATATACTCGTTAAAGAGAAAAGACGTGTAACTGAGATTTAAGAACCCTTCAATAAGACCAGTTTTTGGTTAGTCTAGCGTCGCAACCCCCACTACAATTAAAATTAAGTTAGTTGAAAGCTCATGTTTGAAACGATAAAAGTCAGTTGACAGTTGACAGCCAGCTTCTGTGTTTCATTTATTTAAACATTCCGCCAACAACAACAACAGAACTTAACTCAGGATATTTTAACCACTAAGCCATGTAATAAAGGATACACATCATCGTCATCAATAATAATATCCATTTCTCGAGCGGCCTTTTCTCGCCAACCGAGGGCCTGTGTCGATCGCCGCTTGCGCAACTCCAACACTTCTATTTCCCGAGCTAGGTTAATCATTTCTTTCAGTACTGTTATACTCGATGTTGGTATTGGGAAATTCGCTAGTTCCGTTGCTGAAAAAAGTATTAAACATTTTTATTTGCATTATAATTAAAATATCTATAGAAGTCGAAAGGTTATTGGGTCGGATTACTTTACTAATAAATTTGCACTAAAAATACATATTTTCTCTTAATTCCTGACTCATAAAGAAAGAGAAAGAAAAAACTTATTTATACATAATAATACATACATTATTTATGGATAATAATGATAATAATAATGTAAAATAAATACATTTATTGATGGATTTCAAAAATTTCGGGGCTTCATTGATATCTACATAAGCGGGCGTTGAAATTATGCACTTTCTTAATAAAACAAAGAAGTCTTGTTTTTCTATATTTTTTTTAGCATTTCATCAAAATTCGAATTTTATTTGAACCTGAAGATAATATTAAAACTCAGATGTTTGCCAACTAGTGTGTAAAACAGTAGTGTAAAAATATAAAAAAATACAATATTAAAGTTGAGTTTTTAAAAAATCGTAAAATATTAAAAACAGTTGGAGTTACGGAGTGAGAATGATTTTACTAAGAAGTACTCACTTTTATTAAGCGTCCTACACAACTTCGAGTAGGTGTACGCTTCGGCTGGCTCCATCATGAGGATTGTGAGCCCTTCCTTGTGCGCACGAGCTGTTCTACCACTTCTGTGTACGTAGTTCTGAAATCCAAACCAATAAACCCCTAAAGACTAACTTCCATATTTTTGCAATGACTACATCGGCCATGTACTGCCTAGGGCTGTATCCACAGAGTGTAGTAATGGGCGGACTGCGGCGGTCCTCTACAACGCATTAAAAAATTCTTAATGATATTTAATAATCGTTAAATATATAAAAGGGATTGCATTGCTTCAGTAACATTCGTCATAAAGAAATCTACTACACAATGTAACAAAGGCCGATAACCCACTCGCGAGACCACTGGAATTGAGAGTGACCATAGGCGGCGGTATCACTTAACATCAGGTGACACTCCTGCCCGTTTGCTTCCTGTTCTATCAAAAAAAAAAAAATATATATATTATGCCAATTATGTATTGTTTGATAAACTAATGATTGTTTTTAATTTCAACGCTTTTAATCATGTTTTATACAGACTACCCTCAATAAAAATTATTTTCTATACTACCTATTCTAAATTTAAAAAATAGCCATACCTCAGCAGTCTTCGGTACTTGGTAGTGAACCACGTGGTCAACGTTGGGGATGTCCAAACCTCGAGCGGCTACGTCTGTTGCTATCAGGACTCCGTGCGGATCATCTCGAAACCTATAAGTACATATGAATATAAAATAAATACAAAAACTAACTCGATACAAAGCTACCACAACAAATAACTACCCAGATATGAAAATTGCTACTGGTGCGGTCGATTGTACCGAGCTAGTAAGCAAAATAAACCTTCGAACATATAACAAAACACTAAGAATCATGAACCTAAAGTAAACACAAATTATAGAGGGAGCAACTTTTTGGTTAGAGCGGTGAACAAATTTAATTACATAACGATTGACATTGATATGTTCGCTGAGAGTGTTGTTACAGCAAAGAAAGCTTTGACACAAATTTATTTCGACCATGATGAATGAAGTACATTGATAACCCTGTCATTGTCAAGTAATTAAATTCTGTTCTTTCTTTTTTGTTTTACACTTCAAATATTTGGCATGTTTACCTTCTTATTTTATAAAAAAAACTATATGTGAAGATTTGTAATTGGTCCACAATGTTATATATTATATATCATCTATCAATCTTCTGAATAAATAAATAAATATATATTTAATATACATATTATCTTAATTAAAATTTGCTCCACACGCATATTTAATTAAATTAAATAATTCGAAAAAGAAAAGTATACATTACCTCTCCAAATTTTTCAATCTCTGCCTTTGAGGCATACTCGCGTGTAGCGGCAATGTCCGACATTTCAGTAATGTCAATATTTGTACCAATCTGAAAGAATAGGTCTATCAGCATACCAAAGATTTCCATAGACACTACAAAATCTATGCTCACCGTTTAACACTATTGATAGAGTTACAAAACACTATGGTCCTGCCGGGATGACGTCTCAATATATAATAGAGGTACGCGTCCTTCTGCTCCAATGAGCACGCTATACGACACTCAGTTAAGGTCTCAGCTGTACCTAAAATTGTATTAAAAAAATGATAAAAAAACTTGAGCACAAGGAGATAAAACCTTACAAAAGCGCGTTCAAAGGTCGGTAACGCATCCAAATGGTATATGGCCTGAAGGCTCCATTGACAAAAAACTCTTAGCCTCAACAATTTGTATGTTTCGTGATATTTTTATTCTTAATATTAATAATCTGTGTCTGAAGTTATTTTTGGATTGGGTTTTTTGCACCATAATGTATAAAGACTTAGAAAAGACCCCTTTATATAAAAAAAACTACTTCTGTTATTGGGAAAACGTTTAGTGTTAACAAATAGCATTAACTCAAAAATTTCATCATAAAATATATACATACTCAGATTTGAATTAAGCAACAAATTAAAAAAAATTGGAATCATACTAATGATATCCGTTTATTTAAATATGTCAAAGCCATACTAACTTGCCAATGTGTCAAACGAAACAGAATAAATATAATAACAGGGACTTAAGCCGTAGATTATAAAAACACCATAGACTTATTTTCACTTACCTAAATTCTGCGTAGTAATGTCAACAACTTTGGGGTCTGTCATACCCAGCATAGTGACAAGCCTTTTAATCTTCTGCTGCGGGGTCATCTTCTCTATTTTGCGGTTAATTATTTTACCTCGTTTTGTTACCTACAATTATTTAAGCGAGTTAAATATATAACATAATTTACTAAGAGAAACTTATTGCCCGTTGTTCGTGTAATAATTATGGTTTCGCCGGGAATATATCCCGGAGCTTTCCGTATACCCACTGAATCACGCACTAACATTCCTTATTTAAAAATTTGTAAATACCCTACTTTTTATTTTTGAACAAATATTGTATGTTAAGTGAATTTAATAAAATATAATTGTTACCTTTTTTCCTTTCATATGTGACGGTAAATCATGTACCATTGTGAGGGTAGCTGAGAAAACGAAATTTTGTCTTGCATTTTTGTAACTCTCCTCCAAATTGAGTCTTTCCAACAACGGTTCCAACTCATCAAAATGGCCTCGTTCTATCATTCTATCCGTTTCGTCTATAGCTAAGAATCTACGGACAAAAAGTAAAATAATGGAGGTAAAAACTCAGAAGATGTAGACAAAAAATTGAAACTATAATTTGTACTTCACTATTAAACCTTGTTTACTTGTTTAAGCTATTGCGGAATATGATTAAAAGGAGTAATAAGGATATCCATAGCGCTAAATAACTCACTTTCACACCATCACACAGCACAGTAGAATTAGGTATTACATATTTAATAATTTTTATTGAATTTTTCCTTTCGTAAATGTTTGAACCTTTTTGTATATAATATCATGTATTCCACCTTTGGCTATATGTTTAGTTTAGTTGTTTTAGATTTAATTTATGTTAGCTGTATTACAAAATACATAAAATAACCATAGCAACAAATAAGGCACTTACTATACTTTTTATGAGAATTGTTTTCAATTTATATGACAAGCAATCATTCAGAAATGTAATATGATTAAATTTAAACAATGATATAAAACAATAAAAGAAAAATACATATTAATAAAAAAATATATTATGTTATCTTCTACAAATATATTATTATTATACATACTTGACAGAAGGCAATTGTTGTAAATGTGGTTCTCCTTGGTTCACCAACTCCCACAATCGACCTGGTGTTGCTACAACTACTTCTGGAGATGCTTTTAGAACACGCTCTTGCTTCACAGCCGCCATTCCACCCACTATTGTTGCAACTCTTATGCCTAAAATATAAAATAATCAAATTTAATTAATAACCTTTTATTCAGTTTTTTTTAAGTTTAGTTGAAGACTAGGCATATAGATAATTTAACCAGATTGCCACCACATAAAGAAATATTTTTTTCAAGTAGTCAAATCCAATGAAACATATAAATAGAGATAGTAGATTAATATAAATATCAAGACAAGAGTTTATTTATTTCATAATTCTACAGGTAACAGAAAATATATATAAAAACAAACAATTACACTAAAAATATAGCTAAAGATGGAATACGTAATATTTTCAAAAAGGTTCAAACATTTACAAAAGGGGAAAAATATTCAATACTAAGTTAGTTAATACATAATTTGGCTGTGGTGTGTGATCATGTAAAAGTGAGGGCATCTATGTGAAGGTGTATGTGAGGTATGCTCGTGATGCAGTTGATTTTGCATGGATTTTCTTAAACTCATCTAAACCATATTCCACAATAGCTAAAACAAGTCAAGGAATAAATATTGGTTGTATATAAGCATATCAAAGTGATTTTTTAAAAATAAACTGTCAAAATGAATTTGTTAAAACTATAGTATTGCATAAGATATGTAAATATAATGGATTTAGATATCTTTGTATAAACATACTATAGACTGCTGACCACAACTGCCATTATCGAAAAACAGTGACTGACAAAATAGATTTCTTCTTTTTGTTAAAAGGTACATAAACATGTAAAATTATATAATGAAATAGAACTTCATTCACATATACAAAAATATTACTAAAGCCGAATTAACATTACGTAACTAGTGTTATGCATGTTGGAATGAGTTTCATGAAAATAGTTGCAGCACGTGTGAAACTACTTTAACAAAAAATAATAGTGTCGTGAAATCAACAGTATCACCAACGTCATGGCTCTGTCAACATCAAAGCTTCATTTTGCGATGCAGAACGTCGTGGTACAGATGTTATTATATAAAATTCGAATTTTATATTTTTATCAACTGACCAACGTTGGTTTGCCATTTTGGCGGTCATTTAGCTGCACGATGCACTCAAACACACACGTCTGCCCTGTGCAAATGCTTTCGCGACACTAGTTTCGTGTCGCGTTTTCATCGTGAAAGTAGTTGCGTGACATTAGTTTTACAAAAAATATGCGCATGGCACGAAATTTATCCAGTGTCGCGAAACCGATGCATGCATTATGAAACTGTAAATTTACACGTGAAATTGTTGATGAAATTTATGTCATAAAACTAATTCCGAGCCACTAGTTTCGTAATGTAAATTCGGCTTAAAGGTTGTGTTTCTTGTTCTGCAATTGGGGTCCCTCACATTAATATAATGTAACTTACCAGTATATTTAGCAACAGCAATCAAATGTCGACTGATCTGAATGGCCAATTCTCTAGTAGGTGTTATTATTAAGGCATACAGTGGTTTTCCCGTCTTCACTAATGCTTGTTGGGGTATATCAGAACCTTCAAGCACTTTGACACACCCAATTCCTTAAATAAAAAAATATAAGAGTTAAAAAAAAAATTTAGAAAAATAATTTGTTTTTGATTGTGACAGTGACAGTGGGGACATAGTGCTGAGTCCCCAATAGACACACGCATACCTGTTTCATCTTTATCCACTTCATCAATTCCATCCTGTTCATCAGATCTTATGTCTAGATTACTTTCATCATTTTTATTTTCATCATCACTCGATGCCAAATCATCAGAATCAAACATTTCTGATAAATGTACATATTCATTATCACTATCATTTCCTTCATCTACTTCAATTGGTTTTTTGAACGGGATTTCTATTTCTTCAACAAAATCATCTGATTTATTAGGAGTATCTTCTTTTTCATTTCCAGCATTATCTTCATTACTTACATTATCACTTTCATCGCCACTACTGTAACCTTCTGATGATTCTTTTGCCTGAACTTTCTTGCTATTTGTGTTGTTTCTTCTAGTCCTTTTTTGTGGTTTTTCATTGATATTTAGCTGTTTCTTCTTCGCTGAGGTTTTTTTAAATGGTATTTCATATACATCTAAATTTTTTAATTTAGCCTTTTCTTTAAGCTTCATGATACCAGAGAGAATTGGCAGACCAAATGCAAGTGTCTTTCCGCTACCAGTTTCTGCTGCTCCTAGAATGTCTCGCCGTCCTATAAACAGAATGTTGGTTATTGAGAGTAAGGAAAATGAAGTACCTTAAAATATCTGTATGTGTTTCGTCATAAAATTAGGTTAAAACAATCTAGGTGATTGTATAAGTACATATAGTACTGAAATAGTCGCAGACAGACTGCCACATCTTATTTATTTAAGGTATATAAAAGGTACTATATTATATATGTTTTATTTAATTTTATATAAACTAAATCAATTTACCATGAATTGCTGCAGGTAATGATAATTGCTGTATTTTTGTTGGCTGTTTAAAACCCAGCTCCATTAAAGCTTTTACAATTTCCTCGGGCAACTTAAACTCAGCCCAGGTCAACATATCTTCAGGTGTTAATTCAGATTTGTCATCTTTTATATTCTCGCCCAGTTTAAGTTTTTGTTTAGAAATATTTTTAGCAGATTTTTTAACACTTTCAACTTTGATTTCTGATTGAGATTTATTTTTCTTCTTCTTATTCACTGTGACTTCATTAGTTAATGATGGACTGACTGCTTCACAAGATTCTACAATAAAACCATTGCTCAGTTTAATTTTTTTATTTGGTACACAATTTTCTTTCTCTGGCTTATTTTCTTGTGTCTTTCGCTTTTTTGGTTCTTTTTTCTGGAAAATGTAATAATAAATACAGAATATATTGCGTACATGTTTAAATTGATAAATGACCATTCCATATATTTAAGCCTGCATTTTTAGAATAAAGGTATTAAACATACATTTCTGAAGATCCTGAAGCATGCTTGTTTAAATAATATTTATTCCTGCAATACCATCTAGATCGTTATTTAATGTTTTATTGTTATTTAATTAAATAACGATCTTTTAACTTAAACTTATAGAGCTCGCATATTGTACCTTTTTGGTTGTTTTATTGCCTTTATCCAGGCCATAATCGGTACACTCTTCTAAGCCCACCAAACCTTCGAATTTATCCGACATATTTACGGGGAATCCTTCTAATGAAACACTTTGCCAGTTCATTGTTTTTATTTTCTTAGACATTTTAAAATGTAGAAGTTTTAAAATGATATCAATTAATATTAAAAATTAAATAAAAAACACTGGTATAACCTTAAAGTTATAAAATCAAACTACCCGGAATATGATAGCTGAAAACATATGTTATTAATTATTATCACTGCAGTGAGCAGTCTGCAACGTGATTATGACAGTGAACTGTGAAGTGTGAAAATTAAATGTCAATTGAGATTTGAGAACCATACTACTAGTGACTTTTTTTTTTTTTTTTTTTTTAAATAGCCTCACGCAGAGCGTATTGCCACAGACAAAGGTAAGGAAAACGGAATAGTAAAGAAAAATAATTTTACACCGAATGAACATTACATCGATAAAGGATAGGATCAGCAGGATATAAAACTATCTCTAATACAAAATACTACATTATGGAAAGGAACAGTAATTAATAAAATATATATCATATAGAATACGATTTGTATACATATGTATTTATAATTTTATATTATTTACAGTAAGAAATAAACATAACTTTTTATATATATTATTATTTAAAGATGAAAGCAGAACAGGAACAGATGTAGGTAACGGGATACTAGAAGAAGGATGAGAATGATCGAATAACATGGAGTGGTTATACCGGGGACAGGACAGAATGATATGGTTTAAATCACCAATATTCAGCCCACACTCACACATTTCACTATCAATAATATGAAATCTGGAAAGGTGGGCTGGGGTACACACATGGCCCAATCTCATACGAATGAGAGACGATGTTTCCTTTTTATTAAATTTCATTTTAAAAAACCATGGCTTTAGTGGTATTGTGGGCTGTATACATGAAAAATATTTACCCTTAATTAAACTGCTCTGAATCCAAAGGTCACTCCAAGATTGTCGAAGAAAAGAAGCAGGAAGTGAGGCCAAATCATGATAATAATTTTTATACGAGTTAGAATCGCCATCCTTTACAGCTTCATTTGCTAGTTGGTCTGCTATGTCGTTACCAAAAATACCAGAATGTCCAGGTATCCAACCAAATGACACGGACAACCCCAATTGCTCACATTCATACAACAAACTCCTTATCTCAATAATGATAGGAAAAATTAATTTGTTTTTTAATGGATATTTTTGGAGAGCTTGAAGAGCACTAAGTGAATCTGTGAATATGATGGATTTCTTAAGTTTCTTACTCAAAACTAATTTTAAAGCTTTAAAGATACCGTAACATTCCCCTGTGAAGATTGAGGACTCTGGAGGAAACTTTATTTTTATTGTAGTTTTACTTTGTAAGTGAAATACTCCTATGCCTACATTACCAGACGAACCGTGTTTAGAGGCATCTGTAAATATGTAATTGTACTCATGGCAGTGTTGTTCACAGAAATAATTAAAAGTAATCCTTGCGTGGGAATCGCCCTTGTTTATACCAATATTGAATCTAATGTCTGGAGAAATAATTAGAGCTTCAAAGTTGGTTCCAAATAAAGGGTAAGTTGGTAAGGTATGAGTTGGAGCTTGAATATTGATAAATTTATTGAAGCTGACGATGAGACAAGGTGAAGATTTATTTGACCAGTACTTGGAAGATGTCAACAATTGAGATAGTTCTTGAAGCTTAGAACGGAGAGGATGGTTGGCATATTGAAGGGAGCGAAATATGAATTTATCAGATAAATATTGTCGTCTAAGATGTAATGGGGCTTCAACACATTCTACTTGTAAAGCATTAATTGGACTAGTTTTCATAGCTCCTGTAATTAATCTTAATGCCTTAGACTGTATATTATCCAATTTTTTTAAACGGGTTGCATTTCCAGGAGATAATAAAAAGGTACCATAGTCTAAAATACTTCGGATTAAAGCATTGTACATGAGTTTCATACAAAAGGGATGGGCACCCCACCATACACCGGATAAACATCTAAGAATGTTCAAGTTTCGCTCACACCTATTAAAAATGTAGTCACAATGATTTACACCAGAGAGCTTAGAATCTAAAAACACACCAAGGAACTTCACAGAGTTTTTAACAGGGATAATATTATTATCAAAATACACGTTGATTGGAGGAGGGAGACGCATTCTAGAAAAAAGCATGGCAACACTTTTAGTGGGGGATATTTCAAGGCCATTAGTATCAAGCCAAGTTTTTAATAAATTAAGAGAATGAGACAGTAATGAGCAAGCAATGGCCGGTGATTGATGAATGGAATAAATTAAAAGGTCATCAGCATACTGGAGAATACAAATCCGATTACCCAAAGAAGCTTTCAAATCATGGGTATAAATATTATATAAGATGGGACTTAAGACTGATCCTTGAGGAAGACCTCTCCATAAGGTTCTGGTTACAACAGTGGAGTCTTGTGAAATTAGAGTGATGTGTCTTTCGTATAAAGTATTTATGATAAAATTTGATAACATTACAGGTACATTCAAATACTGTAGCTTTTTATGAAGAACTGACAACACTACATTGTCATAAGCGGATTGTACATCTAAAAATGTGGCAACAACAGAATCGTTCCTTGAAAATGCTAAAAAAATGTCAGTTATAAAGATGGCAATACTGTCCATCGTACTCTTCCCTCGACGGAAACCAAATTGACTGTCACAAAGTAATTTATTGCTTTCTACAAACCATTCAAGACGAGTTTTCACTAAATGTTCACAGAGTTTTATCAAGACCGAGGATAATGCAATAGGACGATATGAATTTGCGTTAGAGGGGTTTTTATTAGATTTCAGAATTGGTATAATGATCTGGTTTTTCCAGCGTGGAGGGATATAACCGGTTAACATAAGTGTATTTATCAATTTCAGGAAATATTCAAGAGTTTGGTCACCTAAATGAGAGATGAAGGAATATGGGATTCCATCGTCACCAGGAGCAGAGTCTATAACTGAAGATAATATTCCTTTAATTTCATACATAGAAAATGGACTATTGAGACCAGAGGGGTTCAATGGCATCAGAGGTATAATTATTGTTTCAGGAACTGTAGTAGGAGCAAGTCTGTCGAGGAATTGATTTGTTAATGAATCGGGGAGAGAACCAGAAGTTTCAGTAAATGCACACCTGAATCTTCTAATATTACGCCATACCACAGAAGGACGGACATTAGGGGAGATGGAGAGACAAAAAGATTTCCAGCTATCTGTTTTTTTCTTTTTGAATAATAAACTAGTGGCCTTGAAAGCATCTGTAACCAGATCAAAATTTTCAGATGTACAATTCTCACAATATTGGAGCTCAACTTGTTTTCTTTTTTTAATTGAATCTGAACATTCTTGATCCCACCAAGGTGGAGATGGAATAAAGCCCAAAGCACCATTTTTAAGTGGAAAGGTTTTGTCTGCTACTTCTATAAATAATTTAGTTAATGCATCAGCACAAATTGATTCTGAACCATGTGAGATATTAGGAAGGGAAGTCATCTTTTGTTCTATACGGGATTTAAAGGTATCCCAATCAGCATTATTAAGTCGATGTTTTAATCTAGGTGAATGTCTAAATGTAAAATTAATCTGAAAAGGAAATCTAAGAAGTAAAGGGAAGTGGTCACTACCATAGGAAGAAGAAAGTGTAGACCATGAAATAGTGGAAGCTAAACTAGGAGTACACATGCTGCAGGAATTCTGAGGGAATGGCTCAGAAAAAGACCAGACAGCTTTCTGTACCCCACGAAATTCATGACATGATCCTGGAGAAGAGAAGATTACGTAGAGTGTGGCATAATAGTCGTCATCCCGATGATAAAACAGCACTAAACAACTACGCTAAACACCTTAAACAGGCTATAAAAGAAAATCTAGATGCTACTATTGAGGAAAACCTGATGTCGTTAACAGCTACAACAGACACCGACTACTCTCTCTGGAAGGCATGCAAAAATCTGAATCAACCCACAAACCCTAAACCACCTATAAGACTAGATAGAAACAAGTGGGCTAGATCTAAACTAGAAAAAGCAAATGCTTTTGCTGACCATCTGGCTAAAGTATTTGTTCCAAATGAAGCCACTCCTGGGTCGGATGAGGCAGAAATAGATGACATTCTCCAGCAGGATTTCCAATTGCATTTGCCCTTGAAGATAGTAACACCAAGGGAGGTACAAAGAACCATACAACAAATGGAGAATAGGAAGGCACCAGGTTTTGACCTCATTGACAAAAAGGTTCTCTCCGAATTACCTCGTAAGGCTATAACTTACTTGACGACCCTATTCAACCGGATTATAAGTGTTGGATACTTTCCAGCACTATGGAAGGTCTCTCAGGTTATTATGGTCCATAAGCCCGGAAAATCGCCACATGACGTCTCATCTTACCGACCTATAAGTCTTCTCCCGATCGTCTCTAAAGTACTGGAGAAGGTACTACTACGACGGCTCTCGCAAGCTATTCATGAAAATTCTATAATTCCAGATCACCAATTCGGGTTTAGAGCACAACACGGCACTATCGAACAAACTCACAGGGTGTGTAAATTCATAAGCAATAGCCTTGAGCTGAAAGAGTACTGCTCCTCAGCTTTTCTGGACGTTCAACAAGCATTCGATCGCGTATGGCACAAGGGGCTCTTATGCAAGATCAAGTCACTTCTGCCTCATACTTTCTATGGAATCCTAGAGTCTTATATCACCGATAGAATATTCCAAGTGAAAGAGATGGATTGTACATCAGGTTTTCATGATATACTTGCAGGGGTACCTCAAGGCTCTGTACTTGGCCCAGTGCTGTACACCATATATACCTCAGATCTACCGCGTACCTCTGAAGTCAACATTGCAACCTATGCAGACGATACGGCAATCCTAGCTTCAAGTAAACAACCCGAAGAAGCCACGTTAAAGCTGCAGCGAAGCCTAGATGAAATAAGCAACTGGTTCGATAGATGGAGAATTAGGGTGAACACTAGCAAATCAGTACAGGTGACATTCACACTGCGAAGAAAGACATGCCCCCCTGTAAACCTAGGAGGAAAGGAACTGCCTCAGAGTGACACAGTTAAATATCTTGGACTGCACTTGGACCGTAGATTGACATGGCAAAAACACATCGAAACAAAACGGCGTGAGATCAACATTAAATATAAGAGGCTGTACTGGTTACTGGGTAGAAACTCGAAATTATCCATCGACAACAAACTCCTTATCTACAATTCTGTTATAAAACCGGTGTGGACCTACGGGATACAATTGTGGGGAGCTACATGTGACTCTAACAAAACTAAAATTCAAAGAACACAAAATTACATCCTTAAACAAATAAGCAACTCGCCTTGGTTCATAAGAAACGCTGAAGTACATGAACACCTAGGCATACCTACAGTCAAGGAGGAAATAAAAGTATACGCTCAGAAGTACAAGACTAGGCTGGAATATCATCCTAACCACCTAGCTGTTCAACTCACCCTACCGGAGTATATAAACCGTCTCAAAAGACGAAGAACCTTGGAGCTCAGCAGCATTGACTGAGCTAATATTATTATGGTAGATATTCCTAATGAGGAATATCTCCACCCGCAAACCATCCTACAACTCATCTGCTCATAGTCAGAAGACTGATTGCACGATGCGCTCCATTAAAAAAAAAAAAAAAAAAAAAAAAACTAGGAGTACAAATGCTTAAATCAGGGACACTTGAGCCTTCATTGGGAGAGGTCCGCCGGGTCACAGAACCATCGTTAAGAAAGCAAAGATTATGAGAGTTTAACAGTTCCATCAATGAAACTCCGTATGTATTGGTTGTTGAACTGCCCCAAGAATTATGTTGACTGTTAAAGTCGCCTAATAAGATAAAAGGCTTAGGAAGAGTAGAAATGATAGAGTCAATTTCAACAAAAATAGAAGAACTAGGATGAGGAATATATATTGAAACATAGCAGATATTATTAACAATAGCAGCAATAATTGAAAAATCATTACTATGAGAAGGAATAGGAAAGTGAGAAAAAGGAAGATGATGTTTGACTAGTAAGGCAACTCCGCCATACCCGTCAATACGATCCTCACGGAGACAGGCATAGCCTGAGTACCTACAAGGAGCACCTGGTTTTAACCAGGTTTCCTGTAGAGCGAAGATAAAAGGTTTATATTTATTTATAAGATAAATAATATCACTTTTCTTAGACGAAGCACTTCTACAGTTCCACTGTAGAGCTTTGGCTTGCTTGTCCATTATTAATATAATTTGGTAAGCTAACAATAGTGTCAATTAAAGGAGCAGCGTTGGACGGTGAAAGAATATTAGACTGTGATAAAGTGTTAATAAGAATTTTTATTAGGTCTGCAATTGATTGTAATGTCAAATCATTATTGTTGTTTAAGTTTAATCCACAACCATTTCTGGGTGAGGGCATATCATAATCTTTAATTAATTGTTGTTGTGTATTTCTGTCATAACCTTTGGAAAGTTTAGGAATAGATTTAGGTTTGAGAAAAAAAGTCTTTTTGTAAGAGTTACTCAAAGACTGTTTATGAGACTGTTCATTTTGAGGAGTAGAAATAGTAGAAGCACCTACATTGGAAGAAGAAAGTAAAGCATCAGCATAAGAAATTTTTGAGATAGGTGCATGAATTTTAGATGCTTCAGCGTACGAAATACAGCTCTTGGCCATAGATTCTTTGATCGCTTTTTGGCGATCAAATTCTAAACATCTTTTACTTGTGGCAAAATGGGAACCTTGACATAAACAACAGTATGCATCTTCCTCTAGGATAGAGCACTGATCAGCCGAATGGTCTTGGCCACACTTGAAACACTTTGGTTTTGATCTACATAATGATTTAACATGACCAAATCTGCAACAATTGTAGCACTGTATTGTGGGGAAAATGTAAAGATCAACTGGGAGGGAAGTGTAGCAAATAAAAATTCGCTTAGGTAGTATTTGTCCATCAAATGTAAGAACCACAGTTTCAGTAGGCTTAAACTCACTGCCATTACTAGTAATGATACGCCGTCTCATTCTTCTTATTTTTAAAATTGGACCGCATCCAACAGGTAAATTAATATTTTCCGTAACTTCTTCATCTGACCACTCAGCAGGTATGCCTCTTACAACACCCATACGGGTAACAGTAAATGTTGGGATAAAAACCTTATACTCGACTGATTGTAAAGCAGAGTTATTAAGGAAAGAATTTGCGTCCTGGTAATTATTAAAAGACAGAGACAGTCTATTACGACCAATTCGTTTTAAGCTTCCGTTAACAATATTGTGTATAGAATTTCTTTTTAAGAAACGACCAAAAGCAATTGGGTGGACTGAAACGCTATCATTTGGAGTTTGCTGTACTCTTTGTATGTGAACAACATATGGTGCTGCATCACTTGGCTGGTATCTTAAACGTGCTACTGATTCTGGCTTTTTATATTCATTAGAATTAAGTTGTGACGGGTTGGATTGTGACTCATTGAACAAGGGAGCAGTGCTAATTTGGGTATTGGTTAAAGGAATGCAATGACACTCGTTTGGTTTGATTTCCTTGCCCTCATGTTTCCGACTACGTCTCTTTTTGTTACAGTGGGTGCAATGTTTATGCACAGTGGCTCTCCGTTTTCGAGCACCACTGCTAGACTTTATAGATCCATCTGTTTCCATTCCAGACTCATCATTTGATATCGTTACTAAACAGCCCACCCCAGGGACTTCTCCGCCCCCAGGGTCATCAGGCGGCTCCATAAGGAGCAAAAGTATATTAAAATAACTTACCAATAAATCTTCTCTTTAATACACTATTAAATAAAACTAAGAAATAACAAATATATATACATTAACTACACTAGACTACTGATCCAAACCCTAGAAATAAAATAAAATTTAATTAAATCGAAAAACGCGTCAGTCTACGATCGTATTTCCCGCGCTTTTCTACTAGTGACTTGTAGTCTTGAAGACAAACTCAGGGTGAGTATCAATTAAGCACGAACTACAAAAACTATAAAACTTTAACAGGGCTTAGCGAAAAGTTTTCACTGTAATTATATAAAAACAATAGAAAACTTCAGACAAACTTGGCGATGTCGGACATGAACAATATTTCTGAATATGATTTTGTAAACTTGGCTTGGCTCATAATAACGCCTCGTAATTCAGTTAAATGCTCGTTCTTTATGTAGGAATTAGGGATGTGAAAAAATAATCGGTTAATAAAAAAATCGATTTTAATCGATTTTTTTAAAAGTAAAAATCGATTTTTTTATGCGATCTTTATATTTAAAATAATCGATTATTTTTATATTTGAAAATCAATCATAATCGATTCTTTATCTGCCACCTCCCGACATTATGTCTGGTCTTTTATAACCCGGACCTCGAACTATTAGGGATATTTGATATACATCGATGTTTACAATGCGATACATTAAATCCGATTCTTTGAAGATGTATTGATATACTCGATACGTCGATGTTTTTTTCGTAAAAAATCAAAAGGTTATAAAAGCAGTTAATTTTACAAAAACTCAAGTTTTAATTTAAAAGTAAAATAAATTTATTCAGCAGCACAAGACTACATACCATTAAAAAGACAACAAAAATACTGCAATGTGCTACTGAAAAGGAATACACTCGGCATTTATCAAAATCTATCAAAACGAGATTAAGTTAATTTCGATTTTGATTATTCTTAAACGTTAATTTGTGTTTATAATTTCTATTGTTTATTTTTAATTTAAAAAACATGAAAAATAAAATATTTAGGGTGTTTATTTTGAAATTAATTCAAAAATTAGGAAAAATCGATTAATAAAAAAAATCAATTATTAATTAATCGATTATTCATGCTAAAAAAATAATCGATTAATAAAAAATCGATTTTTTTATGCAGAATGTCACATCCCTAGTAGGAATATTCAACGAACTTAAAAGTAAAAAAATACATTTCATACATTTCCTTCACAGTTCACTAACCAATAACCATTATTTAAATTATTTTAAAGAGATATATAATATATTAAAGTAGTTTATATATATAAATATATAAGAGCCATTTTGAAAAGTAGGCATGATAAATAATATATTACATTTTTATCAGCCCTTTAATCCATAGACATTAATTTTCGATTACTGAACGCAACCGTAACCAAGAAAAAAATTAGCACGCTGCCGCTGCCGCCGCCATAGACAAACGGAGGGAGGAAGTTTGTGAGTGATCGATTTTACACCGGTCTTCGTTAAACTTCTCAACGACATTTTTCTTTGTTTCATACGCGTGTGTTTTATCAAAACAATAGAAACAAGGCCGCCGCGTGTGAATAAAATGGCGAACACGTTTCGCGGGGTGACGGTATCCACCGTCAACAATGACGGTGCTCTTACTTCGCGTTTTAATTTCGCTACAAACGTAAACGTGGATTATGACCCGCAAGGGCTTAGTGTTAAAGTAATACGTGCGGATCCTGTATTAGCTCAGGAAGTGCTTGAATTTCCAGTCCACAATCAAAGCGAGTGTTCACGGGTGGCTGGTCAATCTTATATATTTACGATAGATAATGAAACGCTTTTCTTCAAGTTTGGTTCTGAAGGTGACTGTCAAAATTTCCATTTACTTGTTACCAAGATTAAAGCGGGCAGATCGTCCTCTGTTTTCACGGTGCGAACAGAAGATTCATCAGCGATGCAATATTTCCAGTTTTATGGTTACTTAAGTCAGCAGCAAAACATGATGCAGGACTATGTAAGAACAAGCACTTATCAGCGGGCTATATTGTCAAACATAAACGATTTCAAAAATAAGGTAATCCTCGATGTAGGCGCTGGTTCAGGTATTTTGTCTTTCTTTGCTGCCCAAGCTGGTGCCCGGAAAGTATATGCAGTAGAAGCTAGTAACATGGCCCACCATGCCCAAGCATTAGTTCAAGCCAATGGACTTCATGACCGAATTACAGTCGTAGCTGGTAAAATTGAGGAAATCGAACTGCCTGAAACTGTTGATATAATAATTTCTGAACCTATGGGTTATATGCTATACAATGAACGCATGTTAGAAACTTATCTTCATGCAAAAAAATGGTTGAAACCAAATGGTAACATGTATCCTACAAGGGGAGACTTACATATAGCTCCATTCACTGATGATGCTCTCTTTATGGAACAATATAATAAGGCCAATTTCTGGTACCAATCTTGTTTCCATGGGGTTGATTTGAGTGCCTTACGCACAGCTGCCATGAAAGAATATTTCAGACAACCTATTGTTGATACATTTGATGTACGCATTTGTATGGCGAGATCTGTGAGACATGTGGTAGATTTCTTAAATGCTAACGAGACTGATTTGCATAGAATTGAAGTACCTTTCAGATTTGAATTGACACAGTCGGGAACTTGCCATGGATTAGCCTTTTGGTTTGATGTTCTATTTGCAGGTAGCACACAACATATTTGGCTGTCCACTGCACCTACAGAGCCATTAACTCACTGGTACCAAGTGAGATGTTTGCTTGAGACTCCTATTTTTGCTAAACAGGGACAAGCTTTAACTGGTCGGGTACTGCTATTGGCCAATAAAAGACAAAGCTATGACGTTACTATGGACATTAGTTTGGAGGGAACCAACATTTCCTCTTCGAACACTTTGGACTTGAAAAATCCATACTTTAGATATACAGGTGCTCCAGCAGCTCCCCCTCCAGGGGTTAACACAACATCTCCAAGTGAAACTTACTGGAACTCTATTGAGTCAGCGGGTTCCCTAAGTAATGGACAAGGAGTTATTTTGACAGATGGCACACAGCAGTTTTGCTCAACACCAGATCAAACCATGGCCTATGCAGCTCATCCAAACATGATCAAAACAGTAATGTTACAAGAGGAGTTCATCAAGAGGATTGGCATAAGTCAAAACGGGGATATATAATCCGCGAAGTCGCGCCGTGCGCGCCTACGGGCTATAAGAAACCGTCGCAACCGGTTGTGAACAATCTTCCGTTCAAACTATAGTGTATAAGCGGACTTATTTATTTACAAAACATCACTGGACTTTCAATTTAAATTGTGTATTGGTTTAGTAGAGACAAACCGCCTTGCAAACTATCTGTAGAGATAGCTCTAACACGCATTACTAATCACTACCTATATAGTGTAATAAATATAACACACCAGTGTTATTTCGGATGTAGCACCTTAGGCTGCATTGTTTACAGTATATGACGCTTATTAGTAATTTAATGAAAACACAATAACTATTGAATACATTATGATCATTTTTTTTGTAAATAAATCTTTGCATGATGCAGAGTAAAATGGCCAAAAAGCGTCATAATGAGCTTTGGCAGCTCGTTTAGATTAAGATAATTAGTTTCAAGTACATCTTAGACTAAGCAATAAGTGCTAAAAATGCTTAATGTTGAATACTCAAGTATAAAATCATGTCATGTAGAAAGCTCATTTCTGAATTTAAAATTGTGGTGTTTTTGAGAATCTTCTGTCTGCCAATTGAAATATGAATGAGGATTAAGTCATTACTAATAAATTATGTAAATAGTTAGAATAGGATAATTTTGTCACATTTTTGACATAATATAATCTGTTATATGATATGTGAATTGTCAGTATTGCTTTGTGTTCCATATGAATCAATATATGTAGTAATATTTTTTTTTTTAATGTAACTGCATTTTGTATGTGAAAAGTGATATTGTAACCAGTGAAGCTACTAATGTAGCATATTAACTTCACAACCATTTTTCAGAAGAGATACATAGAAAACAGGTAGATATTAAGAATACATACTCATTCTTTTCCAAATTTCTAATTTGGTTGAGGCCAATTGTTATTTTGCTAATGTCAATGTAGTGTAATAGATCTACATGTTGCTAATATCATTGTTATTGAAATTTTTAAAAATCAAGTCTTAATCATCATGGAAATAATGTTTTTTGGTTTATGATTAGTGTCAATATGAAATTGGCGCTAAATGATAGAATTTCAAAACTACAGCTACCTCATGATTTGGCAGACGGATTAGAATAAAACAAATATTACATTACAATGTTTAGTATTGCCAATTGTTTGTATTATGATCTCACTTGGCAATATCTCATTGAATCTACTTGAAATTGATAGAAACTTTTGTAATTCGTTTGACTTATCAATTATTAAATATGTCACAAACAGTTTTCTTTTTATTCCATTCACATAATATCAATAGGACATATGATTTAGGTTTTAATGAAAATTAAGTATAGCCATGTTATATGTTGACATCTAAATCTTTAAAGTTTTAAGATAAAAAACAACATAAAAATAATTATATATTTCATCTTGATAGATCTTAGAATTATAAACATGATAACATTGTGATTAATTTATGATTATAGCTTATCAGCTAACCAAGAAGTAACATTTATTTTTGTCTTCTACATAACAATACATTTATTAGATAAAAATTAAATCATAATTTCATAAGTAACTTAATATAATTTTACAGCAGAAAAACTAATATTTTTTCCATAAGAGTAATGTATATTGTATATAATCACTGTAAATGTAGATACTAGAAGATACAGATTCAAAATTTCACACCACAACCAAATCCTATTTATTCCTTCCATAGACAATATAAACAGTTTTTAGGCTAGTTGCAATCCCTCATAACCAAGTGAATCTGGGTCTGGGCATTCCATCCGACTTTGAAGATGTTGAAGGGTATTATGAAAGTGCTTTGTTACTTGTTCCACTTCTTCACTCTGGTCCAGATTTGCTAACTCTTCACGGATCTTTTGAATTATCTGTTAAGAATATAAATACAATATTCAAGTGAGATATTTACTTAATGAAATTTACAAGCCACTAAATTGCATTTAAAACAAATTTTTGTATTAGTTGAATTTCAAATCTGTAATATTAATGTTAAACATTGTAGTTTAAATATCAAGGCAGTTTCGTGTTTTGTTTTGTATTGTGCAAATGTAGCTGGGGCATGAATTTTTGAAGTTATACTTCTTTAGGCGCGTTATGAAAAATTTATGAGAGTGAAAATTTACGATGCGCGCGCACCGTGACACAAAATTCAGTATGGGCGCTGAGCGTGCGCGAGCGAGATGGGAATAAGACAATCTACTTGTAGTACCTTTTAAACAAATAAAGCAGTTTTAATTATTTTTTCAAAGAAATTTAGCTATGCTTTTTCACAAAGACCCATTTATACTTAGTTAAAAAGTTATGAAACATACCTAGTTATTAAATTGAATTAATAATATAATAATAATAATTATTAATATTAATTAATAATTGAATAATATACTAAATATTGTTAAATTATTAACGCTTAATATTGATTATTAATTATTTAATATTTAAAAAAATAAAGAAAGCCAAAGAAGTATAACTTCTTACGCGCGTACATAAGTACACGCACCATTTTTTTAAAACAATTAATTGCAAAATACTTAGAATTGGAAGAGATAATTTATATAATATTGAATATACTCATTACAGCTTGTATGAGGTTGGTGGTAAGCGCCTCGCAGCCTCTCTCCCTGAGCAGAACGTATCTTCCCAATAGTTCTGCCAACAGTTGCGCCTGTACACCTCCGTCCATACATTGTTGGGCGACCTTCGCTGCCTTTTTGAGACATTCTAAAGCTCTCGTTTCTGCGTTTAGGGCCCACTTAAAACAGAATACATGATTTTTTTTTGAGCTGGGAAATCAGAAGTCAGCGAACGATCTTTTCATAAATATTTAAAAAAAAATCTTGGTCTTATTCGGATTAATAACGCTAATATAAAGCTGTGACAGTTATACGAACCATGGTAATTTTTATGTATTTTTTTTAAACAAAAATATGCTTTTTTTCTTTAATATTAAGACGAAGACGTCAGCCTTCCCAGCGTTATTTAAGGGAGTTTTACCGAGCACTATGTGGAACCAGCTGCCCATTGAAGTATTTCCGAACCGAAAAGGGCCAGCGACGCACTCACGAGCCATCTGGTATTGAGAATGTCCATGGGCGGCGGTATCACTTAACATCAGTTGAGGCCCGTTTGCCCCGTTTGAAAACACCTGTCGAACTATAATGACGTGACAGTTGTCAACAAAAAAACTTAATTATCTTACGACAATTATCTTTCGCACAGACAATGCCGTATAAATTCTTACCGGTTTCCCGTCCTTAGCCCCCTTCCAGAAGAGATGAGCACATAACGCAACAGCTCGACTCTGATCTGGCTTCTTGAGTAACTTACTAGCTGCCAATGCACACTGATTACGCATTGGTTCAGCGTTTTCAGCACCTAAAATTGTATATGTTGTCTAATGGTTGCATAGAACATCTTAAAAGGAAATGCGATTTATTTTACGTAAGTTTCAAGCATAGCATTAGCAGAAACTGACAGGTTGACAAATAACCACTTGATATAGAAAAAGACATCTTCTTCTTCTTGAATTCTGAATTAATTCCTGATCATATGTTTATTCTAATAAGCAAGTATGAAGTAGGTTTATATAGGCAGGCACAGCACACACCGTAGACTTTTTGGGTCTAAGGCCTTTTTCCTCACGATGTTTTACTTCACAGTACGAGCGTGTACGACCTCAGAGACGAGAGTCGCAGGCTGAATTAAGCCAACACTGATCTATATTCTTTATATAAGAAGCCGTCTAAATCGTCCAAAGCGCTTTGAATAATTTACAAAAGACATGGAAAAGCAATGTTTCTAAGGCTGATGCTATCGTGTCATTCCTTTTGGTTTGCGAATCCTTTAATATGGTATATAGAAAGAAATTTTATGTAATATTAATTTATATTTAATTTAATTAATTAAACGCTACAAAAACAAAAATGAAACTTCATATTAAACTTTTAACCTAATAAACAAGCAATTTTATCTATTGCTCGTGTTCCTATATTCAACTATCTGATACCATACTAAAACGCTGCGTAACAATAAGTTACGGTAAGGTTTTTAAACAGCACTTTAGTAATTTCTAATTTAATAAATAGGACCATTGAACTAACAAAAACACCTGTTCATACGTGTAGTAGAAGTCGAATGCAGAAATGCATGGTAAATTGATCGTGATAACTGATAAAACTTCAAATTATTTGTTTTTTGTTGAAATCAAAAAGGATTATGACATTTGTTTTAGTTTCCGAGATTTTTGTGGACTTACAAAATAACATATAAACAAATAATACAGGTCTATCAACTTCAATTGATTTAAAACTTACCAAAGCAATTAATCTGTTCAAAAGTGGCGATAATGAGGGTTATAGCGGCCAACTGTGCTTTGCTGTCCGAAATCTCGTCTTCGTATAAGGTAAAAGCCTGCGAGAGGTATTCGTATGCGATCGTCTCATGGTTTGCGAAACCTATTTCGCTTATTGCCAGTGCTCCTTGCAGGTATAATCTAAGATGAATATTTTATTTATGTATAGCCCAATATAAATAGTGAAAGACTATTTGACAAGATTTTAGATTTTTCTTATTAGAAATTAGAACCTATAAAATTAATATAAATAAATCAGTGGCGCTACAACCTTTTCGGGTCTGGGCCTCAGATTTCCATATCTGTTTCATCCAATAGGTTATTATTGGTGGTATATTAAAATATTATTAAAGAAATTAAATTTTTTATTTATTTATTTAGGATTTGTTAAGCGTCAAAAGTACTCGACCAATTGCAAATTCTTTCACTATGAGAACAATACATTATTGAGTAACATGGGCCTTGGGCATATTTATATAAGCTGGGATATCCCAATAGTTTTTAGAACTACATATAAGGATTTTCTCATTTATATTTAAAATACCTTAGAGGCAGTTCAGCCAATTCAGCTTTTACCAGCATTCCGATGGTCTGATAGCAGAATTGGAAGATCTTCTGGCATTTCTTCTCCCACATCTCATCCTGAAACAATAAAATATTTTAATCGTATTTCGCTACAAACCTATATAACGATATTGGAACATTTTTATTTTATAAGTCAAGTCAAATTCATTTATTCATATAGGTAACACAATGTACACTTATAAACATCAAAAAATAAATATACATTAAATGCTTCTAATTTTACATTTACTGCCAGTTCTCAAATCAAATGCGTCGAACGGAAGAGAAGAACTGGCAATACGTTCATCTGTGCCTGACACACATCGTTGAGAATGTCACTAGGCCAACCCTCGAATTGGACAAAAATGGTATCCAAGAGAAGGCTGGAGGGGGCCGTGTGTGTAAAGATGAGAGGGCAGGTCTACTGAAGAGGTTGGAAAGCCCGGTAGAGAACAGAATAGTCAAAAGGAGGATTATTCAGAAGACCATAGAAGACAACAGATGATGACAGATTACAGAATGAAAAATACACTTTAATTGAAAGTTACTGTAAAAAAACAATATCGATTTCATACATCAATCACGTGACACAAAACTGTCATCGATTACAAGCGTTGACGACGCTACAGGCTTACGGTAAATAATCCTGTGTATTATCGAAATATAATTATATATATATATACATATTTGAGTAATTTAAGAATAATTAACAAGTAAAAAATAGAGGCTTGTATTTGACATGTTACTTCAAAGGATTGACGCGACGCCATCTTGCCTAGATGGGTTTTGGGTTTAGAAATTACGACTGTTGAAATAATTTAAAAAAAAATCATATATGTATAAAAATTGCAATTTTTTATAGTTCTAATAAATAATTTTTATAATAACTTACAAGTAATATAAAAACCAGTTAAAACCAATATATATTTTTAAATTTTAGTAAAAACATTGCCGCGCATAAGTACGTCTGCAAATACTTTTAAATCATACTTTTTCATTTTAGATATAATAATGATTATTGTCTCAAGTCGTTATTACCTGATCCTTAAGATCCTTGTAGATGAAAGCCAGTCTGTACGCGTGGAACACTATAGGTGGAAAAGTATGCTGAATCCGCTTGACGCCGCCGCTTTGAAGCGCTTTCCTCGCGGCGCTCAGTATTTGATACTGCTGATCGGCTGAATCCGATTTGAAGTGATGTATAAGTCTAGAAAAAGAAAGATAAAAGATGGACTATAAAGATTTTGTATGGACCAATGGTAAGGAGAAGAGAGTGTCATTAAAGGTGGATAGAAGATATAAAAGCGGTAGCAAGAAGCTAATTGAGAAAGAATATGTGTGTAAAAACTGTGGATAAAACTGGGAACAGCTGGAAAAGGCTTGGTGATGGGGTTGTTATCTATGGTTTTGAAGATAACGAGTAACAACGAGAGAAATTAACATAACAAATTAAACAATTGTTAGCAATTGTAAAGATATAATTTTTTTTTGTTTTATTATTATTTTATAAGTCTCGAAAAATAACATAACTTACAGTTTTGATAAACACTAAATGTTGTAGCCGGATTAGACAATCGATTATTTCATTGAAATGTCACAAATTGAAAATAATATTAATGTATAATCCCATATAGGATTTTTTATATTGTACTAGTAAAATAACTGATTTAGATTTTTTTTAAAACAGGGGGCAAACGAGCAGGAGGCTCACCTGTTGTTAAGCGATACCTCCGCCCATGGACGCTCTCAATACCAGAAGGCTTGCAAATGCGTTGCCGGGTTTATAAAAGTGGCAGACTTCTTGAAGGACTAAGTCGAATTGGTTCGGAAATACTTCAGTGGGCAGCTGGTTCCACATAATGCTCAACTGCCATTAAACGCTCAGTTGTGGAACTAAGGCTGGAATTTCGTATTCCGCCTCAACGTCCAATTATTGTTTATACATAGAATTTCTAAACACTATTTTGTAATACAAAAACTCCCCGTTTAGGCTATATATATATATATTACCTGGCCATGAGTCCCTGTTCTTCCACAAAGTCCTCATTACTCTCTTCTACTTGAGCAGTTTGATCCTTCACCAACACATCGACCATTGAGAGTACTGAATCAACCTATAATTTAAAAAAAATTACTTTGATAGGTGATATTAATTGTGTTTATAATTATGTATAGAGAACTAGTCAACAAAGGAATAATATTAAAATTCCTACAAATGGCCAGACTCCTTGATCCTATCATGAAATGATCAATTCTACGATCTTGCCGCAGCATATAAGGTCTGGCCTTATTATGTATACAAGCAAAACCTCCATTGTATGACAATACTAACATCTTCTGGCGCAGACACCGTAGTATCGCTCTCTATAACATCCGTGATTAAATGCACAGCAATCATCAGCCTTCCAGGTTGGTTGAGGCGATTGATGAGAGGCGCGTAGTTCTGGAGTTTGATCAATGTTAAGATGTTCTTGTAATGGTCTGCCGGGAGCTTCAGGATCTTCATCAGCTCTTTGAACACTGGCGTGTTGTGTTCTATGTGGTTTTTGCCGCTGTAAATTAAAAAGGTTATAATCAATTATAATGATTGATTAAATAATCAATAAAACGTGTTTGATAAAAAGTTCTCAAACAACGTCTATGCATAAAATTATAGAAGAAAATATGACATCACACATTTTACACACATACACATCAATTATATTAGAACATAAGCAAGGGAAAAAATCAAACAAACAACTACAAAATGTTACCATAACTAAAACTAAATAGAAACTGAAATCTCAATAAGAGCATAAACAAAATTACGGTAAGTTGGAAGATTGTTGTAAAAGATATCAATATTTTCATCAATGTTAGTAATCAAGTTGTCAAGTCAGTGGTAAGTCATTGCCTATTCACTGAAGCTTTAAATGTAGCAGATAAGCGAGCCATAGGTACGTATAGAACTTGAGAGTAATGTTGGACTTTTCGCTTTCGAATCGTCGTCCCTTTGGACTTTTCTTTCTTCGCTTCCATAGTGAAGAAAACCGAGCCCAAAAGTGCCTTCTGTGCCTGACACACTGGGTTTCCTTACGATGTTTTCCTTCATACAAACAAGTGTTAAATGCGCATATAGACAGTCAAGTGCATAACCGGAGATCGAACCCACGACCTCAGGGATATGGAGTTTTGAATTTTTTACTTATAGATTTTAATTATACATTATTCTTAAGTCACTAAACTAGTTTAAGCTGGTCATTTTCCAAACATTTAATACGAGTAAATAGCAATTACCTCGCCTGCTGAATATCAGAGCAGATCCTGTCCGTGTGAGCCAATACGCGGTCCACGTAACTCAGTTTGTCTGGGTGACAGCGTTGCGCCAACTTAAGTAAAGCCAGTTGGAGAGAAAGCATGTCTTCGGATGGCATGTCTGTGCGACTCTGTTCAGAAAAGGTTTTTGCACGAGTTAACTTCGGTGGCGGTTGTTGTAGGCATGTTCAAATGTTAAATGAAACTCTTTGTTTGAAGCTGGGTGTCAACTGGCTTTAATAGTTTAAAACATAAGCTAACATTAAATAAAGGGTAGTGGGGTTGCAACGCTAGACTAACCAAAACCTGTATTTATTTAAATTTAAATCTATTTGACACATCTGTTAACGATAACGAATATATGTGTAGTATATATTTTGAGTTTGAGTTTGAGTTTAGTGTGTGATGGTTGCTAAGTAAACGCCTGGTGCCACAAATTACCATTTGGGATTGCAAATAGCCTGACAAATAAATTGAGTTCTTGCAGAATATTTTCATTTATCAAAGTCATTGTTAAAGTTCTTGGGTATCTTGGAGGCACTATTGGCAAAAAGATATACCTAGCAAAATAAAGTAAAAAAAATATAGGAAAGAGAACAGAAATTCTTTAGTGTCAGAAGAAAATATTATAATTCAAATATTCGTAAAATAGTTATATTATAGTATATCTTTGATCTATGCCTATTTGATTATTATACATTGTATTACCGTATCAGACAAACCCACTTTATTTTTATGTTAATAATGTTGAACCAAGTTCTTAATGATACAGATTTAAATAATACTAAATACCTGAGTGATAGCAGCGACTTGATCCGAGAAAACTTCAAACAATTGCACCTCCTCTTCTTTCCCATCTTCTAGAACCACGCTTAAGTTGACATTGCCTTCGTTTCTCTGTAGAAAATTATATATTTGTGGGATTCCAGAAAATATATATACATTTTAATTCGCTTCAAGGTGTTTGTTGCACTACGAAACTGCTAGCCCATGTTTTATGAAATTTTATATGTATTTAATAGAATTTTAAACTGCTAGGTGATTACTGATTAGGATGAATTTATAGTTTGGGTTACAAGTGATAATTTTTTGTATCTTTTATTTATCGACTAGAAAGGCCTTATTGGTTGAATAATAACAAATAATTTAAATTTTAAAATCGAGTTATTATCTAATTTAATTACTCACCTGACTAAACGCAGCCAATCGCTCAATTAAAGCAATAATAATGTTCTTAATATTGACTCCGGGTTGTAGTTCTTCACAGGATTTTAAAAATGGCTGCAGATTCGCGAGGTGGAACTCGTCAGGGAATACCTGGATGTGTAGATTGGAATTCCTATTAATATATTCCTAATATTATTTATTTTGTTTAATTTTAATTAAATGGTTGATTGGAACAGATTCATGAAAGCGATAAGGCCGCTCGTTGGCCTCCTTATTATTTAATGATCCTAAGAATGAATATTAGGTTTACATATTACTATTTAGTAGTAAAAATTAGAATTACTATATAATTGTTAAAGGTATAATTGTTTGTTGTTTTTTTAAATTTAACTCTCAACCCTTAATTTATTTTTCAAAATTTATTTTGATAAGAAATATATATACGAATTGCAAAGCGCGATATTAAAAAAAATCTACTCCTTAAACATCAGAATTTTAATTAGCATTATTTTGTATGACTAATCCAAATATAAACAAATTGTACGACCTCACTTTTTTTCGCTATCCGCTTCACGAAAAATGACGGGTCACAGAATATAAAAAAATAAAACAAACCTGTATAATACACTCCATAAGATATTCCTGGGCTATCGCATCTCTGCAACTGACGACTTGTTCCAAAATCCCAGGCAACACGAGACGTCTATAGTCATCCACTCCCACAGACTCCAATTGCGACAAACGAACCAAATTTGTCCCAACTAATATACGTAGTTCGGATCTTTCACGCTCGCGTCGTTCTTTATCTCTAAAAATAAGATTTTTAGCAAATTAGTTTCTTGAATTAATCTCTCTCAGAATATATAGAAGAAAACAATTATTTTAAATATACCTTGAGTGACCCTGATGCTGCATTCGCACCCACAACTTGTTCATTTCAGCAAAATTCATCAGCACAAAGTCAATAGCGTCACGTGCCTGATTCAACCATAAATAAATCTTTTAACAAAGTAGAACCTAGGCAACATATTAAAATAAGATTTTCGTAAACATTGATTGAAAATGCTAGTTAATAAATATATACTAAATAATAATATAGAATATAGTTGCATCTCACCAACTGTATGTACCATTACATACATACATTGCCATATGTGTACCAAAACTAAAAGTATAATGGTTTTGGTACACATATTAAATAAATAACTTACAGTTCCCTCATTTTCATTTTCTGCTTCAGTTGTATCAGGGAGAATGTTTCTCGTGCACTGTAATAAATAGTTGCGCAAGAACAATCCCCGCAATGGATGCTGTACACCACGACACATCTCAACAAGATCCTGGAATATGCATTCATACTATTTTATTCAGGGTTAAAGCTAATTAGTCATTAATACAAATCAAATTTTCAAATCAATAATATTAAAGAATCACTCCTTAACAAACCTTATTATTATCTCATTCATAACTTACTATAAAGTGATATAATGCATTATGCAAGTCTATTAAAAAAATTGCTTATTGTATGGAAAGAAAATGACTCTAATTAAAGAGTTGTAAAATTACTCTACATTTAATAGAATTCTTGTGTTAATAAATGTACTATCAAGGATGGAATTGTTTTATGATGTTACAATGAATAAATAATTAACTGTATTTAAACTCACCTTTAAGAGATCTCTTCTTAAGTTTGTGTTAGTCTTAATATACACCAAGCCAACAGTGATCAACAAATACAGACGTGGAACAATGTTACCAGCATATTGAACCAGTTCATACAAGTCAGCTACTTTACGCCCTTTTTGGAACTCTTCTAGAAGGTAGAGTTCAAGGTGCCGTAGCTCATCAGTTATGGCCATATCTGTTTTAGTCAGGATTTTATTGGTTTACACTTTGTGCTGATAAGATACAACAACTGCTTTAATATGACATTCATAGTAATCATATATTCAGATCCAAACCTTTTTGCTATTTAACACATTTTATTTAATCCAAGCATTGTCAGGAATTCTTCTTAACTATCTTGGAATTTTACTCCAAAATTTACTTAACAATATGTAAATTCTGAAATGTCTTCACAAACACATTATATAGTCAAAAGAAAAAATAATCACTTAGAAAATTTTCACACACATGTAAATAAATAAATAAAATAAATAAATTGATCACTAAGTAAACACACTGATTTTAAATTCTCTGTAATATAAAGTTTGTGTACTCTAATTATTACCTTAATTTAAACTCAATTACAAAAGGATACATAGCTCATAGTAGCTCTTAGGAGACAGAAGGGATGTACGTAATTCTCCCAACATTGTAGATGCATGCTTTAAAGCATCCATTAACTTTGATTTGTCCAAGCATCTCTTCATTTGAAATGCCTAAAAAAATGGATTAGTTACATATTATTAAAACCTGAATTATCAGTGGTCATTTAAAATTTACCATCCAATTTATCTAAAAAATCAAATGGGTTAACATTTGTGTCTTTATTTGGCATATATAAATGTTGTACATAAATGGTGTAAATAAAAAGATATGGTTGAGATTAATCACAACATAAAGCATTAAGCCAAGTCTGAGTAGATAAAAACATTGCTAGTGAATTAGAATATACCTGCACTTTAACTACATTTAAAGCTTCTTCCAGAAGCTTTTCCTGCTCTTCAACTGGCGAAGCCTGGTTCGTCATTTCCGCCTGCAACTATTAAGAAAAATTAACAAAATACTCCATAATTTAGCCTACTACCCCAATAGATTGATGTAAGCGTACCTCTGTGTTGTATATACGATATATGTCGAAAATTTTGGCGGATTTGTTGCTATCAATATACGATATATACTTCTAGCCTACTTTTCAAAACAAGTAATAATTTGTTTATAATATGATGTAAAGATAAAATTATAAGTTTCGTTTAAAATGTACAGTGTACACCCATATTAATTATTAGTGTACACAGTACAAGACTATCAATTAAGACATTGACAATTGACATTCGGATCGAGAATTGATGTTTTTCATTGATCACATGATCATCATTTACACAAAATTGGGTGTTTTCTGTAAGGAAACGTCCTTACAGAAAACATAATAGGAATCGGAAGTATAAAGTTTACTTACAACATGGTTCGCTACTGTATCGATAAAGCAAACGCTAAAAGGAAAACCAAAATCAAAGAAATATCGGTAATAAAATTTTTGTCAAATATTCCAGCTGTCACTAATGGCAATTAGCTGTTAGCCGCATCAATTGTCATTTCTCGTACTAAAAACTTGGAAATGCAAAAACAAGTATAATGTAAATTTAAATATAAAACAAATATTTTAACTTTAATGCTTAACTTCTTAAAAAACTACTTGTAAACATGGATAAACCTAATTTAAGCCAGTATTTTGGAAGTTCAGAAATACCACCTGCATCTCAGTTCTTCGATGAAATTGGAACTTCACCATCAGAAATGGTACAAAGCGTATATTTAGGTGATTCAGAAGGTACTAACATATTTTACTAAACGTTCAAATTTAATATAAAACATAAAAACAAAGCTTAATCATTTATTAAATTAAATTTTTAAGGCGCACAAACCGCAACTACACCTCAAGTTAGAGCATCGTTCGGCCAATCTGAAGAAGGCCCTACAGATATATTACCCACTGTCAGTGGATCTACATCGATTCCTGTGACTAGTTTACCAGATCCTTCTACATTTTTTGATACAATTGGCCCAGACCCTCCAATTGGGGTTCTGAAAACTAATACTGGTTCTGCTGCTATGATAACTGATGCAATGGATGGATTAAGCATAAAGGTATTCTATAACTTTTCTAGCTGTATATGTCACACACAAATAATAAAAATTCAATAATTTTTGGGTTGGCATTCATGTAATTCAAATTAACCATTAATCAAAATACAATATTACAGAATCAACCAGTAGACAAGGAAGCTGATAGAAGAAGAGATGCATGGATACCAGATGAGGAAGCGAAAAAGACTTTAATAAAGGTATTAAGTTAGTTTCATTTTTTGTATACAGTATGATTTTTGTGATACATTTTCATCTATTATCTGGAAAACATTATGAATCTATTACCTCATAACTCTCCATACAAGTGACACATCCTTAACAGATCTATATTCAGTGAAACATTTAAATGCTAATAATGAAAAGTGTTTTTATATGTGTGTATTTTCTTATATACTGGAGTTCATACTACTTGTTGTACAAATAAATTATTTTTAGGCACAATCGTCACCAAAAGGCTCTTTTTTCCCCGAAAGAGAAGTTCTCACAATGCCTGGAATTGTGTTAGAAGAAGAATTGGTAAGTTGCATAAAATTAATATAATCAATATTTTCTAAGTCCTAATTATTATAAGAAATATTTATATATATATTTATAGTATTTATACATTGTCATTGAAAAGATACTGTTTAAAACAATAAGATCCTTCATTTTAAGTATAGAGTCTGTATATTTATCAGTTTCGATTCTTTTTTGTAGTTAATAAAATCCTTTGAACATTTAAGTTATTTTTAATAGTCATTTGCCTATGTTTAAAGAATATAAAATTGATAATGCCTTTTACCTATTAAAATAGTTTTAATCATGAATTGACACAACATGGAAACAATTTGATATCTACAACTAAATTTATGTATGCAAATGACAATTGAATTTGTAAGGTTGATAAATTTTTTATGATTAAGGTTGGTATGTTGGAAGATATAAATAATTAAGCGCGTTATATTATTACTCTAAAACTTCGTGTTTTTAACAATACCACTATTTTCAGGCAGATGCCCTTCAGGAAGTAGCAGTAAAGTACCTTGGTGTCAGTTCAGCGGGAAGCCGTGGTGTTGTTAGAGCTGAACATGTGAGTCGAGATGAAGCTGGATTAAGAGAACTACTTAGGACTGGATATTTGAGGGCAGCTGTTAATCTGACTGCTACTTTAATAACTGCTGCGGGACAAGGTAATCTTAAGTTATTGTTTATTAGATGCTTTGTGGGTGGTAAACTTAAACAGTTTTTTCTTGAATTTCACAAATCTGTATATTATTAGTTAACACAAAAGATTAGAACGTGTAGGTACTTTACACTTTTAAGATTTACTAAGGGGAGGGTAAGTAACACGTACGTTCCGCACGAAGTCTCGAAATAAAAGTCAACGCCGGTATTGCTTCGCGTTATATAGGTTTCTGCTACTAGATGGCGTTAGTCCGCTAACAATATAGTAATGTTGGCACTGTTATGGGTTATTATATATTTACTCCATTTATCACCTAACATAAAATAATACAACTCCACAGATTTCTAGAAATAAGTAAAATAACGATTATTATGTTTTAGGACCTGGTAGAATGCACAGACCGACAAAACACACGCCACGTACGTTACAACTGTGGCTGACAAGGTTCGCAGTGATGTTGAGAATTAAACTTGTAGACTCGTTGATGAAGGAAGCGGAACCGTTCGGTGATTTTATGAAACCGGACATGTTTTATCAGGTATGAAATTGTATTTATTCAGAGTCAGGTTCAATTGAGAGTTTTTTTATTGTTTATAAAGTTCTATGTCAGTTTTTCTAATGCAGAAATGTTGAGTTAGTTTCTTATTTAAATCCAGTATATATGAGAACCTGTAAACATGGTAATTCAACCCATTAAAGACAGACGGAGAAATATAATAGAAATATACAAAGTTCTGGCTTTTAAAATCAATCGGTCTCAATAGCTCTCTCCCTTCCCTTCGACAAAAACGCTGCACATTTTCGTGACGTTTTCGTAAAAAATTACCCTCATGCGCCTAAAAAAGTTGGCAATTTGGGTCGCAGAAAGTTTATGTTCAGAGCGCCCATAAGAACTGTGCTTCTATCCTACTATTATCGTATGTTAAAATCAAATACCAATTTGACGTACAGAAGTCGGACTTAGAGCATTCCCTCAAATTCCATGACGTGTCTTTCCGCACAGACTATTCGCCTTATTGCCAAAAAAAATCTCTTACTATTTTCTCATTGATAAAAAATAACCCAAATGAAGTATGTAAAAATTTTCAGTTTTACCCCGAAATACACGAAAATCGCACTGGTTCTCTAGTACCGTTTTCGTTGCGGCTTCTAATTGCGGAGCTGCCAAGTCACGTTGGCAAACCCGAGGAGGCTATGGACAGACTATATATCATTTTGGATGTTATTGATAATGTATGTTTTTAATTATAGACAGATATTTATGATAATACTTATAATTTTTGAACGCCTATCATTAGTCAGGTGTTTAAGTAACTACTAGAACGTTAGGTCGTGCGTGCTACCAATTGATTTTTCTTTCTAACACTTGCCATTATGATGAAGATAACTTTGTGAGGAAACTGGTTGGTCTTACCGGAAATCGAGCGCGTGAGGCATAGAAGACTGAGCGTCTACTAGTATCAGAATTTGTTGACCCATAAACCAAGGTTCTGATATCATTATTTATTAGGGTTTTATTTGCTAAATAATTAAAAAATTACGCGTTCTTCTGTCAAATACCCTGTATGGTCGTATTTATTTTGGATTTAAGCATTTATGAAAAATAGTGATTTTCGACGTAAATCTATTTAATAGAATAATAAATAAAACTTTGAATATATTTGCTTTGGGTTCTTTGAAAAAATATTTCTAATAGGTCTGCAACGCACTCGCGAGTATTGTGAAAATCGTTTGATTTATTACTTCAAATAAAGCCGAACATATTCGAATTTTATAAAATTAAAAAAAAAAACAAATATCCACAGATGTTAACGAATCTAAACAAGAATAAAACGGAAGATGGCTGTGGCATTATAACGGAAGAGGATAAAAATGAATCAACACGTCTTTGGACGGGTCGTCGCGTCAGAGTGCTCCATTCGATTGTCAATTGTGCTATTGCTTTAAAGGTAACGCACGATATGGTTGTTACCATGGTTACCATGTTGCCATAGTAACGAACTAGTATCTTTAGCATTTTTATAAAATAAAAACCTCATAAGTGTTGCATACTTATACTAGAAGGTACAACGTTTAACCTTTTAATTACGAAGATTCAACTAACTGTAGACTATACATTGGGCCAGGTTTAAAAATATCAAAAAAAATCAGTATTTCTTAAAATATATATTTTTGAAGTTATACTTCTTTAGGCGCGTTATGAAAAATGTATGAGAGTGAAATTTTACGATGCGCGCGCACCGTGACACAAAATTCAGTATGGGCGCCGAGCGTGCGCGAGATGGGAACAAGACAATCTACTTGTAGTACCTTTTAAACAAATAAAGCAGTTTTAATTATTTTTTCAAAGAAATTTAGCAATGCTTTTTCACAAAGACCTATTTATACTTAGTTAAAAGGTTATGAAACATACCTAGTTATTAAATTGAATTAATAATATAATAATAAGTATTATTAATATTAATTAATAATTGAATAATATACTAAATATTAAATATTGTTAAATTATTAACGCTTAATATTGATTATTTATTCTTTAATATTAAAAAAAAATAAAGATAGCCAAAGAAGTATAACTTCTTACGCGCGTACATAAGTACACGCACCATTTTTTTTTAATTAAAAGTTGACAGAACATCAAATAGTGTTTTTAATATTATAGAGTTTATGTTTCGTTAGCCCCTTCCAGTACTATTTCTGATAATAATAATGATATCTCATTTTCTATTAGTATGAAACCACTCAGCATAGGGTTCAAAAATCAATAAAAAAAGATATAATTATTTGAACTGGCAACATTAAGGACACAATCTCGAATACAAAAATAAGGTACTCTTTTGTTAATTATTACTATAATCTTTAATGTTCATCATTGTTGTTATTTATAGGACTACAGATTAGCAACGAACATACTAACAAAGCTCCAACAACAATCGACAACAGCGCAGCAGCAACGCTCTCTGTCGAGTGCTCTGTGCCGTTTGCAACTTTTGGCGGGAAATGTCGAAGCAGCTTATTTACATTTACAACACGCCAGGCTGACAAGACATCATTTGTGAGTATATTGAATATATTCTTCTCCATATCTGTCATCATCTGTGTTAGTAAAATATACTTTAAAACTATATTTTCGTTATTTAGAAGCATGCTGTTGTTCCAAAATCTCGTAGTTAGAGGCAAAACTATTGAAAATCTTTTTTCTTTTCTTGTTTTGCTCTGGATATTTATGGTAAAATGTTTTTTTATAAAATTTGTACGCTTAGATGCCCGACACCTGACGTGCGGGAGTACGTGGACTTGGGTCTTATAGACATCGCGCATGGCAAGTATCAAGATGCATACAATAATTTTGCCAAAGCGGGCGATCAAGAACCCACTAACATAATGGTAAGAGCTATGATTATTTAAAAAAATTTAAAGTATCACAAAAAGTTACACCTTTTTCAGAAATCAGATTTAGTAACGGAAGTTACGATTCACAATAACTCCGATTTTGAAAAGTTTTTGTATAAAACAGGAGACTCGCGTCGTTAAGTGGACGCCCATGGACACTCAATGCCAGAAGGCTCGCGAGTGCGTTGCCGGCCTTTTAAGAATTGGTTCGATCTTTTCTTGAAAGACTCTTAAGTCGAATAGGTTCGAAAATACTTCACTGGGCAGCTGGTTTCACATAACAGTGGTGCGCAGCTAAAACTGCCTTAGATAACGCTCAGTCGTGGAACGATGGACGTCGTATTTGAGAAGAACCTAGCTCTCCGAAATCGGAAAGTTTTTCCGACAAACATTCCGATTTCGGAAAGTCCTGTTATCTGTATGGGCAAATAATGACCTCATAATATTGTGACCGCCATCTTCTCTCCTATCGAAGAGGTCTGGTTGTTAGGCTGGGATGTAAAGTAATCTACTATATAAAAATAAGTCGGGTTTTCCTTCCTGACGCTATAACTCCAGAACGCACGAACCGATTTCCACGGTTTTGCATTCGTTGGAAAGGTCTCGGGCTCCATAAAGTTTATAGCAAAGAAAATTCAATGTTACATAAAACAAAGCCATCTGGTGGCGAAACGGAGTTCGCCGAGTTTGCTAGTTATTTTTATTTTGCAGGTAGCAAACAACATAGCAGTTTGCCTTCTCTATATGGGTCGGCTTAAAGAGGCAATATCAGTTTTGCAAAAGGCCATACAATCAGATCCAGAACGTGGCTTAAATGAGAACCTCTTAGTCAATTTATGTACGTTATACGAATTGGAATCGGCCAATACGGGCGATAAGAAACTACATTTATTACGAATGCTTTGCAAACATAAAAGTGATACTGTACCAAATGTTGTTGAAGCGTTGAAATTGTCGTAAATGACATATGGCAGCTGTCACATTCCCGAGTTCAAGACCAACGCTAATGTTATCGGTATCTCTTTCCTTTAGAACATTTAAATAGAGATAGCGTGGCATTGGTTCAACGGATACGACGTTTTATTATTCCCGTCTCAGTGCTTAGAGGTTAATCAAACAATATAAATGTTATGTAGTAATGAATTTTAAGAATAAATTTAAACAAAATATGTCTCTAATGAAGCTTATATTTGTTCTGTATATTTTTGTATAATAATAATTATTGAGATTAAAAAAATATATATAATATGTATTGTATCTTTGTACCATAGAAATCATAATTAAATAGTGAGTTGAATGTTGAGTAGAGTTGTTGAAGTAGCCTTGCTTATATCATTTCTATAATACAACAAAACCGGTTACCATAATAAAAGTTTAAAATGGCACTAATTGTTGTTTTCTTGTACCCAAATTAAATTGATAATACATAATTGTTTTTAAAAACACGGGGTTTTATAAAATAACAATAAATAATGATCCTCCAAATTGTTTATGGATAAACTATAACTCTCAAATTACTATTTTATTACAGTAACCAACAAAAATACTTAAAATTAATCAGATAATGATAAAGATAGTAGAGTAGTAACAATTTATTATTAACAATTTCTACGTACAGACAATTATAAATATATGAAAAATTATGCACCTGTGCAGAGAGTGGCAGTATCGTTCCCGCATTCCAATACTTGACGGTTGACAAAGGTATGGTAAATGTTGTCATAATGCAGTGTTTTTTGTGTTACATTTTGACAGCACCACAGAATAGATTTGCTCATGCCTTAGGGCTGATTGCATATACGCGCGGAAGAAAAAAATGATCCTGTATAATATTCCAAAACGCCAAAGAAATAGGGAATCGGGATATTATATCAACCTATTTTTGCTAGGTTTTATCGTTGACGCTTAAAACTAGGTTGTACACCTAATTCAAATGAATTATATTTACAATATTTTATTTCCTTGAACATTATTTCTGTTATTCATCATAATCTTCTCCTGACGTTTCTTCTCTTCCTTAAATGCTTCTTTATTTGCCTTTTTCTCTATTCTTCTTTCTTTCCTGTACTCTTTGAGAAGACGTTTTCTTTCTTTCTTTTCTTCCGGATCTTCATCCTTAGCTCTGAAAATGATGTACATAATTTTTTTAGCAAAAATTTCAACAAGAGGAAGTCAAATTTTTAAAACTAGTTTCTTTAAATATGTGAGATATATTGATGAGTATTTCTGTAACCACTGTAACTATTTTAAATAAATACAAATGTTTAATTACAGATTTATTTCTATTGAAAGTATATTAATGACTTAATACTGCTTTCGTTGCTTTCATGCATTTTGGCATATTAGTTAGCCAACTAATATGCCAAAATAGAACTATGTCAGGGTTGTTTCCTGGAACTATTTTTAACAAGCACATAATTTGCACATTGTCTGTCTTCTCTTAGACTTAATTAAAAGATCAATAAAATATCTTAGAAATGTATTGACCCCATGCCCCACGGCGGGGTTATTAAATACCTTATAGATAACACACTGAGTGTCGACAACACAGTTTCAGCATTCGTCCTTCCATCATCATCAGAGTTGCCACTGTCTTCATTATTAATAGCGTTGAATTTAGCTAACGACTTCATAGTTAATTTGTTATCCTTGCTTAGAATATCTTCAGGGATACCAGTTTTGGGATTTATTTTTATTTTTCTCGATTTCTGAAAAAAAAATTTCATCATTATGAAACTATTATTTTGTTACTGTGACACTTTTTATAGGAAAGGAGGCAAACGTTAACTTTAAGTAACGCTCTTCAGTTAAAGGATCCTAATTCTCATCTCGGCGAGACTTACGTCTACACTAATATTATAAAGAGGAAAACTTTGTTTGTTTGTTTGATTGTAATGAATAAGCTCATAAACTACTGGACCGATTTTAAAAATCCTTTCACCATTCGAAAGCTACATTATCCACGAGTAATATAGGCTATATTTAATTTTGAACAAAAATAGGGTTCCGTAAGATGTTAGGGTTTTTCGGACACAAGGTGTAAAAAATCAACCAAAAAAGTTACTTATTTTGCGTACCCTGCCTAAACTATTAAAGATAGAACCATAAAATGTTCAAAGTAATTGTAGATCTTATAAAAATCTACAAAAAAGTCCGCGACACACTATACCTATCTATGTCGAGTGAGGCACAATAACCATAAATGATATAATGACATGGCAAAACGGCGTTTGCCGGATCAGCTAGTAAATAATAAACTTGTAACGCGACAGATTCTCATTGCCGTCAACAATAAGACCAAAACACTGCGCATGCGTACGCTCAAGTAATAGCGCGCAGCTTCTATATAACGCGATGTCACACCAAGCTCGTGGCATTTCAGTAGCTTTATTTGACCGATGCCCCGCATGGTTAGAACGCTCCGCAACGCAAAATTCTCAACACGCACTTACAAACTATACATACCTTAGGCTCCTCAATGATCTTTGGATGGTTATAAAGGTTGGAGTAAGTAGAAAGGATTGTCTCACAGTCCCATTTCTCTTTCGGGTCTACTTCTACCGTCTCTAGTTCATCATCAGACTCTTCTTCGATTTCTTGTAGATGTTGTAATCTTAAAAAAAATACCAATAGTTTAGTAATTTACTATTTTTGCAACAATTAATGTCATTTAGCATATAACTTGGCAGATTTTGCGAAGACAAGTATAAGAAAGAAAATACTTTAAGGATAATTAAGTATCACCTAACTGAAAAAGCATCCTTAGGTTCTAAATTAGACATCCAATACAATGTTACTTTTGGGTTCATAGGCACATTAGAATTACTTCACACTTACTTCACTTGATAGATCAATGAAACAGACACAAAAACTTAAAACGAAAAGTAAAGAAAACATACCTAGATATTTCCTTTTCCTTATCAAGTTTATATTTCATCTGTGATTTCTCAAAATCCTCAGCAGCCTCCATCAACATATTGTGAGTTTCAGGTAAATATCCTTCAATTTCGTCCAAATCCAATGCACCAACTTCTGTATCATCATATTCCGCAAACATCTAAAAATATTATTTGTAAGACTCAAATGTAAATAGCTTTTAATATATTTCCATTAATCTTCTTTATTATAACATACTGGCACACGAATGATGAAGCTAAATAGACTTACATACTAAATTCTTAACTACCTTTTCAAATCTATTATCCAACAGAGATAAGCCTTGGTTCCTACGAATGACACTTGAAGACATTGAGTATTGAGAGAAGCGTGATTTGGTCTCATCCTTATTACTCCATTCAGCTAATCGCTGGGGCCTAGATTGATCCTGAAAAAAACTACTATTAAAACATCTCCTCCACACATCAGGTTTGGTGTATTCCAACAGGCATATGTCAAGCTGTATCTGTAAAAGGGTTTTATTACCTGTGAATAACTGTCATCATCAGAGTCAAGACCATCATCAGATCCATAGGCTTGATTAGAGTCATCATCGCTACTTGTGCTCTCATCTTCACTATCTTCATCACCTTAAAGTCACACAATAATCATAAAATCTAGGAAGGACTAACTTTATATAGTCCAATAAAAATATATTCATTAAAACTCAATATACCTAATTTATGACAATTGAAAAAGTTTACAATCAACCTTAAAATTGAAGTATTTAAAGTTGCCAATCAAAGAAGAGTATTTCTTTTAAACAATTACAAAAATGCAAATGAAGCAAGTTGCCTTGTTGTGACTATTGGTTTTATATTGGAATCACTGCGTAAATAACATAATATTATATTATTTATATATCACCTTCACCCATTGCCAGTTCAATAAAGTTATCTTCCAATGCATTATCAGGATCTTCATAGTCAAAATCCTCATCTAATGCAGCAACAACCTCAGGATCCAAATCAAGGCATAGACCTGAAAAAATCTTTTATTTAATATACAGTGTGTTTTCTAGATGTTCTAGAAATTGGTTAAGCAGTCAGCCTGCCAGAAATAAGTAATATTTTAACTGTAGTACTAGAATACTAGTTTTATAAAAATCAAAGGAATATTGGCACCTACCTTGTGTAGCAGCTTTATTTAGTAAACCAACATCTTCTTCAACTTCTGATGCAAACACAGAGCTGGGAAACTGTAATTTTTCTTTAACATCAAACTGTATGTCATCTTTATTTTCCACATCTTTTGTGGTAGCTTGTTTTCTTTTGTGTGTGGCTTTCTGCAAAACAAAGCGAAATGAGACATGATAGACATATATTATTGAAAGGTACTAACAGAACAACATAAGAGTAAAAATTATGTACACATGAACACCATAAGTGTTTATTTCTATTAAATTATTGGTTACTTACAGGCTGTAAAAGCAGTGTGACCTGTTTTGTATCTTTGAGATGTTGTAGATAATTGTAATCATCATCAAAGTATATTCCATATTTTCTCTGTTCTTCTTTTTGTTGATCCTTACTTAGCTCCTGCAAATGTTAGAATAGAATAGATGTTGCTACATGCAACTAAATAAGTTATTTTTTAAAATAACTATAATGTTAGGATCAACTTACTGGTTCTTTCTCTTTTCGAGGTGGTATATTAGCATTTACTGGAACCAAGACCCGTTGTGGTGCTGTCTCATCTGCAGCTAGTGGATCCCTCTGCGATCTATGTACCAGATTAAAGGTGACTGCTTTTTTACGGTCTATGAATTTCTTTTTAGTTTTTGGCTGAAAAAAAACATACTTTATAAATACAAGCAAATGTATTTAAATAGTGAGGATGTAATAAGATATTTTACTTACCATGGCTAGACAATTTTTTTATTTTAGTTTAGCAAAGAATTATTGATCTATAATATGAACAATTATATTGAATTCTAAAACGTGTTGTTTTCCTAGGTTGTTTTGGAAAGTTTGAGAGAATCAGAAAACGATGACGGAAATGTCACTAAGAGTAAGCCTAAGGATTTGACAGTCAATTATCGATCAATGATAATTGACAAGAAAAACAACTAAGGGTATGTTCCGATATACACTGCGAGTACTGTATACTGTATAGTGCTCCCACTGTTCAAAAATTCGTTCCGCTATGGCACGCAGTATACAGCCGCAGCGTCCTAGGGAAATATATGACGTCACAAATCCCCGCAATACTTCTACTGCGAGCACTGGCGTTTTCGAGGTAAGGTACTCGCAGTGCTTTGATCACGTGATCAATCAAAACCACTTGAATGCCTAACGGCTGATATAACTTACAGTTTAATAACAAACATTTAAAATTCTAACTTACTTTCTTTGTAGTATTAATTCAATTGACAGTTAATATTAATATAGATTTTTTTAATGCGATAATACTCCAATAATAGTTTTTCTTGTTGAATTGAAAAACTTTGATGCACTCATTTGAAAACTGTGTCGAAAACGAAGCTGACTAGTATACTGGACTGCGTTCCGTTTTAAATTGTAACCAGTATAGCTGGCTATAGAGAAACGGTTTCACAGTATACTAAATTGACAGTACTCTGTACAGTGGTCGCAGTGTATATCGGAACATACCCTAAGTATTTAGTATAGGTAACTGTGACAGCTGACGTTTTTCAGTCTAACCCATAGAATAGGTAAAATTTATTAATAATTTATCCTCTAATCCCTATACTTATATTACTCTTTGAGTATAACCTAATTTCGGCGGCGATTTAACAATATCCAAAATCCAAATAATAAAATATAATTATAAACTGAAATTTAATGTAGTAACAATGTTCATTTCAAAACATGCGAATAATTGTTGTATTAAGTACGTAACTTTATCGTCGAGATGGACCTATGCAGAGTGCAGGAGAAATAAAAGCTCGGTAGAACCCAAAACAAAAACATATTCTCACACAATTTTATTTCCAAAAACAAAGTTTCCCGCACGATCTAGTCCCCTGGACAAAAAATACATTCAAAAGGTTATTTTTTTTATTTATAGTTAGTATTGAAGGTATGTTTATTTATTGTGGATATGCTTTCATACTTTATACATTACACAAGATACTTACAGGATGCAAAGTTTGCCGAATTGTATAATTGGCAGAGATCGTGCTTAAAAGGACCTGAATTCGTTTTACACGATGGACCTCCCTATGCAAATGGTGATTTACATATGGGGCATGCTGTAAATAAGGTAATCTACAAGGAAAGCTAATATAACAGTTTTTTTTTTCCTAAATATAGTAAACTATTTTAGAGAGATTCAGGAACAATGTCTACCTTTTTAGTGGAAAAAATAAGCAAAAGTTAATTGTAATTGTGGAAATGCCAATTACGCCAATGATTGCGGAAATGATTTAAAAATTAGTTTAGAAAACAAAGTAATCCTTCAAAAGCTTAACATTTTAATGCTTTTTCAGATAATTAAGGATATAAACAATAGAAGTCAAGTTCTGCAAGGTAATAAAGTCCATTATGTACCAGGCTGGGATTGCCATGGCTTACCAATTGAATTCAAAGCTCTACAGAAGACTAAAAAGTATTCAAATAGTGAGCCCTCTGATCCAATACAAACAAGACAAATTGCTAGGACATTTGCATTAGATACAGTTCAGAGACAAAAGGAGGTATGGTGTTAGGTTCAGTATGTATGTTTACCTCATAATTGATGTTCTTACTAGTTAAAACTAGTTAGTGTATACATTGTTATAAGAAGTTGCTTCTAGGTTGTTTGCTAGGCTTAATCTTAAAATTTATTGTTAAAAATAAATATATATATAAAACAATCAATAATAATGAATGTAATATAATAATGAAACATATTTTGCTAATATAATAAATTTTACATTGTTACTAATAAATTTGCTAAAAATAATGCATATTGTTGTTTACAAATCTGTTCGCAGATTCTAACAATTTTTTTTCTTTCTAGGCCTTTGAGAGTTGGGGTATTATGGCTGACTGGGAAAAACAGTGTTATCTAACATTAGACAAAAGCTATGTACAAAATCAATTATGGCAATTCTTTAAGATGTATAAAGAAGGCCTAATTTATCGGGCGCTTAAACCAGTATATTGGTCACCATCGTCTCGGTAATACAATCTTACTATTATGGTTAATAGTACATATATAAAGTTCATTATTATAAAAGTCAATTATTAGTGAAACATATACAAAATATGAGCAATGTCGCATTTTTCTTTGATCTGTTCTTAAAATTGTTTTAGAACAGCTCTAGCGGAAGCCGAGTTAGAATATGATCCAAACTTCAAAAGCCAAGAGGTTTATGTAGCATTTGAGATGACAAACGTGCCAGATGCAGTTAAAGATGCTATTGGTAGGTAAGTATGTTATTGATAACATAATAGTCACAGATTATCATGATTACTTCGAGAGATAACCTAAATAAGAGGAATCTTATTAATAATTTTACCATCATAAACAATAGTTACAATTCAATTAACTATTAAATTGAGTACATGTTCTTTCTATACCTTTCTTATAAACCGTTGATTTCTGGTAAAACTTTTAGTATTTTGAATGTGTTGGCATAGAAACCTACTTGAATTAAAACAATGATCAGATGTAGATATGTGTCTGCCCTTTGTCTCTGGGGATTACCTCAAACAATAACCACCTTTGATACGGATAAATCTTCCAGTAAACCAATATCTGCATTAATATGGACAACTACTCCGTGGACTCTAGTGGCAAATAAAGCAATAGCCTACAGTGCTAATATGTCGTACTGTGCGGTCACACTAAGTACTAAACCAGGCCTATTTTTAGTAGCCAAAGATCAAATTGAAGAGTTAAAGAATGTTTTGGGAACTGAGATTGATGTTATTTCTGAATTTGATGGTAAGTATAAGAGACTTAGTCATAAACTTCAGATAGAACTTTGGCAAGTGCAATACAATTTAATATTTATTTATTTTCCATATTTCCTATTTTTACAGTAACTTAAATATACTGTAATAAGAACTGTTTAATATATATTATAATAAACAGTTCTTATTATTATGACATCATTACAATTATTATGACATTTGTATGGCTATTTTTATATGGCAGTTTTGCAGTGTTTTTTATAATTTTTTTATTATTATTAAAGAATTTCATAGTTTGTTGGAAGTCAACATATGGGGTGTGAGACAATTAATTGGATTATTTTTAATATGTAAGAGTGAAAAATGAAGGGAAATGAAAATTTCCACTATCTCTATTGGATAATTATTATTCCTTAAATTTAATATTATAAATAATTGTAATAATAATTTAAATAACTCGCCGATTTAAATATATCCCTTAAGAAGTTTTATACAATGCTAGTAATCTCGTAAATTAAAGACAATACATATAACATTAAGTATACAAGGCAATTTTTATTTTTTATAGAACAAACGTGAAGGCTTACGTAATGTTAAGTGATATCGCCGCCCATGGACACTCAGAGAGCTGCCAGAGAGCTTGCGAGTGCGTTGCCGGACTTTTAAAGTTCATGATTATTTTGTGTAACAATAACAACTATGTATATATATTAACTTGCTTATAAAGAAATGGTCCAGGGTTGTCAGGGCCTCTTGATGATGTGTTGTTTGTTCTAGGCCAAAATCTTAGTACTTGTACATATAAAACTCCACTTTCAAACGAGGTTCGGCCATTTTTCGAAGCGGAACATGTGACCAAGGGAAAAGGCACTGGTTTGGTTCACACTGCGCCTGCGCATGGCCCGCAAGATTTCCTGGTTGCGTTGAAGAATAAGCTTAATGTTGTTAGTATTTTTTTTCTGCATTTTTAATTCACCGACCGAACCGAATTGTAAAAACGATTATGACATACGTTTTTACAATTCGGTTCATATTATACAATTTATCCTTAAATTTATCAAAATACTCAAAAAATTGTGACTTTTTTAACGATATAAATTTTATTGTGAGATGTTTTTTATACTTTTGAAGCCACCAAAATAACTTTAGCAAAATGATAAACATGGAAACTTATCCCTTATTCAAACGTAATCAATAGTCATGGCTTTTTAAGTAACGGACCCTGTCTCTTTTTGTCACAGCGTAAACACAATTTGATAGAAAGAGACGAAAGAGCATAAAAAAATATATAGATAACATATTTTGTCAAATACATTCAAAGAAAAGCTATGAAACATGTTTAATTCGGCAAACTGTTCCAGGAATGTAATGTGGACGAAAACGGATGTTACACTAACTTAGGCCCGGATTATGATGGGTTACCAGTTCTGAAGGAAGGCCAAAGAGTGGTTATGGAGAAATTATCAGAATCCATCCTTCATCAGGGCGTGTATATCCATTCGTATCCTTTGGATTGGAGAACCAAAAAACCGGTTATTATTAGAGCGAGTTACCAATGGTTCATCGATACAGCTGCTCTGAAAGAACGGGCGTTGGTGAGTTATTACGTTAATTAATTAATTTATAAGTTATCTTATACACTTAGATAATATACAAAATAAACGAAACAGAAAACATTAGTCAAATAATTAAATTCATAGAAAATAAAAAAAACGTATGTGTACGTACACGCGTTAATAGTTAAACTTTGGCGTTACAACATAAAAATAATTAAAACAATTATTTTATGAAAAAAAAAACGACACTAACACTAGGAAAAAAGTATTTAATACATGAAAGCTTTATTATATCGCGTTATCTAGTTAAATAAAGTTTATTTAAATATCACAAAAAATTGCTACATAATTAAAGAAATGGAAATTTTTTATTTTAGCATGCAACTTATACTTACTGATATTTACTATTTAATTCACGTCCATTGGTTGGAGTTCAGTAGACATGTGAGTTACAAGAGGCTTATGATAGCTAAAGTATGATACAAATATTCTTGTAGAAACATTGTCTAAATATCATACAAATACAGCATCAAAAAACTAAAATGTTGACTATAGCTAACTTCAGGGTGTCGGTTTCTTGTGACGATGTGCGCGCGCATTGTAAAAATTTACTCTATCATTTTTCTCTAACGCGCCAAAAGACGTAGAACTTCAAAAAGACAACTGAAATTAAAAATTAAACTTAAAAAAGTGCAATTAGTTTTTATAATAAAGACCTTTAATAATTTCCTCGCAGACAGCTCTAGATAAAGTGGAGTTCTTACCCCCGTCTTCCGCTGACCAATGTAGGCAGAGCTTCAAAGCGCAGTTAGAGAAGCGGCCGTATTGGTGTATCTCCCGCCAACGGGCTTGGGGAGTTCCTATCCCGGTCTTGTATAAGGGAGATCAGGTTATTGTGGATGAGTGAGTATAAATAACACTTTTACACATCCTTCTTAAAGCAAACCTTTTACTTCGTAACTTATAATATACATCTCTTCAAACAGTATTTAAAATCTACGTTAATGGATTTTTCTAAGGGCATAGTATATAACGCGGTCCGGATTCACCGCGTTATAGGGACAACTGTATTTTTGACTTGAAAAAATGTACACAATTGTCAGGTTCAAAATACGTACAACCACGTACGTAAGAAATTATTAAATTGGGGGCGTAACTAATAAACTGGCAAAAATATAATAAGCCGAGCGAAACAAAAAAACAACTGGATCAAATGAAAAATCGGCCGAGTTAACTTATAAAAAAAAAAGAAACGTGTGTGTCCTTATGTACACGCTTTAGAAGTTATACTTCTTTGCTATAACAAGATAAAAATATTTTCAAAAATTTATTCTACCTTTGTAGAAACACGACACTAACAATAGATAAAATTAAAATGTTGACTATAGATAACTTCAGGGTGTCGGTTTTTTGTGACAATGCGCGCGCAACATTTTTCCCTAACGCGCCAAAAGTAGTATTAAATTAGTAGTAAGAAAAATTTAAAAAGAAAGTAATTATTTTTAGGGCTATGATGGAAAAACTGTGTCAGTTGATACGGGAACATGGGGCTGATGTGTGGTGGACTTGCGGCGTGGAAGACCTCATTCCAAAAGATGTGTTGAATCAATCTGGTGGACAAGAAATTGTCAAGGGAAAGGTAATTATTGACAATAACTTTATTAATTTTATATAATAATTATATACAGGCCGGCAACACACTTGCGAATCCTCTAGCATTGAGTTTGATGATTAATGTTTTTTTTTGTAACAAGTTAGAATGATAATACAGTCAAAACCGGTTATAACGACATTGAAGGGACCGTATAGTTGCCGACGTTATATCCGATAGTCGTTATAAGCAATGTCATATATTATATATACACAAGTATAGTTCATATGTATGTACAATACATACAAGTTATATTATCATAGTTATCTATCTAGAATAGGTAGGTATGGGTTATAATGTGGTATGTTAATATTATAATATGTAAACGAGTCAAAAAAGAAACAAAAATATTTATTACGAAATAATTAGGTACAAAAGTAATCAGTCATTTTGGTCTGCTTTTTTTTTAGCCCAGTCTCAAATACTTTTTGCATTTTACGTTTCAGTATGAGTATGTAAGGTATGAGTATCACCAGTATCAAACTGTTCGTTAAAGGCAACAAATTTTTGCAAAATCGTTACAGCGTTAAAGAGCCTCCGAAATCGTTGTTGGCTGAAACTGTTCGTTGGTAGAAAGTGCGTAGGTAATAATATGCCTAAATGTTCATTCAACTCCTATAAATAAGATTTAAAATCGTTTGTATTGTTTTGTTTTGCTGAGACAAGAAGCGGTTGGTCGTTATAGCCGATGAATATCGATAACATTTCGTCGTTGTAAGCGATATGTCGCTGTATCCGATGTTGTTATAAGCGGTTTGTTTACTGAATAGTTTACTAGGGATTCGGACGGGACCGTACAATCTGGTTGTAATAACCGATAGGTCGTTGTAAACGATGTCGTTATAAACGGTTTTGACTGTATTTGGCTCGGAATTCAGAAGGTATTTATGTAACTGTTATAATTCCAGGATATTATGGACATCTGGCTGGATTCTGGTCTATCCTGGCAAACGTTGGAAGGTCGGAAGTCCAAGGTCTACTCGGAAGGGGTGGATCAGCTGACTGGCTGGTTCCAGGCGTCGCTGCTGACTTCTATTGCGCTGAATAATGATGCTCCGTATGAGTGAGTATTAAGAACTGTAGTGATATTAAAAAAAAAATAAAGCAATTTACATATCATGTATAAAAAAGGCAGGCCTCCTGTGCCTGACACACGCTGTCGACTTTTTGGGTCTAAGGCAACATTTCCTCGCGATGTTTCTCACCAATCGAGCGAATGTTAAATGCGCACAAAGAAAGAAAGATGGACCACAGCCGGGGATCGAACCTTCGACCTCAGAGATTCGCACACTGAAGCCAATAGGCAAAATGCTGCGAAAGATTCTTCAACTCGTTGAAAAATGAACAATTAAATGCTTCTATCCTCAAATAAAACATTAAATTTAAGGTCGATTTTCGTTCACGGATTCGTAGTGGACGAGAAGAAACGTAAAATGTCAAAGTCCATAGGGAACGTCATAGATCCAGTAACAATCATACAAGGGGACAAAAAGCATCCAGCGTATGGAATTGATACTTTGCGGTATGTATGTGTTTATTTAATTGTGATAAATTTGGCTGTGTTTGGTGTAACGCTCACTTTTATTAATGATACCATTGCAACTTTAAAGAAATGTCAGGAAAAATAGAAGGATTTTAATTTATTACTATTTCAGTATATTTTTAATTTTTTTAATAACCATAGTATATTTTTTTTAGAAGTTTTAGTTAGAGTTAGTAATAAATATGTCTTAGTAGCTCTGTTAGTATTGCTAGTAGACGAAACAAAAATACCTAGTGGGGCATAGACAGCATACCAACATTTTAAGATTTGCGTGTTCTTTGTGATGAACACATTTAAATGATCATAATACTCTGGATTTATTTACTCCAGTTCAAACAATTTGTATGACTCAAAACTTAGCGATTAAAAAGAGTGGCGGAAAGTTTCTTGCCAGTTCTTCTTGCCCGCTCTACGTGCTTGACTTTGGAACTGGTGGTAAATGTAAATTTACTATTAATTTAACTATATATGACGTTCATAAGTGTACTTGTTTACCTATGATGCTTCAATGATACCGACCTTTTCCGAATGGTGTCATTAAAACCCCCAAGCGTCGTAGCGTGGCGTAGAAAAAAACTACTAAAAATATTGACTATTTAAGATAAACATTTCCATCACACATTACACATATGTAACTCTAGCGGTTTTGGCAGCGCACGCCAGAATAGCTACGCGATGGTAGATTTTTTCCTACTTACTTGATATTTTGGACAATTCATACAATATCTTTATATACTTATTATTATTTTCAGTTGGTGGGTTGCCAGTCACGGAACTCAACATTCCCAAATCGTTGTAAGCAAGAAGCTTCTTGACGACTGTCAAGCAGAGGTTATTAGAATACGAAACATTATGAAGTACCTCCTTGGAGTAATAAATGACATAGACAACATAGATATTAAGACAAATTTAAACTTCTTTGATCAATTCATAGTCAATGAGTGCCATGAATTTTTGAACCAAATAAACGAACATTATAATAATTTTAGATATAATCATGTTGCTCAATCGATATTATATTTTATTAGCAATAAGGTCTCAGCGCTGTATTGCCATTGTGTAAAAGATAGATTATATTGTTCACCAAAAGGTTCCAAAGAAAGAGTTTCAGCGCAATTAGTAATACATACTATTATGGCAACACTGTGTAAAACATTAGGGCCGATCCTCCCGCACTTAGTTGAAGAGGCATGGAAACATCATCCTTTATGTCAAACGCCATTTCATTTCACCCAAGAGTTGTCACTTTTGCCACCTAATAGCATCGAAGTGTCATTAATGGATGACATTTTGAATTTGAAAAGGGAAATCTGTGTTCGAATAAAAAACGAGAATTTGAAAAAGTTTGATTTAAATTTAAAAGTTGATACTAATTTATATAAAAACCTAAATGAATTAAATAAAAATGATGGCATAAATGATAGCGTTTTGTGCGAAATATTAGAGTTAGCTAGTATTCAATTGGAAGAGAATAAAAATGGCGGGAAAAGTGAATTCGCATTGTCCATGTCTAATAATGGTCAGTGTTTGCGGTGTAGGAAGTTTAATGTCATAGATAATACCGATAAATGTGTAAGATGCGAGAAAGCGTTGACGTTGTTATAAACTAGCCGTGCTCTGTGGTTTCACTCGCGTTTATCAGTGAACGATGTTGTTTATAGCTATGGTCTTCCTTGATAGATGAATCGATGAATGGATATCTAACATAAAAAAAAACTTTAGTTACATTTGCTTTAAAGCCTTATACTTGCCGATCGATATCTTTATATATGTGAAAGAGTTTTCAAAACTGCTTCAGTAGCTTAAAAGTTTATCCACTACAAATGAACAAATAATCAAATTTTTTCAATAAAAAAAAAATGGTGCGTGTACTTATATACGCGCGTAAGCAGTTATACTTCTTCGGCTTTCTTTATTTTTTTAAAATATTAAATAATCTATATATATAAAAATGAAACCCGTTTTCCGTTGTCACGACATAACATGAAAACGGCTTGACCGATTTGTCTGATTTTTTTCTATAATATTCCTTGAAGTACGAGGATGGTTGTTACGGAGAGAAAAATTAAAAAAAAAATTGAGTGAACAAGTCTCAAAACAGCTTTTCTAAATTCCAATACAAAATTTTCGTATTAATACTTAAAAATCTATTTGAACTTTAATACCATAGCATAAAGTTCAAGTGTTAGTGGAGGGGTTCCGGGAAGGTAAATTTGTATTTTTTGACATAATGTTGAATTTAATGTCTTATCCCGAATAGCAGAAGAAATATTTCAAACAAATAAAGAATCGACTGTTAGGCGGTACGATGTTCGCCAGGCCAGCTAGTTAATAATAAATATTTAGCGTTAAATAATATACAGAATAAAAAAAACATAATCACTTATAATACCACAAGAGCTTTTCTTGAAGCAACTACCAGAGAAAATTTTCAAAAAATTATCAGTATAATACCATGTAGGTTGTACCACGTGACGTCGAATGGTGCAATTCTATTGGTCGACATTTGGGTCGGAAAAATAATCATAATTATTATTTATTATTTTATTATATTATTACTTCAATTTAATAACTAGGTATGTTTCATAACCTTTTAACTAAGTAACAATAGGTCTTTGTGAAAAAGCATTGCTAAATTTCTTTGAAAAAATATAACTCCTTTATTTGCTTAAAACTACACATGTCATTATAGTCATTCAAAATTCTTGGCATAGCTGCTCACGCATATTCTATTTCTTTTTACTTGTAGATTGTCTTATTCCCATCTCGCTCGCGCACGCTCGTCGCCCATACTGAATTTTGTGTCACGGTGCGCGCGCATCGTAAAATTACACTCTCATAAATATTTCATAACGCGCCTAAAGAAGTATAACTTCAAAAATTCAAACTTACGTGAACTTATTATCTTCGTAGTCTTAGTTTTATAAATTGCGAAACTGATTGTGTTTTAAATGAAATTATGTATAAATATATGTGTATCAAGTATGTTGCGTATTGTGTGATATTACTTTGTAGAACAAGAAATAAAATATCAAATTGAAAGAGTGTAGTTTATTTAAAATGTAAATTGTAATATATAACTTGTAATTCCCCAGCCTATAGTTTCGAATAATTTCAATTTAGTCCGAAATTTGTTTTAGTGCCTTGGTTAATACTATATTAACGGACAAAAACTAATTACAAAGAATACATCTGATCACCTATAAGAAATATAAATGATCTCGAAACAAAGAAATCTTAGGATCAGACCTAAAAGGTTATGGCGCCACTTCTTTATGACTGAAAAGAGAATTGGAGAATATACTTAATAAGGCTTTACGAAACCAATTAACCAAGGCTGCGGGTTCTATGCTAAAGAGATTGATAAGATAAACAAATCCCTGGTCTTGATCTCATCAAGTAACTATCAATTTTCTTTTAGGCATGGTGATCAGCATTCTGTGCTTGACACATGCCATCCACTTTTGGGTTTTAGCTGTGACGATTCTATGTTATTCACCAATAAGCAAGTATTAATTGGGAGTGTCGAAAAATCCGTCGCAATGTAAGGTTAAAAGATGAAAGTTGTATTAAATTATAAAATTCCATTGGAATTCCTTGCCGGTATAACGGCACTTGGGTACATAATCCCCGTGTGCAGTGGTTATTACGCGCGCAACTCTATTAAAGATTCCAGCAAAATGAGAATGCCTTGAGAACTATTTTTATATAACTCGCAGTGAATGCGAATAAATTGAGAGAGGTATTTCGTGTAGGTATGGAATATTGTTTGGTTTGAGAAGAATCTTTAAACTCAAGAAAAGATTTGTTCGTAATGGTATTTAGGAATTTTGTAACATTTTTCCTTTAAAGATTTCAGAAAGTCATTATTTTTCAGCAAGAATTTGATTCACCTACACAATGCAGTAGTTTAGTACACGTTAGTCTTAATTGCTAAACAGTGGTAAATGAAAAAATATAGCACAGGAAAAGAGTATCGAAAGTATTGGACACCTTCTTATGTTAAATATCCTTATTAGTAAATTAGGTTAGACTTAAATTACTTATTAGTCTCAAGTTAGGTTGGATCGTAATCTTCCATGATGTCTCAGTGAAGAGGCGTTAAAAAAGAAGTACCTACACGAGAAAATTGCAAATGTTTGTGGGTAGAAGTAAAAACAGTATGTCGTTAGAAAACCATTATTCCTGAATGCTTAAACAAAAATAACTAGGCACCAGTCTCATACTTTAATGTTTTGTATATTTACAAATGATTATTTTTAAATTTAGAATCTTGAAGGATCGTGAACACTAGAAACAAATAACGAGTGCACGTAGGTTTTAAGTGAAGAATTTCTATGCCAAATACGATGGCAAGTTGTGTAAACACGACTTTCCTAAACATTGTTGAAATGGTTTTAATTCAATTACTAAGTCTTTGTCGCGGAGTCAGTAGGGGTGTCATAAAATAAATGACAAATATAAAATACTTTCGAATATTTTCCAATAAAATTACTGAGAGAACAGTAAGGCTGCGGCCTCGAATTTCGCGGGCAGCGGGGCGGCAGCGGCTGCGGCGCGGGAGCGAGGCGGCCAACGCATACCTGTTCTCGAAACCAGCGGGCAGATCGCGCGGCACTATAGCGGTGTAGTGTTGTGTTCGTGGTTGTGTAGTCGAGATATTTGTTTTTATTCGCGAACGAAATGTCTAAAAAACGGCGACAACATCTTTTGATTCAAATTTATTCCTAACGCTCGATTTATTGTGGGCAAAAATATGTTATATGCAAAAATATAGTTCCATATGGGTCTCCTTTCAAAGATTTCTGAAATAATTTGCTCTTGCACGTCCGAGGTCATTTTGATACGTCACAAAAAATATGTACAGCACTATACTACAATGCATACGCGCAACGCGGGCGGTCACCGCTTGACTGGATTGCGCCGCTCGTTACCCGCCGCCGCGCCGCTGCCACGCCGCTGTTTTCGAGAACCGGTCCATTTGATTGTACGCATAATATCCTGCCGCTCCCGCGCCGCGGCCGCCGCCGCCCCGCTGCCCGCAAAATTCGAGGCAGCAGCCTAAGAAAAGACAATTTACTTTGAAAACGTTCAAATATATGCTTAATTTGCAGTGAATTTCTACGAACACACATTGTGATTGGTTAAGATTTTGATGAAACAATTACCCAAATAAATAATAATTGTTGTCCGTCGTTCCTCAACTGGACGTATTTTGAGGCAGTTTTTGCCACGCACCACCACTATGTGGAACCAGCCCGACAGCACACCGAAATATTTACGAACCAATTGGACTTAGGATCCTTCAAGAAGAGAGCGTACCAATTCTTAAAAGGCTGACAACGCACTTGCGAGCCCTCTGGCAATGTGAATGTCTATGGTGGTATCACTTAACATCAGGTGAGCCTCCTGTCCGTTTGCTAATATACAAATTTGCGATAAATACTGTCTCAATTCATGCACAGCACGCATTAAATATATTTATTTTTCAATTTAGAACTGTATAAATGTATAGTCTTTATTTTAGCATTCTATAATTTATTAAAATTTACGTAGTAAAATGAAGTATATCAGTTAAAGCATCGCCCTGATCCAGAAACCTTTATCTTAAGTCCGAAATAGATATTTAAAAATAGGTGAATTTCACGTTTGTTAAATCAATATCGATTAATTTCTTACGAGTGATAACCCTATCAGGGCTTGTCTGGTCTCACTGGCTACGGTCTAAACTCTAACTTGTCTAACTTACCACCTGGTGCCTGTTTGTAAAATGGCTTTGAATTACCTTGTTAAGTACATTTCCGGTTTATAGATGTCTAAATGTTAAACTTAATTTCACATTAAATCTAACCACATAGAGACCCTATGTTGTGCATGGGGTATATATGATATTTTCTTTACCTCAGTGTCTTGAAATTATATTTTATATAGATTTGCTCCTACGGGTGAAATTCAATAAATAAACCAGTGAAAAACGAACGCGTAAAATTACGCAATTTTTTAGTTAATATTATAAAATAATAATAATAATAATAAATGAAAAATAATTGTAAATACATACATAACTTCAATCCGGTAAAAAATTGTTTTATTATCAAATGTGTGAAAGTTATGTCAATAAAATACAATACTAATATTATAATATTCTTTAGTAAGGAATAACTAATTATACCTACAATAAAATTTACTTTGCATTATCAGAAAATTCATCGATTTTCCGTAGATTTAATACTACATTGACGTAAATCACAACTAAAAGAGGTCATAATCGCCTTTATCTACGATCGTTGAATAAAAATCTATATTTGACATCCAAGCCATAAAGTCTTCAAAAAAATATACATTTGACATAACCTCACACCACTGTCACTACCAACAATAAAAATCATGGACTAAATAATAAACGAATTACGAAATCTTTCACCCAGCAATGCTATTACAATTTTAAAAATAAAACTTCAAATTGCTCCGGTTTCAAAAAATGGGAAAACTGCCATATTATACAGAATCTGATGAAACTGAAGACACTTCCAGTTCAGCCGACAACGTCAAGAAGAAGAAAAGATCATCGTTAGTATCTAATTGGAACTGCTTTATTAATCATTTTGTAATCTTGTTTATACGAAGACCCATAACCCTGATTGGGGTAACAACTAGGGAGCAAGGAGGGGAGGGGGTAAGTACTAGGGAGCTACTCACCATAGGTCAGATTAGTACTCCATGTGGGGCCGAATTTGCGCTTTATACAGTTTTTTTTTTGAAGTGAAACTTCTTTATCGGGGTTGGAAAAAAATTAGTGTAAAATTTTTTCGTTACGCGTAACAATTTTTCGGTTACGCGTCACATGTTTCGGTTACGCGTCAGTGTCACATTTGACCGTTACGCGCGTCTTTTTCTTGTCCCTACCACGGTTGATTCAAAGAGATTCTAAACCATTAATAACAAAAATGTATAAGAACGATAACAATGATACTAAAAATTCTATTACAATTTATGAAATTCTGTAATAATCTTAGTGGTAATAAGGTAAAAGGAAATAATTGTATTATTTGTATTCAAGTCTGTGATATTAAAAGCCTTTTGTTAAACTTTATCTAATTTAACTTTATTTAACCAATTTCTGTAAAGTTGCATATACATAATTTTTCGAAAAATAAGGTCATAAAGAAGTTTCACTTCTAACGTGTGTACGTACACTAGTACACGCACATTTTTTTTTTATAGAACGGGGGGCAAACGGGCAGGAGGCTCACCTGATGTTAAGTGATACCGCCGCCCATGGACACTCCCACTGCCAGAGGGCTCGCGAGTGCGTTGCCGGCCTTTTAAGAATTGGTACGCTCTTTTCTTGAAGGACCCTAAGTCGAATTGGTTCGGAAATACTTCAGTGGGCAGCTGGTTCCACATAGTGGTGGTGCGCGGCAAAAACTGCCTTGAAAAACGCTCAGTTGTGGAACGGCGGACGTCGAGGTGATACGGGTGGAATTTGAAGTTGAGTGAAGTACCGTCTAATTTCGCCTTTCACTCTGAATGACCGTGAAACTGAAAGTGGTTCGATATATCAACGCTAAGTATTCCGATGCTGACTGTGGCTTTGAGAAGAGTGTATTTAAAAAGAGGAGTAGCAACAAAGGGTGTTTTTTTGTAGTTTGTGCCTTGGTAAACCTTTTGTATTTGCTTCAAAGGTTAGTAGTTTCAACATACTATGACGATGAAGACCGTTTTCTTTTACGATATTTCCATTTTTTTACACTTTGTATGTTTAAATACATATAATAAATAGTATGCATAAGTATTTAGGCAATGGGCGGCGTTATCGCTAACAAGCGATTTCTTCGGGCAACCCTAGTATGGAAAACGAAAGAAAACCACCTACTGATGGTATAGTCCAAGAAGAGCATAAACAATAACAAAAAAAACACTAGAAATATACCAACTACAACTAAACTCAACTGAAATCTAATAAAAATGTAAAAGCAAACGTAAGGGTTATTGACTCATAATTGATAAATTAAGAAGCAGTAGAAACATGCTCAAATAGAAGATTCTTTAATAAATTTAAAGACAGCTCGTTACCTTATGAAGAGAGAAAAACTAACTCTGGGCAAATGGTGTATCGCCATATATATTTGCTGTTACGACGTTCTGTATTCATATATTGTATTTTTTATACAGAATTCTCAAATACAGCGGCGGAAGTTTACGCAAAAAGAAATGCAAACTACACAGCAAGTCGGAACCGGATGATACAGAGTATAAAAGTAAAAGTAACCAAGGAATTGCACATAAACTACGCGGTATTTTGAAGCACACAGAACATGAATGTAAGTTTGAATTACTTCAATTTATGTACTGTGTCTTTACGAGTAACGCTGTCTGAATCTTTTTTCTTCTCTACTCTAAACAAATACTTTTTCGTATGGAATCGAACCCTGGACCTTATTATACTTGGAGTATAGGCTTAGTGCCTAATAATGTGTTTTAAAGTATGGCTTCAAATTAATTCTTATGATTATAACTAAAAATAGCGGTATTTGACAGCTACGGCATCAGATGACGAAGAGAGTGCATCAAGTCGAGTCTTCTCTTGCCGAGATCGATGTCTCGTGGGGCGAGTTCCTCGACCTGCCGGGTCAAAGCCTGGACGCGGTGGCGGCGTATCGATAGTCGTTAGAAAAAATATAAGTGTGAGTCCTAAACTTTTAACAGTCTTAACTACAAAGTTTCATTGTAGTAGCGGCTTTCCAGCTATGAGGTTTTTTCTATGCTTGCAAAATGTCCTGGAGTTTGGGATAAATTTTTACGGCCTGGTACAGCAAATGTCAATTACCGATGGTAACACTTAATAAATATAACGTCTTTTCATAAAGGGATCACAATTGTCAATTGTGTATGTAGTAGACATCTTAAGATTTATTATTTATCCTAGAATCTGCAGCCACAAAAGTCTACAAGCAGCACGAAAAAGCGACGGACGAAACGTTTACTGAGAAAGCAATCTTATTAATTTCAAAATTCTGTGCCAATGTGACAAATTTCTTGAAATAAAGTTAGTGAAATAGTAATTAATTTGTTTTACTAAAACACGGTTAGGAAAAAAGCTATAATATCATTAGATAGTGAAGGCGCAAAACTGAACGTTCCGGTTTAGGTGTTTGGTTATAGGGGTTATATGTAAATTTACCTAGAACGTAACGAATATTATTCTTGAAGAGGCTGCAAATTGTCAAAATACACAAAATCCACGTGGGCGAAAGAAATAATGAGTCATATTCTTGAAAACTTTATTAATATACAGCGTATATACATACTAAATACATCTCATAAGTAGGAAAAATCTCAACAGAGGCTAATATTTAAAACATAACAATTCCTTTTTATCTTTAACAATGCTGCATTTTATATAAAATCATATATAAGTAATACAAGAGGTATTTTTCTGACATATGTTTCTGAAACCAATAAAACGCGCTTTATGATCAGAAAAAGGTTTTAAAATATATTTATAACCCTGCAAATATTGATTGAATCTTATAGGCAAAATCGGTTATATCATGTTCTTACATTCGCATGAAATACAAAGGTATACAAATCGTAAGAAATTTAGAAGAACGAGACTAGTGGTTAGCTCACTTTATATTTAAACTTTTTAATAAACGGAAATGTTTTGCAAAATTAATAAAGATTACGATAGCTGTAAAGCAAAAGTTAAGTAAATTACATAATAAATTCACATTTCCGTAAAGTTTTATTTAAATTGTGTCCCAGTTACAGTTCGGTCTGCGGCTTATCTGTGGATGCGGCTATCCACAGACTACACCACAGCATGGTTTAGGTTTCTCGAAGATATCTGTTGCTTCGGCAGACCACCATGGGAATTTTGTTCAGTATAATAATAATTCGTTGTTAACATCAAATTTAATACACGAATAATTATAAAATGTATATTTTTGCTTAGAAGCATTCTTCAACGGTTTATACATAAACTGAACACAGGATCCAAAATTCAAACAATATTGTATGTATTCAAGTACAAACGAACAAATATATATATTCTGTATACATTTTTTCGAAGCAGATGTAAATGTATTTATTAAATAATATAATTATAATTAAAATATCATAGAATCAAATATGTGTGTATAAAATTTATGCTGCTAATATTAAGGGTACTTCGCTATTTGAATTTTATAAAAATAATTGTATAGGAATCAATTTAATGCAGAACCTAATAATAATATTATAGCTTTATTATATTCCAAAAATACAAACATGATATATACGTCACAAGACATTAACTGTAAGATACTGCACACGGGGACTGCCGCGGTAAAGCTATTGCATAGCGTTTTTTACAACTTATGCAATATAATAAATAAATATTTATTTTTATTTATGCAGTATTTGTTTTTCTTTGATATTATTTCAATCTCTACAGACTCAGACTAAAACGTCTATATAGTCTGTCGCACTCTACCGCGTACCGGCTGCACCGGCCACGCTCACGCTACGTCACCGATCTCGTCAGAGAGATGGGAATGCGCAGTATGCGTTCTATCCCACTCTAACGCGTATTTGCCGCACCCATCTTACGTTTTTTCGTTACGGAATTTCTTGATTCGGTCGCCGCGCTCAAAGCCCGCGATAAAATCGTAAGCGTAATAAAAATATTGTATTTATATGGACCCCTCACGGGTAAAAGCTTCGTCCAAGGCATTCCACAATTTTCTATTTAGAAATTCTAAGTGAGAATTTAATTATTTGAATTGTTGTTAAATAAATTTACATCTGCTCCAATGAAAAATATTTTTCTTATTTCTTATTTTCAGTAAGTCAGCCATTGAAGTTGACACAGTTGTCGATTGAAGACTTGCACGCTTTCAATTATTTAAACCGAACTCTTACAATGTTTGTGTTTTTGTAAATTTATGATCTGGAATTTATCTCGAACGAATAAAATATTAAAATGTTATCATAATACTATTTGGTAATAAAACTATGTTTAAGACGTTAAATTCTATACAAATGTTATATTTTCTATGCATGACAATGAATTCGAATCTATCTAAATATAATCTATTTTCTGAAGGTGCTTTATTGTGAATTCAATTTTAACATTGTGCTTAAAATACCAATATTAAGTGATTATTAAAATGCTCTAGTAATGTTAATTTAAAATATTATTTTAAGTTATTTATACTTACATTGAAATACTTAAAGAATATTTTGTCTAGAAATTTGTGTCTTAATAATATTCGAAACTTAAAACCCCGGAATAATGAAATTTATAACAGCAGTAACAATATTATTGGTACATTTTTTAACTCTGCAGATCAAAAGTGTCTTCCACAAAGTTTTTTCAGGGGAGATGTCATTATTTCTTGCTAGCGTCATTTCATTAGACAATGACATACAAAATCCATAAATAATACCAACCACCACTGGGTTACCGACATGAATGAAACAGGGTTTTAATTTATAAACATAATCAATAGTTTTAGTAGTAATTTCTCGGCACGCAACTTGATCATATAATGAAAAGTTCGCGAGAGCCTTTTCAGTAGAAGAACCCAAGACACCGACTTTTACATGTAATACTTAATTGTTTAAACACTTCTGCTAAAGTTATTACCTTATGTAGTATATTACCAAGATAAAATTAAGTTAGTACTTCAATGTAAGACATTTTACTACGAATAAATTTATTTTTGACACTTACATTGATTTTACACGATAAAACATTTCTAAATATGTACAGACTAGAAGGCGAGGGGTTTTATATACACGTGGTCCTTTTTCACTAATTAGGCCTTAAAATGGGTAAAAGCCACTTACAGACTAACATTCGTACTCAGAGTCGTCTATTAAGAGTTAATCATTGAGACATTGAGTTAAGATTAAATTCGTACTTTATGTACTGTTATTAATATATAATTGATCTACCATTAGAAATTTAATGGACGAGTCTGAGTTCGACAACAAATCAGTACTACTATAGTATTAAGATTGTAAAGTAAACACCAAACAAACAGCAGCTTAAAGACTTCTGTTAAATAAAATGTTGTTTTTTAACAATAATTCAGGATTTAACGTTAAAATAAGAAAGAGACATCTATATAGCAAGTATTACTTTTAGGTAATTTTAATGCCTGTTAAAACATGGGTGAGCTTAGAGCTTTTAATAAACTGAAGCTTTGCTGGAGAAGGTTGTATGAACGTTAACCATAGGTAATAAATACATTTCTTTACCGACAAGTTTTTTAGTCAGCCATCTGTGCTTGACAAACACGTTATTTTTTGAATTTATGGTTTCCATCATGTGTAATTTGCGTAAAAAACAATTATTAGTGAACTTCGGAGTCGTGAATCGTACGCTGGGCTGAACTATTTATTGACTGGTATTATGCAAAAGTCGCGGCCAACTAGCTTAATAAGCCGTTTCATTAACAGCCTAGCCTCTTAACTAAACAGCGCTGTTTAACAAACAGCCTGAAATATAAGCCGTAGCGTTTGTTACATTTATTAACTGGCTGGCTAATGCTTAGGCCATTCGTACGATAGAGTGACCATGTGGCAGAAATAAAAAGACGAAACATCTGACATAAAAAATATTTCTTTAAAAATTAAATTGCTTGAGTCAGTCACAGCTAACTTCACATAATTATTGTCACTACACTCTTCCATTGTACTAGTTGTTTTTCATTAAAATTTAGAAAACACCATCAAACACAGTGAACACAATGAACAGTCATCAAGCTAGACAAGTAATAGAATGTCATCGATCCATGTCATTTGCCTAGCTATTTGATCAACTGGCTGAACATCTTTCAGGCCGCTAATTAAACGGCGCTGTTTAGTTAAGAGGCTAGGCTGTTAATTGAACGGCTAGTTGGCTGCGACACATGCATAAATTACTATCTAACAGCCGTTACGGGAGTTCATCACGAAAGAATTTAATAGCGCATACTATTACAATAATGATAATACTGGCTAGATATTACGCTAGATTGATGTTAACTCCAACTCCAGTCATGAAATCTTCTCGTATCAGAGGTAGTAGAGCTGGGTGTCTGCGAAGAAATTACATTGATTAGTATTTGAGGAGAAATTTATGTGTCGTGGTAAAGCATGTAATATTTCAATAGCATACAACTTGTGTGATGTGTATACTTAGTATTATTATTGTTGTGCGTACTGATAAAGTACTGATTATCTTCAGTGACTGATAAAGCTAAGAACAGTGACTGATAAATTTTGCAAGAATATTCTGTCACACATAATGCGTGCAAATTTGTCTTTAAATGTAGAATTTTCCATAGAAGTTGACATTATCATAGTCAATTCGTATTATATACTATATATTACTTTATCACTACTTCATTAAGTCTAAATGGCAATTGATTTGAAACCAATAATAATCACACATAAAGAAGAAAATAAATCAGTGGCACTATATCCTTTTTAGGTCTGGGCCTCAAATTTCTGTATCTGTTTCATGATCATTTGTCAATCTTAAGAAGCAGCAATAGTAGTGTGAAGGCTGAGTAAATTTTAATAGTGGATAGATTTTAAATTATTCTGCAAAGCTAAACTACAAAATCAATATAATAGATTGAAGTTTTGGTACAGTATTTTAAACATTCAATTTACGAGTGACCAGCGAAGCCGAGCACTTTATAAAATTAAATTGTAAGTCTTCCTAGTTTATTGTTGGAAACGATGCCCTGGAGTAGATCCGTTGTAAAATACTGGATTGCATAAATAATACGCTTAAGACCTTAGGCGGAAAGTTATGAGAAAAAATTACAATTTATTTGTCGTTTTATTAGTTAAATATAGCAAGTGTTAGTTGGTAATGTAACGATAAATGATTAAACACCTCATTTAATGTTTTTTCAGCTTATAATGCATTGACATTTAATATCATATTCAGTAAGTCTGAGAATCGGCTACTATCTATCTTTCAAACCCCTAAATGTTAAGGGTCCACCCCAAATTGTTTAATTTTATGTATTTAATATTTTTTTTGTTTTTATTTTTTTGTGATACAGCATACAAAACATACAACCGTTAATTTTCACCCCTCTACGATCAACCCATATTTTTGATTTGTTAATTACTTGAACTCTGAGATTTATATAGAGAACAATCTACAGAACAACCTAAAAAGTTTTAATTCAAGAAAACGGAACAGCACAACAAAATGTTCCATGTTGGTATGTACTAAAAAGGTAGGCTAAGTAAAATCACATTAAGGAGAAATTAAGTTTGCGGGGGCAGCTAGTGTATCTCAGATAAAGTAATACTTAATATAATAAAATGCCTCACTCGTGTTTGTGCGTGGCAGCCCTAGCGCGCGCCAATAACGACATGACGGCTCGCTTAGTCGGCGAGATGGCGTTCCGCGCGCCTCCCAGCAGCGGCCGCTTGCGGGTGCTCGCTCCACCCGAACCAACACCTGCATTTCAAAAACCCTTTATTATTTAGATGCCTTTTTTAGTGGAGATTAGTAGTATTTCCGAACCAATTCGACTTAGGGTCCTTCAAGAAAATAGTGTACCAATGAAAGGCCGGCAACGCACTTGCGAGCATACTGGCAAAGTGAGTGTCCATGGGCAGTGGTATCACTTAACATCAGGTGAGCATCCTTTCCATTTGCCTCCTATTACATAAAATAATGAATCACAGATAAATTTATAGAATTCATATTTTTTAAATAAATGAATACTTTTGGATAGTATCTGGCTATCTATGGCTGACTGAGGTTGTAGTAGGTAGAACGTAACTTCAGTATGAACACCAACTGAGGTGCCAGAACTAACACAACATAGCGTAACTTTATTACAACACTTAACGACACTCTCAAATAAATGCACACGCACCCATTCACACACTCACACGTTCACACATACTTAATGTCTAATAAGACTTGTGTTTTAACACTAAACCTACTTTTTCTCAAAAAAACTGTTTTAAATATAAGCCATGTACGACTAAATAAGAGTCGTTTTATTATTTATTTTATCAGTTATTTATTTAGATATACATATTTAAATAATGTTATATCGTTTTGAAAAACGGAGGTACATTTCTCGTTGCACTTTTGATATTAATAAAATGGATATTAAAATATATACTCCAGTTGTAGTCTCTAGTACAGATATTCTAATTGAAACAGAGAGGATTCATAATATTGCAATATTTAATAGCATTGTAAGTAATTAGTTCGTTATTAATATTGCCAAGTTATTAAGTTTAAGCTCCGTTACAAGCTTTAAGCTACATTGTGTATGCAGACAAAGACTTCTTAAGTGGTCTTCTAGACAGAATCTAAGTAATTTAATTAATTGAAGTAAAATTTGTAAAAATAATAAATAAACCCTTTACTGTCTGAGCGTGATATACAAACGAAACTGCAAATAATTGGTGGAAAAAAACCAAACAATAACAATTTTTAGCAACCAGTTCAATTGTCAACTAGTCTTCTGACATAGTAGGCCTATTTCCCATTCTGTTCTATCTCTCGCCTTTTACTTTCTCTTAGATACCATTCTAATAAATATTTTCTCCATTTCTGTTTTTTGCTTCATATAAGGATTAGGCCACATTAGATGATGTCAATTTTAGTGAAAAGTACTTTTTTTTGCCCGTAGAGATGAATTAATAGTACGAATTCTAGTGCAGTCTTAAACTCAAACTCAGAATTACTTTATTCATATAGGTAAACAAGTACACATATGAACGTCAAAGAAGACGTTAAATTAATTGTAAATTAACTACCAGTTCGCAATCTCAAGGATTAGGATCATTTAAGTATTCGTCAAATTTATAAAAAGCTTTATTGATTAATTTACGTTTAACGAAGGCTTTGAATTTATTTAGTGATAATTATCTAATTTCGCTTGGGAGTTTGTTGTAAAAAGGTATACAATTTCAATATAAGGAGTGGTTTATCTTCTGGAGCCTGGTTAAGCTTCTGACAGTAATAAAATGAAAACAAGTTAAAATATAAAAGTTACTAGGAAATCTGTCTGTTAATCTAACAATAATACTTAAACCCAAACTATGATATGATACTATATCAATTCAGGGAATATTTTAAGGTGTTACAAGTATATGACATTTTTAAAAGACATATTGATGATTTTTTTGCGACCTTGTAAGAATTGGTACGCTCTTTTCTCAACGCTCAGTCCGTCCAACGATAAAACTAAGCTGGCGGTATAATTCCGAATAACACAATACACAGAGTTTTGCGTTCACGGGTTTGATGTAGGAACATGACTTGTCAATGATGACCTTGATATTCCGATCAGCAAGAAAGCTGGAAATCCAGTTGTATAATTTCCCGACTTATAGGCTGGAAGCTTTGAGAGAAGCGCTTAATGCCACACCACGAATCTAAGTATTGAAGAATGTGAGTGCAATAATTGACTGATATGGATATAAAAAGGAAATATAATATGCCTACATTTTTATGTTTTTGTTCTTTGTATTTGTTTCCTATTGAATTATGTATATTGTTAAGTTATTTACCAGAATACTTTTAGCAATATATGACTTAAAATAACTTGTGAATGGCAGAACGTAAGCGGATTTGAGAGGTCTCGTTCCGTAAGATTAGAATCGAATCAATACTGTACTGAGAACAAGGTATTTCTTCTTACTGTGATTTAAGAAAGAATATCCTTATCCATTCTTTTCTTATTCAATTCTGATAAATACATTATTTAGCCTTTATATTATTAAGTTTGTGTTTGCTGTTGTGTTTGTGTAGGTATTTGTTACTAGCTGTCAGTACCGAAACATTATATAATATTTTAATTCTTTATGTATTAAGTGTTACAATTAGTAAAATGAAACCATTGATATTAATTTCCGTAATTATGTTACTACACATGATTTTATACCGTGACCAAGTTTTAATTAATTTTGTTAAAAAGCGTTGAAATGAGGCTTAAACATTTAAAAAGGCATCGGTGTGCGATATGGACTGTAAGTTATAATGGATAAACTAAATTGTTTGATATAAACCTATCCGAGAGATGACTTAGCAGTGAGTAAAGCCATGCAATCTATACGTACATATACATACATCCTTTTGAATTAAAAAACAACATACTCAGAGTCATTCATTACATTATCTGTGGAATTAAGCACATTTGCATGAAATTTAATGTATTATTAAAACTTAAGTTTCTTTACAACTTTAATGGCTTAAGAGATTAAATTTTAATAAACAACTTTGAGTATTTAATAATACCAGTTTTTTATTTAATATAGAGACAAGTTAATTGAAAAAGAGTGACGTACCGACCTTGCGTCGCCAGCGCGTGAACAGCTGTTGGTTTGACACCTCGCAATGCGGGGTGGGTATGGAGCACCCCACCCAAAACGGGGCTGCTTAGACCCAGGATGTCTCCTGCACCTGACCATTGTTAGTTTGTTAGTAAAGCCAGAATGCGGTGCTCAATAAGCGAACGATTTGCTGAATATTTAGGTAATAATTAATTCTTGTAAATTAATTTAATAACATAAAAAATTAACAACAGTGTTTTCAATAGATGATTCTAAAAGTTTAACTTGAAGTTTTATTTAAAGAAAGAATCAATTTTCGTAAAAGCATTTTCCATTTAATATGATCCAGTAAATGTTCGAATAACTTAATTTAACCGCAAGTTGTTCTCTTTGCATGTGAAAAGCTGTATTTATTAAATGAAATTTTGTATTAGCATAATTATACGTTTTGCACGTCTGTATTCACACGAAAGATATAATCAGCATAAGTTTTCATAAAGATATACACGATGATGCTTCAAGAATATAAAGATCTTCGTACTATTCTCACTTATAGGAATTGTATTTTGCGTTTCTTTATCTTAGATTATTTAAGTGAACAATAGTGAACAATTGAATAAAAAAGACAGATTGGACTTGGGAGAAATGGCAACTGAATCAGACAAGAATAGAAGAGGCTTGCTGAGATTAGATATCACTCTTTTGTGTTATGTTCAATGCTATTAAAGGATTACTAATACAAAATATAAAATGATGTAGATAATATTGCATTGCGTCCCATACTTTAAAGGTTTTTATGCTTAAGTAGTTTTATAAACAACAATAAATCGTTTATTTGCAGAGGATGTGGTACATTCTGATTGATTAATTATAAAAACTGCACACATAAAAATAGGCATTCAATATTAATTATCATAATGTCATAATAAGAACAGTTAAGTTATTTATAACTTGTCAACACTTATGGTCTAAGTACTCGCCCACGCTGTGAAGGTGCATAAGGAAAAAAACGTTACGAATAGCTTTTAAGAGTGGTTTTAAGTCTTACCAAGAATAGAGTTTTGTGTGAGTAAATGGTGTGCGGGCGGTTGTTGCAAAATACCGCCTCCAACCAGCAAGCCGTGACTTGCTGGACTTGTCATCTGTAAAACAAAATTAGCCATTAGTTATAACATACATATCAAAAGACGACCAACGATTTGATATAAAAATTAAAATAAATCAGTAGCGCTACAACCTCTTTAGGTCTGGGCCTCAGATTTCTTTATATGTCTCATAATCATTTGTCAATCTAATAAACAAGTAGGTGATAAGCCTCCTGTGCCTGACACTCGCCTTTGACTTTTTGGGTCTAAGGCAAGCCGGTTTCCTCAAAATGTTTTCCATCACCGTTCGTGCGAATGTTAATGTGGACATAGAAAGAAAGTTCATTGGTGCACAGCCGGGGATCGAAACTACGACCTCAGGGATGAGAGTCGCACGCTGAATCCTAGGCCGACACTGCTCAACAATGATTTGATATAGCTGTTAAATATAAAAAATGTGTGCGTGTACTAGGTGTACACAGGTAAGAAGTGAAACTTCTTTATGACCTTATTTTTCGAAAAATGATCTACTATATGCAACTTTACAGAAATTGGTTAAATAAGATAAAGTTTAACAAAAGGCTTTTATTTCATAGACATGAATACAAATACAATTATTTCATTTTAACTTATTACTATACTACTATATAGTACTAAGATTATTAAAGAATTTCATTAATTGTAATAGAATTATTAGTATTATTATCATTGTTATCGTTATTATATATTTTTGTTACTAATGGCTTCGAATCTCTTCGGATCAACCGTGGTAGGGACAAGAAAAAGATAAATTTGATGATAAAGAAGTTTGACTTCAAAAAGCAACATGGCGCGTAACCTGCTAAAAAATTTCTCCCATACGTCGATAAAGAAGTTTCACTTCAAAAGATGGCGCGTAACGGAAAAATGTGACGCGTAACGAAAAAAATGTTACACTAAATTTTTTTCCAACCCCGATAAAAAAGTTTCACTTCAAAAACAATACAAAAAAATAACATGTTTAACGCCTAAGTTTGTACATCATGTTTCTTCATAATATCTGAAAAAGTCTTTATTGATTCTTCCCATAAATATTCGGACGGTTGACCTTTGATCGTAAACCCTTAAAGGATTTCCTTAAGAACGTGGTCACGTTTTGGAAGTAAGTACCAATAAACGTTAAGTTGGCGTCAGACCTAGATTTACCAGAAAACCGGGTTTTAGTTCATCTGTTTATGATGACTTTACCAGTTTGATAAACTTGGGAAACGAGATATGAGCAAACTCACCTTTTTTTAACTAAAACGATACTAATAAATTTTATTTAAAAACAGCGTGTGACAAAATTGTTAAGACAATTGTGACGTAATAATATATTTGAATGAGAGTGTAGCCGAGAGATGGAATAATCGTGGTTGGTATGGGTTGGTTTTTACAACCTCCGAGTTATGCCGAGATATCAAGGTTTTTGTAGAATCAAAGTCAATTCTGGTATCATTTTATGTATAAATGGAGTCCAGACAGGATTGTAGTATTGGGGAATAAGTCAACGTTTATCATGATAGAAAGGTTAATCTATATTGAGATAAAAAGATGCTTGCTTAATTCACGACCTCACGACTGTTCATCTCAGGCACGGGGTCATCGAAAGCCCGCAAACTTCTTGCTCTTACACTTACAATATTATTAGAAATTAAATCGTAACTCCGTTTTTTTATTCGAGTAGGAATGTCCTGAGATACACAAACTACAATGAAACGTTTACTATTACCATACCATAAACCATTAGACCAATTGTTCTTGTCGGCACTTATCCGGCTATTACCTAATATTTTCCATGAAAATAGTGATTTATAAGTTTCGGTTCATAATGGCTATATAATCTATGGCTTGGCAACTGTAATCGAAAGGTTTCAGACGCCCAGTTGGAGGCCTACTTTCACAAATGCTTCGAATCGATTTCCATTGTAACCTTTGATTGGAACATTTTGTAAAGGTTAGTCCAAATTAAGGTAGTGAGGTGAAACGTGACAGGTGAAAAATACTCAATAGCGTATAGTAGTGATTAAAGAATAAATGGGATTTGCCGACTATGTATTATTAGCACCTTGAATATATAAATTATATATATATATATATATATATAAATACTATATATATTACTATTTTTATTTATTATGCATTTTGTTTTTGGGAAAATGAAAAACCTATTATGTTAATTATTAAGTTAATTCTGAGGTGAATAGAATTATTCACAAAACAGTAGACTTAATGAGTTTATCTATTCAAACTTGTGTAATTGTAACAATTGTAGAATTAGAATAAATATTATTGTAGTGAGTGTCAAAGTCAACGTTGCACCGCATATAAATTTTAAATACTTGCATCAAAAATACTTCAAGTATAACTTTAATGTTAATAGAAAAGTCCAGTACTATTTTAAAAGAAAAAGTATATTTGCGTCGTTAATTTGAACACATAGTTTCCGTAGATAAGGAAACGGTTGTGTAGTCAAAGTCTACAATAAAAAATAAACATCAGAAGTTAAACTAACCTAATTTAACGCATCACAGAACTCGTATCACCTAAAAAGTTTCAGTAAAATAACATTGTTATAGTGAAACCAAAGTAGAGCAAGCTTTTTCAATGTTCACTCAATGTACTAAAAGGAAATTTCAATGAGGTATTCACAACATTGGCTAAGCTTGGCACGAATAAAATCATTGAAAAGAATATTTTATACGTAGTATTCTGTGACCACTTCTATTAAGCACTTATTCACTGCCTCTCGAGTTAGCGAAATTTCCATTCCTCGCGTTAATACATAAACTATTAAAAAGTACACTTGACGTCTTGAATAACTGTAATAAAAGTTAATTGTTTAAAGCCTCGTATTATTAGCTAAGTACATATAGAAATTATTATTTTAATAAAGTCAGTTCGTACTATTTTTCTGAAAAAGTTCTCTTTTGTTTAATTTTCTTGTATAAAAGTTTTAAATTATTATAAATATCATATTAGTCAGTATATTGACAAACATTAGCGTTATATAGTCTTACAGACTGTGTAAATAAACTTGCTTTTATTAAATTAGTCTAGAATCAAGATGAATAGAACCTATCGATCTTAGTCGCCGATATTGTATCAGTCTTTTAATAAAGATTTAGAATGAAAAATATTTGTAACATAATCTCAGGCTAACTTATTTTACAATTTGTTATCAATCCAACTAAAAATATATTTCAGAAAGCCTTGACTAGACGGACAAATATATATTTTATAACTGAGAATAGTAAATTACATAAGTCATTTAAAGTTACATTACTAATTGTAGTTGTAGATTTGATACGATCGTCCATTGTTGTCTACGCCGTAGCAGAACGATATTCACTTGTTACGAATTCGTAGCAACGTGTTGTAGCGGAAATCGTAGCTGTGCGCTCTATTGGTTACTTAAATGGGAGTATGTTGTATTGTTAAGACGCGATGAGAATTACAATCGCATTTGAACAGCGATCGAGGATTAATCTTGTTTCGAGATGAGAATAAGAATAGGTTTATTTTATATAACTCTTTACTCCCCAGCCTTTGTGTCCAGGGACGTTTTTCTATCTCTTACATTATTGCTAAAAAGTAAGAGAGAGAAAAAATAAAAAAAAATAAATTAAAATCATACTCATTCGTGTTATGCGACTCGCGAGAGAGATTCACCCCGGCTACAACGGTAATATTATATACAATATTCAGTACTGTTTGCCTAAATTCATGTACAATATAAACCTATATGACAAAATTTTGTGTTTTCTTTGATTTTTAATACTAAAATCTTACAGCTAACATACATATTATAAAACAAAACACTTTAATAATATACAAAGCCGAAACATATTACATAGATAAACGCTATACTCGTATATGAAACAGAAAACATAAGTAACTACATTAATTAACTAAAATATTAAAATGATTAAAGAAAACTTAAAATTAATATTAAACAAATGATAGTTATTACTGCATATTTCAGAAAAAAATAGATTGTTACTGCTAAACACAGTTAAAGTCTTCACATCCTCTTTGGTGAGGTAAAAATGTATATCTAGTCGTGTCTAATTTGGTTAATGGGACTTAAGCTACTTAATTAAACTCTAATAATATACATATTAATCACTACGCTAATTAATTATTTTACGGATTGATTAAACTTAATTTGAATAACGAGTATCCGGTACTAATTAAATTTAGTAAGCCTTCTGGGCCACAAAATCATTAAAGTTTTGCCAGAGAACAATAAGTCGTCATCTATTTTCGTTTTTGAAGTTATACTTCTTTTGGCGTGTCGGGGAAAAATTACGAGTTGTTGAGTAAATTTATACGATGCGCGCGCACACCGTCACAAAAAACCGACACCCTGAATATCTGTACAAACGTCGGTAAAACAGTCTGGGCCGCTAGTTGGCGCTTGCTCTGTTTTATCGACAAGTTCCAATGTCTGTCATGGCGTAGTGTTTTTCAGTCGTGTTTATTTAAACCAATATAATGATTTCCGTTTCAATGAGATAAAAAACATAGTGTTTATTGTAAAATATCCTGATTAGTACATATTATATCGTTTCGAAGAAAAATGCAATTCGAAGAGGGAAACATCCCTCTAAAGTTCTCGAAGAAAATTATTACGCCAAAGAAGTATAACTTCAAAGGCATGTGCATAAGTACACACACGTTTTTTTATTGTATTCTAAGCATCGTAAATAATAATACAGTACTACGTCCCTATGATTTATTTTATTTTATAGACAAGTGAAGTTATTTTGAATAAAGGAAATGTTGTAAATGAGAAACGGAGCGAAAGACGCTTTGAAAGTGTCGCACTTTCGATGTTTGGGAAATGGTACGATACTGTTTGATCTTACCTGGTGGTGAGGCAAATGTTCAGGCGCAGGTGTGGGAGCTGGCGGTGAAAAATCGCGTGCGCTGGGGGCGTGGCTGACAGGCAAAACAGGGGCACTAGCCAATGCTGGCTGTGTTACTGGTGCTACTGTTGGTAACTGTGAAGAATAGTTTTTTTTTAATGGATAGGTGATATTAAGTGGTACCGTCTCCCAAAGATACTTGTGTAGCTAGAGGAGTGACGACTGTTTGTATAATATTTGGACAAATAAGATTACGGATATACTACCAAGGGACTTGAGGAAGTATAGCGAGATAGTAGTAAGTTGTAGTGTAATCCACATTACTCCGATAACTTAAAATAATACTGTACCAACCCGTTGTTTTGCTGTATCTCGTATGGGTAGTGTCTCTTCGCTATTGCTTCTAGAAGATTCGGGCGGTGTCAGTCTACGCTGTTCATTCTGCGATGACAATATTTGCATTTCTAGCATTTGTTCCTGTCTTATATCGTCGTTGTAATCCTGAAAATAAAACAAAATTATATTTTTTTAAACTAGAACTCACTAATACTTATAATATTTATTTATTACAGAAACACACATTATCCTTACAGACTATGCCAATATGTTAATGTCGAAAAAAAATTATAGTAAAGTATATAATATTAAACACATAATATACACAATATCGCTACTTCATAGTAGAGTAGTATTCACTATGCGAACATAAAATATGTCGATAGTGTCGGAGACAGCATTCAGTAGGGTCAGAGTCTTTTAACGGGGATCTCTGGTACCTTGGCCTTTGCCGTCGCACATATTACTACTACGGTACTAAGAAACCAGGTTCTTGGAGCACACTTGGGTTGCCCAGTAAAGTAAGACTTCCAGTACATAGTAGGCCAACTGGCGCTTTATGCCTTACAGTCGGTAAAACGAATATCATAAGTTTAGTGAAGGTCAAAAATCATTTATTCATATAGGTAACACAATGTACACTTATCAACGTCAACTCACCGGTACTAAAAATCTTCTTAGTTCGGCAAGTGCGTACGCGATACGGGCGTGGGCTTCAGCTGGTGTCGCGAATGCACTGATCTCCACATGCAACTCCTCTGATAGATGCGAGAATTTGGGATCTCCTGACATACGTAGCTCTTCTTCCTGTTAAAAAATCACTTTCCTAATAAACATTCACTCGTATTTAATAACTTACACGATATCGAGTTACAAACTCAGACAGAAAATATTTTAAAAACACAGTATTTTGCAATAATAGTTCTCAAAGTTTCACTAGTTGACTAGAAACGAATAAATCGATTTTTGTAGAGGGTTTCCGGCGGCGTGGCTAATTCCAGGTGGTATTGCAAGATAGAAAAATATGGGAAAAATTAAATTATGATAATATAATTTTGGAAAATATTAATTTTGATTAGGCATTACCAGTATATTTATAATAACCTAGATGTTCCCTGTCACGTTTTGCTGTAGCACATTGTGATTGAATAGTTGAGAAATGAGAAACAAAACACAGAACTTGTAGAAGAATAAATGAAAAATAAATACAAAAAAAATTATAAGAAAAATCCTTGATGCGATCGGTGCAGAACGTATATAGATATATTTTTCTGTACACTTTTTTTATTTAAAAATCTTACCAAATAAATCTAAAATATTTTCTTTAGATATTTGTCTTTTTTCAAAGTTATCTTATAAACATAAAATAACTTACCTTCTGTCTATCTTTCATGGACCCTCGTCCCAGTACAGCCATTTTGCACATCGTGTCTTCTTGTAAACGTTTAAGAGAGTTGCCTTTTGGACCGAGCAACTTTCCCACGAAGTTAAACTGGGGACAAAATGCGCTATTTACTTAAGTGAGTTAAAGTAACTTCTATAGTTACAACTTAGGATACGAAACATTACAGCTAAGTAAATTAATTTCTAAAACTCAAAGCTGTACTTTGCCACTTAATTCTTATACTAATTATTATTAAAAGTAATTGTTCATAACTTCAAACCATTGATACTTAAAGACAATAAATATTAAAGTAATCTTTGACACTTTTGACACGTTTGACTCTGTAGTCGATTCGTGTTCGGTAGCGGAACGAGTTCACGAATTGTCACGAAACTTGTTTATCATAAATTCGAGTTGCTATGAGTACAGGTACGGTTTCAGTTCAATTGAGCGGTCAAACCAAGCAGAACCCTTTAAAAGGTAGAATCTAATGTCGAAATTAAACGGGTGATTCCAACTCCTGCCCAGTCCACTTTGTCTTACCTACCCACTTTCCCCGTCAATTGTTTTGTCATTACTTTCGTCTTTAATCTATCCCCCTATCTCACTCCGTCATATTATTACGTCCATATTAGAACTACAAAATACCGGTTTCCTCACACCATTTCCGTAGAAGCTCGTGTTTGATGGATTGCGCACTCACTAAGAAAACTTCATTAGTGCACGACCACTTGAGAGTCGAGGCTAACTCTAGTCTACTAATAATTAGTAGCGTTTATAAAATTTTAGTAAAAAAAGACGCAATAACATGTTTAAATATAGGTTATGATACATTGCATACAATGAGAATGAAAATTCATTGTTTTACGCAATAAACTATTAACCCTAAACCATAATTCTCGGTCTTGGACCGGTCAATATTTCTTAGTAGACAAGGCTATAAACATTTCAAGTGACAGGATGAACGTCATTCCGGCCATGCGATCGAATCCAGGGAATTCGTATCCCGTATCCCGTTGGAGCAGTTTATTTCCCGAGCTCCCCTGTGGTTCTGATAATTGGCGGTTTATAAGGGTACGAAATACTTGACACTTTATTACTGTTTCAAATAGAGGTTCGTTGCAAATGAATAAAATTAAGACTCTGTTATTACTAACCCTCTATATTCATTCATCCCATGAACATATTAAAACTGAGTCTTAGATGAACTTTGTTTGATGACGTTTTTTATTTTTTTCAACTATAAAACTAACTTTGTATTCGATTAAAATATTTCAATTTGTCGATCTGTTACAACGGTGTATGATGGTATAAATATTTGAACAGGTATGTTATTAACTTATTGTCATGTTTAAGTTAATAGATTTTGTTGAGTCACGAACGAGAGTGGCTGTGCAGGAGATAAAATAAGTTTTCTTAATAATAATTTAGTTTTACTATTCTGGCTTATTTATCACGGGCATTTCTTGGGATGGGTTCAAATTGAATATCTAATGAAATTGAGTTAATTTTGGACACTAAATATTTATATTTCTTAAAGTAATATTTTTCAAGCACTTTCTTGAAAAATACAAATGAAATGGGAAATTTAAATAAATTGGTTGGCAGTTTTTTTAAATGGCATGGAAATGAATATAGAAAAAACAACTTCAAAGGTTTGATACAACTAATATACAGCGAAGGTGTGTAAATACTAAAGTGAGTTGAAGTAACTATGAGATAAATTATATATATCTGAAAAATACTAGTAAATTTGATCTATGAGCAAATTGGAATGCGACCAAAAAGAAAAATAAGAGGTAAATAGGATCGAAAGCATCTCCGTCACATGTCAACGGGGCAAGAATAAAATAACATTTGCAGACGACACTACTCGTCACTTCCAACTCAATCTATTAGGGACTCTACAAAGTTTAGTCTTGAGGAGGCTTTAGAAAATAGAAAGTAGATGTTAAAATATGCAAACAATTTGAAACTTAAGTGAAAAGGAAATTTAAGTAAAAATCCATTTTTAAATTTTTACAGATTATGGGTAAAATTAATTATGATAAAACGAAAAAGTACCAAATATGTACTTTAAATAAAAAAAACTGTGTGTGTAGAAACATAATACGTAACATTTTACATTTTGTAGACATTTTTAATAAAAAAAATTTTCATAACATTGTATTGGTCAACGGTTTTTATAAAACTTGAAATTTCGAGATCTTTACAGTACAGCTGAAAAATTTATTTGCGTTTCTAATATGCATACTTAAGCTAAAATCAATAAGTCTAAAGGGACGGTTTTAAAGGAGGGAAGGGTTGGCCGGCAACGAACTTACGAGCCTTCTGGCAGTGTGAGTGTCCATGGGCGGCGGTATCACTTAATATCAGATGAGACTCCTGCCCGTTTGCCTCCTATTACATAAAGAAAATTGAAAATTAACATTTAAAAAGCTGAAAATCACTTTATTTCCCGATCAGTTTTATCGAAAACAGCCAACGTCAAAGTGAAATAGATGTGTGTAGTCTCTTATTTCGTTTGGGATAAATCCCAGTAATACCCTGCGAGATCGTTTTGTTTTGCTTGGCAGAGCTACCTCAGCTGTATTGGTACAGGTGCAACAAATTTTCACTAGAATCTGTGCTAAGTCGTCCTTTGTTTGTACCAAATGGAGATTTTATATTTCTTTTAGTTTGTACTGTGATTTATTTTTACACAATTCCTGAATATTTTCCAGAGTTTACGCTTCTTTGGGTTGTTGAATGGAACTCGGTGACTGCCTGATTAGTTTTTTAGTATTTAGTAAAAAATAATAAATTTGTGTAACAAAAGTGTTTCTTGTCCTCTTTTTCTCCTTTATTAGTCAATAATACTACTACTATTATACATCAATTCTATTTTATAAAGAATATAAGAATGTATCTCTATAATTACATTTTCTCAATTATTACATTACATTACATTAAATTATCTCAATTATTACATTTAATGCGTGAGATACTTAAGCTATCTTTTTCGCTTGAATACTAATTTGATTGATATATAACAACTTTGAAAGAGATGAAACATTGCATAAATGAAAAAAAAATATCGGATTGTCAATTTTTATTTACTTATAGCCAGGCCGGGCACACACAAGAAGAAGAAAAGAAAACAAACAAGTATAAGAATGTGTGGCCTCAATAATAGATGCTCAGTGGGACAAACATAATGCTTATAACACAATTGATACAAATGCAACACACAATAGACTAGAAAAATATATTTAATACCTAGACCTACAGAGCAACAATCCGATAAAGTTGCTGAAGCAAGCAGTTTATTTATTTATAAGTTCTGAAACAACGTGTATGCATAAAATTATACAAGAAAATAAGATATCACAAATTTTACACACATACATATCAATGATATTAGAACATAAGCAAGCTAGCAAGGGAAGAAATTATACAGGCAACCACAAAATAACTAAATAGAAACCTCATTAAGAGCATGGTAAACAAAAATTTATATATATATAGTAAATTCTAATTAGGTTCATTACCTTTGGATGATCCCTGACGGGTACAACCACTCGAACGCAGACTTTAACCGGTTTGTCCCTCGTTATATCCAACATCCTTCGTTCTCCACGCCATTCGCCTGGAACAAATGTATAATGTCACTCACATAAGTACAACAAATAGTAAAACTACAGGCAGTGAGTGCTATTTGTTTATATCACCGTCTAACAAAAAACTTTCGTAGGTGTGACAGGTGTTTGAAACGAGTCCACTGCTACTATCACACTATCTCTTTTGGCTTCAACAGTTTCACTATTACATGTAATATTATTTTAACTGTATTCTGTTGTAATTATTTAAAAATAGTTCAGTACGATACGATTAGGGGGGCAAGAAGGGATAGTTGCGTAGAAGTTTTTGGTAAAAACTACATGAGCGAATTTTTTTCTTCCTCACGAGGTCTATTTAAATTCCGCATAAAGATTAGTTAATTCTAACTATTGTAATACTTGAAGGGATGTTTTAGTGTGCAGTAGAAGTGTTGTAGTTTGTAGGAGGAAAATAACAAGATCAGAAGCAAAAAGAAATCATTTATAACATAGCAAACAAGATTTCGTACAAGGATTTTTACAAAAGCATGAAATTATTAACAAACACCCGAAAAGGTCAAAGACAATTAAGTAAAAAACTAATACATATTGTTATTTGTGTACAAATCTATATATTACTTAAAGTGTATTTAATTATTTAATGAACGGTGAAGTAAACGACTGATTTATGGTAGTATACGACAATGAAAGCCTTTTCCCCTTAGATTTATGTTGATTTTATTCATTTTAAATGAGGTCTGAAGATGAAACCGCTAGTTCAATTTGCAATTTATATAAATATCTTAAATAAATGTGGAAATATAGGCCCATCGCTCCTTAATCCATTTACAAACGTCACAGGCTCAGGTTCCACAGGATATCCGGTTAGAGCCGGGAACGCCTCCAAAATTAATAGACTATAGTGCATTGTCTATTCTTACGCTAAGCGGTGGACACACTTTGGTCGATTGCCAAAATTAATTATCTTGAAGCGGGTATTTTAATTTATACACTGTTTATCTATCGTTTATAAAATAGTCTTTGAAAAAAAATGAGCAGTGTTGGCCTAGTGGCTTCAGTGTGCGACTCTCATCCGTATCGTAGGTTCGATTCCGACCAGAAACCTGAGGCCCAGATCTAAAGAGGTTGTGCCGAAAAGAAAATTTAAATATAAATGTGTTTAAATGTAAAAGTATCTGAATTAAGCGCTATTATTATTATTATTTATATTTCCATGCAATCATGCTTACTACGCGATGATGTGAAAGGTCGGGAAACCGGTCTTACACCCAACTCAAAATCGACGACATATGTCTACTTAAAACTAACTACCTACCTAAAAGGAAAAATTGCTAATAAAACAGATATTCAATTAGAGGCAAAGAATAAAATCACCTTTAGTTTATTATTTATTCTATCACGAACTTATATAATACAATATCAAGAGTTTTCAAAAAATGTTCTAGATTTTTTTTTAAACCCGACGAATATTTTTAATATTTTAGTTCGAATTATAATTCCTCATGATGCAGCTTTGAAAGCCAATTAATGGAATAAATTCACCTACATACAACTCATATTATAAAAAATAATATCAGCCTTGGAATAGGACATGTGGGGAAAGCCCCAATAGTATAATAATACCAGTGCATTATATTATTTGGACTCTCAAAATAACAAAATGGACTGGACCTACTGGATAAAAGATAAAACTGGATTAATGTTGCTCAAGACAAAGAGAAATGGAAAAATATGGGGGAGGTTTTTACCCTAAAAGGGGCCATAGTATGTGACTAGACCACTAAAAAAGAAAAAAGAAATGTGACTTAATTTTTTTTTGAATTTATACTAACACAATTAATACTCATATTAAGAAAATATGTAAACTAATCAATTGTTGTATGGATTCATTAATAAAGCTTTAATAATAATAATATTATTATTTGTAAAAGTAATCTTCTAAAATTTGTCTTTTATAAATTTAGGGTACTTCCCTTCCAGATTGCTAAATATCTTTATGTAAAAGGCATGAGCATGAGCTTTTCTTTCTATAAGCAAATACGCTTGAAAAAGTTCTTTGATGAAAGCAAATATCGAGCGGAAACCGGCATGTTTTAGACTGTCTAGGCTTGTCTTTTAAATATAAAAATAATCATTGAAATAGCTGCAATCTGAGGCCAAAACTCTTATATCGGTGCGCCACTGAATTATTTCTTATTTGTTTATAGATACAAACAGATATCGTTGTTAACTGCTACATGAATGTAAATATCTATGCCAGCTTTAAGCGGTACACGTAATATGTTGGGTGTGGGCCAGAGTATATCGGACGTGTTTATTGGTGCTTACTCCTAAACGACGCCTGATAGGACCTAGTAATTAGGAAGGAATTTTTGATATAGTGTTCGGGCTAACTTAGTTTCCACATACTTTAATGGCGCATCCACACATGCCGCCGGCTTATGCCGCCGGGTTTGCCGCCGGCTTACAGACCGCCTTGCATTTACGCTTGCTTGCGTGCCGCAGGTAAAAAATGCATGCCCGGCGGCATGCCCGGCGGCACGGCCGGCGGCCAGGCCGCCGGGCATGTGTGGATCCGCCATAATAAGTTGCAGAGTTTCTTAGCTAAGATCTACACATTAATGCTTCTTCTCGACAGTAAAAATAAAAATGTGTACGTGTACTAGTGTACACACGTAAGAAGTGACCTTTATGACCTTATTTTACGAAAAATGATCTACTATATGCAACTTTACAGAAATTGGTTAAATAAAGTTAAATTAGATAAAGTTTAACAAAAGGCTTTTATTATCATAGACATGAATTCAAATAATACAATTATTTTATTTAACCTTATTACTACTAAGATTATTAAAGAATTTCATTAATTGTATTTACTTGAAGTAATCCGACTAATTTCAAGGTTTTCTCGCGAGACCATTCCATTTCAAACCTTTCAATAAAATATCGGATTCAACCTGCGATCGATCAAGCAATCGGACGTCGAGGCAGAATACGGAATTTCACCCGTCCGCCGTTCCACAACTGAGCGTTTTTAAGGCAGTTTCTGCCGCACACCATCACTATGTGAAACTACCTGTCCACTGAAGTATTTTCAAACCAAATCGACTAAGGGTCCTTCAAAAAAAAGAGCGTACCAATTCTTAAAAGGCAGCAACGCCCGTTTGCCCGCTGTTCTATAAAAACACGCTTTTCTCTTAATGAAACATAAAATTTGAATTTTGAAGAGTATTTTCAACGAATTTGTAATATTTTTAGCGACGCGCCGAGAACAAAGAAATTAACTTATACAATTTTATTCTAAGACTTTTAACCTCGTTACATTTCCGCGTTGCGCGCTGTAATATTGGCATATATAAAATATATTTAAATTCATACAATTAAAATGCATCAAGTTCCTACAAATTTATTGAAATAAAAATAAATAAATCAGATTTCTGTATCTGTTTCATGATCATTTGTGAATCTAATAGACAAGCCGGTTTTCTTACGATGTTTTCCTCCGCAGTTAGAGCGAATCTTAAATGCGCAGCCGGGGATCGAACCTACGACCTCAGGGATGAGAGTCGCACGCTGAAGCCACTAGGCCAACACTGCTCTGTCTAGAAATTTATTTATCTCTACTAATAAATTTGTGAAACCTATATAATAGCGATAATATAGGTATAAAGAATAAATCAAATCGTTTCTTATTATATTATCATAGTCCTGCCATAATATTACTAACGATAATAAAATAGCAGTTTTTTTTATTACATATAAAATAATCTTAAAACATATCTATAAGTGATTAAACTTATCAAAGACTTCACTGAAGTATTTCAGAACCAATTCGACTTAGGGTCCTTCAAGAAAAGAGCGTACCAATTCTTAAAAGGCCAAAGCGCTTGCGAGCCTTCTGGTTATGTAAGTATCACTTAACATCAGATGAGCCTTGTGCCCGTTTGCCTCCTGTTGAATAAGAAACGTATTAAGCCAATATTATCAATTTTATGTTATACATTAACTGTATAACATTGAACTGTCTAATTATCAAATTTTTAGAAGCTCATGATGAATAAGGGAGCGTTCAAGTATTAAGTATCTAACGAATTTGGGGGGGGGGAGCCCTTTTGTAAAACGTTACGATGCGGGGCATGGATTGAATTACGCGTTATTGTTAATATTATTTTCGACTTTCCAGTACTTTACACCACATAATGGTATCTTTTAGGTATAAAGAGACACTAGGTGGACACGAATCGTTTTACTATACTTGGTTACAGTCCGTGTGTACAGAAAAACGTTACGGTGCGTTACACGGGGAGGGTTTATAATAAAAAACTTGAACGCTCCCTAAGCAGTATGCACGATAGTTTAATACCAGTATCAAGCAGATAATTCTTGCTTATAAAGAATAAAACAGGCGTAGAAATGTGTGGCCCATGCCCCATTTTCGGTTGCATAAACAAACTCTATTAAATTAACGTCAAGATTGCAATTTTATTAAGTGCTGTATAAATTTGAATATTACACAAGCAAGTTCATTCAATTAGACTGAAAGACACGGTCTCGAGGTAGCCTAGATAACGTTTATTTGACTTGACCTTAGCAAATAGTTTTGGTAACAGCCTGATCGTTGTGGCTTGCCAACTCAAACATTTGACTTGGAACAGCTGCACGTGGCAATTAAATTAACTTTTTAAATCTTCATTTGTGTTTTTGGCCTTTAATTTAAGGACCTATCCGGTCGCCAAACTCCAAAAAAGTACATTGTTTCTTTCCATTTTTCGTCATCGTTTCTTGAAGTAGGGCGATTGAAAAAATATGTGGTGGAGTTGAGTAGTTTATGTATCCATTTTGAAAGATAGATACACGATTTAAATAACTTCGCTTGATAGAAAAAAATCCAAACATAGCCAATTCTTGACACTTTGAATTCATTATATGACGAAAATGTATATAGAACATGATTTTGAAATTTACACAATATATTTTATCGCAAGCCATCCATTTCAGAAAAAAAAAATTGAAAAAATTACATTAATTTAATGTTTTATATCACTAATTGTTATCACGGGCCGGCGCGCCTCAGTGCTCCAGCTCTCCACTGCGCCCTGCAGTCCACCCCGAGACACTGACACAGCAATTCGTGCTGGGATAGGGCCTTAACGGACTAATCAAGTTATTGAGGTGGGGTATGAAGCTTAATTATAACATATGCTTAATATAACTTAAAATAACCTTAGTTATAACTTTGAAGATTCATACTACGAAAGCGTATCGTATAGATACGCGCAAATTTTGAGCGTATGTATGGTTTTATAATACCAAATAATATGACGTTGAGTGACAATTGACACTACCGAAGACTTTACTGCACTTGCGCTGTTACTTATCAACAATATCCTTTAATTGGGATAATTTAATATAAACAATATTAAACATTGTTTTATTAATATTTTATCTAACACTAGGTATAGTCGCAATACTCCCTTACTCTCTTCTCAATTCTCTTACATTGCGACACGCGCCACTAAATGGTTCCCGCTATATTTGTGATTTTTTTAATGATACTGTATATATACGGGCAGGAGGCTCACCTTATGTTAATTGATACCGCCGCCCATGGACACTCACAATGCCAGAATGCTTGCAAGCCTTTTAAGAATAGGTACGCTCTTTTCTTAAAGGTCCCTATGTCGAATTGGTTCGAAAATACTTCAGTGGGCAGCTGGTTCCACATAGTGGTGGTGCGCGGAAAAACTGCATTAAAAACGCTCAGTTGTGGACTGACGGACATAATGTCATCCTATCTCTGTATTCACTGCTTAGGCAAATGTCAACAAAATTAATTTCACATAGTTCGTTCTGTTAGTTTACGTTAGTTGTTTGTGTTAGCTTAAACTATATTAGAATATTAACACATTATCAAAATATCATCGTTTTAAAGTCAACATAATTGTAATTAATATTTAAAGAATAAAGTTATTCATCAATTTTCAGTAGTCTAATCTATCAGTTTTGTGCATTGATATAACTGGCGAAGCGTACAGTGATGATGATGTCATTCGATAATTTGCATAATAAAAGGGCTAAAAGTTATAGAACATAAATAATAACATACAAATGATAACAGTTTTTAGGTCAAAATGGTGCAAACCGCATCAAAATCCGATTAGAAGCTTTTTCATAATAGGCTTACAAACAAAGGGACAAATATTTATTTAATATCAGGCCTTTAATTTATTTCCTTTATGCAAATTTTTCTTTTATTAAAATTTGTCAAAAATATTAAATATTACTTATTAACTAATTAAATTTTCCTCTCTCGAGTTAAGTTTGGGGGCGGTTTGTGAAGGAATGTACAAATAAATAAAACTCTTTATTTGAGGTTAAGTGTCAACTGTCTTTTAATCGTTTAAAACCTGAGCTAATAACATAAAATCAGAGGTAGCCGGGTTGCTGGGTTGCCGTATGTAACAACGTAGGTAACAACAAAACTAACTTGGTATCTTAAAACTAAGTGACACTTCTTTTACCTATAAAGAATATAAGTGATGTCGACCTGAATGGATATTATTGGAACCGAGAATGTTATATTACAATTCATGAGAGTATGAAAAACTAAAGGGCATAGACTTAGACATAGACATAACATTTATTACTAACAAAAAGGTCTCATTTATTACCAGCTGCTCATGTAAAATGACGTTTTACACTTTATTGGCTACTAATGTTAGATGATTGTTAACATTTGGTTTGGTAATTATTATCTAAAATATATGTAACTAATGTAAGGTTACATAACTCGTAAAGTTAACGATTTACATACATACATAAAGTCCCTTTCTATTAATAATGTACCAACATTATTAGGTTCATGTGTAGCTGATAAATATGTTTTAATAGATTAATTGGACTGAAGTGGTTAAAGGCCCTGAATCTGGAAACTCAATTATCACTGATTTGATCCGGCAAGTGATTTAGCATTGTCTCAGCTCTGTGGTCGACTTGCTTCATTATGAATGAAGCTCACACAGATTAGGAGATAATACTTATCTATAAATGTGTAGTCTGTTCCTAATTCTCTTTATAATAACACCCTTTATGAAAATTTATATCTTTAATCACAAAGCATCTAGTAATCTTTTGTTCTCAATATTATTAAACTTAAAAATAAGTAGTTATAAAAATAGGAAAACCTTTGCTTTCCACTACAACACTGTTTAGCTAAATGAAACATAAATAACGCGGGAAAGTTGTTTGACAATCTTGACATATGGGATTGGAACAGATTATAACTTGTGTAGCAACCCACAGATTAAATATAATATTCGTGAGAACAATGTTTGTATTGAATGTTTTTACCGCTGGGAGTTTTAGTTTGAAGCTTGTTTATCTATTTAATTAAGTATTGCCTCAAATGGATTTATCTATTAAGGCTAAATTTAAGAAAAACATTTTATATACATTTGGCCTGTTTTACAATTAAAAATAGTAAAATTATACTTTAAATGATTAATGTACGCATTAAGTAATTTTATTAATACATAATCTTACTTATTCGTTACGTAATATGTTATATATTTATTCATAAATATGGTGGTAATAGTGTTAGTATTTGTGATAATGAAGTTTACCCTGTGTGATTTCTTCAGTAAATATATATATAAGTATAGAATATTACATAATATATATATATTATATTTTCATGTTTATGAATCTGATGAATACTTAACTAATTAAACTTCGGCTTAGAACTTAAATAAAGTACATACGTCCCTTATCTGAAATCTACCCTTCGTCCCTTCAATGCGGGAATATTGAGATAACTCCGTTGTCCGTAAAGTTTTAAAGTGATACAATCGTACGGGCTTTGTACTAGAAACATTCGTAAACAGAGGCAAGAATTTTCTGATTGTAAAACATGACAGTAGACCAATAAGATAGATAAAAAATTATTTATATTTTTTCGTTTTCCGGCGTAACAGTACGTTACCCGAGAATGGTTTAGATTATATGAGAACAAACATGCATTGCGTATAAAAGATACGCGAAAAGATCTGAGAAAAAGAAGTATCAGATGTAATGAATATATTGGTCCATGTCGCTTCTCCGCCAAAACTGCAACTGTATAGGTAATTTCAGACATCCGAGCGCATCCCGAGTTTAAAACCTTCCATCAACTAGAATTTGCCCAGGGTTTTACGTAAATTCAATTCAAGCACTGCCATTCACATGCAGCATTCCTGAAACTTCGTTTCCGGTACTATTGTATATCACGAAAGAAATAAATACAATACAAAAAGTTTATATGTATTCAGAGCATCTGTATAAAAGTCAAATGTTGCGTGCATTATTGGGAAAGATGCTGCACGTTTCGTATTTAGACCATAAGTTTTGTCAACAATTATAAGTAACTGTTCTTATTATTATGACATTATGGTAATTAATATGACATTTCCATGCCTATTATATGGCTGATTGTGCGGTTTTTTTATAACGAATCACTCTGAATAATTTTAATACAAACTATATATAAGTTATTTATTTAAAAGTTCTATTTATTAATCACTAAACAAACACCTTTGCAAAAAACTCAGTTCTGTATCGCGCAGCCCGGCCATACAACGACCACTATTTAAGCGTTGTTTAAGCATTTGCGGAATATGCTTAAAAAGACAATTAACAATATCCATAGCGCAAAATCATCTGTACCATGAGCACACTCCACATACCTACAATCTACATCCATCCATTCCATCTTTAGCTATATGTTTATTATAATTGTTTTTGTTGTATATAATTTATGTTTGTTGTTACGAACTAAGAAACCAACAAAAATTGTGTGGTTGGTACGCTTGTGAGGTTACTACATATTTCGCTTTGCAATACATGCATTATTAAAAGGGAGGTATTATAATTGTTAATGAAAAATATGGCAGACAATGGTCAAAGATGCAGGTCCATTTTAAAATAGGTACGTAGTCTAAAAAAATAGTGCTAATAAAAACATGTAAATATCAAATAGTACGTATATAAGTAATTAAACCTTCTAATAGACTAAACTTAATCCATCTCAACATCGCCCATACACACGATACCGTTGACAATAATTGATGGTTTTAACCTACCCACGGTCTGCTTCAATTAATGACCCTAATCAACAGATGAAGCATCTTGGTAGAAATTTTGTACTTTGAATATTGTTTGTCAAGTAATTAAAATTAAATGATTATATCTTTAAGGATGATGTTGTAGTAATTATATTTTGATTGGATTGGATTTCCGTAATGTTCATTGTAAATGTAATGATTTTTAAAGTTATTCAGCTAGTGTACTTATAAAGTTAAGGTTGAAGGTTTCTGGAGGGAAATAGATGGAGAATCTAAGAACAGATCCAAATGGAAAGTTCAAGAGGAGGCCTTTGCCCAAAAGAGGTTGCAGAACACGAAATAAGTAATAATTATTTATCTATTCCTTGTAGTAGTTTTAGTAACAATTATTCTTATCTTTTTCATTTATTATATACTTTTACACACAAATCTTCCAAGACTTCTTTACTTACACTGTTCATTTTTACCATTATTATTTTCTCAACTATGATTATTATTACATTATTTTTCTTTTATTGCGTCTGAGGCGCAAACTAACTGTTGTGCTCTCTGGCAGCGCCGTGGAACACGTCTGATAATAACTTGTGAACGTCAAATAATTAATATATATGAAATGCTTCTAATTTAACATTTACTCTTCGTCAAGGTCGAGTCAAGGGAACGGAAGAGAAGAACTGGCAATAAACAATCCCGTTGTACAGCCACAGGGGACAATGTAATACTTTAAAATGAAGTTTTACAAGATAACTTTAATCTAGTCAAAATAAGCGAAATAAACCCTGTGACATTTTTCCTTTTTGGACGTTATTAAGGTCGGTGACCTTTCATAACGATATTGAAATGTCAAGCTTGCAACACTCGCTATCTCATATTACAGGCACTTCATCGCTGCATACTTGGATGTTTTCCAATGCCCACTTACTTTAAGCTTTTCTATACACTGATTGATTAATGGAAAGATATATTATGTACTGAAATAAAACACTTGAAATACTGTAGAATGTCGTGAATTTATATGTTTAACGATAAATTGTTCTTTGAAAGGTTTATTTTAGTTTCGGGTGTACGAGAATTAATGTTTGGAATAATGGCAATTTTTAATCCGTCTGTGAATTGTTAAAAGACGAAATATATTTATGTATTTGATTATATTCCTTTGTTTTTCAACATACGGAGGCTCATCTGATGTTAAGTAATACCGCTGTGGAGGCCGTTCAGTACACCGGACCACACATTGACTAACGAACCCAAAGGGTTGACGGAGATTTGGTAATTCTCAAGATATGAGGTCAGCAGATTCAATTCCATACATTATTTTAGCTATTGTACTCTCATACTGTAAAATATATTTATCAAACAGTGGCGCTACAATATTTAAGTCTTAGCTTCAAATTTAGATGACCATCCCTCACTGAAAGAGGAAAATATAAATAAAAAATATTGCCCCGGGTGAGGATCGAACTCACGACCTTAAGATTATGAGACTTACGCGCTGCCTACTGCGCCACCGAGGCCATTGGTGACACCGCGAAATTTACTGATTGTATGGAATGTGACATTGATTTGCATAGTCGACTTGCAAAAACATTTTAAAGGTTTAAGAATCGGAAGAATGGTTAGTGCAAACTACCACTTATTAGTAAAACTATGAAAAGTTTTCGACACGATATTTAAACAAAAGACTCACGTCAAAATTCAGTATATTGAGAACATACAGGGGGCCATACTTAGAGCTAAGTTTCGAATAGAAATCTTACGCTACACTGTACCACTAACATTTTTGTTTGCATTTTGTAGATTAAATCACCGCAGCGTTTATTTTAATTTGAAATACTCACATTATGCGGAGGAAATATTTGTATGTTTGGGATGTTCGCAAGGAAAACTCAAATTATTTTGTTTTTTCCTATAGCAATGCTATATCCGTAATCAACATAGGCTATATTCAAAATATTTTTAAAATAAATATCCAACCGTGCGAAGCTGGAATAAGCTGAGTACCTACTAGATAGAGTATGTGATACGAAAATAGTCTATACATTTGACTAACACGAAACATGACGCTTTGAATACACAAACATACGTAGGCTTCGTAGGAATCGTAAGGATATTCGAGATATATTTGAAAGTAACATTTTCACATAATACAGACATATAAATAAATAATAAATGTTACCAGAAAACAACTTAAAAAGGTGTTTTTGTGTCGTATATTACTTATTCAATTCTATTTCGGGCTGGTACAGTTTAACAACGCACGGTATGGTGTCTTTTTAAACTGACTATTTTTTTTAAATATTAAATTAAAATTTAAAATACCCCCAAATGAACACAATTTTTTAAGGTTACCAATGAATGAATGTGAATTTTGTTCATCACACTGGTATTTATAAAAATTGAAAGGAACACTAATTCCTATGTTATATGTAATAAAAAATAATTTGTTATACTTACTATTAAATAACGGTTTTAGAACAATGTCTAAGCACAAAGATCATTTTAGTTATTAGATTAAAACCAACACGGCCCTAGCGTGCTCCCATTTCAACAAAAGAGATTTCAATGTAAAATATAAAACGCTGTAACTATTTGAACAAAGGGCTACGAATACACTACCCAATGTTTGAGTTTGTAACGTTACATTCAACACTTCTCTTTTTCACTAGTTCAAAAAACCCGCCGGCAAAAATGAATTCAATTTTATTAAAGATTTTTGCTTTTTTCACTATAAAAAATGTGTTTATTTATTTGAAACTATTCATTATAATATGTTAGATTTTCTACTAGACATTCCTGGTTTAGGTTACTCATTTGATGAGATTACTGATTAAATATATACATACCGAATTATTATATATATAAGTCGATTCGAGTATTAAAGCTGCTGATGTCAGCAAGATACTTATGTAGTGTAATAATTTCGCGATTATATCCGCTAAAGAGTTATTAAATGTGAATTCGGGGGGGCATATAGGCTCTCGATGCATCTGGAGAGTGGACCCATATAATATAGAACCTTATCGGCCAACAAAAGTATATGTGACCACAAGAATGTAAGTGCGTGCTCCTATTTCACCATGCCTCCATCTAATAGAGGACGAATCTTTGTTTTTAAATTACTTTAATATTATAAATTACTTAAGATGTCATGTGGAACGTGGTGTAATGGTTGCAGCTCCTTACAAACATTGTGTAAAACAAAAAAACATGGTTATTAAAAAGAGTGGCGGAGAGTTTAATGCCAGTTCTTCTCTTCCGTTCTACACCCTTGATTTGAGAAATGGCATTAAATGTAAAATTCGAAGCATTTAATGTATATATTTCTTTTTTGACGTTCATAAGTGTACATTATGTTACCTATATGAATAAATGATTTTCGATTTTGATTGATTTTTTTATTTTGATATAAGTAAATGAGCCTACTATGCCCGACACAGTATACATGATCCGGGATCGAAAACATCGCCTCAGGATCAAAAAAACACTCACAAACTACAATTATTATCGGTTTACAATTCAATTTCTACATATAATGATTGTAGCAATAAACGCGGACTTTCAAACGATATAGTTAGTTTCATTTCAGGGTTTGCTACGCAAGCTATAAAAATCACGATTGAGTCACGAAGTATACTTCGCTTCGACAAAATTTCAAAGAAACTTCTCGATTAGACAGTCGTTCGCGTCGATTCTCGCCGCAAATTGAAAGACAAACGAATATCTTGGATAAGGTTTGATGCTATATTTCAACAAAAAATAAAACAATTGAAAGCCATGACTAGAATGTGAGATGGATTCCTTTTTACGTTTTTCGGTTGTTTATTTCAAAAAATGTTAAAAAAATAGTTTTTAACTGTATTATTGTTTTGCTCATTTGCCAATAGCAATGTTGATTGTATTGCTATTATTATTTCAAACGTATTAGATTTACCTCATTAAATATTTGAACGCCCACGCTTATACTCGTAATGGCTCTCTATATCTTTCAGACAACAACTATCAAGGACTAAATTAAATAGGATTACAATGTATTTTTGCATCGATTTCATTGCCCGAGAACTCAAAATAATAACCTCTTGGTAATAAGCCCCTATATTATCCAACCCTTTGGTTTTTGTGTTTCTGATTTGTCACGTCTGAAAAGCGATTACAATTCTAGCACCTGTCGTCAATATTTTCAAGTGTAAATAAGGATTTAAAAATGAATATAAAATGGTTATGCGAAAAGAAATTAATTAAAATCTATTCACATTAAAGCTATAAAACAAAATTATCGTTTGATTTAATAAATGTTTTTTTTAATAGTGTAAGGCTGTAAACGAGCCTATGGGCCGCTCAAAAAGAGCAGACATCGCAGCTTATGTACATCAATTTTATTTGGTGCGTTTGCCAGCCGTTGAGAGAGGAGTATACTCTTTGTTTAAAATTACTAAATTACGTTAATTTAGTTTATAATTTCCATAACTCTATATTTCAATTGTTTTACAGCAATGTGGTCAGTCTTTCGCTTTAATAAATTCTCGCTTATATCTTCGTAATTAGTTTTATTTTACCACGAAGTACTCGCAAAGTATGACTTCATTAAAAATAACTTACTATATTAGTTGTAAAAGAAGAATGAAAAGCCTGCAGTTCATATTGGTTACACAAGCACATTTTTAAGTCTTAAAAAAATATGGACTCTTTTGTGACACTTACACTACTCTACGGCTATCAATCATGGCCTATCACAGCTGAAATAATAAAGAATATATAAACAACGATCAGCAGTGAGCACCGTGAGAAATGAGCACGTTAGGCTTGAATCTGAGAAACAGTATTAAATGTACAGCAATACTAAACAAACCAAAAATTAAAGACGCAGTTAAAATGGTGTGCGCTGACATCGCGTTGGGCGGGGCACAACAAGAACGTGCGACAACCGATGGACCGAGAGTGTACTGCACTGGTACCCGTGCGAGGCTAGGCAGATGACATCACCGCTGATGCCGGGGTCACCTGGCCAAGCCTGGTCCACGACAGACACGAGTGGAACCGGATGGAGGAGGCCAATGTACAACAACAAACCAAAACCTGACAATGCAAGCATATGATGGATCATAAATGTTTATTGTATTTTACCTGTTAAACGATTTTTTTAGGATCCATATAAATGAACATTCAATATTCATAATTAAGTTTTGGAAATAAAGACTCTTGATATATATATTATACTAAAACTCACGTATACCAGCCCCAAATAAACCACAAACACTATAATGATAACAGTTTCTGTATTGATTATGCCTTTATGGCCGACCCTTGGGTCAAATGTATACAAAGGGTCCCTTTGCCTTTAGAAAATCATTGTTACGTATCATAAAAGATTCTTTTTACTATCATGAATTAGTTCTGATAGTATTTAAGGTACAATAGAAAGTTATGAACTAATTTAATTGATATTTCAGTTTCAATACATTAAATGCATCAGCAGAGTTACTCTCGTTGAGCGTGTGAATCTTTATTCTCTCTAAGGGAAGACTCAGAAACGAGACTTAGCGCTAAGTATTATTGAACATTTAGATTATACAGTCAAAATCTATTATAAAGACCTCGAAGCGACTACTCATATTTGGTTGTAAAAACCGATAGTCGGAACAGCCGATGACGTTATTATTACTTTGTTATATATTATTATAATATTATGTACATATAATTGAATGTGTGATTATATTAACATGTATAAAATAAAACTAAATTTTATTTCTTTCACATGAAAATTTTAATAAAAAAACATAATGTACATATAAATATAATTTTTCTACATTAACAAAATCTGTTATTTTTTTATAAGGCCGTCTAATAGAATTCAGCCGGGACCTTTGATTTTGGCCAATATAACCGGTATGTTGTTCTAAACTATGTCGTCGTAAACGGTTTTGACTGTAATTATTTCTTAAATAAGGTGTACGGGCCGTTATGATAGTGGTTCAAACTCAGCGTACCCACAACAGCTTGTTACTATCAGTAAGTTAAAGTCTAGAAAATCAATAGACACATTATTACTTTTAATATTTTTTTTTTATAGAATAGGGCGATAAACTTGGCGACTTTATTAGTCTCAAGAAACTGGCAAGAAACTCTCCGCCACTCTTATGTTTCTTGAAAGTTCTTCTGGCCCGCTCTACGCCCTTGACTTGCGAACTGCCCTGCGATTCTGTAACTCACTTTTCGAACTCACAGAGCGGTTTTCGCATCGGCGGTCGCTCTCAAATCAGTCGTGAACCAGTCATTTTATGAATTTAGCATTCTGAAAAGGAGCTTGTAGTTTATTGTTTATCAGAATGCCAAATCATAAAATGACTGGTTCACGACTGATTTGAGAGCGACCGCCGATGCGAAAACCGCTCTGTGAGTTCGAAAAGTGAGTTACAGAATCACAGGGCTGGTAGTAAATGTAAATTTATATTTATTCTGTTGACGTTCATAAGTGTACTTTACCTGTTTGTATAAAGTTATTTTGTGTTTGAGTACCTGCGCATTTATTTCAGTAGCATAAAAAGAAACTCATTTCGCTCGTTTCAAAATATCTCTAACAATTTTTGCAAAGTAAAGACTTTTAAAGAAATTTGTCACTTTAAAAGCAATTTCCTTCTCAAGTACGAGTAAAGCGAAGTCTCACAGTTACAAAGGTTTTATCCAAAGGAACGCTTTTATTCGTTATCTTTATACACTTAGCAAACACACTGAGGACATTCTTGAATGAAAACCATTCCGAAATTAGGGTTATGTAAATGACTTTTAAAGTAATATTTAATAGACTTCGCTGTTAAGTTTTGGTTTTACTTAAAGCCACACACGAAGTCGAGGCAGAATACGAATTTCCACCCGTATCACTCGTATCACCCGCCTGTCCACAACTGCCCTGCGACTCTGTAACTCACTTTTCGAACTCACACAGCGGTTTTCGCATCGGCGGTCGCTCTCAAATCAGTCGTTAAACAGTCATTTTATGTTCGAAAAGTGAGTTACAGAATCGCAGGGCTGAGCGTTTTTAAGGCAGTTTTTTCCGCGCACAACTATGTGGAACCAGCAGCCCACTAAAGCATTTTACTAAAGTCTCAAAGTCGGCGACGAGTTGAAGGTGAAGGTGCAGTTTGAACAGAGATTACACAAAGGAAAACGTGTGGAACCCAGGTTTCCGTGCGGAGTCTCCTTGCGGGCGTCCACCATCGTAACATTTAGCGTTCGGTGGTGGACGTACAGGCTGCCCTCCGTATTCTGGGTAACTTGAAAACTTGTACTTAGTGTCCATTCAAAGAGCGTACCAATTTTTAAAGGCAGGCAACGCACGCGAGCCCTCTGGCAGTGGTAGTGTCCATGGGCGTCGATAAAACTTAACATCATATGAGCCTCCTGCCCGATTGCTCTCTGTTCGTACAACGTACAGCCAGACAAAATAAATTTTAATGTTTCGTTTATAGTTTCTTCAAAATAATTAGATTGAATTTGAAACTATGACTTTTGACATTTAATATATACAACTCATATAGTATTTCACGATATTAACCATGGCTAGGATTTCACATTAACTTCTCTGAACACAACATTAGGAAACTGGCAAATTTTATCCAAGACCATTTGGTAGCATTTAATACGGACCAGTTCAGATAATACAACTTTTACTACAGCTGTGATACTTTTTGACATTCAACACCTTTTGTTCAGTCATCGTGACCATTCACGCTTAAAGCACGCGAAACGTCGGTTAAATTTAAAATTATGTAGAATACTTGTAAATTTATAATAAAACATAACTTCAAATCCGTTAAAAAAGTGTTTTTCTACGGACAATTTCGTTATTCTTACACACAGTGAAATATAAACAAACTTTAGTCCGTTTGCCGATCCCTACAAAGGTCTCCCGAACCTTCCATTCTGCTCTTACTGGCCCTCTCTTGACCAAACCTTGCCTGCAACCAGTTTTTTTTCACAATCTTTTAGGTACAAACTCCACTTATCAGCTCCTCGCGAGGTGTGTCCTGTCTATCTCCACTTGCCCTTTCGAATACTCTTTGCAATGTTGTTCTCCGTTACTCTTTGTCAAACCACAATTTTTTGAGCCCAAGTTTTGCAGCCGTAAAAAAACCGTCAAGCAGGCAGAATGCATGTGTGATATAGTATTTTTCTTGATGGATACCGAACCGAAAACCGAGATATAACTCGGTTTTTCATAATTTATTTTAGTGAGCAATATTTCTTCCACGAACTTGTTATTCTATTATCACAGATACAGCTGGATTATTTTTGTAAAAAAAGGCGGGCTCGAATAACGATTTCGATAGCGTATGTCATGTTATTATTAAATCAAATAGTTATTTATGGCAGTCTTTGTTTGATTACGAGTGTTAAGGAGCACTCGAAACGCCAATTAGAATTATAATAAAATGTGTTTATAATAAATTCTTTTAAATGAACTCGCACAATAACTCTGTGATGTTAATAAAAACGTAAATACTACTTCATTACACCATCTTTAAATAAAAAGGGTAAGAGTTGTTAAGGTCTTCCAGAGTCCCATTACCAGAAGGCGCCACGAGAGGTCGTGACATGCAATTTGTTCTCAACTTGTGCTTGTTAGCGCTATTGTGCTGTAAACTGTCTTGACACTTGACTAACTGTCACCCGAGGAAATACAATAGATATTCTCCTTAGGTTTTCTTTCATTGTGACTTCTGGATTTATCTTTGATTGAAATAATACTAGATACTACCCACACAACTTTGTTCATCTATTAAATAAAGGGTTAAGTTATTATTACTAGGATACTAAGTACATTACATATACAAATATATTAGCAATTTTTTTCCTATTCGCCGATTTAAACATTAGTTAAGATTTTAGTGTAAATACAGTAAATTTTCTAATTAAAAGTATTTCATAAAAAATAAAAATTTCTAAGAATGAAGAGCAAAAACGTTTTAAGATTGTTTCACTGTTTAAACATAATTACGAACGACTCAGTAACCGCACATTACAACGGTAATTTGGACGAATGTCTAGAACGTAATAGTTTATTACCACTCTTTTCGCAAAAATATGACCGACAGACAGATATATTATGACAACTCTTTATTTGTTTTTAAACGGTCGCGTTAACTTTTATAATTATCTAATATATAAAATTCTCGTGTCACAGTTTTCGTTGCCATACTCCTCCGAAACGGCTTGACCGATTTTGATGAAATTTTTTGTGCTTATCCGGTATCTATGAGAATCGGCCAACATCTATTTTTCATCCCCCTAAATGTTAGGGGTAGTCCACCCCTAAATTTTTATTTTTATTTTTTAGACAAAATTTTAATTTCTATTTTTTTATGATACAGCATTAAAAAATACATACAACCCCTAATTTTCACCCCTCTACGATTAACCCCTATTTTTTTATTATAAATGATATACATGGCAAAACGACGTTTGCCCGGTCGGCTAGTTTAAATATAGAATTATAATGGTAGAATTATAATCTAAACTATAAATATCTTTATGGTTTTTGGGATATATGTCAGGAAAGTAAAATAAGGTAAACGAGTATTCATTGCTAACATTGCATTGTGCACAAAATATTTCCCGTAGAATAAAGACATCCTTGTGGTTTTTTTGTAATAAAAAGTTTTGCAATACAATTTCTGATACATATACGGAATATATATTGTTATTTTAGACGCCATGAGGAGCTTGGTGCATAAGTTGCAGCTCCTTACAAACTTTCTAATATACTTGGCTTGGATAAAAATGCCATAGATATTATTGCTCGTTCTCCGGCAATAAATATAAATTTAAAGAATTTAATTTTTTTATTATTATTTATTTTTTAAGTGTTACAATATATTTATATACATGAGGTTTAAATTTTAAGGGAAACAATGTATGTAATGGTTCATTAAATACAAGTTTATGGGCATTTTCACGAAATTTGTTTCACCAAAAAGTTTCGATTATCAGACGCATCCCTCTGGTTTAATTAACATCTTTACGCAGAAATTAAATAAATACTATTATTTTAAAATATTTGCCTTTAGTTCAAAATCATAAGCATGATTGGTACTGATATTTTTATTTTGTTTCAATTTTTTAATATACTTGAAACCGGTCCCATAGATAATATTACCTAAATTGTGAGTCAATTTTTAGTTTATATAAGCAAGTGCATAGACCTTTTATTTCGTACAGGCCCTCAGGGAACGAAGGGGTCTTAAGAATATCTGAGAGGCTTTCCAATTTGCTGCTCACTTGCTGTATCTGGCGTTTCGCCAACTTCCATACTAACCGTCAAAGTATAACTTGACCAATAATAACCGGCTTGGTTTCCGTATTATATTAACTAGAAACTAAGGACTGGGCACACGATCATAATATACATTAAACAATTAAATCAAAATATCATTTATTCCTGTAGGATATGTGAATGATCGTCGGAACTAGCAGTTCTCAAATCAAGGACGTCGAACGTAGGAGTAGAACTGGCATTAAACTAAATATAATATAACGAATATAAGAAAATGCTTACATTTTCTTTTGGCCATCCTCAAAATTCCTTTATATGTGATAAACTAATCAAGAACGATGCATAGTTATGAAATTAGCTTTAGTTAATGTATGATTCTAAATGGATCTATGGTGAACTCACCAATGTTTGCTTATGAACACGCATTAGGCTAGCAAAATTCATGATTTCATCTCTCATTTCACGTCTCTCTCCGCCCGCTCTAGTGAAACACGCTTGCCTGAAGTTCGCCTGAGATGACACGGACGATATAGTGTTTTTCGCGGAACAAAAGTAAACGCCAAGTGCTTTTAATTTAAATAAGTCGTAAAATATACAATATTAAAATGGCTAGTTACCGCTCTCGGTCAAACTACTCCCTTTTTGACTCGCCATGATTGAATAAAAACTAAATTAGCGGGTTAAAACTGACTGTGTTTTTTTTGTATCGAGAAATGTATTGTGTTTTAATTAGAGTCAACCATTGAAATTATATTAAAGGATCAATACATATTTTTCGTTTTTAATTCAAGCATCGCATACTCAGATAAAATCAAATCTACGATAAGTGATTTTGGTTAGTGCCCGCTCTTATCTGTTAACTCTTTTTATGAGAGACTCTAAGTACGGTTGTTACTTTGAATGGAATCAAACCGAGATAAACCGACACCAATGAAGTATGTAAACTTTTAGCATTATAGATAATAGTTAAAATTGGAAATCAGGATTAAACCAATATTACCGTGACAGAATGTGGTGAGCCACAACGTCACACGTTACTATGCGGTCTGTTTCAAAACGATTTTAAAATTGCTTATAAATTTGATAGAAATGTGGTTTTATTTATAGTAGAATAATGAGGCATTGTGGTTGAAGATTTTTGATAAAAATGTAGTATTTTTTATTATTTTAACCTAGGACAATCTACAATCATGAGAGCATTCAGATCATTATTTTTAATAAATTAATGTAATTGTGTAAACAGTTATATTTTTAAACATCATATAGTTAGAAGCGAAATACAAACATAATTTTAAAATTTCCTTTATATTAAGATATTAATTATTATATAGATTACTAGTTTTACCTGGGGACAAAATCTAGTAGATTTTCAGAGAGATTTTCCAGCTTGAACTATGCCGGGAAACACCAATCGGCGAACAACTCTTGATCCATATTAAGATGGATGAAGCCAAACTGCAGTTTTATTTTATACCTTTATTCAATTAAAGGTTGTTGCACATCTCTTAATTCCTCGCTTGAACTTAAAAATGTTTCATAATCATTGAAACGGGCACAATCTTACAGAGTCAATTTAAGGAAATTGAAGATTTTTTTTGACATAAAGGGTTAAATGGGCCGGAGTCAAGCTGTGTTTATGTGATACCGCCACCCCTGGACACTCTCAATGCCAGAGCGCTCGCGACCTTGTACGAATTAGTACGATTTGTGAATGAAGGACACTAGTATAGGATTTTCAGTTTTTTAGTTCCCCATGATACGAAGGGCAACCTGTACTGTACTATTGCTGCACCACGGTTGACGGAATCTCTGCACCTTCACCTTCAATCCGTCACCGACTTTACAGAGTCACCCTCCAGGCCTAATGTAGGAGTCGTTCCTTGTAAAATACACTTTCCTGACAGCCCGCAATTTCCGGCTTAATTTTGATTCTTATGTCTCGCGTATCTTTTTTTATAGAAATAACATAATAAATCTCTTTTATGTAAGTTCAATACAATGTCGCACCCGAGTCCGTTATTTTTTATGGTTCACCGGTCTAAGACACATAACAATATACTCGGGTAGGATTTTTATTAGATAAAGATCTAATAAAAATCCTATCCCAGTATATTGTTGTCTTAGTCTTACGCCTTTATATTTAGTTTTTTTATGATTGTAGGCGGCTGAAGTAAATTTATTAAAAACATCCATTAACTCACGTCAACTTACCTGGCTGTTTTTTTTGTTTTTTAATTAGATTTAATCTGTATTAAGACGATCTTATAATATGTCAACCATCAAAGGCAATGACTAATGTGTCAAATAATTTTTGTTTTATACAAACGGTTAATACGAAGTTGATTAAAAGGCTCGATATTTGCTATATCTGATAAAGTATATAATTATCATAATTTAATACTACACCACTCATTATAATCCAATTTTGGTACCTGAAACGTGTAGGAAGTGAAGTGAGCTACACATGACTATATTAACATGTTCCTCACTTCACTTGTCAATCGATGTTTAATATTGTACAATTAGAACTAATATAATCAAAAACCATCATTATCATAATTTAATGTAGTCCTGATTTTTGGCGTAAACATTTTTGGAAATCCTATAGATTTAGTGCACGGCCAGAGTACAGACAGCATAACAAGCGAGATTGCGGCACGCGGTCTGACATTCCTGAAGTGTGGACAGACAGGCCGTTTGTTGGTGAACTGCGACCACACCCTTGATAAATGTTTAGACAAAGCATAGCAATGTCTACACTGTATAAAATAGGGTCGTATTTCGCTTTTCTGTTTCACATTCTTTTAATTTACGGACTTTTGATGCAAGTTTTCTATTATTTAGATTTATGATTAAACTTTCGTTTCTTTGTCTAAAATTATACACTTTTTGAAGGCCTCTTAATTTTCAAAGACATTGGCAACCCTATATTTGTTTTATAAATTATACAATAGTTTGTTTTTATAATAATACTTTTTTTTAAATAAAAAACTGTATAAGCCATAAATTGCTAAGCCCATTTTGTTATCCGTCTGTCTGAATTTTCGCGATAAACTCAAAAATACTAGACAGAGTGATAAGGGTCAATTGTCAAAATAAAAAACCGTCACACAGTTTAAGATAATTCAGATTATAAATTCTCATCACAGATAATAGAGATCTCACTCAAACATTTATAAATGAATCGTCTACAGAAAGTCAAACTTTTAGTTTACATTATCCAAATTATCCAATTTATAAAGCATTGTTGAATTTATTTTTATGAAATTCAGTTCAAAATGGAAGATACCTAGATTTTCCCTGGTCTCATCTTCTCTCTTACCAATATCGCATTATTTAATATATCCTGATATCTACGCAATTCATTATGAAACACGATAACAATGTAATAAATGTATCTTCTTTCGAAAATATATTTTAGCGTATTTTCTTTAATGAAATATTTCGGTATTGCGATATGATTCTCAATAACGCTTATTAAATATCCGATATTGCTCATCTTGTTAAAGAATTGTACCTACTGAAGACGAGTGGAACCATCTTTCATTTCGTAATAACTAGATATTGTTATAGAATTCAAAATCATTCATTTATATAGGTAACAAATATATATAAAAATGTACACCTATGAACGGCAAAAAATAATGAAACGCTTCTAATTTTACATTTACTGCCAGTTCTCAAATCAAGGGCGTAGAACGGAAGAGAAGAACTGCCAATAAACTCTACGCCACTTTTTTTAATCGCCAAGTTTTTTGTTATACACGGAAGGAGCTGCAACCATTACACCATGTTCCACATGACATCTTAAGTAATTAATAATAATAAAATAAATTAAAAACAAAGACTTGTTCTCTATCAGCAGGAGGCATGGTGAAAAAGAAGCACGCACTTACATTCTCGTGGGAACAACACGTAAATACATAGTCGAAATAACAAACATCTAAAGTGAATCAAGTTATGCTTAGTTTGTTTAGATTTACTAAACTATCTATGGATCTAAATCTAAAATCAATTTGACTACGATTAGTAGTAATAGCACAGCCATCTTAATAACAAATAAAAAGGAAAGGTTTATGTTAAATAACTTTAAAAAAATTAAGGAGACAGAAATGTACCAGCATCGCGTCCCTGGTTGTAGCCCTGGTATCTGATTAATATGCACAATTAAAAGAATTATCTGTAAAAAGAACCGTCATAAATCAAATACTTATAAATGAAATGCGAAGATGAATGGCGGATTTAGTTTTGTGGCCTGTTACGGACAGTCAAAATAATAAAAAATTATAAATAAGACCTGTTGGTATGTTTATGTATTAGTAGTATTAGTTATATAAAAGCAGTGTTGGCCTAGTGGGTTCAGTGTGCAATTCTCATCCATATCCATCGTAGGTTTGATTCCCGTCTGTGCACCAATGGACTTTCTTTCCATAATGCGCATTTAACACGTTCAAACGGTGAAGCAAAACATCGTGAGAAAACCGTCTTCCCTTAGACTCAAAAAGTCAACGGCGTGTACTAAAAACGTGTCATACGATGAATTAGATTAAGTTAAGTTATGTAACTTAAATAAGTGTTTATATATTATACTGGGTGTCAGCAATAAAGCCTTAATAATATGTAATAATAATAATATATACAAAAATGTATGCTATGGAGAAAGATAATTTTTTTTTGTCAGTCATATCGTTATTTACATTACTGTAAAAATTTAATTCCCTGGATAGATAAGAATGAAAATTAAAATAGAAGATCAGAATTACAATGTCTCGCGTCAGTAATGGTCACTAATTACCAAAGGGAGCTCGACGCTCCAATAATCCAATCATGAAAAAGCATTCAAAGATGAAAGATATGACCCTACCCTTTGAAATGGTATTACTAGCTTTGATGAATTTTCTATTTTTTGTGGCTGAAACCCGGAAGGTTGATTCATGGAGAAACTATAATTATTTGCGCATCATAAGAAAAATCAATGAATAGAACTTCTAGAGGTCTTATTTTAATAAATGTCTTGGTAGATTAATAAATCTTTTTCGCTCTTCGGTAAAATTTGGTCCATATTTCAAAAATTTCGACATGGTTAGTTTTTTAAAATTAAATCACATAATTCCAACTTCGTGAACGCTCCTCGCTGTTAGATTTTAGACGGCATCGTGTTTACTTTACGCTAAGCTACTGTAAAGAACTCCTAATATTTGCTTTTCTAACAGTTTCAAATGAAAACCTTCCTTAGCTAGTCGTTTATTATACGGATAAACTTGTACTTTGCAAGGGATTTTAAAAGCGTCATGATGCTCCTAGTCCTAGCTTATAAGACCGATAGTAAAGTACGGCGGTCAGATTAAGTACTTAGCCTTCTTTGTGGATCACACCATAAGACCGTCAGATAAAATCAAAATGTGTGCCAAAAGCTTGTCTAAAACAAAGATTTAAAAAAAAATATGTAAAAGAACGGCACCTCATGTTAAGTGATACCATGGACGATGAAGTCACATTGCCAGAAGGTCCGCAACTGTGTTGCCGGCCTTTTATGTATTGGTACACTCATTTCTTGAAGGACCCTAAGTCAAATCGATTCGGAAATACTTCAGTGGGCAGCTGGTTTTATATAGTGGTGGTGCGCGGCAAAAACTGCCTTAAGAATCGCTCATTGGAACTACGTCCGTCGAGGTGATACAGATGGTATTTTGTATTCTGGCTTGACGTCCGATGTTGGACAACAACAACAACAACTCCTCTGGACACTCTCCATGGTGAATGCGGTAAAAGATACAGAGCATCTTTACGCAACGCCAAGGGATCAAGCTGTTTAGAAACTGACTGCTCGTCGACGATTCGATCTTCGTTGAATATTAGATAGATATTCCCTTTTCGTTACGAAACTCTTACACAGAAGTTGTATATTTTTTAGTTCAACCAAAAATATTTTAATTACGTTCAATCAAATAAAAGCTTACACGTGTAACATAATAGCGTGACTGACGACAAGTGATTAAAGTGAAAAATTATGTTGGACTACATAAGTCACAGCATAACACTGATTACGCAAAGCGATTTAGCAGTTTCATTGGAACGAATCGTTTCTATACACGCGTTAATTTTAAAAGACTGAAACCTTTTAAACCATTCGTATTCAGCGTTTAATTGTTTAGAGATAAGTAAATACTTGCTAAGTTTCTCGTCTTTAAAAAGAACGAAAATGGTTTATATCTTTTATTTTGCACAATAATTTCTTCTATCCGTTTTAATAGATTAACTGTACGTGAGACTCTTAAATCTGATTAAATTAGAAGTCCCAAAAAATTATCTAACTTCGTCAACGAAATTGGGTGAGAACTAACTTCTAGCTATGAGTGAATAATGACTTGAATTAGAATACGTGACTGTCAAAATTTAAACACAAGCAAAAAAAACTGCTCATTCATTTATGGGGAAATGTATACAAACAGAAATAACAAAATTCCAGATCATGTAATCAAACTTGTACCTAGATGAAAAAATGGCTTTTGAATTTTGAATGTTTTTTAATAGAAATCCTGTATTTTATCGCAAAAATGATATATTTTCCATCAGTTAGGTTGATTTATAAATATTGACTTTGGGAAGTTATAACCTTTTTCAACAACAGCAGGATTCTCCGCCGTTTGTTGCGCACCCTGGCAAAGACACGCTGAAGTAAATAAAAGCCACCGGAAAAAGCTTAAATCGCCACAGGTGCTGCGCCCTTCTACGAGAGGATCTGGAGCTCCCTACCAAAGCACATTGGATGAAGTTGGCGTCCACATGCCACTACGACCAGGCTAAACACCACCCCAACCCTCTCACTCTAGTCAGCTACCATCCTGCCCTTCAGGCGATTGACCACTCCGCGGCAGCCCAAGCCGAGTTTTGGGTCTCGCAGGAGACGCCCATTTCGGTCGAATTAAGCTCACCAAAACTGAGCTTTTAAGGCCAACAGCAAAATTCCTTTACAAAAAATTCAAGCTGCACCTTTACCTCGTGTGAGTTCTCTTAGTTTTCAAAACGAAAATAAATCGTTGCAAAACGTGCCCTTAGAGTGTTTTTGCACATTCGTAGTAAACATCTACATTAATATGGTATCAACAATAGCTAGGGAGTTGGCGAGCAATACGTATATGATTCACTCGTTTTTTTTTAATAATCTAAATGAATTAATGTTGAAAGAACTTTATTTCTTATTACAAAAAAATGTATTTTTTTACATGAGGATACACTTAATATATACGAATGAGATAAGCTTGTACATTGCTGCGTTTTTAAGCTACAGGGGTTTAAATGTGTAAAAACAATCGAATATGAGGAAATGATATAGTATTGTTTTTTAAATATTTAAGGGAGTTTCAATTGACAAAGCAGCGCTACCATAGTGGCAGACGTGTTACTTAATATTTATTTTCGTATAATTATGGCTATTAAAAAAGTCTGAATACTAGATACATATAGACATTTTGCTCCCCAGCTCCCTAGCTACAATAACAACTTGTACACGCCCCAAATGTTGCATGTTGTATCATAACAAAATTATATTATGTAAAATATGCGTGATTAAAAGTGAAACCTCCATAAAGGCATAACTTCTAATTAATATTCTTGGTAAAGTTTGCGTGTTCGAACCCCTAACGGGTCCTCAAGATTGATTACCGTTTATACTGTGATGGACGAAGGGGTTTGATGGGGCTAAGTGTTGCTGGATATTAGACAATTTTAGCAATAACTTTCCAAATGTTGGGAACATTACAGTTTTTAAGTCTGAATGACTACTGAATTTTATTTAGGTTTTTCTATAGTATGGTAATTATAGTAAATTATTTAGTGCTTATGTTCACATATATATGTTATAAAACGCAATCGTCAAATATGATAGTACTTAAATAAAACAGTGTTGATGTGACTGGCGTATCACACTCCATGGTGACAGTGGTGGATTAGATTTTCAAGTCTACCTCTGCAGGGATTCCGTAAACTCCTTACACAGCCATGGTTTCTATTTCCAAAAAGCGTCATTCTGTTGACTATTATTCTTTATAAGCATAATTGAAGTCATTTTTTGCCGCGCACCACCACGATGTGGAACCAGCTGCCCACTGAAGTATTTCTGAACCAATTCGACTTAGAGTCCTTAAAGGATAGAGGGTACCAACTCCTTAAAGGCCGACAGAGAATTCGCGAGCCCTGTGGCAACGTGAGTGTCTATCGTTTATTTATTTATTTATGCACCAACAAAGTAAACACTAATACAAGCAATGTAACACAAACACAAGCCAAGTGCTACCCCAATTATAGGCGCATACAACATTCTAAATTTTTATAAGTACATTAAAAGAAGAAAAAATTAAGTTTGTCCCAAATTATCTCCGCCTTTGCTAAATTATGGAATCATTCAAATGTACCTAAATTATTCAACTCTATGAAGCGTTTCCTTTCAATTAAACGAATAAGCCGCCATAATGCATCATTATATTCACGCCTTTCATATCCTCAGTCGTTACAAAGAAATATGGCCGGCAAGGGATGCTTTAATGTCTTGTAATTCCAAATAATTTTTGCTCATACCATTTTATTTCAAATTGTATTATCCGGGGTTAGGACTGGGAATACCATTACATATAAATTACGCAATTCAAGTACTTATTACACGTATTGTGTGTATGTATACTTGTAAGCTTTGCTATAAATACATATGTATAAACGTTATTCATAAAAACTAAATTCTCTAACAAAACTACTTTTTCGTCTGTTTCTGTGAAAATTGAGCTTAAGTTGCGATGATAAGGGACAGATGAATACTTTAGATTAAATACAATAACACTGATTTATCATCAATAAGGTATATATTTAATTTAAGCGGAATTCCGATCCTAATAAATAACGTGGCGCCGCGATTATTATTTCCTCTCTAACTATGATTATTCAAATATTGAGCCCATCTTTTGTCATTGCAAGAATGTTAGTATTTTACAACATTCTTGCAAAGTGTGAATCTAAGCAGTACAATAAATGTCATTTTATATTTTGGACCAAACTGAATGCATGAATGCAACTATTTCAAATTCCTCGGTCTAATACAAACTATTTTCGTAACTCAGTCGTGTACCGTATACCTTCAGATTATAACACAAATTACCAGCAAATATTTAATGTAACTAAAAAACTCTACAAGATATGTATAAATAATGGCTTTATTATTCTTCCTGTATATTAAATATATATTATAGTGATCAATGAATCTTAGAGCTTAGAATTTATTATAAATATATACTTTGTTATATTTTTTGTATAAGTAGGTAAAACTGTGATTAATGTTCATGTTTCAATGTGTATTCTGTTTTTGGCTTTTGTGTATAATGTGATTGTTTAGATATTGTTTAGTGAGTAGCTGTAGGAATAATGTTGAGCAAATAAATAATTAAATAAATTTTAGTGATAATAAAAAGAAAATATATTTGTTTAATCTAAACTTTATTTAGTAAATTTAGGCCCTATAGCATAATTTCACTCGTGGTTACCTTTTAATTACTGCCGTGATATGCATAATTTGTCCTATTTAAAGGGCGGGAATTTTGACAGTTGACAAATGAGAAGTGACATCACAAGCGGAAGTTGACGTTATCAGTTTATATTTACGTTCAATTCAGAATAAATTATGTTATAATAATTTTAGTAACAAAATTGGATTGAAATGTTTACGCTTATATAATAATTTAAATTCAGCTTGTAATGCATATTTCTATATATTAAAAAAATATGTATTTAGTTCATGAAAATGAACTACTTTATTTAGAATATAATAATTAATAATTGAAGTATTAACGCAACGAAGATGAACACTCTTCTTTCCATTTCCAGTAATAAAACGGACTCACCATTCTTATGCCCATAGTATCCAGCGCCTGAAGACGCTCCACTTCCCGTTGAAGAAGCCTGCTGGGGCCGTCCCTCATCATCCCCCTCCAGGGGCAAAGCTGTCGTCTCCATCCTTATGCACTCATCACTACACTACTTGACAACACTTCATGATATTCACTGGATATAAATCTGAAAAAATAAAAATGAAAAGATTTAATAATCTCATTAAATTTGTTTTAAATAAACTGTGAAAACTGTAACTTCAAATCTTGTATCTCAATTCTCATTGTTGTCAGATAACCTTAAGCTATAAGGGTCTCTTGAAGAAGAATAGACGACATATATGTATATTGACTATATCTTGGCACTCAGTGAATATAAGCCCTCCCAGCCGCTTCCATGGCTTAGTTACAGCACATGGTGACGCTCGGCATGGACAATTAATATTCTACCGTCAAACATGCGTTCTCCTAAACTTCCTTACTAAAACACAAACATATAGTAGTATCTAGGTCACATCACTTTATAATTGAGCTAAAAGTTTCAAATTATTATTATCAAAATCTCTTTGAGAGTTCTGTTTATCGTAAGTCACATTTATATGGGGTATATTCGTTTTCTCTTCTAATTTCTAAAGTAGTTGTTCAAACGAGACTACTTTAGTTCAAAGAGTAATTAGAACGATTTAGGTTTTATGAATGTTAGGGCTGATGAAATTGTATGAATAAATTAAAAAAAAAATCTGTTCATTCCTAATAAACAAATCATTACAATATGTAAGATTTGGGAACCCTTTTAAGTAATAAATACCTGTAACAAACTTTCCTTCCATAACAAACTTAATAGCAAATTCCAGACTATATTAATATTTTAAGTTATGGTTACTCAAAACAGATATAAAAGAATATTTATTGTAGTTTTGTAAATAATATTCAAGCCGATTGATTGATGTTTTTCGAGTAGTCACGCGGGAAAATTTTGATTAGAGTCTAGGAGCATCGTGGCATTCTGATTTTGGTCTAAAATAATTTGAAAATATAGGTAACTTTATGATGCTATTATTTTTCCTTTACTCCCTGCCAGCAAACGAGATTTAGTTTACATGGACCTATAGGATGGATTATATTTAGAACAAAATCGTTCCAAGCAATATTTAAGTGTTAACTATAAAGCTAGAAAACCCTGAATGTCTTGCCCGAGCATAGAATAAACTTGCACATAGTGCTTTACATACGTCTCTGTACATAATTCAGTTAGCTGGAAGCATTAAATGGTAGCTGAAGCGAACAAAACACTTAGCCGAACATGCTAGCAATACATCGTTTTAAGCTACACTATGGGGCATAGAATATAGGCGAATTTTATATCGGGGTTTATTTATGCGTTTTTAGGTATTACGTCGGAAGATTGAGTATCAAAGCTACGTTTTAGTTAAACAAGCTACTGTAGCTGTGACAGTCGGTTTCTTTGGACGTTGGTAAAAAAATAATGTGTGTTTTTTAGCAGAATTTTGTTTATTGTATCTAATATATAAAATTCTCGTGTCGCAGTGTTTGTAGTTAAACTCCTCCGAAACGGCTTGACCGATTCTCATGAAATTTTGTGTGCATATTGAGTATGTCTGAGAATCGGACATCTATTTTTCATCCCCCTAAATGTTAAGGGTAGTCCACACCTAATTTTTTTTTTAATTTTTAGTTTTTTTTTTTAATTTTAGTTTTTTATGATACAGCATTTGAAAAATACATTCAACCCCTAATTTTCACCCCTCTACGATTAACCCCTATTTTTTATTATAAATGATAAACATGGCAAAACGACGTTTGCCGGATCAGCTAGTATACTAATAGGTATATTCTAAAACGGTGTGTGAGTTAGTAAAGACAATAAATGAATAGATGATACAATTAAGGCACTCCTATATACGCAATGGAACAATAGATGCATGGTATAATAGGGAAGAAAAGAATATACACAATAAAGAATACATCATTAAGAAGAACAAGTGGTAGGAACAGGTAGCAGGTGTTATAATAAAGTAAATAAACTTAAATGGAAATGGGCACATGGCAAGAGGAACAGACGAGAAAGTACTTAACTGGTAACCAAGGTACAATAAACGTAAAATGAGAAGCTAATTTAGAAGCTTGTCCAGCATTTAAGGAAAAAACAGGTGGCAAGTGCAGACAGGAATGGCGGGATTAGGAGGAGGCCTTTGCCAAGAAAAGGGACACACAGAAACCGAAAGAATGAGATGATAAAAAATAGTATAATATTTTTATTTAATTTTATGTTTAAATTAAAATGGCTTGTCGGCAAAGTTTTTTTATAATTTAGAACAAATAATTAACTAAAAAAACTTTTCTTGCAGATTAGGATTTATGATATTTTACAACCCCACATACATTTTATAAAGTCTATACACTTGGTTTTAAGAGGCTGTGTTTTTTTTTATAGGTATGTTATTTAAAGCTGGCGGCTTCAACACATTTACACTTTGTGCTTGTGTAGTGTCTGTGAATAAGCGCGAGGCGTGATGTCAAAGTCTGTCAAACTGAAATACAATCACAAATACATCATTAAAAGACTGTCCGTCTCTCTCGCGCTCGGTCAAGCTTATGAGTATAAAAGAGACAGTTATTGTTTTGCTTTTGCTACTGTTGATCTTTACTATACATGTTGATCTTTTTTCAAACATTACCAGGGCAATCTCGTGAAATAGTGCACAATGTTTTTAATTATTTTAAGCATCTTAATAAAAACAGATTAATGAAAAAAAATTATATTTCATTTGACATCAGATGCTGAAAGCTGATTTGATTTTTTTTTGATTTGTTGAAAGCTGGGTTCACCACCATACTCCTGAATCAAAGAAACAGTCCAAACGATGGAAAATATCTGGATCACCTACTGCGAAAATGGCTAAGGTCGTTTTGTCGACCAACAAAGTCATGGCTAGATGGAGCATATGTCTAAAAATGAAAAATTATTTACACAAACTACTCTTTCAGGTTCTTGGTCGCGCTTAGTACTTTTGGATCCACCCTCGTATGCACCTAATATTTATATGTATTTGACACATTTTTATTTATTTACAACCCACCCAACCTTACTAAAACCAGAGTGGACTAAAATATATAGCTTGGCAAAAAAATCATATTTTGAAACATACTGTATGTGAAATTGCATTAGTGTGAGTACTGTGAACCCGCCAGCTTTCGATAACCGACCTATACAATGTTACAATGTATTTTAATTAATTTTGAACGTTCCATTTATTTTGCCCCGTAGTGTAGTGGGTTAGTACAAATAGCCGTAGTTACAATAGAATTCCCCACATCATATCGACTGCTTGCATATCGTTAAAGGCATTCTATTAGGTTTTGCACATCAATTTGCTTATCCAGCGTAATTTCATTAACTATGTGTGACAATCCGTACTAAACAATCTGCAAATACTTAAATTATTATACTAATATACTTTGTAAAACTGCTTATTAGAGAATTTCCGCATCCATTCATATCGACATATTATATCCATATAGACACATTGCTCACAAGTGCGTTTCCGGCCTTTGAACCAACCAAGGAACGTTGGTTAGTTAGTTATACAGCACAGTGTTATTTTTTTGTTGTAGGTATTTTGCAGTTTTTTTCTGTGAAATGATTGTCTTAAATGTTGTTCAAATAAAAAAAAATCTCAAGTTCCTAAAATTAGTTAAAGCTACTCAAAAAAGGTTTTAAAGTTAGAAGTTTAGTTTTAAGCTGGATTTGCCCCAACATTCGACTTCAATTTAAAAACACAAAAAGAAGTTTCCATAGCTTTTTTTTTGTTTCGAGATGACATAAAAAGACTAGCGGAAACGCAAGTTCGGCTCTGTACTTCGAGACCAAACAACGTATATAGCGAGAGAACGTTGAGGTATTTGCTACTGCGGCTAATTAATCTACTACCCAGTCAGATATTAGATAGCCTAAAGTTAGCCTTCAAAGCCAAAAAGTCAATTAAAAGAACAACTTGTCACGTTCCTAAACAAGATGCTTCGGTTCCATTTATACAAACCACAGCGGTTTTCTAATGTTACATCGTGATTATATTATTCTGTAAAATTAATAAATAAATAAAAAGAAGTTAATTCAGTTAATATATAGTTATGTTAAAGTTATAACGTTTCCTACTTTTCCCGTGATGTTTAATTACGTAACAATTTCAATGTAATTGAAATGATCCTGTGTATTTCATAATGAAAATAAAATAAACAAATGTTTTTCAGTGAATTTAGTGGAAATTCAATTTGGTTTATTGTGTTTAAGCCATTGAATGACGGTTAATGAAACAGAATTGTGTGTTATAATTATTAAATTGTATCATGCGTATGATAATTTCTACATGTAACTTCTACGTATTTTCGATGGGCCGAGGAAAGCTCGCGGTTCCATATTCGTTTTTGGAGAATCTTATTTAGACGACAGAAAAGGTGAAGGCAGGCTTCTTGAATATAGTAAACGATACACATCATTTAAAAAAAACAGTCAAAATGTGTAAACAACAGGAAACGAAAGTTGTATTAATAATTACTTAGTTTGATATTTTTCACCGTGCTCAAAACTTCTTTGACTATGGACAGTGGGAAAATTATTTGTAAAAGATCAATCCGTTCCGCCATAAGAACATATGTAGCTGTCGTATTTATTAAATAGCAAACCATCACAGCACTGCATTAATACGTAAGCTTAGAATATTCAAACAGTAATTTGAAATGCAAACTGATTTGATTTAAATTACGATGAAAACATAATTGGAAATCATGTTCGTTCATATTACATATAATGATAATCATTTTGCAATAATTAGGACGAATTATGAATGTGAATTAATTATACGATATTAATATTCTAAATTTAATTATAGTTTCTATCATCGATATTCTGCAGTTTCCTTGTTAATTGATGTAGCTGTTGCCTGCGAATTTTTCGTTAAAATTACACTTAATGTCTTACTGTTAATGTTAACATTTATCTAATGTCTCAATAGTCTTTAACCACTTCATTAAAAACAAAATTATCACGAACATTTCAAAAATCACATTACAAACATTTACTAAACATCTGAAACGATATCTTGCTAACCTGTCCTATTCTGATACTGAAAATATTCTAATTGTGCAAAAATAGTTTTAGTATAAATGTGTAGAAATAATTTTTAAAATACTGTATACGTGTCAAAAGGAAGAGACTGGCTCGCCACAACACAGGGAATCCTAGTGTGGGGGTCAGTGCACTTTACTTTATCTAAATATCTTGTATATTGGGTATAATAAAGTTTTTTCTTTCTTTCTTTTGTCTAAAAATCGAGTTGAGTTAACATTCTGACTACTGAACACATGGTGAACACACATTCCATCTCTCGTTTGTGCATTTTCTGTCCGTAAGACTGTAACTTCCTATGGTCTCGGCGACGTACCCTAGACTAATTTAATTTTCTCCCAGAAATCCCCTAGGATGCCCTCACAAAGCGGATGCGACACTTGGTATAGTATATTTTTGTAAAAAAAAATAATCAAAAACCCTCAAATACAAAAAAAAATCTTGTGGAGTGTTATTCCTAAATTTTCATGTAATTTCAGAATTTGTATTCAATTAAAATCACATCGTTCTTTGACAGCTGAAACGATTATACAATTAGTAAGACTAACCACACGGATCCTATTCTTACGATGTGTTCGTACTTCAATTTAGTTCCAAAATCAGGAACGTGATATACTATAGGAAAAAAACTGTTTTTGGCGTGTTTTTGAAATTTCCCCTTAAAATCCCCCAAATATTCTTTCCCCCTAACTCGGTTGAGAAACCCCTAAATCTAGGGGGAAATCCTCTGATCTGGCGGCACTGCTCCTCACAAGGAAAGTATCTGCCAATGGACTTTGTATCCGGCTAATAAATAAATTTAAAAAAAAAAACAAGGAAAGTATAGATTCATCATGATTTTCCTGGCACTCTAGTCCACTGAGAACTATAGTCTATACTACACCCACAGAGCTTCAACAGAGATTTTACAACTGTTGCATTGGTAAAGATAACAGACCTTTTGATTCGTTCACTATGTATGCAAATATTTGAAATACACCAAACTAAATTGTTAATTGTTCATTCATAAAGCCGTGCCAAATAGTTGGCTGAATTAATGGTAGTTTATGAACTCCGGTCGTTTGATGAATCAAATCTCACAGTGAGCGGATGTTAGACACCTACGTCGCACAATGACAGCCACAAATTTATTCGAACACATATTTTGTAGTCTGTGAAGCCACAGATTAAAAATGTCCTTTGTTTTTAAGTGTTCTAATAGAAGTGAATTCTAAAAAAAACATAAAAATCTTCGGGGTTTTTGTTTTTTTTAATGTAATTCAGATAATGTATATCTTATATATCGATGGACAATACTACACAGTGGTCACTGTTTAAATTGTATCAAACCGAAATAAATTTGTATAACAACACCTGGTTCAAATATATCAAGAACATTAGCGGCTTTGATTAATCTTTATTGATATAATATGATTAAAATATATTTAATTAATTAGACCAAGTGCCATTTGGTTTGCCCTGAATAATAAAATGACAACTATGCATTGAGATTTCCCAATCTTATACAAAAAGTGACCGAATCTCTCATTATATAGCATGGCCCGTTTTTATAAAATTGAGAAATAAATAGTCAGAAATTACCCTCCATTCCAAAAACATGCAATTACTAAAGTAAGAAATACCGAATCACGATCGCTCAGCAGATAATAATGTAACATTATGTAGTCACGATATTTGAAAATCAGGCTCAGACGTTGCCAAAACTATAGTAATAAGGGCTTGAGCTGTATTTTGAGAGCAAATTATCGTACATTATCTTTTTAGGCTGTTATATACAAAACATTGGCGATGCGTGAAATAAATTAATGTTTCGACATTTACTAATTGCTTGGCATATTTAATGAAGATTGTCAGTCTTAATTTTCATAATAGCTTTGTAAATTGGTTGTACCTTTAGTTTGCACCAATAGGTTTTTATCTGTATGTACATAAAAACTAAGACATATAAGAACCAAAACTTCACAGGCAGAGGAGAACGACTTGTCTATATTAAAGTCATCATTGAAACAGATACAAAATGATAAGACAGATATCAACTGTAGAGGTATTATTTTTATTCAATCGTATATTAAATACCACTTGTAAAAGAATTCAGTCTTAAAAAAACCTATTTAATAAGAATGAATAATAGATTCAAAATATATTTAGCCTCCAAAGTCTCTAGGGCATATAAAGTCGTTCGTGGTTCAGAAGCCTAAATCGTAGCTAATAACACCCGTAGCGAACAAACAATGCTATTTATTCAGAGCGAGATAATTATGCATGATTTAAGCTCACATCAATTTTTATTAGTTCTAATTACTTTGGCATAACAAGAAGTTTGCCATTCAGTATAATGTAGTAATAGAATCGTTTGCTGTTTCTGAGGGTTTTGTGTTTTAGGACACGACATAGTTTTAAATACAATAAATATATATGATTAAAAAAGTACAATTGGTATAAACAAAATAATTCATTGGAAATAGCTAAAACCAATTTTCGAAGTTTCTACTGTGCTCACTACTTTTTTTTAAATTGGATCTTTATATCCACAGATTGAATAGTTTCATTAGTTTATTGGTAAAATAATGTCTAATCAAAGACATAATATGTCTATAATAAAATGACAAGGCTTTTGAGACACGTATTTAAAAATTGCGTTTTAAACCTTCCTTTATTATTTGGCTATTCCTTAAGGATTTAACACTATTTTCTATGGTCACTTCTCCATTATCTATGCTCCAAGCATACCAAATTCTGACAACCTACGCAATAGTTAAATGTCATGTTGCAATAGACCGTAGCGATGCGTATCTTTGACAACCATCAGTCACAAGTGACACTTGGACGTCAAAAGCTGGCTTCCCGCCAAAAGTTATTATTTACTAGGTGAATCTTTATTTTTGTTGACGCAAAAATAGATTTCCGGTTATTTTGACTGGAAGATGTTTGTTGGAATATATTAGTGCGACGAAAATTGGTTTAGTGTTATTTTGATAGTTAGTTTCATTTATTTGAATGACATAATATGATATTATGTTAATCGAATAATTGGTAAACTTCTATAAAATTTTACATTTATCATATTTAACTTGTTAAAGTTTATAATCTGTGGTATAATCATTCATTTTAATAATGAAATATTAATAATAAACACTCTTTATTGGCCTTAGATTGTTGATTGTTCTTTAAATGTTTTTTTTGAAGAACGTTATCAGCCTGTCGAAATTCTTGGGTCTAGGATATATCAATTTCGTCACTGCTAAGCAAGTATCATGCAGCAGCAGGGATTTGAAAGCACGTCCTTAGGGTTGAAACACTTTCGGTTATTCACTGGGCCAGGGGCCTATAAATACAGTAATTTCTGTTATCCATAAATAGGGAAAAGAAATGTTTTATTTTATTATTAATTAGAAATAATAAAACCCTGATAATCCTACATTTTTAATGTGGTAAGGGATCGTTATTGAATATTGAAAAAACGTAAAAATATACTGATAATAAATTCGAGCCTCGAGTATTTTTATAAGCTCGACGTAGGCGTTCCATTCTTACAAAACGCTAATAAACCGTTGCCAACAGGTATACAATGACAAGTTTATTGAAATTATTTATACTTTATTAGTCGAATGTTATTTTATCAAGAAGAATTTACTTACTAATTTAATGGTTTTAACATCACTATTCGTAGTATCAACCTTCTTAATTTAAAAATAATAAATTATAATTCGGTAGGTCCTAGTTCATCACAGAAATCTCTTCATCAATCTTACGGCATCGATCAGACAAAAAAAATGAAATCGTTGGGTGCGCGTAACATATGTAAATAGCATTATTCTATAGCAATTGATGTGATATAGTACATTTTTACACGAAATTTTATTTTGTATACATAATATGTATGTTAGAATCTTTAGTATGGTTACTAAATATAATATTGAAGAATAGTCTATTTGATCATTTCAATTTATTAGTGTATTTCTATTTTTTTTTATTAATCCGCTTAGGAGCCCATAAGTGGCTTTGAGTAAGTAGCCTTGGACACCATGGCATACACAGCCAAAAGAGTGCAGGTAGTTTATCTCGCCAAGCCGCGCTCAACTATATTATACGCCGATTTTTTGCCTCCGTCAATGTTCCAGCAATTTTGGAGCCAACAGGCATCGCAAGAGACGATGGCAAACGTCCGGATGGAATGTCGTTGATACTTTGGAAAATGGGACGGGCTTAAGTATGGGATGCTACTTGTGTAGACACGTTTGCCCCGTCTCACCGCCTTTGGACAAGAAAAAAAGCTGGGGCGGCCGCAGAGCGGGCAGAAAATAATAAACGGCACAAATATAATAGAGTATAGAGTCTTTCCTCCAACTTCGCATTTGATACCTTTGCAATTTTTTTTATTATTACTTTGTAAATATTAGAGATTGTAAATATGAAATTTGTTAAATTTTATTTATATTCTCTTAATACTAACATAAAGAGAGCGTCTCACTTCCCTTTTTCAGTTTTGCTTGAAAACCCACAGACAATAATAAAACGAAAGTAACAAAACGTTTCGTAGTTTCTAAATCACTAAATTCATGATTTCGGGTGTAGTAACAGTCACTTTTGGCTTCACTCCAACTATTTTATGTGAATTAGATGAGATTTGCTCTACTCCATTTCTCATAAATATATTGCAATGTATCAGATAAAAAATTCAACCAAATCAATGTTTGGCTACTGGCCACTTGCTTTGAATAAAGTGAAAAGGAGTATTGCTAGTATAAATATTTAGATATTTACATCTTGTCTAGGTGGACTGAAAAGTTCGTAGGCTAACATAGAAAAATTTTTTTTTGATAGAATTTGATTTGATTATTATTTATATAATTTCGCCTTCGAGAGCGACACAACGATTATAGCGGTGTCCTCGATGCCCATTTCGCCTCGTTTAAACTTAGCAACCCACTTCTCAACGGTTGATATTCCTGGAGCAAAGTCCGAATAATGTTTATCAATAGTATTTTTTTCGCCAAACTCAATGCTTTATTAACACGAAATTTATTTCTATCCATTTTTTTAAACAAACAAAAGTTACTTCACAATAATATATAATTGAACAACATTTGTCAAATTTAAACACGTGTCTTTTGAAGGGCTAACAAAAAATCTTATTAATTGAATATGTACTAGTAGCGCCAGCGCCAATGTGTCAGCCTACGAACTATAATGTAAGTTTCTAATAGCGCCTACGCATGGTGAAGAAATACACAAATAATAGCTTTTGTGTAGTTGCAAACGATAACCGTACAATAGTTTACAATTTATTGTTACAATAGTTAAACTATTCTTATAACCTTTTTTATTTTATATATTTAAATAAAAAAATATGTTTTTTATGGAATATACGATACAGGTATCACTAATTCCACGTCATTAGTTTTGAATAGGTAGACATCCCTACTTATCGGCAAAGAAGACCGAGGGTGGCCGAGAGAAAAAGCGGCCAAAAAAAACTCTCAGTACTCTTTTAAAATAGCAAATCATCAAACAACACTTATTTTAAACAAATATCGCAAATTAATAAGAAGTAGTCTGTCTAGCACTAAGTATGGGACTACTTAGGCCCTTTTATCATATTCATTAATTTTATTATTCTTATCTATGCGGCTCAGTACAGCGAAATGATGAGCATGCGAAGATCTTATTAAGCAGTACCACGCATTCAAGATGATTCTGGAATTGCAAAAGAAATCTATTGTCTGTAAAGTCGGTTTACTGACGATAGTTGAACGTGACAACGTCATAAGAAAATACTGATGGAATGGTTGCATTTTTCAAAAGAAAATTTTAATTTTATTTGATAGATATTTTGTATGGTCATAGAGAAGGAGGTAAATGGAAATCACAATTGAATAGATCGATTACAATTTAATCGATACAATGCGATATAAACATACATTAAAGATGTCGAACGCTGCCGAACGCGGAGGCCGATTGTGCCTCTTGTCGCTCGTTCCGCGCTCTCGCTTGCACTTCAAGCCTTAAATGGAACGCCTCAGAGCGAGGTAACGCCGCATGCGTCATGTTTTTTCCGTGCCTACAGCGGACAGCTCATCGAATTATAAGACGTTGTCACGTCAAAATTTAAACATATTAATCACTTAAAATTGATAAATTAAAAACTGAAAAATCAAAACAGCCTTAAGTTATTTTAAATGAAAAGTTTATTTCTGGTAATCAAGAACATACAAAGTACTTATACAAGCAAAATGATTTGACGACATACATATACCTCAGCGCATACCTAGAAGTTTGGTCAACTACCGCTTTGACATACGAACAGGTAAACAGAATACAATTCATACATTTTCAAACAAATATTTGCCGCCTTTTCTGAGAAAAATTTAAAATATCCAATGTTTATTTTAGAATAATATGTCACAGAGCAGTTCTAGCTTCACTATATTCCGTCGTGAAGCGACATTTCTATTTTACATACTTTCCAAAGTTTGCAGAATATATCGACGAAGCAATGTATTCCCTATCTGCAGATAGAAAAGGCACATTATCATATATCTTGCAAGCTGATATCCGCCCGGATATAAAGGATATTTTCTAACCGGCTTCACCCAGGAGTTATCTAGCATATTGATAGGATTTAAACTGGATATAATATTATTATAATACAGCCAAAAGCTGTGGCGTTATGAAGATTTAGGAAATTGATAGCAAGTGTTTGAAAGCGGTCTTCTATTTTTAAACTTCGGAACGATTTGTTTGTAAGTGTAAACTATGAGGTAAGAAATTTATCTGTACTGATACTGAGAAGTATTGTATGCGTAATTAGCTTCTACCAAATGAACTGAATTTACTTTGGAGGTGTATGATACATGAAACTGAATCAATGACCCTGACACAATTGATAAGCTTCGTGATACCTTGAACATTCTTACGTATTATAAACAGGCCGCGTCTGTTTGTATAACAAAAACTGCCGAATGGATTTTTCTTTATGTGTATAATTGTTGTTTCATGTAAGTTGAATTATTGTTAAAGAGCACACGGGAGGAGGCTCACCTGATGTAAAATGATAAGGATACTCTCAATGCCAGAGTTCTCGCGAGTGCGTTGCCGGCCTTTTAATAATTGGTACGCTCTTTTCTTGAAGGACCCGAATTTTTCGAATAGACTAAAACTTGATTACTTATTGTATTATTTTTACATTCTTTTTCTTTTTTTGCGTCTGAAGCGCAAACTAACTATTGTGGTCTCTGGTATAATGGCCATCGCTGCGGCACACGTCTGATCCACAGCATTATGATGAGCCAGGGCCAGTTACAACCACAACACATTGAAAATGTACCTTTTCCACAATTTTTTGTCTTATTGTATGTGTTTCTTCAGTTATAAATGTTATGTCTAATTGGTGCGGAAATACTTCAGTGGCAGCTGGTTCCACATAGTGGTGGTGCGTGGCAGAAACTGAGGTGATACGAGTGGAATATTTTGCCTCAACGTCCGATGATGAAACTCAATTAATAATAATAGTACAAACTCCATCCACAGTTAATTATAATATATCAGATAATCCAATTTGAGCTCAACGCGATCGTACTTAATCAAATTACTTGTTTCGTCTCAAAAAGGAGAATCATTTTATCAAAAACTCACTAATAATCTAAATAAACGTTTTTATTCGTACAATTTTGTTTGGCTACAATAAATCTAATTAACTTTGTCGAAATTGTAAAAGTCTTCTTTATTACTTTAGGTCTTTGTCCTATTCACTTACCAAAGTGGAAAATGGCGATGAAATAAAAGTTAATGGCCCGCTTTATTCTGATTTTTCAGATTCAAGCTACGAGATTTTTATCTACTTAAATATATAAAATAATTAAATGGGTTTAGCCCTAAATTCATTTGAGGTCAAGTTTCTAAATATATGTATATATATATACCTAGGACAATGTTGTTTAGGTAGTAATATTTTTATTTAATTGAATTAAATAAGTGGTAACGCCAATGATGATAATATTCCCCAGGCTGGTCGTGCGTAAACCTCGATTGTGTCACCATGGTCCTCCCTATGTGCGTTACAATGCTCGCTGGATAGCTAGACTAATTCTTTGTCGAGGTAGCTGCCAGCTCTTCGATTTCCTATGATGTCGACTAGCCTTTTTGCTATTTCCTTAAAAAGCCTTAGAGACCAAGTGTCTCCACACCGACGGTTTCGATATTTTTAAATATGTGAGGAACACTAACTTTTTAGTATAGTAGTTTATTCTAAGAGTACATTGTCTTCACATATAATTATTTAACAAATGTAACAAAATATTGTAAACCTATTTTAAAAGAGTAAGTGTGGAGTTTCTTGCCCATTCTTCTCCACACGAAACTACCTTTAAGAAGGGGCAACTAGAATCTTCTTTGTATTTTTTTGTCGTTCAAAAGTGCCATTTTAGGTGGTCTAATTTAAATAAATGATTTGACTTTGACTTTGACCGAGTAGAACAAAATCATATTCGGAACCTAGACCCCTGTAAAATGTTTATTATTTTTATGTCTTAAACGAAAAGTTGACGACGTTTATCAGACATATAAGGATCACATAGTTTTCAATACAGATAATGTAGCGTGTGCAAATGAAATTCAGATTAAAATATATTCAGATTACTAAGATCTATTATGGTTAATGAGTACAACTAACTAATTTAATGTGGGCCTACTACTTATCCCTCAGTACGTACAGTACGTACGCCGAAAAGCGTACACACTGCCTCATATAAAATACCTTCTTCGGATAGTCTTAATACGAAAAATCAGTAAAGCCATTCGACTAGCAAACAGGAAGTGATAAAGCACTATAAACCACGTTCCAATTTCAAAAATGCATGCGAAAGAATTTTCAGCACTTGTTTCAGTCAACTATCCATTTTAGCGGACATTTTAAGATCCAATCGAGTTTCAATCTAGACCGAACGAGTCCCTGCGGAAGTTTTATGTCTTTCTAATATATGAGACAATGACTTAATGGAATTAAAAGAGTATCTATGGAGGCCAATTGAATTAATTTTGTACGTTATTGGCTGTAGACAAAGCTTTTATTGCGGGTTTCGACTAACCCATAAATATCATGAGGATATTTCCGGAGTCACCCGGGCCCGGCGGAAGACGCCAAGCCTACCAAACCTAATATTAAGCAAATGAATCCCTTTTTATAAAAGAAAAGATGTTGTGAACATAGCGACATCCTTTCCACGAACACAGTCTAAACAGTAATTCATCTATATATTATCAGATATTATTATTCATTTGAAGCATGGTGCTGCGTGTTATTTGAGTACACAACTAATTTAATTTTATGAACTACTAGCAAACTCGGCAAACTCCGTTTCGCCACCAGATGGCTTCGTTTTACGTAACATTTCGTTTGGTGATCCCGCTTTTCTGTTGAAATTTTTCGTGAATTTTCTTTACTATAAACCTCATGGAGCCTGAGACCTTTCGAACGAATGCAAAACCGTGGAAATCGGTTCGTGCGTTCTGGAGTTATAGCGTCAGGAAGGAAAACCCGACTTATTTTTATATAGTAGATAATTGACTCCATAAAGATCAGTGAGTTCTGTGGGTTTCTTTTTGATTATTTGTTTTATAGAACGAACAAAGAACTTTATTTTCATTTATTTGTTTCCTTATTATGAATGTATTACTTACTACATTAACAAATAGCTGTTTTTTAATTATATTGTTTAGCAGAAATATATACATATATTTTATATATTATAGATTTTTGATTGAAGGTAAGGTACAGCTAACAAAACGAATATCAAAAACAATACGATAAAGCCCCAAGTTGGAGAATTAATATTACCTTTGGAACTCCAAAGGTCAGATGCTAATCTTCGCTAAATGTCAAAGAAACATCGACAGAATTACCGTTTCGCCATCCAAAGCTTACGTATTCCATCCACATAGTAGTTAATTTAATTTATAGTTTGAAATATACGTCAAAAGACAAAATCTATTTATTCATTTAGGTTTTTGTATACTAAGGTAAGGCTCGGCGAAACATTCATGAAAGGACTATAAATTTACATTTACTTCCAGTTCTCAAATCTCAAACGAAAGAGAAATACTTTGCCTCTTTTTCATTGCCCACTACTTATTATACAAGATACTTGAGACCTGAGCTGTAACCATCACTCCACATACCATGGATAAAAACAATAACAATTACAAAAAATAAACGGCTCGTCAGTAGAGCACTTTGAAACGATTGCATTTAATTGTATATTTCAGTAATAATATTTATATTTATTTCACTGTTTTACCAATAGCAACCACTTCATTATTGTAAAAAGTTTTTATATCTTGAAATCTATTCTAATATTAACTTTAGATACTTGTTTGAATTGAATATGTTTGATAATTTTGCTTCATCGAATTTCAATATTTTTTAAGTTAGCGGTCTACCTGGGCCTTTCTTCCAAGAAAGTCTCCTAAAAATCGGAATCCAGGGCTTTCTTTTTACGAATAAATCAAGGGGAAAACCTTAAGCATAATGTTGACTTGTTAGAAACAAAATAATACAAAGAATTTATATGTAAGCATGTAATTACTACACACCTATACAGTATACAATATATATCCCCTTATTTGAATGTAGGCGTCGAGATCAAAAGGCTGAAAAGCAATTTAGTTTTTATTATTTACTCTTGACTTGTAAGATTACCTTTGAGTTTCATAGAAATCGTGGGTGGATAATCAATATGTGGTGACTGTTAAATAATAATAACTCAGTAAAAGTAATCGCAGATATTGTAAAAAATATACAACTATAGTGATTATGTAACCTTACATTAGTTAAGTTACCATTTATGAGAGTGAGTTTTGGCTTCCAGTATATGACGATTGCTAACATTTGGTTTACACTTATATTATATATATATATACTATTATATATATATATATATTAGTAAATAATTAGAAGTGTAAACCAAATGTTAGCAATCGTCATATACTGGAAGCCAAAACTCACTCTCATAAATGGTAATACAACATTCTTTTTTCCTATAATCTCCAAAAAGGTCGACTGTACTTGTATTGAAGTGTCACTTAGATTTATGAACCTTAGATAAGCCATGTAAGTTTTAGTTAACGTCAATACCCCACTACCTCTAATTATATGTTAGATATAAGTTCATATTTTAAACGATTAAAGTCGGTTGTTACCCAGCTTCAAACAAAGTGTTTCATTTAACATATATGTATCTGGACATATACATTATACAACAACCGCCGCCGAACTTATCTTGTGCAATAATTGAATATCCTAATATCATATTACTTTATCAGAATACACGTTAAACACCAGCTTAGTTCATAAACATATTCAAATTCAACTTCAAAAATCATTTATTCACGTAGGTAACACAATGTACACTTGTAATTCGTCATTAAAGAAATAAATATTAATGCTTCTAAATTTTACATAAATCAACGCAGTTCCCGATTAAAGACTTTTTTCAAATGAATGCCAAATCCTACAGGTCAACTGTCGCATTATAAGACAGGATTATTGTGTGTTTTAAATAAATTTAAGTAACTAAAATGTACCCTTAGTAAAATGTTTATTTTCAATTATTAACAGGCTCTCTCATATTCTCTTCTCTGATGTCTGTGTACAGGTCAGCGTCAGTGCCACAATAATAAAAATTATTTGTTAAAACCGAAAATTATAGACCTATAATATAATATGTAATAATATAATAGCTATGGAGACTAAAGAAACATATACAGAAAAAGTTACAATTCTCAAAATCATTGTATATGTATTATGTTTCCTATTATTAGATGTTAAGTACCTACTATTTACCTAATTTACTAAGAAATCAGTTGTTACCCAGTTTCAAACAAAGTGCTCATTACCACAGACAGGGCCTCCCTAGTGTGGGGACTAGCGATCTATGAATTCTGTCACAACCCTTTTGTCATAAATAAAGTTTTTATTATTATTACTATTAGATTTAATTAATTGGGACAATCTTTATTACTGAAGTTTTATTGTAATTAATAAAATCTATAGAAAAGGCTCGTTTACTTGAAAAATCTGCAGAATGGTGTGATCCAATTTGTGGTTTTTATTGATGGAGTTTTACAGATTTTAATTAGAGGCACGTCTCGCGTGTTTATTGAACCGCGAGATCAAACGAAACCGTGGAAACAATTTCACATTTTTATTCCAAATCTATTTTGAGAAAGGTCGAGATTCAAAACCTTTGAATCGATTGAAGAAACAACAATTAATTAATCTTTGATGTGTCATTAATTGTGCCGTAAGCTTATAGCTTGGAATGTTTGACATTTAATTTGTTCCCTTTAATATAGGACAAATTCCCTTCATAGATTTGTCTTTCGTTGGATTGAAATTCCCAATCAAAATTCATCAAAAAGATCTTTCGCGAAAATCTATTGATAAAGTATCCTTCGTGTGATGGTTAAGTGTAGTCTAAGTGGTCTATGAATACGTGGAAGTGCGGTTAGTGACAAACAGACGGCGGGAAGCAGCTTTATTTTGTCCTTTGTATCTATATAAAAACATAAAAATATTAAGTAACAAAAATATTTCGATACGGGTACGGTTCGGATGTGTACGTTTCTTCGGTAATGCGAAACAAAAATTTAATTAATTTATTAATTTGTTTATACATTCTATAACAATGTGTATGCCTAAAAATATAAGAAAATATGACATCACAACCTAACTTAAACGAGCCTGCAAAACAAAGTTACGGTAAGTTGGTAGACTGTTGTAAAACACATCAATATTTTCATCAATGTTTGTAATCAAGTTTTAAGAGCGAGCCTAATCACCGGACCATTCAAAGTAGCAGATAAGCGATAATAGGTATAGAAGGTAGGTACGTATAGAAGACTTTTAGTTAGTTCGTTAGTTTTTTTTTTTTATAAGGAATGCTGTTTAATGACCGACACACCTTGCCATATAAAAGGCAGAAGTTAAATTAACTTTTGGTCTAAGCCTCTGCTGCATTTAAAAAAAAACGATACCATAAAACCTTATTGCTTATTAAAAAAAACTAATGGCTCGTAAGAAATTTTCACTAAAATGAATGTCATGGGAAAATGAAATTTCTAAATAATACAGTGATTCCTCTTTGACACCAATTTATATTCCAATCTTCCTTTTTTCCTTCGTGAGGCACGATTCAATTTATTTGTTCTGCCCTAATTTATACGAAGGCTGTTAAATCCCAAAGGGTTGTGTTGTTTCTCATACTCGTACATGATTGCATAAACTAAAGCCACAGAGTATAAAATGATTTTCAAATTACATGTTAAAGATAATGTGCTTAAGGTAAAGTAAAGTAAAAAATCATTTAATCATATAGGTAACATAATGTACACTTATGACTCGTCAATAAAGAAATACATATTAATGCTTCTAATTTTACAATTACTGCCAGTTCTCAAATCAAGGGCGTAGAACGGAAGAGAAGAACTGGCAATAAACTCTCCGCCACTCTTTTTAATCGCCATTTTTTTGTCCACAACGTTTGTAAGGAGCTGCAGCCATTACACCATGCTCCACATGACATATTAAGTAATTAATAATAATAACATAAATTAAAAACAAAGACTTGTCCTCTATCAGCAGGAGGCATGGTGAAATAGGAGCACGCACTTACATTCTGGTGGGAACAACTGCACTCAAACAGATAGTCGAAATAACTAACATCACCACATACACGAATTCAAGTACGACCAGTCACCACAAGTAGCACCCGTTCACGAGTATGACGCATGGCCAGCCATTGGCCCCCTCGGTGCGTTTGTAATAGATACCGTTTTTATAAATTTTATTGAGGGTAAAACACTTCTCACACACTTCACATTCTTTAGTTTTAATAACGCACTTGTAATTTGGCAATTTCAATTTGATTTGTTAATTATGCCCTAAATACTGTTTTGTGCGTGTTGTGAAGTTTTAGCGATTGAACTCAAAGGCATATATTATTCTCTGTTCCCTTATCCCTACGACTGACATAGGTTAATATTATGTATTGTTAATAGAAATCCTGTATCAACGCCTGTTATTTGTGACACTCTGATAAGCAAACTGCAAACTTCTTTTCGCCTTAATATGATTTTTTACTCAGCCTACCTTTTAAATACCTAAATACCAACATATAAAACAAAAACCTTGCCATGTCTCAAATTTTTGTGGAAAAATAAATTGTTAAGCTTAGCAAGGAATAATAGATTACGTCATAGGCTGTTACTCAAAAAACCATGTCTAATTCGGAATATATCCAAATTTATACAAACAAGTTTTGTATCATATTTTTCATCTCCCCGTAATAAATTGAAATGACCCAATTCGCGCAAATTATAGGAAGTCGTAAATATGAGATGGAGGATGTAATATATGAGTCAATCTCAACAACTCATTCATCATAAACAAACACACAAATTGCTTTCTGTGCGTTTCACTTACGAAGAAAATATTATTCTATTTTCGCACATTGTTCACCAAATTTTATTTAACGTTACTATCACTAACACGACTTTAACTAGGTAGGAAGTAGTTTGTAGTCTTAATTTACTGATTATTATTGGTTTAAGATACATGAAGTACAAATCACCATACATTGCAAACATTTATAACACGAGATAAAATGATACTATTGTAAATGTAATGATAGAACATTCCATTTGAGTCTCGTACGATGTGCGGTTCGCGAGATATTCGACAAAACGCGTTTTTCAAGATGGCGGCTGAAGCGAACCTTAAGTCATGACGCCAACTTGGATTTACATTCAGGGGACACCCCTGAACATATTCCAAAAAAAAATCCGTTCTCTAGAACGTTGCATTACGAACCTACTATTTTGGTAGGGGTGCTTGGACTATATCTTAGAAGAGTTTTACGTGCTGACTAATTTACTTGCTTTTCTTTTCCATTCCGGGGCTTGGACCCAACGGACGTATCATCATATTCTATTGGTTTGTTTTCTAAATTTAATACCCTTGAACGCGTTAATCTTAACTGATTCAAATTGAAAAAAATTTTTTTTTTTAAATTTTCATTTATACACAGCAAGTACATATTACCGGTAACAGAGATCTTACGAAGGTATATTCAAAGGATTACAACTAGTAAATCAACTCACAAATAAAAGAAACACGAAAATAACATGTAAATTTCGCCATTACTCTATTTCGATGTTATTCATATACCTAGAGAGACTCGTAAAAACTTCTTTCATAGCTATAAAAGTCGTAGCTAAAATAAGTATGTCGACGTAACGCACGGTAGGTTGGTATTTCAATCGATAACATTCTACGAATTGATTTTTTTTTTTTTTTTTATAGAATAGGGGGCAAACGGGCAGGAGGCTCACCTGATGTTAAGTGATACCGCCGCCCATGGACACTTTCAATGCCAGAGGGCTCGCGAGTGCGTTGCCGGCCTTTCAAGAAGTGGTACGCTCTTTTCTTGAAGGACCCTAAGTCGAATTGGTTCGGAAATACTTCAGTGGGCAGCTGGTTCCACAAAGTGGTGGTGCGCGGCAAAAACTGCCTTGAAAACGCTCAGTTGTGGAACGGCGGACGTCGAGGTGATACGGGTGGAATTTCGTACTCTGCCTCGACGTCCGATGACGAAACTCAGCTGCAGGTATTAATCCGAACAACTCCTCTGAACACTCTCCATGGTAAATGCGGTAGAAGATGCAGAGTGACCCCACATCTCTACGCAACGCCAAAGGATCAAGCCGCTCGGAGAGAGATTGGTCGTCGACGATTCGAACCGCTCTGCGTTGAATACGGTCAAGTGGAAGGAGCTGGTACTGGGGAGCCCCCGCCCAGAGGTGAGAGCAGTACTCCATGTGGGGCCGAATTTGCGCTTTATATAGTTGCAAGCGGTGGCCCGGAGTGAAGTACCGTCTCGCCTTGCTGAGCACACCAAGCTTTTTGGAGGCTAATTTAGCCTTTCCCTCCAAGTGACCGCGAAACTGAACGTCGTTCGATATGTCAACGCCAAGTATTCCAATGCTGGCTGTGGCTTTAAGAAGAGTGTTTTCGAAAAGAGGAGTAGCGACAAAGGGTGTTTTTTTAGCGGAAAACGCGCAAACTTGTGTCTTCTTGGGATTAAAATGGACTAGGTTTAGTCTGCCCCAGTCTGAGACTCCACGTAGTAGAGTTTCGACTTCAGACACAAGTTTGTTCCGGTACTCATCGACAACAGCCCGAGAAATACCTGCCCGGCCAGTGTAAAGAGTATCCCCAGTGCTGTCATCCGCATAGCAGTGAATGTTGCTAAGTTGCAACATATCATTGATATGCAGAAGAAACAGGGTCGGCGATAGAACACAGCCTTGTGGGACCCCCGCGTTCACGGGTTTAAGGTCGGAACACGCTCCGTCGATGACGACCTTGATGCTCCGATCGGCCAGAAAGCTGGAGATCCAATCGCATAATTTCTCGGGTAGCCCATAGGCTGGGAGCTTCGAGAGCAGTGCTCTGTGCCACACCCGATCGAAGGCTTTCGCTATGTCCAAACTAACCGCTAGCGCCTCCCCCTTGGACTCAATTGCCTCTGCCCATCTATGTGTAAGGTATACAAGAAGGTCACCAGCCGAACGACCACGGCGAAAGCCGTACTGATAATCGCTAATCAGTTGGTGGCCCTCAAGATACCTCAAGAGCTGGCAATTAACAATGGATTCCATTATTTTGGAGAACAAGGAGGTTATGGCTATTGGGCGATAGTTGGACGGATCAGAGCGATCGCCTTTTTTAGGGATCGGATGTATCGAAGCGGTTTTCCAGCACTTCGGGACAGTGCCGAGCGAGTACAGGTACCGGAAAAGGCGCGTTAAGACCGGAGCCAACTCAGGAGCACAAGTACGCAGCACAATAGGGGGGATACCATCCGGCCCGCTCGACTTATGAATGTCCAAGGAAGATAGTGCCTTGCGGATAGCACGTTGCCGGAATATGATTTCCGGCATCGAAGAATCACACCGCGAAATAGTCGGTGGTGATCTTCCTCGGTCATCCAAAGTCGAGTTGGACGCGAAGAGACAGCCCAAAAGGTCGGCCTTCTCCTTCGCAGTGTGGGCCAGCGAGTCATCCTCCCGGTGCAATGGTGGAATGGCGGGCTGACAGAAATTCCCTTGGACAGCTTTGGCAAGAGACCAGAAGGCTCGAGTCCCTGAAGGGAGTTGGGCCAATCTCTCGCCAAATCTGGCAATATGCTCTGACTTTGCCTTAGTGATTTCCCGTTTGAAGGACCTGGAGGCTGAGTTATATGCTTTTTTAAGTTCGCTGGTATTGGCATCACGAGATTTCGCCGCTTCCGCCCATGCCTTAAAGCATTCTCGCTTTCGGCTCGAGGCCGCCTTGCAAGAACGTTTAAACCAGGGCTGAGACTTGCCACCGATCGGCACCGCAGAAAATGGAATAAAGAGTTCCATGCCCTGCAGAACCACTTCGGCGACAGAGGCAGCGACGGAATCTGGAGCTTCCGACGAAAAGCACATAGGCCCCCAAGGGTAGGACGCAAAGAAAGACCGCATCCCGTCCCAATCTGCTGACTTGTAGTGCCAAATACGGCGACAACCCAAAAAGCGGGGCCGTGAAGGGCGCGTAGAAGGCACAGTACTCCGGACCACACAATGATCTGATGAACCCAATGGCGGGACAACAGAGACTTGATAGTTCTCCGGATGTGAAGTCAGCAGAAGATCCAACAAAGAGGGTTTATGACCATCCACATCTGGTATTCGCGTAATCGCAGGGACCATTTGTGTCAGGTCGTAGGCTAAAGCAAAGTCGTGAAAGGATCTTCCCGCGTGATCGGTGGTATCAGAGCCAAGCCAATCGGCATGGTGGGCGTTAAAATCGCCAAGTATCACGATTTCAGCGGTAGGAACCCTTTCGAGCAGGGAATCTGTAGCCGTCTGAATGTGCTCGATGAGTCGGTTAGTTTCGTCATTTCCGCTATGGGACCTATACAGGCACGCATAGAATCGCGGATGGTCATCGCAGTCTACGCGCAGCCAGAGGTTAGATAGGTCCCTTCCTTCAAGCGTCCCGAGGCGACGAGAACAGATATCCTCCCTGACGTACACGCAAACTCCCGCCCGCGGCACAAATGAATGTTCCAATTTGTACCCCGGGTAGGAGAGGTAAGAAGTATCAGCCGGGGAGGATATCTGAGTCTCAGTAAGGAAGAACAAGGCCGGCTTCGCAGTTTCTAAGTAAAAGTGAACCGCGTCTAGGTTAGTTTTTAGCCCCCTAACATTTGTAAAGTCCACCGTAAGCGTGGAAGGGGTTGCCTTAGGTAAATGCTTCCGTTTGCCCCGAGATCGAAACCTATTAATACATAAGTTTTTAGCGCAGTTTTTGCCCCCCCCAGAATACGAAGGGCAGCCTGTGCATCCACCATCGAATACCAATTGTTCCGATGATGGACGCCCAGAGGGGGATTCTCCACAGCGGAAACGTGTGGTACCCCCCTGGGGTAATCTCTGTTTGAACTGCATCTTCATACTTATGGGGGTGGATTGATGGGCTCCGGGAGTCTCACTCACCGCACGAAACGCGAGTACAATAAGATGAACTTATTGCATCACTTCACGCCGGTTTTCTGTGAGACAGTGGTACTGCCCCGGTCGTGCCTGCCCATTTGGCTGAAGCCCTAAAGCAACAGCATGGCACTCCCACTAGGATTTCGCTAGAAATCACATTTCTTCATCTGTTACTTGATTATTCGTTTTTTGTAATAGGCAAGTAGGTAGGGAATGAAAATAAACGGCGCGAAAACAAAAAATCCTGGTATCGTCAAAAACTTCACGGACACATATCAAATTGAACGGTACAACCTTGGAGCAAGTTACCAAATTCAAGTACCTTGGGAGCATAATGACCAAGTGCTGGAGGAGAATGATGAAGGTAAGCTGGACCGAAAAGAAGACCAATGAAGAGGTGATCCTCTTCATTGCTCTTCCCTACTCATCAGGGTATGGTCGGAGAAAAACGAAATCTGCTGAGTACCATAGAAAACCGTAGAGGGAAGATGATTGGACACCTGGTGCGACACGACAACTTCTTTGAGACCATCTTACAGGGGAAGATAGAAGGCAGGAGAGGACGAGGAAGACCGAGAATAGCTTAATAGACCAGATAGAGGTATATATTTCCTTACATTAGAAGGTCAAGACACTGACGCAGAACCGCACTGAGTGGCGATCAATCCACAGACAAGAGCCCAGCTCTTAAATTTGGAGAAGAAGTAGGTAGGGTAGGTAGGGACTGACACAGGCCGTCGATTTTTGGGTCAAAGGCATGCCGGTTTCCTCGTGATGTTTTCCTTAATCGTACGAGCGAGAAGTGGACCTCAGCCCTTCACCTGGTTTACATATTACAGTACAGAACAGTAGACAACATAGAGTAATTCTATATGTGTACTCGTATCGTAATATTCGAATTGCAAATAACAAACAAAAAAATCAATGCAATCACATTGTTCAAACAAAATAATGTCACCATGTTTATTACTACACAGGCTAAAACTTCTACATTTGTTTGTTTCTACGCCAGTCATACGTTTAATACATTGATTTGCTAGGTTCAATCAATAGGCTAGGCTATGAGTTTATATAATGTATATGAATAGGTTTCAATACTCATTTAAGGCTTTTCAAAATATTATTATATGTTTAATAAACTAACGACACAAAAATTTAAACGGAAAGTAGCATATCTCGAACACATTTTGCATTATATCGATACGAAACATGGATAAATTAAAAAAAAAAAAAAAGTTTGGTCCCTAAGGCAGTGTAACATACAGGAAGTATTGCAATACTTATTCGTTGTGCGAGGAAAGCACTACTATCGACCAAAACAACGTACCTTTAATTAGTGCCTGTGCTCTTAAACCCCACGGCCCAAGAGTCTCAACTCCAAAGGGAACAAAATCAAAGTTGGCGGAGTCTTATTGAGCCGTTTATTATTTTTCTGCCTGCTCTGAAGCCGTGCCAGCTTTTGTGCCCGGCCAAGGGAGGTAAAACGGGGCTAACGTGTCTAAACAAGTAGCATTCCATACCAAAGCTCGTCCCATCTTCGAAAAACGAAATAACTTCTTTATTATAACTACTAGGTACTTATTACTTCCTTAAAAAAATCTTAAAACTCCAGCAACGCACTCGCTAAAAACTGAGTTTAAATAATATTATTCAAACTATCTTTTAAGATTCAATTCTACACAGACAAAGTTGTGAACGTATACTTTAACTTAATAGTGCGACGGTGTGATAGTTATTGTTTGTTTAATAAACTTTGATTAAATCCCGGGATTTATATAAAGAGGACTCAGTTGGAAGTATGAAGATATTTCAATTAGAAATGTGATGCCCACATCTTCGTAGGATCCAGACCTGATGTATTGATTATAGTAAGATGTAAACATCATATGACTGGTGAAAGCTTTAGTCCACCAAAGATGGAGGTCATCTAGTTATATAATATCAATAATAATACTAATACTAATAATAATTTATTTGCAAGGATATGGTAGGTACAATAATGTTCTATGTTCAAATCTAGCATATTACATTACATTATTAATCATTATAGTAAATTCTTATATTATTTTATCACTACACCATCGTATTATTTAAATATATTTTTACTTCATCAAATTAACATTAATGTCACGCAAATAATTATTAATAAAATAATATTTATTCGTTGTAATACTGGCATCAACTTTTAAAAAGTAAACAAAACATCCTAAAAGAGTATACATATTATAACTGTTTCGAATACACAAATAATTCATACTTTAACTGAAAACCTATAAAAGATTTCCATCGTGTTAATTTATGCAAATTAATTAAAGAAACACGAATGCCGCGTTACGGCCCGGCTGTACCTAATTTAGATTAATAGTGGTTGGTCTGCGTTATAGCCTACTGTAAAATATAGAGTTTTTAACCCTCTGTAATAAACTGTTTTATTCACTCAACGCTCTTAAAAGCTCGGTGAATTAATGGCGAAGATTTCCGCAGCGTAAAAAGGAAACAGATTCGCAAATATATCTAAACAAGGTACCTGTCCTTACACAACACAAACTATATGTATGTCGGAGTAATATGGCGCTGTCATTGTCATTATATGTCACAGAGCTCGTAAATTAACAATGTCAAAGTTTAACCAGTTTTATAGCTTTAATACTTGTGGTTTATTCGATTTGCCAATATTACTAGATCTTCAAATTAACGATTATTTAGTAGTCTATATTAATTGTAATTTCATAGTCATTATTATTAATGTCGGAGCAATGGCGTCAGTATCAGCTGCCTTTCTCAATTTAGTTTAATAAAATTTTATTTGATCTGTTAATGTTGCTATATCTCTAAATTAACGAATATTCAATGGACGATCATAAAAGTGACTCCATAGTCCATATTATTACTATTTTTAAAGTTATAATAAATTACTTTGTATAATAATTTGAAACTTAAAGACAATTAATATCAATGTATTCTTTGACAATCGTTCCTATCACTGACGTTTGACTCTGTAGTTGATTTGGGTTCGGTCGCGGAACGAGTACCAACACGAAAAACTTGTTCAAGCTCTCTGCCCACTATCCCGTAGCATACCATGACCGTACTAGGACCGTTTCGGACAAAAAACTATTCTTTGTATGGAGAAGTATGAGACCATGCCCACTAGACCGTTCCGTCACCGGCCGACACCGTAGCGTGCCATGCACGGGCCGTCAACTATTCGTCGGAGGGAATATTTTGCCGGTGCGGACACGCTACGTGCATGGCACGCGACGTTGCCAGACCGGTGACTGAGCGGGGAGTATGACCGTTACAAACCCGTTTTAAATGCGTTAAATTTGAATGTACACATTCGGAAGTACTGAAAAAACTTTTCTCCGTCATCAACTTAGTGCCTGAATAATGTCCAATATTAACACTGATATTTGTACGAGAATGAACCGATGCCTTACGAGTGTATTGAAAAGATTTCTGCCGTGTCACATACGGGCATCATACAGATTAAATACGGGTTACATACGGGTTGTAAACGGGTTCAGAACGCTGTCGGCCCGCTTCAGTGGGCGAAATAGAGCGTACCGGATTGCTTTCCGTGCCTGATACGTTCCTAGCACGGTCATGGTATGCTACGGGATAGTGGGCAGACACCTTTATCACAAATTTGGCCCTCAATTCGATTGAGCGGTCGAACCAAGCAGAAGTCTGTCAATAGTAGACTCTAATGTCGAAATTAAACGACTGATGCCATCAAAGGTCTTCATCTTCAATAATTTATGTGTAGATGTTAATTTTGTTAAAATGCGTGCTTTCTCGTAATTGTGCCTAGTTCCTCATTTTGTCTGTCTTACTCTTTATTCATTCTTTAATTCATTCCCCTAACTCATTCCGTCATTTATAAGCTGGACTGTTAAGTATTAACAAACAATATAAGATATATCCAGACGCGATGTATCCCTTTTCATAATAGTGATGCGCGACAAAAAGAGGTTTATAAAATATTTCTGGTGTGAGTGCGATATCGTTTTCTGCCATGACATATCGAATTCAACTGTAGTTCGAAAAAACTCTTCTCAATATTCTTCAAACCCTATTCCTCAGGTAAATGTGGTAGAAGCAAGCGTAACATCGCATACAAAATTAGTTTTTTCGTATAAAATACATAATACGTATTCTGGCTCGCAGTATTTCGGCCCTATCCCATTTCTTTCACACACATTATTGACAGGCGTCAATCTCACAGCGTAACCTTATTCCGGCAAACAATTTGCACTACATTTTATAACTCGTAAAACAGCTATAAGATCGAAGCAGAGGTCAGCAACTATTCAAACTTTAGTCATTAATAACAACACAATGGCACATAAAATAAGATACGACAGTTTATCTGTTTCTCTCAGTAATACTGCTGTATCAAACCAAAGTTATAATGCTAAGTTGTTCTTACTTCTTGTTTATGTGGATTCAGTTATTAAAGGCGGGCAAGGATTAATGATTATTAGCGGACTTGGTTACCACAATGTCAACGACCCACATATTATCCTAAAATATTATAATCCTTCAATATTATAAATCTACTTTACCGCCTCACTCTACTTATAAATTGTTTCAGAAAACAATTCCCACTACTTTTAGCTTCCGCGATTGCTTTTTTTTTAGAGCAGTGTTTGCCTAGTGGCTTCATACCTGAGGTCGTAGGTTCGATCCCCAGCTGTGCAATAATGGATTTTCTTTCTATGTACGCATTTAACATTTGAACGGTGAAGGAAAACATCGCGAGGAAACCGACGTGTCTTAGACCCAAAAAGTCGACGGCGTGTGTCAGGAACTGAAGGCTGATCACCTACCTGCCTACTAGATTTAAAAATGATCATGAAACACATTCAGAAAGGCCAATCCCTAAAGAGGTTGTAGCTCCTCTGATTTATTTTTATTTTTTTATTGCGATTTATAAGTCCCAATGCTTTACGTAAGATAAAGCCGTTGCTGACATCATGTTGCGTTTATGATTTAAGTTTTTGGAAGATTATCATTATATAGAAAATTTCCTTTGGATAGGTTAAGTAACATTATAAACGTACATCTGTTTGTTTTTTGTGATAGCTGTATAATAATCTCTTTGGTATGTTTTAAAAATTTTGTATTAAGTTTTAACAAGAATATATGTACAAAGTTCACGGGGTCACCTAGTCTACTTATGTGCTTATTTCTAATGCAATCCTAATTACATAGTAATATGAGATTCATGTAATGAGAGAGTTTCATTTCCCGCACCAGTTCATATTTTATTTTTAATTCCACTGCGGCATGCACTTTGCGGGTATTATTTATAGTTTTATTAGCTTTTTATTTCTTGAAATAAATGTGTTCTCTACTTCTCAACTCATAAAATTTGTTTTATAGTATTTTTAGCATGAAATCGTGAAGTTGACGTCAGAAAGCAAATGGGGTTTTTCCATGTGTCTTTGTATGATGTAGGTTTACAAAGAACTACATCATTTTCACTGAAATTTTTAGTTCTATTTGTGCTTTATGAGTTTATTATTGATTTAAGTTTTTATCGACTCTAATAAAGAAGGCTTTCAGTTTGACGTGCATTTTTTTTTATAAAAGCTATATTTTCTATAATATTATATGATAATTACAGTGGACGTAAAAGTAACATTTTCAAAAAAGGGAGAAAAATAATATTTTATGGATTTTTTTTGTTTTCTATATATTGATTTCTAATTATTATTATTACATAGGGTAAGAATTTTGTAAATTCTGTATATTTGTGTGTTGGAAATAAATAACTATAATTTAAAAAAAAACTTTATTAATTACTTATTTAAAGTAACCTTTTCGCGCAATGTAGATTAGGTTCTAATAGGTACTCTCTTTTATATTCTTAGGATAAGATAATATGTGAGGCTTGAAACACTTGTACTCACTTTCACAAACATAGGTATATATGTTTGTTCACAAATTTATTTGAAACCAAAAGTCATGAGATATGGATCAGCTCCAACAACTAGTGTAAGTTTCCTTAAAAATTTGCCAAAATCAAACCAAAATTGGTTCAGCCGTTTTTGAGATAAGCACCCACGTACTTTTGAACACATATAACCTAGTTACCTAGCTATGTTGACAATAAAATTTGATTTTTTTTTTATGTTCGCCATTAGTTTCCCCGGTCATTTCGACAATTGTATATTTATAAATTATTTTAAAACATAACATTCTTGAAGATGAAGTATGTTACGATATTTGATAACGAGGGGGATCTCAATGATATAACATATTCATACTATTCATTGTATACAACAGTCATACATGACGAAGCAAGTATTTGTGTAGCCTGTGATGTAGCTATTCGTAGATGCTGTAGCAGATTCGTAGCTATGTATTCGTAGCAAGCGAGCTGTAAACCTAATCGGAGTGTAGTATTTCGATGTCTACCTTGTAGACCTAGAGTCCTTACGTATTATGACCAATTTTAAGTGTGTACGACCAGCAAAGTTACTTAAGTTTATTTTACGAGTGGAAAGACTCAATATTGCGATGTTAAAGTGATTTTAGATGGAACTGTATGAAACTTATATCATGTTAGAACTTTTACTAACTTTGGCATTCACTTCTTTGTACGTGAGATAGATAAAAACTAATAAGTTCTATCTTCCACCCAGCTAAAGATCTAATATTTTTATTACTCCATAGAAGTTATTTATATCAGCCATGCCAGTGATTTTTATATTACATACTAGGTGATCCAGCAAACGTCGTTTTGCCATATATATTATGGTTATTGTGCCTCACTCGACATAGATAGGTATAGTGTGTTCTGGACTTTTTTGTAGATATTTATAAGATCTACAATTACTTAGAACATTTTATGGTTCTATCTTAAATAGTTTAGGCAGGGTACGCAAAATAAGTAACTTTTTTGGTTGATTTTTTTCACCTTGTGTCCGAAAAACCCTAATATCTTACGGAACCCTATTTTTGTTCAAAATTAAATATAGCCTATATTACTCGTGGATAATGTAGCTTTCGAATGCTGAAAGAATTTTTAAAATCGGTCCAGTAGTTTATGAGCCTATTCATTACAATCAAACAAACAAACAAAGTTTTCCTCTTTATAATATTAGTGTAGATATAGAAGCGCTGTTGCAATATGTTTTATTAATATAATAATAGTATCAAAGCATAACATTATTTTATAAATTACTCTCAGCTTTATAAAAAAAAGCTATGGTCTTCCTTATTATGAAAATTGGTGGTTAATGAATGGTTTATCTTATAAAAAAAATAAGACGGTAATGTGATGACAAGTTAGAAGTGATAACAGAGAATTTACACTGGTTTAAGTCAGTAAAAGTCGTGAATTACCGTATTATTATGTAAAGATAAGTTAGTATTTCAAAGTCACGTTATTTTTGTTCGGAGCCCTTTTGATTTATTCGTGACGCGCCGTCCATGCTAAATGGGCCAAGTTTGAGGACCGTAACAAAATATAATTTACATATTTTCACAATCAGGACCACCCTGTATAATGTTGAATACTCCGGAAATGTACATTTTATTGATTTACGCCATTTGAATATTTATGTATTTGTCACGCATTTGTGGAACATTTTGTTATTTTTACTCTGTGATATAAAATAATAAAGTGAATTTTTATACTTTGTGGTAGGCGTGATGTTTGAACTAAATTAATAAAATAATCCTGAAAAAATCACAATATGGGTTGTTATCATATGTATAGTATAATATATGTTTTTATAATAAAACTAGCTGACCCGGCAAACGTTTGTTTTGCCATGTATATTATTTCTAGGAGACATTTTTTTAAGTCAATAACAATAACTATCTACAATAATAAAAAATAAAGGTATATCTTACAGGGTTGAAAATAAGGGGTGTATGTATTTTTGTATGTTGTATCACACAAACCAAAAAACAAAAAACAAAAAAATGGTGCGTTTACTTATGTACGCGCGTAAGAAGTTATACTTCTTTGGCTTTTTTTATTTTTTTTAATATTAAATAATTAATAATCAATATTAAGCGTTAATAATTTAACAATATTTAATATTTAGTATATTATTCAATTATTAATTAATATTAATAATAATTATTATTTATTTTTATTTATTTATTTATTTATTTCAGTTCTCGTCAAGCGTTGCGGCGTGCGGACGTGCATATTGCTAGTGAATCATACCTTTCGGATTTAATACTAGTTACAGTGATTCTCAATCATCGCTATCTATTTTACGCTATGTCTAACTTGTGTGGTAGCTGTGGTGTGGAGATCAGGGACGGAGCTTCCTGCTCTGTCTGCAAGTTGGAATTTCACTTTCAGTGTGGAGGCATTACTGAGGTAGGATATCGGAGACTAGGCGATAGAAGATTCACTTGGTGCTGTGCCAATTGTAAAATCTCTGCGCAACCTCAAGCAGTTTCGACATCCGCCTCTACATCACCTCTAGTGAAGATGCCTGTTGAATCGACTATTCTGGAGGAAATCAGAGCTGTCTCCTTAAAACTCGCCCCTTTAGAATCTTTGGTAGAAGATGTCAGATCACTCAGAAAGGAATTATCGGAGCTGAAGTCCTCTTTCAGTGAAATCAATGGAGTCGTCGGCGAGTTCAAAACTAAAATAGAGAATTTTGAATCCCGTCTGTCCAAGGTTGAATCTGACAATCAGAACATCGTAGAACAGTATAGTACTATCCAAACTAGACTGGATAAGCTGGAGAGCGAAGCGGACGATAACGAGCAATGGTCACGAATTAATAATGTCGAAATTAAAGGAGTTCCCCAGAGGGATAAGGAAAACTTACACGATATAGTTAATTCTATTGGGCAATTAATTAACTATACGGTCCAAAAAAATCAAATTAACTTTGTTACTCGCGTGCCAGTGCGAGATAGTAATCAACCAAAGCCAATTATATTGTGCTTCTTAAACCGTTACGCCAAGGAAGATTTCATCGCGGCAGCAAGAACCAAAGTCAAGGACCTAGCCAGATCGAAATCGTCTATAACATGTACCAATCTGGGCCTTAATGGCAATCATAAAATATTTATAAATGACCACCTCACTCCCAAAAACAAAGATCTGCTGAACAAAGCTCGCAAGGTGGCCAAAGATCATAATTTTCAATACGTTTGGGTGAAGAGAGCTGTAATTCATACACGGAAGGACAACACCTCACCAATAATTTATATCCGCAATGTAAAAGACATTTCCAAAATAATATAATCATTATTATTTATATTGTTATTCATAAGGTCTTATTACATTTATTTTTCTCTGCACTTAACATGTTGAGAACAGCTGGCGGTGAGTGTGTGATGGTACGGCATGGTACGGTTTTTTTCTCATTCATTGTTCTGTGTTGTGGGTTGACTATCGAAACAGGTTTGAATTGCTTTTGCTTATTTGCTAATGGAGTGCATACCAATAATGATTCTAACGCTATTTATATAAGATCGATTATTTGTTATTTCAAGACGTTGCTTACGGCATTTAAGTATACCTATTGTCTCGCTTACGTAAAATATTTATTGAATAGAATTGTACATATTTTAGTTTGTTTGAATGGCGAGTCGGTGTATTTATTGGTTATATTGCTTTGTCTATCCTATATGAAGGCTTCGATAAGTATAGGTAAATATATTGTTTTTATTGTCTGTTTCTTCAATGATTAAGTTCAAAAGTCTTATTGGTTACTATCAGAATGCTCGGGGGCTGCGCACTAAAACGAACGTATTTCTGGCTAACTTATTGTTAAATAATTATGATTTTATTGCAATCACTGAAACATGGCTTCTTGACAGTATTTTAAGCAGTGAATTATTTGATTCTCGTTACATAATATGGAGACGTGATCGTGATTATGCGCGGACAGCGCAGAAACTAGGTGGAGGAGTATTGTTAGCGGTGCGGAAAGATCTTATGGTTGTTGAGCGGTCGGAGTGGAGGAGCTCAGCAGAGGACATTTGGGTGACAATCACTTTGAAACGTAGGAACCCTTCTATAAACTATAATATACATTTATGTACGGTTTATTTGTGTAATGAAGGAAGCGGCAATTCTTATAAAACACAGTTGTTAAATTTTTCGAATAAATTAGGTGAACTAGTATTGAGCCACCCCTCGGACGTATTTCTTGTAACAGGTGATTTTAATTTCAAGGATGACATCAATTGGGTTAGGTCTGAGGGGTCTACTGAAATGATACCTATCGAATACAAATCTGATTATCTGAAAAAATTTCTTGATATTATTAATACTTGTAATTTTTGTCAATATAACGCACAATCAAATATTAATCAAAGAATACTGGATCTTATATTCTCTAACTCACCTGTGAATGTTCAAGCGTGTATGTCACCCTTGGTTTCAGAAGATGAACATCATAAATCATTAATTTTAGATATAGAATTTGTTGAAATACATACTCTAGAACAAGTTAAAACCTTAAAATTTTTATATAACCGCGCTGACTTTAATTCTATAACATCAGTTCTCAATTCGATAGACTGGCATTCTTGTTTGTTTAACTGTACTGTAGACGAAGCACTGACTTTATTATATGATAAACTTTATGAGCTACGTGATAAGTTTATTCCGTCCAAATTTGTGTCAAAATGCTTGTATCCACCATGGTATAGTTCTGCTCTGATCAAAATACTAAAGGAAAAATATAAATATCACAGTAAGTACAAAACTTATGGTAACATTGCGGATTACTTATCATTCTCAACTCTGCGTGAAAGGGCAATCACAGTAGAAAAGAAGTGCTTTGAGGTATATATAGACAGAATTGAGGCTTCTATAGTTCGCGATCCTCGTACCTTTTGGTCGTATGTAAAATCCAAAAAAATGTCCAACTCTTATCCCAATTTTATGTTCTACAAAACAACTGGTGCTACTGCAGATTCTGGTGTAGGTATTTCTAACCTGTTTTCAAGTTATTTTGAGTCTAATTTTCTAAAACCTAATGACACTGTTAATGTTAATAATAGTCCTGTTCGTTGTACTAGTGCCGTTAGCATCTCTACTGTGTCAGTTACACATGCGAAGGTCGAGAAACTGATTCGTAATTTAGATTTAAGTAAGGGTGGTGGTCCTGATCTCTTGCCCCCAGTCTTTATAGTCAATTGTGCGTCTGGCTTGGTAGTACCTTTGACCATTATATTTCAGCGTTCGCTCTCAGAAGGCATAGTCCCGAAGATATGGAAGAGAGCGTATATAACACCTGTATTTAAGAAGGGCGATAGATCTAATGTTGAGAATTACCGCCCTATTTCTAAATTATGTTTATTCGCTAAAATTCTTGAAAAACTTGTTCACAATGATCTATATGCGGCGCTTAAACCTTCTTTCGGGGTAGAACAACATGGTTTTCTCAGAAGCAGATCAACCGTCTCGAACCTAATAATAGCGAATGATTTTATTACTGAGGGAATGGACAGTGGTGGTCAAGTTGAAGTGATATACACGGACTATACTAAATGTTTTGATAGAATTGATCACAGTGTTCTCTTATGCAAATTATTGGCTGCAGGTATCCATGGTGACCTTTTCAGATGGTTCGCATCCTACATAGATAATCGCTGTCAGGCTGTTGTACTGCAAGGATTTTTGTCTAAGTGGGTCTCCATTCCTTCAGGAGTTCCTCAGGGATCGATCTTGGGCCCTTTAATGTTTATTCTGTTCACACTGGATGTGGGTGATTGTTTCCTCAATTCTAAAATATTACTGTTTGCCGATGATATGAAAATCTTTATGTTTGTGCATAACACGGATGACATTAACCTACTGCAAGCCGATTTGAATAGATTTGAGCATTATTGTGTCCTAATCAAGTTGGAACTCAATGTGTCTAAATGTCATCACATTAGTTTTAGCCGTAAACCTAGTCCATTGATAGGTAATTTCACCTTCTATAATCAGTCAATTTCTAGACTAGTAGAAGTTAAGGATCTTGGGGTCATCCATGACAATAAATTGCTATTCGATAGACACATTGATAGTGTAGTTTCCCAAGCCTCTAAATCCTTGGGTTTTATCATTAGAACATCAGCTGTATTTAAACATTTAAAAACTATTAAAATATTATATTGTTCTTTTGTGCGTAGTCACCTAGAGTACGCCTCACAAGTCTGGAATCCTCAATACCAGGAATACAAGGCTCGTCTCGAAAATATCCAGCGACGGTTCCTTCGTTTTCTTGACTTTAAGGCCCACCAGCATTCTGATGGTTACCATCACCGTTGTCAACGTTACCATTTTTTGCCCCTTGAAATTCGAAGGAATATATCTGATGTATGTTATTTATTACAGATTGTTAGGGGATTCGTTGATTGTCCGGAGATGTTAGCAAAGTTCAACTTCCGAACTGACTTATTATGGTTCAGACACCGCCCTCTTTTCAAAATTCCTCTACTTAATACCAACTATAGAAAAAATACATTTATGATTCGAAGTGTACAGACCTACAACCAATATTCAACCCAGTTTGATATCGATCTTTTCTGTTCTTCCATCGACTCTGTGAGACGCACACTCACATCCAGCTATTTCCATTAGTATTTCCATTAGTATTTCCATTAGAATTTCCATTAGAATAGTCATATTTAATTTTATTTAATTTTTTATTTTTTTTTAATTTACTAAAGTTCTTTAATTGTTTCATAGTATTATAAATTCATAAATGTTAACTTTATTCCTCCTATCTCCTTAAGGTATTTATGGATTATCTATAGGTGGAGATTTGTAATTAGTACTGACTTTATTTTATTGTAATCATAATTTACCTTCTGTTAAAATACTGTAAATCTTCCTAAAATGCAATAAATAAATAAAAAATAAATAAATTACTTCAAGTAGGTCATGAATCGATTTAAGAAATTAAAAAGTACTTCCTCATTCTTTAATCTGTCTCATTACATTGTTAAAAGTGAACACTCATCCGTCCTGTTTTATCACTGCTAAAATACAATGTGACAAAAAGAGACGAATGAGTATTTAAATTGTGACGGCGTATTAAGATTGATTTATTTTATAACTATTTGGAAGATTCAAATAACACTCATAACATTTGTAAAAAAATTGAATTGGTATGCAGTATTATGGAGAATAACGGTTGTTTATGTTATTTTTTACTAGCTATACCCCGCGGTTATACCTGCATCGATTCGGTAATATCGTGATGTTTTTATTAATTACTATTTAGCTTGTAAGTTAGAAATAGTTTGAATTAGTTTAGATTTACTATAAATCATTCGAAAAGAGATTAAAAAATGTCAAATACTTTAGTCGTAAAGAGCGCTTACTCCGACTAACGACAGTCCCAGAAGACCAAAACAGGTGTTGTGTGGCTCAATTCTACATTATACAGGTATGCCAGAAGCTATTTTATTTTCTAAAAGTCAACTGGAAACTAAGGTTTTAGTATTGATATAGTTGACTCTTCATTTACTAAAAGCGCCATCACCTTATGCTATTATCTCGAAGCCATTGTTTCAAGGGGAACTAAACCTAGAACCTTAGAGTTAAAAATTTCTAAAGCAAGTTCTAAGTGACCAGGGAAGCTTATGCTACGTGCTTTTTAATTAAAGCCTTGTCTTACAGTATAATCTATGTTGTACAGTTTTTTGCTGGAAACATTTCAAAGCTTGAAGAATTAAAAGTGCAAAAACAAGTGTGCTTCGGAAATAAATTAAAACTTAGGTTAGACAACATTTTATAAAAAATAGAACGGAAAATGTTTTTTGTTCAGGTTATTTAAAAGGACGCTATATCTATGTTTTATTTATATTTTAAATCTGTGCTTGACAAATGATTGATAGGTACTATGTAATCTGTTTTCGGACATCCAAAAAGGATTTTTTAGTTTGTCCCGTATGTGTGATATTGTTGGATTAGGATTTTATTTGAGTATGACGATATATTTTAACCTTAAATGTGTGCCCAGAAATTTCATAGGCTGTTAAATGCATATAGAGATGATTTTAACGAAGTTATAAAGTAGGTATTTCTAGGTTTCTAGGATAAATAATATAAAAAATAAGTCTTTTATATCTTGCAAAATCAAAGTAAACTTATGATTTTATTAATTTTTATCTATACTATATAAAATATATTTTTTAATTAGTTTGCAAGAATCCCACTCTAGGTGAAATCGTCGTTCAAGGATCTTCAGGTATCACTGTCATGGACTTACTGCATCCAACTCAGACTAGCCGTTTTGATAATCCCCATGACCCATCTCGTGAGCAATCCTCCTCTGTATCGTTTCCCAATAGGCCATATCTCGTCTGTCAGTCTTTCTACATCTCCATTTAAGCTTTAATTTAGAGCATAGTTTTGGCATAGTGGCTTCAGCGTGCGACTCTCATCCCTGAGGTCGTTGGTTCGATCCCCGGCTGTGCACAAAAGGACTTTCTTTCTATTTGCGCATTTAACATTCGCTCATCGTGAGGAAACCGGCTTGCATTAGTCCCAAAAAGTCAACGGCGTGAGTCAGGCGCAGAAGGCTAATCACCTACTTGCCTATTAGATTAGCAAATGATCATGAAACAGATACAGAAATCTGAGGCCCGCACCTTAAAAGGTTGTAGCGCAATTGATTTATTTTATTAGAGCATAGTTTAGGGCATCGGTAGCTTTGACATAGTTAAATAATGACAGGTTTTTAATTCTTTGAGGTATTTTGATCTTTATAAAAATAAAGACAGTCCAAGTAATCCGTGGTTACGTGTACCACAAATGACACCTACTTTATAATACTACAATTATTAAAGTAGCATAATATTTAGAGGACTCAACGTCGCGTGCTAAACAAAAATTGTAATAACTCGTGTTTTCTTGATTAATATATTAATGTCTAAAACAAAATTTTACATTAGCTTAAAACTGAACATTTTTGGTTAAAATTTATCCGATTTACATTATCTGAACAATAAATAGTATTAGTGTTATTTTTACAAAGAATACTGAGTTTGATTACTTAACTTACTGGTGGTAAGTGTGGTAAATATAACCACCCGGAGGTTTGGTATTTGCTACAAAGTATAGGGCAACCTTTTTCTGTCGACATACATAAATATAAATTGATTTTAAAGATATAAATATAAATATATATATATATCTTAGAATGATCAATTTCAAGTCATAGTTATTGTAGTAAAAATAGCTATCAAGGTATTTTTAGAAAATAACTATTGTTACAAGACAGATCTATTGGAATTTCTAGATGGGCAATTAAACGTACTAGGTGATAAGTGTGAAATCCGATAAAGATATAGAAAAATATTAAAATAAAATTGCAAAAATACTGTTTTTACACGATCCGCAATCCCGTGATGTGTCATAATTTTCCCCAATTCACGGTTAGCAGGTGAATAATAGCGATTTTGCTCCGTCATTGCGTACCAATTACAAAATAGTTTGCACAAAGATTCACCCTCTTTTATTCAAGCGTGATGCGACAATTTCCTATTTTCCCATATTCTATACATACAAAAATTTCAATCGGTAAACGTATTTTGTTATTACTACCTCATCTGGTTAATTGGAATACTAATAAAGGGTTATTGACATCGAGTACATCACATTTCAATAAAATTTCTTTAACTGAGATATATTGAGAATTTATTACATTATATACACGATGTTTCGAGTTACGACTGCAGTTATTTCATACTTTACCTATAATCTTCAACACCGAATACGTGTAAAAGCTATAACGAATGAGGCAGCCTGGTAAAATAACATACAGCGTATTGCTTAATAACGTCCGGTTTCCCAGAAAACAGGTCCGCCCAAACATTATTTTATTTAACATATCAGAATCAATTAACAATATTGCACTAACGATTATTAAACAGCAGGCTCTCATGATAATTGATTAATATGTGAAAGTTTACTTTGGTATATTCAAGCATTAATTAAATTACTTCATTTCATGTTTACCCAGAAATATAACTAAGTATAAAAACAACTGACAATTTTACTGAATTTCGATTATCAGTTTATTACTAATATATAGACAAAGGCTAACGCATACTACTAATAGGCTTAGCTACATATGATACGCAATTATTTCGCTCTAAATCAAGTCATACAAAAAAAGCGAAATGGACATAAAATTCCAATTCATTAAATCTCAAATATCCAAATTGCCCTGAAAATCACGCACCGATTAAAGTCATTTTGGCTTGAATAATATCCTGTATAATAATATATATTAAATACCACATACCTTTGGATTTATTAACACCTGTTTCAGATAATTTTCACTAATAGTCACACAATTATAAGCACTACGATACACGCGGTTTTTCACAGGACGTGGGCGTGACGTCGTTACTGATCTACAGGCGATTCGGCACTGAAGCTTTCTCAGCTCTAGGAAAATGATGGAACACCGGTTCCATTCAAATTTTCATATAGAGCGCATGTCTAAAATTATCTGCGAAGTAAATACGACTCTATTTCAGTGTAGCACAGTAACTTTCTTTTTGTTTTTATCCCTTATTAATACTATAAATATATAAATAGATAACGACAAATCTGACCCACCTATGGGAATAATTAATTGCTGTTTTAATTAAGTATTTACGAATAAGTCATGTAGACCCTTAGTGAGTTCTTAATATAGAAATCTCGGAAAAAGAAAGCTTTTGTAATTTTCAAATTAGAGTTCAATGTGATATTGAGTTTTCGATTTCGTTTTTAAATTTCAAAACATTTTGACGATATTCGTTTTCTATTGTTATATTTTTCTTTTCCTCCGCGTCTTTTCTGAACTTTCTCAAAGAAAATATAAAAATTGAAAAAAAAAGTTGTCAATACGAAAAGTTGTCAATATACGAAACCAGGCTAGCGCACTTAAAGATGTTGTCATTGGAAAATTGTAGAAAATTAATTGTTATATCGATTGCATTAAGATATTTAACAATCAGGTTGATTGCCCTTTTAACTAAATTTAAATTTCGTGTCCTTTTAACTAATTTATTTTAATTAGATAAGGCAGGCATCCCATCTTCCCATTTTCCATCCTTTCAGTAGAACGCATTAAGTCCGAAACTCGACATTGAGATAGAGCATTCTGATAAACGAGCTAGGTCTGGATATCAATAGTTGCTCCCCTCACACTTTGAAAACAATTTTCGTTTAGTTTTTATAATTTAATTTCTTTGTTGATTTTTTTTTTATTATCTCTTCATTTTTTCGCCTATTAGTGCTTGTCACATTAAAAATGTTATTATATTTTCAGTGTAGGTTCAGTCAGTCAGATGAGTATGCCGAACATTGGCAGGATTTTATAAAAGTAAATAAAATTTCTCCAAACCATTTCACCTGACAGTTATTATATCTATCAAAACGATTATTTCATATCAGTTATAGTTATGATAAGTGGTAACAGAATCGTATTTCGTGGTTTATAATTATATTTTAATATTATTTGAGATTACGGAGATTTCATTACATTCTGGAAATTCACACACTCACATAAATAAAACCAATTTGTTGCAAGACAAGTGCGATTCTCATCCTTGATGCAGTAGGTTCGATCCCTGGCTGTGCACCAATGGACTTTCATTCTATGTGCGCATTTAACATTCGCTAAAACGGTGAAGGAAAATATCGTGAAGAAACCGGCTTGCATTAGTCCCAAAAAGTCAATGGCGTGAGTTATGCGCAGAAGGCTGATCACCTACTTGCCTATTAGATTAACAAATGATCATGAAACAGATACAGAAATCAGAGGCCCATAACTTAAAAGGACCCAAGAAGTCGACAGCGTGTATCAGGCATCATGAAACAGATACAGAAATCTGAGGCCAAGACCTAAAAGGCGCCACTCATTTATTTATTTTTACGAAGAGGTTACCAAATGACAAAATACACGAAATTCACTAACGTTCACAAAGTTATATTACAAAAGCGATGTGGTTTTTAAGCCTCATAAATCGTTACATTCTTAACAAGAACAGTCTGCCTATATTTCCCGTAAACGGGTTCTCAGTACGACCCGTATATTTGTCCTATACACGTAACTTTGGACAGAGCAAAGTTCGTTTTTTTATTTGTTGCAAATGACCCCGATCCTATAAAGCCCATCGTTTACCCTTTATAAAATGGAGTACATTTTCACGAATATACTCTATGAATAAACCTCGTATTTAATTAAAATTACTTAAAAAATGCACTAAAAAATTATCCTGAATCTATAACTGTTTTATTTAATTTACTAAATAAACCATAGACTTATAATAACATCACGTGTCGTGAGTTTTGGATCATTCACTAGACATTTCAGCTAATACCCTGAAAACTATCAGTCTGATGATAATCCGGTGCATTAGTTTCCTATTCGCTGCCGTCTCATTCGACAGATAGATCATCTAGATTGGACGGATCTACGGACTGCTATGCTTGAACATGACAATTTCTTCGTTCGGGTTTTTTGATGTCGGTAGAAATCGATTGATTATTCAATATTTCGTGAGCGATACAACGATTATAGTGGACATACAATTTTTTGATACCATTTTTATAAATGATTTGTCTTTAGCCTTAAAATAGGCTTCAGTTTCGGCGATTACCTCTTCATCAGCACAATATTTATGTCGAGCGACCATTATCTTGAGGTCTGAGAACAGGAAAAAGTCGCTGGTTTTTTTTATCTAAAAGGAGGCAAACTGGCAGGAGGCTCGCCTGATGTTAAGTGATACCTCCGCCCATGGACACTCACATTGCTAGAAGTCTCGCAAATGCGTTGCCGGCTTTTCAAGAATTCCTACGCTCCTTTCTTGAAGGACCCTAAGTCGAATTGGTTCGGAAATCCTTCAGTGGGCAGGTGGCGGCAAAAACCGCCTTAAAAAACGATCAGTTGTGAAACGACGGAAGTCGAGGGGATACAGATGGTAACCAATCTGGAGAATACGCTGGATGCGGAAGCAATTCGAAAACCCAATTCATGGAATTTAGCATTATTTTGATGACGTTGAGGTTATTTTACAATATTAGTACCTATTATATTCATAAGACTGTATTTGAAAGAAGATGAATTATATGAAGATGAAACAAATATTGATTAGATGCCAATTTATTTGCGAGGAATATGAAGTAAAATTAAATGTAATTTTTTTTTATCAATACTTAAATGAAAATTAACTTGAGAGCACTTTATAATGAGGGTTATAACTGAGAGGAATATTATACTGAAGATTTGTGCTAACACACCTTAATTGCTCTCCGGAGTAGGCGGAGCGTAGATGTTCATTCAGATGCTGGTAAGGTATAGAAGCTATTTCTGGGTAGAATTTAAAAAAAATAGACATGGCCCATAGAAGTATTTTCGCGTGTTTATAATTGGATCAGAGATGGTAACTAATCAAGATCAAACAAAATGCGCAGCTGTCTTGACTTTCTTTCTACGTTATTCTCCTCATATTCTTTCAATCGGCTACTACAACTGATAATAAATATTTTTTAAATTGCTTTGCACAAGCAAAAACACAACATACCTTGCGAACTAGCGAACTGTGGAATCGACTCCCGGTGGGGGTCTTCCCTGAGAGATACGACCTCCAACTGTTCTAAATTCGAGTATACACCTCCCTCAAAGGCCGGCAACGTACCCACTAAAAATGGGTGTCTATGGGCTGCGATGACTGCCCTTTTTGGGCGTCCGACAGGCTCGTTTCCCCCCCCCCCCTATTATATAAAAAAAACATACAAAAATGTTTCTTTAATAGCTAATATGCATTAATTAGTGCTTGATTATACAAAACGAGTAACGTAAAGGCATAACGCAAATAATCGAAAAAAGTCATGTCATTTATTATTTTATGTTTTAACACTTCGTCGCAGAAATATAATACAATTGACATAATTAAATAAAAAGGGGGACAACTGGCGGCCTTATCGCTTTCGAGCGATGACTTCTAGGCACCCACTGTGGGAAAAAAATTGATAAGATAAATGTCATTTGTTACGTGAAAAAATAAGATGTTATTATTCTTCGTAACAGATAACTTTTACAGACATTTTAGACGTACGTTAAGCTGCCTGCTGATAGTATAAACGAAATAATCAAAACAGCTATGAATAAAGTATGTGTACATGCCTTTAGCCCGGGGAGCCAACACTTCTAAACTTTGGTGGTTAAAATTAATATTGAATCAATTATTATAACTTTGCGAACATGTGCGACTGAGGTTACGTGTAACAAAACATAAGTTTTATGTTTTCTGTAAATTTATAGGAATGTTGTATTTTATTAATGCAACATCTTAGATAAATGTCGTGGGAAGCTTAAAAGTATTCCCCATAACAATGTCTTAAATATATAAAGATACATTTAAGTAAAACTTCTTATTAACATAACTCAAAGTGTCGTCAACAGTCGTGGTCAGCTAGAGACTGCCACATCAACTTGATAGATATCTATTTCATTTGTACAAATAATTTTAGAAATATGAATTTCGTACAGATTGTAGGTAGACAGTTATCAAACTAAAATAACAATAATGGCATATGAATTGCGTTCACTCAACCTTAATTATTGTGTCGTATCGAATTACACGTTATACATGTTAATTCTATCAGACAATTAACGCTGTGCTAATGATAACAGTGTTCGATTCGGCTGAAAGTCTAATTATAACCTACCAATACAGCATTAATATTTAAATAAGAAAAATAAAAATTTCTTTCAAAACAGTGCTTTCTCGAAAAGTGATAGGCAGGTGTTTGTTACATAGATTGTTATTTTTATTTATTTATTAGAGCTTTATTAATAATCCCCAATCTGGCTGAACCCCGTAAGGGAAGCGACCATGGAGGGTCCATTACATATGAAAAACGAAGACCAGGACAATAATAAAAAGAAATCGATCTGAACAATGTATTGAAAAAAATTTGAGAAAAAAAGGAAGAGAAATTGAATAGCATGAAGTAGGCTTTTACCCTTAAAGGGGCCTTACATACATTACTAGACCACAATATTTTTGTTTACAACTTATACTAACATATTAATCATATTAACTAACCAATTTTTGTATGGATTCAATAATAGATATTTCAAACCTATTATTGCATTTCTAACCTTGTATTATAAAACCAGATACATAGTATACAAAATTTTACACTGTTTATCCTTAAATGCCGTATTCTTCGCACAATTATGAAAAATCCATCTGTGAACAACCAAGGTTCGAAGGAATGGTAGATACGATTCTAGCCCTACTCTATATCATGCACCAGTCCCAAGGTTTAATATAAATTAATTGTAATTAGTTTATCGGTTGAAGCGTGATGGAATAATCTTTCACGTCTATAGTTAGATCCAATATGGTGCCTAAGCTCTGGATTAGACAATCCATAAATTAGAATTCAGATGTCTATTAATCATCTTCGAATACTCCATTAGCTATTACAAACTAATCGGATGAAAACGTGTAATTAACAGTTTTATTTTAATCTCATCTCAGGTTTGTATGGTTTATAGTTTTTAGTTAGCCTTGATTTTTTCACATAATTAAGAATACCCGATCTGTTCTAAGTACCCTTTAGTCTATAGACAATATGTATGAACCTTTAACGTCTCTATAAACACATTGAAAAACTTGGACTACCTGATCAACGGAGATCCTTTAATTCCAACTGAAATTCTGTGTCTGCGACTGCTGAAGGCAAATTAACACTGATTATTATTCGTTAATTTAAACTATAATATGTCCTGTATATTACCAAGAGTGTGTATATATTTCTTTGTCTATTTTAGAAAAAAATATTAGTCATACAAACCAGAATGTAATATTACTAGTTTCATGTCAATATTTCGGAGTATAGTCAATATTACCAGTGCAATATCGCATAAATGCTAATTTGGATTTATGTAAACAGATATGTCCGTAAATAAATATTGTATTTATATATAAGGACTACATATGGGAGTTAACGGTTCATTAGGCTAATTTATTAAAAGTACCATTATTATATTTGCCTTGGCTGAAGAAAGTATTATGTTGACAGATTAGGTCGTCTCTCAATATTTTAAATACGTTCGCTTAAAAGTTTGCACAATTTTAGCCCTTTTAATATTTCCTTCCTTTTACATCGTGGCCTTAGATCTCTGCATTTTGATTATTTGTTTTTTCTCATAGGCGGGTACATAGGTGATCAGCCTTTTGTACCTGTCAGATGCCGTCCACTTTGATGGTTTAAGGGATTTTCCTCAAGATGGTTTCCTTCACGAGTACGAGTCCTGCTCAGTCAGAGTTCAACCTCAGGGATAAAAGTCGCTCGCTGAAGCCACTAGCCCAGCACTAATCACTGCTTTTTTAATAATAAAAACCAGAAAATGTACCCAAGGGATTTTTGCAAGTAATATAATAACTTATAACGGTCACGAATATATACTATTATAATACGAGGGCAGTCCGATAAGTACTTAGCCTCACCGCTCGATAGCACCACTATCGCAATAGCAATTTTTCATCGCTTAGAACATTCTCGTAGACAGCTACTGTAAAAATTTCAGCCGAATCGGACGTGTAGGTTTGTTTTGAAAGCGAGCGTGTCCGGGGATTACGGAAAAATCGGCCCAAAAAGTGCTCTTCCATCAGGATACCGCACCGGCTCAAACCTCCGCCATCACCACGGCCAAATTGGTAGAATTAGGCTACGAACTGCTGCCCCATCCACGAGTACGTCCTCGTTTTGTTTCCAAATTTGAAAAAGTCACTCGCCAGGTAGAAATTTGAGTCGAATGAGGCGGTTATCAACGCCACGGAGGCCTACTTTGCACACCTCCAGAAGACGTATTTTTCAGACGGGTTAAAGAAGTAGAAACATCGCTAGGTCGAGTATATTAAACTAAAAGAATATATTGAGAAATAAATCGCCAAACAAATTTAAAAAAAAAAAGGTGTATTTCTAGGCTTGTAACTACTTATCGGACTACCCTCTTAGTTACTATGTATTTTACTATGTATATCACTACTCTACTTTATTTTACATAAATTAAAATCATAATATCGCCAAGGAAAAACTTCGTTTTCAATTTAACTACTGAAATCCACGCTCCAAAGTAAGGACAAACGACATTATACAGTGGTCTAAGTATGAAATCGAAATAAAAAACCCCAACTTTCTCAATATATATGAATTAATTTATTAAGTAGTAACACTTGTACCCATTTTGAGGGGAAAAATTAGGTCAAGCGCAATCAGATGTTGCCAATCTCATTTATTTCTCCTTTTTCTGGTTTATTTCAATTACAGCAATTCGTCGTAACAAAGCGTGAAATTATTATTGAATAAGTGCTTTTTAAAATATGTTCTTTAATAATTTATGATATTCATGATATTGTCACATTGTAAAGCAGCAGTGTTGTCCTCATGGTTTCAGCGTGCACTTTTTATCCCTGAGGACATAGATTCGTATCCCGGTTATGCAACAGGCTTTATATGTGACTATTTTACACTCACTCGTACGGTGAAGAAAAACAACGTAACAAAACCGACATGTTTAGACTTGATAATTAGAAAAAAAATGGTTGTCCGTAAAGTTTGTTCACGTCACAACGTTATAACAAAACATTATTTTTATTGAATTATCACTTTTTGTAAGGATACAAAGAAGGAGTGAAATGAAATCTACCATTTAATTTATAAATTTACTTTAATTTGCACGTAAAATGAGCGAAACGGGACAATGAGTCATGATTTTGCGTGCGTGCAGCCGGCGTTCATCGATTTATTAGAAGTTGTCACGTCAAAAAATGTTCACGACATAAATAAATATCTGAGGCCAAGATTAGAAGAGAAGAAGAGATTCCATAAGGAATCAATGTTGCTCTACAACATGTATTGAAAGGAGAGACCAAGAACCTTAATTATTTTTTCATGTTAAGTGCATTTTGAATTTATTTTGAAAAGCGTATTACAATCTCTTCACTCTGAAATCATAAGCGAAATCGTTGCGAGCCAAAAGTATGCAATCAACAAGTTCTTAAAATTAAAATGAAAATCTCTCTCGTAGTTGGCTGTATTGTTACCGTGGATATTGGAATATGTTTAGTGCCTGAATATACAAGGCTTCATATATAAACCACAAACAAACTTCGTATATATTAGTAATATGGTTTAGTCAGGTGCGCTGCGCCAGTTCACAACTTATTAACTTAGTTTCAGTTATACAACGTGACACATGATAAACGTGACATAAGTTCTGACAATATTAGTATTTATTAATTAGTACAGTCTGGAGCATCTATAACATATATACATATACCTCGAAGGTTTTCTAACACTTTGGTTGGTTACTTACCTATTAAAGCCGCACCAACAAAGATACATGTTATGTACCCTAGTAATTCTAAATACGTAATGAAAACCTTGGGACACTACCATAAATTACTTAGCATTTAGATATAATGTAGACACTTAAGAAAGCAAATGCAGAATCGAGCTGCCACAATGTGTAATTAAATTATAAATTTTATTTTCATTAAAACAAAACTTGTTATTTTAGACCTCCAGCGGAAACCAACACAATTCACACAATGCAAGAAAAAACAAATAAAATAAGAAACAAATTACTTTTTACAAAACCTGACTTTAACAAATGGTTGCGATCAGTCACTTCCGGCCCTAAATCCTAAATAATTCATTTCTAAACTGAGGTCTAGAGTTCACCAATTATCTATCTATCCGCAACTATCACTTACTCGTGCGGTACACTACAAGGATTACTACTCGCTGATCCAAGACTGGATGACAAAATTATTAATGAAATACGAACAGTTATTGCGAATATAAATCGCCACTCTTTAAAACCTCTTCATAAATGAACTGACCCTAATACGAGTACATTTCACTCCTTTATTGAGCAGTCGTAAAAGACTCGTAGTATTTTTGTCACGCATTGAGTTTGATTCATATGTTTTGCTTTATACGCTGTTCTAAAGCTTGTTCTTTTAACAGATTTAACCATTGCCGGAGTAGTTGACGCACGGGGCCGGTGGGTCGGTGGTCACCAGACAAAGTTTTTAGGAAAGGAGACATTTGACACTTCTAAGAGGTTCTCAGCCACAGATCTACCTGATCGCGTGCCTGATAGGATATTAGGGGGCCTACATTATAAAAAAGAAAGTGTTAAAATTCACGAGTTTTTATGTTAATTATACTTATCATTATGTGGTATTTTATTGTATGAGTGAGTGTAATGGTGATTCGGAGTTTCATGGTCGACCTAATTGCGAGGACCAGCCAAAAGTATAATATTAGTCACATATTAGGTACTTTATTTATCCAAATATATAAAATAGGAATAGTTATATATATACATATATTAGGAAATTTCTTAATATATATTTTTACAAAATATGTGTATAAAATAAGAAGTAGGCGGTCTCACTTATCATCAGGTGAGACTCCTGCCCATTTGCTCCTGTTATAGTCAGGTCAGTCATATGTCATGGAATGCTCCGATTATCAGGATATGTTCTCGTGGAGTCAATTGACTTTGACTTTGATTTTTATTATTGGTTAAGTTAATAATTGAGATGTCTTCTTTTACTTTTGAGAATCATAATTTACATTGATTCGATTTGTTTTGTTACTATTTAATTGTTTTATAATTTAGAATAATTACTTAACGAATATTTTACGACCAATCAGAGCCGAACAAATGTCTCGAGCGGGGTCGAGGCGCCATCTTGACTTTGGACAGTACGTTCAGGGAACTCAGGGTAGTTCTGGGTATTCAGTGGAGCATTGTGGTGATGAAACGTTGGACCGAGTTGGATCTATGTGATTTGTGGTTAAGTAGATTGTGATTAAAAGAGATCGGTGCCTTAACCCACTGCTCGTTAATTTAAGCTAAAAGTTTTATTTAATTTAAATGAAACAATCTAAATAAAATAGTGTACGATAATTATTCGTGTCTTTTGTGCTCGCACATTACCGAGATGACGCCCACTAATGAAGAAGTCTATATCGATGGAGTGACGATATATTTCTTCGACATGTATTTTATAAAGGTACTAATGTCCGCTCTGTATCCCTAAATCTCTTTGATCGTATCAGGTTTTAGCCCAATAACGAAACACACAAATATTTAAACATCCACGCGAAAGCTTCTTAAGTTCTAAGGTTTAAAAGGCCCATAAATACAGTAGATTTACGCAGGTTACGCAATTATAAATCAGAGGACGTGTGCTCGTTACGGCGAGTACTCAATTTGAAACGTTTGCCCCATTCTGCGTGATTGGCTTGCTAACGTGTTAATAAAATTGACAGGTCTTGACTTTTGAGAAATTGAGTTTGACAGGAGGGTGTTTTAAATAACCAAAAAGTTTTTATGTGTTGTCTGGTTGTTCTTTTATTACGCAGAAATCAATACAATTATCATTACATTACATTTGAATATGTTTATTTCTAAATTACAGTAAGGGGTGCGGTCATCTTAAATTTTAATTAAGTAATTGTGATAACAATAGAGACTATATTGCATATTAAACACAATATTTTGTTTAAGTTAGTTCCATTTTGCATTTAGACTTTACAAGACATACTATTATTAAGCCTTTATAGCTGATAGTACAATATATTAACACTTATTTAAGTTACATAACTTACTTAATTTAATACATCATATGACCCGTTTTCGGTAATCATCGTGTCCTGTGACACATATACCTCTTCCAGCTGCTTCCACTCTTTTCTGATGCTAGCTCCTCTTTATATCGTCGAATAGTATTGAATTAAAGTTTTGTATTGAAAAGAAATTAAATTAAACATTGTTAACTAAACTTTAATATGAACATTCCCTCGACAACCACGTCTGTTTGCCTTTTGTTGGCAAAGGCCTCCTCCAAATGCCACCATAAATTTCTGACCTGGGCAGTTTGGGTCCATGTGCCACCTGCCACGGCTCTTATTTCATCAACCCACCTTAGGAATGGTCTACCCCTTTTCCTCTTCATGTGACCTGTGTACCAATGTATTAATGACTTGCTCCATTTTGACTTTCCTCTGATGGTATGCCATTCATTAAGTTTTTTAATCGTAATAGGTACATCTTTTGTTTTTGTGTGATTTTTTTTGCAATAAAAATGACATTAATATACTTTCTATTAAATATATTTCTTTGGATGCAACAAGAGCGAAAGACTTTTTCTAAAGATTTTCCTTGACGTACTCGTAGTAAAAGGAGATGAATGTACATAGAAATTGGACTTACAAATACACACTCAACGGATATTACTCGCAGATTCACTGAAAGAAGTCAGATGCCTGTTCTGTGGTTAAAAAGTCCGATAACGTAAAGTAAAAAATACACCAACAAAAGAATGAGCGAAATTACACTCCATCGAACAAAGACATCAAGATTCTTCATTTTCTTCAGGTAAATAGGGAACTGATGAAGCGAGCTATACAATACATACCGCAGTAAACAAACTTTGTTACGATATCAAAGTTCCCATCGGACAATAGACCACTGCAAAAAAATACTGTGGCTTAAGTTATGAACTTAAGATTTTAATTCAATGTAAACTCTTATACATTTTAAAAGACTTTTCTTGTAGCCATAAATTTCTAGATTTAGCTTGAAACTATTAAGTCGTTAATGTCCGGGTTCTTTTATAAAATGCAGTCTTTATTTCGTTTGTTAGTTGGTGTTGCATTAAATCTTTTACATACATATAACAATTGAACCAAATTTAGAGAAAATTTAACGACCCGTAATACTACTACTTACTAAGGTCTGGTTATATTTTTTTTGTAAATGCAGTCATTGGTCACAACGTAATAATTCCAAATCTTGCAGTCATAAGAAATCAATTCAATTACTTTGTTTGAATAAAATATATCTATAACTGATAATAATAATTTATATGCAAGAATATGGTACACAAATATTTTGGTGGTACAACCTAAACATCTCATATGACACAATGGCGCGCAAATTTGTCCTTCATAATTAAAATGTAGGATGGCATGGTAGTTACATATTACATTTCATTATCATCATCATAGTAAATTTTTATATTATTTTATCACTACATCATCACATTATTAAAATATATTAATACCTGTCAAATTATCATTAAAATAATATTTTCTTAAGTGAATTTTTGAAAACTCCAGTAGGAAGAATGTTTTTGATATTTTTGTATAAACCTTGATTGCCATACAAAAAGTGTGATGAAAACGCTCTGATGAAACAGATAAATGATTGTTTATGAACATAACACAATTACCCGTATTTTAGGGCAAACTCGATTTTCTCATTACAAACGAGATTTACGTTGAGTTAGAATTTTTGAAAACCGCAACAATCGTTTGAACAATGGCAACTGTCGACAGGCAATCTACGAACAAAAGATTTCGGCAATCATACAATATTCGTACCTGTTTGTGGGATTGTACCAATTTTCACTGCTAAAATTTCCAGTATGTTTACGGATTGTCTGTGATTAGACTAGAAATGGTGCACCATAATTAAATTAATTATTATAATATGTAGGTGTTTTATAAATATATTATATTAACATAAATTTTGGGTTTTTAAATTATATTTAGCAGTGTTGGCCTACTGGCTTCAGCGTGCGATTCTCATCCCTGAGGTCGTAGGTTCGATCCCGGCTGTGCACCAATGGACTTTCTTTCTATGTGCGCATTTAACATTCGCTCGAACGGTGAAGGAAAACATCGTGAGGAAACCGACATGTCTTAGACCCAAAACGAAGGCTGATAACCCATTTGCCTTTTAGATTTAAAAATGATCATGAAACAGATTCAGAAATCTGAGTCCCAGACCTAAAGAGGGTGTAGCGCCACTGATTTATTTTTAAATTACATTTATATTTAGCTCCAGCACAGTATACAGTATTTATAATATTCTTAACCTAAATAGTAAGTTAAAACAAATTTTGTTTGGTTCCTGTGGCAGTGTTGATTTGTTTTATGTTCTCTGATTGTTTGCTTCTACGCGAAAGTTTAAACAGTGTTACACAAATTATTTATATAAAATTAAAAAACAGTTTCGACTTTTCGCGTGTTTTGTTGGTGTATGTTGTATACTCTATTTGTCATTTACTCATAGCTAAATAAACAGATTCCACAAAAACTCTTACTTCGCCATTATTTTAATCATATTTGTTATTTTGATAATAAATAAAAAAGTACGTAAGCATAAAATATCATTTTTATATCCTTTAAAACCCAAATACATAGTAAGTCCAAATAACACAACAATTTCTCTTATATGTAAATTCTAGACACACATGTCGGTCAATGACCCTGATTGGTTAGTGTAAAAAATTGCTTAAAAACGAATGCACCTACACCTAACACACTTACCCCTAGATCCTAAAAAGTACAATTTAGTCAGACGCTTAGGCACTTGTAGAGTTTAATTTCGAATGCTAATAGGATTTCTATGAATAAGTAATTGCTCGAGAAGCGTCCCTAACAACGCTCTGTCATTTAATATACTTTTTAGCAATTAGCTTTCGTTTCGTAATTAGTTTTTAAGATATCTTAGAGATTATTCTTATATATTATATAAAAATATAATAATACTGACTTAAAAAGAAAATAATCAAATATGTGAAGTGAATATTGTACTGATATTAAATGCAGATTTATACACTATGGATTTATGTAATTTTTTTCGATGTTTTGTTTAAAGGCGTAAAAATCGTATCAACACAAAATACCGTAATATTTGCGCCTAAATATATATCGTATCAACTATACAGTTACCCCGTTTCAATGTTACTACACCGAGATTCTTAGTACTAAGATTAAATTTCTCAAAATGCTTTGCTGCACACGATATTTTGCGGCAGGTCAGTATATGTACTAATACTTCTTCCTACTTCCACCTCCTTTAATGTAATACATGACATCTACACAAAATTCTATCTAAAGATAAATTATAAAACAAAAGAGCTCTAAAATTTGGTGACGTCAATGATATTAAACAAAAGCAGAACGTCGTGGATAACAAATTGGCTCTCATAGGCTCATTCAGAGGAAATGACATTTCACAGACTGACATTACTGAAAATTCACGTCGTTTCATTTCACGCTTCGATAGCGGTAAGGTTATCAAATACGTCAAGGCCAGGTATTAAACTGCTGGCATTGGCATTGCACATGGGCGGAGGACTTAATTGTTCCTGAGCTTTGCCTCTGCCCCTAAAAAAATAATTTTGATGTCAAGTTTTAAAACTATAGATACAACAATCATTAAATGATTCTCCCAAATGTTAGCAGTATTAGTCGATTGATACAATTTATTAAATAACATCTGTTGAATATTCCAGATCTCGTGAGACTAATCAGAAAAGTATTTTATTTATAGCACAGTCCAGTCTGAGGGAGTCGAGTCGAAGAAGTAGTTAAAAATCTAAACATAGGACAATACTGTCTGTAGTGTTAGAAACATTTACATATTACAAATATTAATAGTTTTTAGAATTATTTTACTATGCGGAAATAAATGGAGGCAGACAAAAATTTTATGCAATTGCAATGGCATGTCAGCTCTATAGCTATATGTGTTTACAAAAATATTTTTTAGAAAAGAAGTTTGGCTAAGCTACTTTTAATATCCTAGAGTTTACACACGAAGGGAAGTCTATTAACGCTCTTGTCTCCATGTTATAAACTTATTACACTTACTTATACGTTTTTTAAGGAAAATACAGTTAAGTCGAAGGTGACTAGGAGCAATGTAGCGGGGCATCCTAAACATTCACAAGTGATCCCATCAAGGCGAATCTAAGCCAGGCAGACCATATTACAAGGAGTACAAACAAAAGATGGACCGCCGGGAAAAGAAAACGTGGAAAGACCACAAAAGCCATGGACTGACGACGATAAAGGTTTCTAGGGAGAATTGTATGGAGAAAGCAAAGATCAGATCCAAATGGAAAGTTCAGTAGGCCTTTACCGAAACGGGATCCATTCTGCAGTCACAAAGTAATGGAAATAACAATTACTTAGACCCATACAATTTGTAAGTTTCATAGTATGGAATTAAAGTAACTTTCTTATTATTATCCAGGTGTATATACTATTTTAAGTTGTACGAATTCAAACCCTTATGTTTCCACTTTCATATTGATTTACGATTAAGGTGCTATCCACATAAGGTTTGCGATTTGAATTTCAATTGAATTTACAATGTTGAAAGCCGGCGCCCCTTAAAACGATTTTACTGCTAATAACAGAGATTTTACATAAATTTAATAACATTAAAATTACGTTATATGTCAATTACTATTATTTTTAACATAAACGAATTTCTAAATTGAAATATTTTTTTAATAAAACAACTAAACATAGTTATAGTTTATATTGAAATGGAAAATAAGAATTTTATTTACGCTAATTTATCATTGATCACAAGAACACTACGTCATTGTAATTATTGACTGGCTAGTCTAGTTTTCATAAAAGTCAAAAATCATTTAGGCTATGTTCAGATGGCAAAAACTTGACGCGCGTTTTCAAATCGCGCGACTAGAGATTATGGTATTTTCATACAACTGTTTTCATACAACGCGGCGCTCAGAGAAAAAGTCTCTAGACGCAGGTGATCGCGCGTTGACGCGCACTTTGATATTAATGTAATGTCCGTTTGCTGTTCAGATGAGCGCGCGCTTTCATCGCGATCGCATGTAATTTTGTTAATTTTCGTAATTATATTTTGTTCTCGCTTTTAAAATGAGTGAAATTGAAGATATTGACATCGACTTACTAATCGATGAAGTAGAAAAAAGGTCAGCAAGTTGGAATATAGCAAATTTGTATAAAAAATATAATATAATTTGTATTTTTTTTCAAAATTGGATGAACCCAATGTGTACGTTTTCTTTTTCTATATTTTTCTTTATAATATAACCACAAAATAATAGCCTCTTCTACGTCCATTTTCTACGTTCTACCGAACTAGACTGACGAGTACTCTCGCAACGCGCGTTAGCGCTCATCATCTGAACGCTCTTCAAATTTGATCGCGCGTTGACGCGCGTTAACACGCGTTACATGTGAACATAGCCTTATTCATATAGGTAACACTATGTACACTTACGAACGTCAAAAAAGTAATATACATTAAATGCTTCTAATTTTACATTAACTGCCAGTTCTCAAATCAAGGGCGTAGAACGAAAGAGAAGAACTGGCAATAAACTCTCGGCCACTCTTTTTAATCGCCAAGTTTTTTGTTTTACGCAACGCTTGTAAGGAGCTGCAAACATTACACCATGTTCCACATGACATCTTAAGTAATAAATAATAGTAACATAAATTAAAAACTAAGATTTGTTCTCTATCAGCAGGAGGCATAGTGAAATAGGAGCACGCACTTACATTCTCGTGGGAACAATACGAATATACATAGTCGAAATAGCTAACATCACCGCATACACGAATTCAAGTACGACCAGTCACAAGTAGCACTCGTTCACGAGTATGACGCATGGCCAGTCATCATAGATTTTGTTTCGGTTGTAAATTTCAAAACAGCGTATTTGATATAAGTAGTTACTAGCACTCAATTTCGAACCATTATCTCGAATAGAAGACGCATACTATTGGATCTTTCAAGTGTTGAGAAAACTTTTGCCGTATTTTTTGTTACGGAATAAGGTAACATTGAAATTTGCGTAAAATAATATAAATGATATTATATTTCCCTTAGACCCAGCCCTCGCAATGCCATAATCTAAGCGCATGTCACATAACTTACGCATAAAATGAAAGGGTAACAGAATCTCGAATCTTTGATATTTTTATGAACCCAGAAAGATAATTTATGACATGTAAAATTTACGTTTTATCCGGGGGATGTATAAAGCCCGTTTTATGGTTAGTTAAAAACCAAGGGTTATTAATAAACCTTTCCATTAATAATTAAATAAACGTAGGTAATAAACGGAGCTTTGTATAAGCTGGATCCAGAAGGTCTCTAACATGTGGATTCTTAATCGAGTTGGAATTGGCCACATGTTGTGCCATGTCCGTTAAAAAAATCCAAGGTAAACGACGTGTTGGTAGAAGGAAGAAATCATGGCTTCGCAACGTTAGAGAGTGCACGGGTATTGCAACTGCGGCAGAGTTGCTGCATCTGGCACAGGACAAGACATGCTTCACGAGACTGACGTCCGACCTCCAGTAATGACAGTAAAAGTAGAAAAAAAATATGTTTATATTTTCCTATTAATTAATGTGTGTGTAAAATGTTGGTCCAATAATAATGGGAGGGTTTTAGCTCTTATTAGACGCGCTAGGTCCTTAAACAAGATAAAAGTAGTACTCATTTCACAATAATATAAAAGGAGCAAGATTGTAATATTCGTTGTAAGTAAGACTTCCAGATGTAGACTGTAGATAGTATAGAGAATGTGTAGTCGTTTCGTTTTAACTTAAACCCGTGTGGTAACTTCAAATACCCCGAAGGGCTAACGTACAAGAGACAAGCGGCGCTATCTTTGCTAATGTTGTTATACAGCCTTTTATGGATTTAGTTAACTAATGTGATCTAGAAATTGATCATAACCATGCACACTATCATCTAATAAATTGACGTTAATAAATTAAAGGAATTAAAATGCTAACTATTTTTTTTACAAATTGTTTAAACGTAAGCGAGTCCTTTACTCGTGAAGGTAGGAACTAAGAATGTACTTGAATTAAGTACTTTTCTTTTATATAAGTTATTTATTTTGATCACATTTTAATTAAATTTTTTAAATTGTATGTAGTAATAGTTGTCAATTAATAAATAGGCCGTTTTATTTTTGTCCAAACTAATTTAAACAGGGAAAAAGGAAGACATTTAATGAATTTAATAAAATTGTTATTAAAATCTTAAAAGTGTCGAAAATTAATAAAAAAAAATTTTTAATTTATTTCTTCGATAATAAAAACACCTGTCATTTTAATTTACTATTCGTCATTTGAGATTTTAATAAAATATTTTGCATAAAATATAAAACACTAATATTTCATAAATTCTCTTTACGAAAATTTTATTTTAAACATAGAATTTCAATAAGGTAATTCGCCCTTCTCACTCTCTCTCAATCGGTCTCAATCGCTTTCTCCCTTTTCTTCGACAAAAACGCTGCACATCTTCGTGACGCTAATATTATTATTATTGCGTTTCATCCGTAAAAAAATTACTCTAAAGAAGACTTTTCACTTAAAAAATCTATAATGCTCAATTAAATGTTTGCTCCCTATTACTCTAGTATAAATAAACATACATATATATCTCTTGAAGTAATTGAGTAACCAGAGTACTAGTTTTATGATTATAATAGCGCTAAAATCGCAAAAAATATGCTCAAAATTATCAGCCATATTGATGTGCCAGTTTTTTTACGGACCACGATTTCTTTAGGAATGCAAAGCAATAGAGAAAACTGTGCCTATAACTTAATTTTTAGATTTTTAAAAACGGGAGTGAATTCTATAACTTGTACCAAGAGCGACGTACCATATCGCACCGCACTGCTTCACAGCTCGCTTCACTCGTAAGAGATGTCTTTGAAGTTTTACAATTTATAAGAATACTCGTACTAACCTACTTTTGAACTACACCAAAAACCAGACACGCCTTTCACGGTCTGTGTGATTCTCAGGCTGTATACAGAGGTTTGATTTTGTGATCCAAAGTTTGTAGTTTTACTTTTGGTAAATAAAATATGGATGTATCACTGATAAATATAACCGTTTAAAATTGAGAATAAAGATAACAAAGTGTTTCTTATAGTGATATTTGAACGATTGACACGGTTTTGTTGTTTATATTAATTTGTCTTGCATGTAAATTAAATTACAACAATCATGGAATATTAATAAAATCCTAAGGGTCTGTTTCACAATGTATGGATAAAGTACCAAATAGCTATGCAACACATAAATTATTTTGACGATAAATTGTTCTATTTGACATTCAACGGACTCATAACTTTTGATGGACTTTATGTGACGAATAGCGCTATCTGACAGTCGTGAAACGCAACAATAGTGTTTATCCTACAAATAAGTAATAAATAGCTAATTTGGAACTTATGTGGAACTTATCCGTACATTGTGAAACAGACCCTAAATGTTCGTAGTTTTCGTTACAACAAATATAAAAATATTGCCCCGGGTGAGGATCGAACTCACGACCTTAAGATTATGAGACTTACGCGCTGCCTACTGCGCCACCGAGGCCGGTGACGTTGTTGCCAAAAATTACAATTATAAATTACTTTGTACATCCCGGACGAAATTTTCCAAAAGAATAATATGTGTTTAGATAATACATTAATTATATTTTAATTACCTATGATTATAATAAATATGCACGCATTATGCTTACGTTTTATTACCGTAGAACCGCTTCTACCTCGGTTAACTGTGTTCGATTTACTATAATACAATTGTGCCAGGTTGTTATGTACAGAAAGCTGATTGCTCTGAAAATATCTTTGTGACTATTACTCATGGATTTCTAATGCATAGTTAGACCTTTAAAGTAAAATATTAAATTGCTTTTCACCCAAATGCATATTTTTTAAATAAACAGCTGTAGAAATGTTATTCCAGTTAGATATTGAAATACAATTTTATTGCCGTATAAACAATATTTTTGCAGTGTAGGTTTTCATATTCACTATGTCTTGTATTGATAACAAATACGCCAGCTGAAATTTGAATTCCATTCGTGTTTTTACGCGTGAAAAATACAAGAAAAACATTTTTTACAATTTTTATATGCACGGCGATTTTTGGTCAAAATATTTTCGCAACATTCTGGATATATATTTTCTTTATTCATAAAATAATGTTAAATTTAAAAATAATAATTATCCAGTTGCGCTGTAACGCTTTAGTGATATGCTTTTAAATTTGAATATTTACAGAAATACATAGATTATCCTTACAGACTCTGCCAATACGATAATGTCGAGAAACATTAAATAAAATATAATAAAGTACATATATAGTATTAAACACATAACATATTGATTATTTGTTTTTATTTACGCTAAATCCTATTTACGTCACAATGAATGAAGACAGGAGGCTTTAAATAAAACATTGTTTTATACGCGATTTAATTGTTGTTAATGTACCTTACAAATAAATAGTTTCGCGAACTTCACTTCTCACAAAGTTCTGTTTATTTCAACTTGAAATTCCAACAAAAAAGGTCATAAACGAATTTCCCACGATCGCTCAATTATTATTCGCAAGAAAAAGTTCCTCATTCTTCCGGCTCAAGGATCTCCAACAAAAAAGTAATCTTAGTTCGGAACTATCGTAAAATGTCGTCGACTTCACGCACTCGAAAAAGTTCTCGTTTACTACACTTTTTACAAACATTTTTGTCGCATCGTTTTATGGAAAGTAAAACGGGTGGACAGTAATTATATAAATCGAAATGAAAACAGTTATCAAATTATTAATAATAAATTAAATTCAAATAATGAATCATTTTTGGTTGTCTATACAAGAAATAGAAAGCGTGTGAGCTTAATTATATAATATTGTGCATTTATACAATATTATTAATAATGGTTTTTTGCTTTCTAATGTATTTATTTAAAAAGTAATATTTAAGTACAATATTCTTAACCTACATAATAATAATAATTAAAAATCATAATATAGAAAATTAAAACAAATTTTGTTTGGTCTCTGTGGCAGTGTACATTTAATGCTATCAATTCTTCGCTGTCTTGCCTGTGAAGGGAATGAAATCAAAGTTGGATTAATAATGTTGTATTAGAAATATAGTTTGATACATAACACAGAGTCGTTAAATAATAAGCAAATAACAAAAGATAAAAATCTCAGACGAAAACCGTAATTTTGTCGTAAATATGCGTCCAAATTCAACTTTTATCAGATTGAAAGTTAGGAAAAATTGCCTTAAAACGTAGCACCGAATGCTTGTTTATTACAAGATTGTCATTATCTGATCCCGGCTTATTGCTTTGGCTTTTTCACATTTATCAACTTGCTAATGTTCCTGAGTTCACTTAAACATTGTTTTTCGTAAGTCTGCTTAGAAAATATTACATCTTTATTTCTGCTAATTTTACAAATACGTACAGTTTTACAGCATAGCGTTTTTAAGATTCAATCTATACATTCACGGCTTATTCCAGGGGTAGATAGAGACCAGGGGTCCCCACCTGCTACGGTCCTGACATCTCTCGTCTCGTTTCTTCCACATTCATGACATTTTTGCCGCGCACCACCACTATGTGGAACCAGCTGCCTACTAAAGTGTTTCCGAACCAATTCGACTAAGGTTCCTTCAAGTTCTTTCTTTTTCTTATCCTCTTTTAACCCGAACTACTCACCCAGTATACTGGGATACAATACAGATATATAAAAAATTCTTCGTTAATAACTAAATTACGTCAATACAGTATGTCTAGAAATCATTATGTAAATATAAAGGTTTAAAGATACCAACTTCATACAAAAAGAGGTTTTCTTAGTCAATTTAATGTTATCGTAACTTTAGAAAAAACTTATGCATTACAAGGGAAAATTGTTGAGTCATGTGTTGCGCCTTAATAACGCTACCACCTCCTTCAATTCATTGTTATGGGTAAAATCTAGCGTAAAGAGCGTGTTGGTAGAAAAAATCATAGCTTCGTAAGATGGGTACTGCATCTGGCACAGGACACGACATGCTTCACGAGACTGACCTTCAGTAATGGAGAGGCAATAAATATTTTTAAGAACTAGTAATCATTCTTATCATCACATATTTATATAAAAATATACTCCAAAGGAATTGACTTGCAATACGAGCAAAACCGGGTGATTTGATAGTAAACAATAAATCTTGTGTTAATGATACCTAACGCCAAAAGTGACGTCAGAAATAGCGCAAACAAAATATCCCGCCTGTCTCAGATAATGAAAATATATTGCTAATGGTCTTATAATTCTTCAGACCAATCGTAACACAAAAACCTTTTTCACTAAACAATAATCCCGAAGAATAATACCAATAAAAACACAAACATACGACTTTGAAATGACAATATTTCTGATTCGGAAAATCAGATTTTCCTCTTTATCCAGAATAAGTTCGGCCATAAATCATAACTCGATGACTCCGAACTCAAAACAACACTTACAAAATACACTTGCGCAATCAGAAATTATTTTAGCGTGCTCTAATTCGCTCTCAAAAAGCTGATTTGCAACAATAATATAAATCACACCGTACTCGTGGAAAGTACACACGCTGGTAAATTAATAGAGACATTTGTTATAATGAAGCCCCCGACTAAGCGTATACTTGGCAGGTTTTAAAATGGAACATATGTAACGCGATAGTTATATTTTACTTAAGCAATTTATTTCATATTACGTTATGTTGTTTGGGTAATTGTACTTTAGGTGTTGTAAAGTTGTTTATTTTCAATAACAATAATTTTTATTATCTGAGCTAACTTACTAGTTTTCGTGTGTTTATGTAAAATCTTTATACAAAATCCCCGAAAGTGAAAACATTTATTTTATGTTTAGCTGGTGTTAAGTGATACATGGACACTGACAATGTTAGAAGGCTTACAGCTGTGTTACAAGCCTTTTAGGAAACGGTACGCTTTTATTTCGAAGTAGCCTAAGTTGAATTGATTCGGAAATACTTCAGAGGGTAGCTGGTTCCACATAGTGGCGGTAACACAAAACAGTCTTTATATTAAAAAATACCTAAATGCACTATTGTTTTAAATTAAGTGCAGTAACGTGTACAAAACCAAAAGCAAAGGTAAAGTTTGCAAGCGACGCGACAGTGGCACAGTTGAATAAATGAAAATTCGGATTTAATGAAATCATTACGTAGTCTCTTTTTGCCGTAGCTTTATAATGGATTAATGAATATTCGTGTATTTGCATGGTACATACAGTTCTATTGAATTGGATAGGACATAATTACCACATTAACTATGTAAAGTTATAGTCGATGAATTTTTGCCCCTGACATTAACCGGCACCCTAAAAAGATAAAACCACTAGAAAAGACGCAATACGGCTTAGTGTCCTTCAAAAGAGCGCACCATTTCTTAAAAGGTCGGCTACGCACTCGCGAGCCCTCTGGCATTAAGAGTGTCTATGGGCGGTGCTATCTTTTTACATCAGGTGTGCCTCCTGCCCGTTTGCCCCTTCTTTAAAAAAAGGGTCCTTCAAGGTTTAAAGTTTGACATCTATTTTTTTAATTATTTAAGTGCTAAAGCATTGTAATCTTATTAGTACACCGACTAATAAGAATGACAAATCGTAGACAATTATGTAATACGCTAGACATGCTACGACATTCGTAGCGCCAAATGTAGAATAACATTATCAGTGAAGAAGCGTAACTTAATATTGCTACGGAATTCTGAGTTTATAAAGGATTATTTAGCTTATATATCATTAAACAGCAATGTGAGTTATTTTAAGAGCTATGAAACGAAGTTCTTGCTTATTTTACTAGTGTTCAGGTTTTGGTAGCCTTTAAAGATATAGAGAGACTTATGAACATGGGTGGGTTACATTAACGTAAATCTATAATGAAATCAAACAAAAAAATAACCGTATATTATTCAGAAAATATAACCTAACCTATTCAACAAACGTATATAAATCTTCTAACTTGACACATACAAGGACACTAAATATTGACATCAAACGTGGACAAAACACTTTTTGTAGCACGTATACGTTATTTTTCAGATGTAGAGCTAGAAATAATGATATATTTTCTATTTGTTGCGATGTTTTGTATAAGAAACTTAGATGTCAAATATACGTAGACTTGGGATAAATGTAACTTAACAGTAAAAGTGTTCTATCGAAAGCGAAAATAATATTTTTAAACAATATGAAACAAATCATTTTCTGACGAATTAAAAATCTACACTTTTTCTTTGGGTATACTACTACTACTACTAGTGTTTGCCACTAGTCCTCTGTGTGTGATAGGTATCACTGGAAGCACAAAGGCAAGCTGAACAAGAATACAGCTGTGCAACAAAACCTTATTAAAGAACTTTTCTATATACATTTATATTTTTGTAAACTTTCTCTTGTATTAGTTGAAATAAAAATACTACGGGGAAAGATTCAAAGCAGAATTTTCAGAGAAAAATTAACAACATTTGCCCGAACAATAGAATTAATAATAATTACCAACAAAAATCCGTATTTGAAGGGACCGAAAGTCATAAAACATTCGAATAACTTCAAAACCGGGTCGAGTCTCTTGACACAGAGAGTTTTTTTGAAGTGCTTTGCAACACTTCTCTCTATTCTCTTCAATTATGTATGCTTAACGCGTTAAAGAAAGCCTTTTGATCAATTTTTCACTTTTTCAAAACTTCCTTTGTTTATGTATCTTAAAATAGACTTTGTGTGTGTCTAAAGCCTACTATCATATAATTATAATATTCAAATTAACTTGAATTAACACGTAGTAAGTAATACCATAAAGAAGTGTTATTATGACGATAATTTGCCAACTTGAGATTTAAAAATGTTATCTTTTGCATTTGTTTATTTAACCACGCTTTAAATTTGTATACAATATTAATATTAATTATGTTGGTTGTCGATAGAGGGCACAAAAAACCTAGTTCTATAAACAAATTTAATTAAAATAAAACTTATGGGATGTTTTATCTTATAATAAATCACAACCCATAATTAACTTTGTTCATTGGTTTATTCACAAAACAAGAGTAATTAATTTATATTCTTATATAAAAGCCCATGGAAAAATTATCATATCTCACTCCTCTGAAGTCTGTCTTGAGTGACATTCGTTTTCTTCTTTTTATTAACCGCCGGTATTTGTGTTGCCACATACATCAAAATATGAAAGAAAGTACTACACAAACGCTACACCACCCCCCTACGGAGACAGAAAAACTAAGGCGAAAAATTAAAGTATATAACAATAAAATAAAAAAAACTTAAAATATTTGACATTACAAAGAAAACTTAATATTTACAAATCTAACCTAGTCTTAAATCTAACCGTTCTGCCTGACCTGGTAACAACAGGATTAGGGGCAGAAACTGGAGGAATATTTTCCACAGTAGGCGAGAGTAATGACGGCAAAGCAGGACCAGCGGGTACAAAGCTAGGTGTGCGAGCTGAAGGAAAAACAAACTGCTCGACGAACGCTGGTTTAACGCGATCCACACTAACAGTTACGTCCTTCCCCTTTAAATCGATGTTCAGGGTTTTACCATCAATGGCGTGCTTTAAAACTTTATATGGACCCGTGTATGGTGGCTGCAGAGGACGTCTGACGGTATCGTCACGCAAAAATATGTGCGTCGCCCCAGGTAGCTCTTTAAATACGAAGGGCCGTTTGGTGCCATGTCGCGATGCCGGTGTCGGTTGTACTTCAGCCATTTTCCGTCGAAGTCGTACAACGAAATCAGCTGGGTTTTCCATTGCTGGAGTTGGCTTGTCATCTAGTACGAGTAGTTGTCCTGGTAGACGTAATGGCTCTCCATATATCATTTCTGCAACTGAGCAGTTCAGGTCTTCCTTTAGGGCTGACCGCATACCCAGCAATACCAAGGGCAACGCTCTAGTCCACGTATCATCGTGGCATGTTAGGGCGGCTTTAAGTTGCCGGTGAACTCGCTCAATCATGCCGTTTGCGCAGGGATGGTAAGCAGTAGTTCTTTTACGCCTTGTGGCAAACCTAAGCATCAGACGATGGAAAAGATCTGACTCGAACTGCGTGCCCTGGTCGGTTGTCAGAACAGCTGGGACACCAAAGCGTGGAATCCATTCACGGGTGAACGTTTCAGCTACTTCCTCAGCGGTGATAGATTGCATAGGCCAAGCTTCAGGCCACCTGGTCACTCTATCTATAGCTGTGAGGAGGTAACGGTACCCGTTACTGAATGGGAGAGGGCCAACGACGTCAATATGAACATGTAAAAATCGTCCTGATGGCAACTTAAACTCTCCTGTCGGCGCCGATATGTGTCGCGTAATTTTACTGCGCTGACAAGCCAGACATGAACGAGTCCACTCTCTGCAGTCCTTTCTAACTGATGGCCATACGTAACGATCGGTAACTAGCCTAGTCGTTGCTCTAACGCAGCATGACTCAAATGGTGAAACTTGTCAAAAACCGCACGGCGAAAAGAAGGTGTTAAATAGGGACGCGTTTTTCCAGTTGAGACGTCACAAATAATAGAAATAGCTGTTCCAGGAATATTAACCTTAGAAAGTTGAAGACCTGAGTCAGTTGAACCTAAGATGGTAGAGAGCTCTGGATCAGACTCTTGGGACTTTAAAAGAGCTTCAAAATCTTGTTCCATTGAAATTGCCTCTATTCGCGACATAGCGTCAGCTACCACATTTTCTTTACCAATTACGTGTTTGATATCGGTCGTAAATTGCGAAATGAATGAAAGCTGGTTGAGCTGTGCGGGAGCCAATTTCTCTCGACGCTGTACGAAAGCGTACAGCAATGGTTTGTGGTCTGTAAAAATGGTTGCATGTTGCACAATGGTTGAATGTGACGGAAATGCTGTACACTTTCGTACACCGCCAGAAGTTCGCGATGGTAGGCAGGCCACTGCGACTGTTTGGGAGTCAGTTTCTTGCTGAAAAATGACAGAGGGCACCATTGTCCATTGATCAACTGCTGTAAACAGGCGACGATGTGCATGCTAGAAGCATCTGTAAAAAGACCCAAAGGTGCATCATTTACTGGATGTGTAAGTAGCGTGGCGTCTGATAAACTTTTCTTGCAGTCTTCGAAAACTCTCAACAGCTCGGGCGTCCATGGATACGGTTTGGAGCCTTTGCCATTGATCTCGACTAAAGCGTCTACTAACTGCGCTTGAAACTTGGCGGCATGAGGGATGAAACGGCGATAAAAATTAATCATACCGAGAAAACGCCTCACGCCTTGCACAGTGTCAGGAGGGGGAAAATCTAATAGCTTTTGAACGCGGTCCAGAGGAGGCCGCGTACCATTAGCGTTAATGAGATATCCGAGAAATACAACCTCGCTGGCACCAAGAATGCACTTAGATGGATTGATCACCACCCCGTAATCTTGTAGGCGCTTAAAAAGGACGCGCAGATGCTCTCTGTGGCTGCTCTCGTCCACTGAAAAAACAAGCACGTCATCGATATAAGGAAAGCAGAAATCGAGACCCCGCGTGACCTCGTCGATAAAACGCTGGAAGGTTTGGCCAGCATTGCGCAGCCCAAAGGTCATGAAAGGAAACTCGAAGAGGCCAAACGGGGTAACGATGGCGGTCTTCGCGATATCTTCTTCAAAAACGGGAATTTGATGGTACGCTTTCACTAAGTCAATAGTGCTGAAAATAGTAGCTCCAGCGAGGCTGCAGGCGAAATCATTGATATGACGAACGGGGTATCTATCTGGTATGGTCCTAGCGTTTAATGCGCGATAATCGCCACAAGGACGCCATGTGTTGTCTTTTTGGGTGTCATGTGCAATGGTGACGACCAAGCGCTTTTAGAGGGTCTTGCTGTGCCGCATTGAACCATGTCTTCAAATTCTTTTTTGGCAGCAGTAAGTTTTTGAGGTGCCAGGCGACGGGGACGACACGACACAGGAGGACCATCAATAGTTTTAATATAATGCACGGTGCTGTGCTTGATGATTCTAGGTAGACCAGGTGGACGCGTGACATCAGGAAACTCAGTAAGTATGTGTGTTAAACTAGAGTTATTAGAAATAACGGTCTTGACACTGGATTGACTGGAGGATGCAATGGAAGTGGGGATAGATAACCCAATGCTACCATCTAAGAGACATTTGCTTCGGCAGTCCGGTAATAAATTATAATGACTTAAAAAATCGGAGCCGATAATCGGTGTGTCAACATCCGCAATAACAAAATTCCAGTGGAAATCCCTGCGTAAACCTAGGTTAAGATGCAAAGATATGTTGCCATAGGTTTTAATAGAACTCCCATTCGCAGCGCTTAGATCAAAATCTGCAGAAGCACGACGGTTTTTTGCAAGACGCTTAGGAAAACAACAGAGATCCGAGCCAGTATCCACTAGATACTGGAGTTTCGAATGTTTATCTGTAACAAAAATACGGCGGCTTTGATGAGCACAATCAGTCGCCGCGTCTACTGACTGTGTTTCCTGTTTTCCAACGGCGAGGTGTCGGGTTGCCAGTTACAGGGTTTGGTACATTTGGTTGCCCTGCTATTGAACCTTCTATGGTACCAACACATATCTGGATTTCTAGGTGAGGCACCGCGAGAACGCTGTCTAGATATTGATTTGCTGCGTGAGCGACCGCGAGGATGCGAGTTGGTAAGAGATGCAACTTGCTTGCTTAAATCTTCCACTGTCTTTACTAAAGAATCCAGTACCGATGGTGCAGGCGCTGGCATCACACAGGAGTACACCTGGTGGCTGGGTCCTGATATCTCTGTGATCTTGTCTGCGAGGTCTGCTATTTTGTCCAGACTCAGTTCAGTTTGCGAAGCTAAAATAGCCTGAATATTTTGAGGAAGACGGCGCATCCAAAGCTGGCGCAAAATATCTGTATCTGTAAGGGTGTTACCCGCTAACGAACGCAGATGACGCAGAAACTGCGATGGTCGCCTGTCTCCAAGCTCCTCTACACTAATAAGCTGGCGTACCCGCTGTTCCTCTGACATTGAAAGACGCCGTACTAACTCATCTTTTACCTTTTTATACCGTTGGCCTATGGGTGGGGGTCTGGTAATGATATCCTCAATCTCCCCAGCTAACTTTTCGTCTAATCTACTTATTACATAATTATATTTGGTATTATCACCAATAATACCCGCTATATCAAACTGAGCTTCTACCTGCCCAAACCATACTGCTGGTTTGTCAGGCCAGAAAGGTGGTAACTTGACGGCTACCTTGCACACCGCTTGCTCTTCAGACTTGAGTGTTGATTCTGATGTAGATCCAATATCAGTCAGTTTCTGCTGAAGAGCTGCATTCTCCAGTGTCAGCTGTTGTAATCGGTGTTCTAATTCCCTATCAGCCATTATACCACAGGACCAAGCAAGATGAAATAATAAAAAAAAAAATTGTAGCTGTGAGAGAGGTGCAGTGGCAGATCACACGGTTAGTATACAGGTAAGCTAAACTAATATCAAATAGATATAAATATAACAATTAACAATATATGCACAATAATATAGTTGAAGCGTTTTGTAAATGCGACAAATGACTCGTGAAAGGAAAAACCATCCAGACGATCGCGCTGCTGGCGCACCTGGCCCTGGAGCGACACGATTGGGGGCCGCACCTCGTCGTTGCGCCCTCGTCGCTCGTGCTCAACAGGGAGTGCGAGTCCAAAAAAACAAGTGGTCACGTCACTTCGGAAAATTCACATCACGTCGGAAAATTCACATCACGTCGGGGGTCACCAATTATGGCATGTTTTATCTTATAATAAATCACAACCCATAATTAACTTTGTTCATTGGTTTATTCACAAAACAAGAGTAATTAATTTATATTCTTATATAAAAGCCCATGGAAAAATTATCATCTCTCACTCCTCTGAAGTCTGTCTTGAGTGACATTCGTTTTCTTCTTTTTATTAACCGCCGGTATTTGTGTTGCCACATACATCAAAATATGAAAGAAAGTACTACACAAACGCTACAAACTTATAATGTAAGTACAAAGTATGGCAGCGCGATGTTTCGCACTTTGCTTTCTTACATGTCTACATTATATCTAAATTCTATGTAAATTATGCTAGGGTCCCACGGTCTTCATTACGCAGAGTATTCACAGTTCAACACCCGTGAAACCACTAGTACTTAAGGCTACACAACATATTTGTAAACATAAAATTTACTAACTTACCTCAATTAATTTAAAGTCACTGCAGAAATTTGATATAAATTCAGAATTAGTTCTAGGGAAAAGATTTTGATCCTAGAAATTTTAATTCTAGCGCAGGTGATCTGTATATTCTGTAAAAGAGAAAGAAGATAATTAACAAATCAGTTCTTCAGGTTCGTACATGAAATAGAAAATTCGTTCTTTTCCAAATAATTACGTGAAAGTTTCAAAGCTACCCAACAAAATTAACTTGAAGAAACGAAAAGATTAAAACAAGTCACCCTTAACGCTGAAAATCAATAAGCGTATTGGAATGCTGACCAGCTAGCTTTGAGAGTGGAAATCAACTAATAAAATGGTGTAACGGAAAAATTGTACCTTCAAACCCTCAGGTAATCTTCTCACGTTCCTCTTTCATTGGGTCTTGGTGCAATTTATTCGATTTTGAATTACATTTCCTATTACAATATTAATATCTTAGAGAATGTTTCGGAAATGATTTTTTAAAAGCCTATCATTAAAATATTCTATTTTCATACATGGAGATAGTTATGTATATGTCACCGTAAAATTGTAAAAACCGTTAGATTGTAATCTATCTCGCGAGATTATAAACTGTCGAAAGATTGTGAACCTCAACGAACTGCTTACAATTTAACGTATTATTATTCGGTAGTTATATGAAATTGTTGGGAAGTAAAGTTAATCTGTAATTGACCAAAGAAGTTTGAATGATAACTAAGTTAGTGTAGTAAAATCTACCGAATAATAATACGTTAAATTGTAAGCAGTTCGTTGAGGTTCACAATCTTTCGACAGTTTATAATCTCGCGAGATAGATTACAATCTAACGGTTTTTACAATTTTACGGTGACATATATACACTTACAGTCTTATATAATTTCATTTATACACAGGTAACTGAATCTTATTCAGGGAAGAGAACTAAATCTACCTTATCCACATATAGAACACAGACCTGGAGTACAGGCAATTCTTTTTTTTTTTAAATTCTTTTTTTTGTTTGGAAATAAATACTAATACCGTTATTTAAACCTTTGACTGTATATTATTCGATAAACTATATAATATCTCTCAGACGTGTTACTTAAAATGTATTTTGTGTATATGTATATAATATGTTTTCACAAGGTTAATATATGTCTTTTCGCGGATTCTTATCGCTTAAATCTCTTCAATATTAATACAGCTTAAGATACTTTAACTAATATTTTAGTTTCCTTTTTCTCTCGCAGGTTGAAACTTCGAGAACTTTCCATTATTAACTCTTAATGAGTAAAAAGTTCGATATCAAACTTAAATAGCCTATTCATCGATGAAATACGTAAAGTATTTTATTACTTTCAATTATTAACAGAGAGAAAGTTGTGACATTCAAATAATAAACTTGATGGAGACTGCTTTTAATTAAGTTACTATTTCAAAGCTCAATTATTCAATATTCTTATCTTGGCGAAACTTCTACATCAATACGCCCTTAAGCCAAAAGGTAATCATCAGTCTTTAGGTCTAAGATCCCAGGCATCCCATTATTCCAATTGTCCCTCCTTTCCGTAGAAAGCGTTGTGGTCAAAGCTCACCGATGTCCAGATTAAGCATTCTGATAAACGACCTAGGATATCTAGATAGTTGCTCTCCCCACACTATAAAATCGGTTTTTGTTTAGTTTTTTGTAATTTTAATTTTTTTTGATTAGTAATTGTTTTTTTTTGATGTTTGTTTTGTTTAATAATTGTTTTGATTAATATTTGTATGATCTCTACATGTATGTCATATTTGCCTTTAAGTGCTTGTTACATTAAAAATTGTATTTTGTCGTTGTTTTACCAATGTATCAGTGTGCCGAGCGTTGGAAAGCTTATTTTTCAATAAAAAAAAGGTACGCCGGTAGCCTTACCATGGTCACTTTCACCTTTAGCATGTGGTAATTGCATAGAATATCCATCCTTGCCCAGCTTGAACACACTGTTTCAGTGTCGTAAATCGCAGGCCTTAGTGTAAACACTTTTAGAAGTATAGAAATAACTTCAATATTTTACGTACTACATAAGAACATATGTTTTAATAACGATCGATAGACTGAAATGGAATAATTACGTTCTTTTCCATTCACCTATAAATTGTATTGTGAAGTATGAATTAGTCGGATACTGTACGATCGAAACATATACATACACGATCTCAAAATACGGTTTCAATAAAAGGGAACTACTTGACGATAGGTACGTATAGATTTGTAAGTCAAATGCGAAGCCTGCTGAAATGTAGGAGCCTAGCTCCAATTAGCCGGCTGCCTAGAGTCGTAATTTCAAAGTTAGGAACACAGTTCAGTGAGGTTTGAAATTATATTTCGAGAATCTGTAAACTATATGATTTAAATCTCACTTTTTGTATATTGAAAACAAAGATGGAAAACGAGATTCCACCGATTGCCTAGCTGCTTATGCAAAAATTTGATCAGTGTTAGAATTGTGAGTGCAGCCTATACGTATACGGCCTTCCCCGTTCACGTTCATACCTTTTTCTAATTATTACTGAATATGATTTGGATCTCTCGGTAATACCCAGATTACAAACAAAACAAACAAACAATAATCATTAATTCATGTAGGTAACACAATGTATACTTATGAACGTCAAAAAAAAGAAATATACATTAAATGCTTCTTATTTTACATTTACTGCCAGTTCCCAAATCAAGGGCGTAGAACGGAATTTTAAACTACTTGGCACTAAACACTTTGTACCATTATACTAAAATTTTATTCATATGTGAACAAAACACTACATACAACATAGTATGTATTAAAGTAATTTGTTTACTATCAATGTATTGTTATAAATATGTGGATATTTTGAGTTATTAGCAAACCTCTTGGTTTATTCTCAAAATACATCTTTTGCTAGTATATTTACCAGATTCTAACGCAAATGTTAGCACATGTACGATAAACCTTAAAGATTTAACTGCTACAATTTTTGCGATAACAGTTGTGGTTTAGCCGCATTCGGCTTATTTTATGGTTTAATTTGGCGCTACGTTCAACCCACACTATAGCTGTATCGTAATTACTATTTCAAGCAAACAAGGCGTTATTAATCTTTGTGAAAAATCAAGGTCACAGAATCAAGACCTTTTTTGCTAACATACCGTTGGCTATTTTAGAAAATGTGGACATAAGTTAGAAATTATGATAATAATTAATTCGTTATATTATTTGGTAATTGTTATCATATTTATGGTGGTATTTCTATATACATAACAACAACTAATTTTAGTTCTGGTTTTTAACTAGCCGTAGTAAATATCTTTCATTAATATAGAAAGACTGGCAAAATTAATTTATGGGAAACTCAATAATTAATTTACACAGAAGTTTCATTTCTGACATGTGTACTTTGTACGCACGCACTTCTTTTTTTATACATGTGTCTTCACTAAGACATCATTGATCATTACTATCTAACTGAACTAATAAGTAATTTAAGTCTAATCTAATTTACTCAAAAGGATTTTTATCATGAGGAAGTGTCCAATATGCAAATATGTCAACGAAAATTTTATATTTAATCATCGATTTCCAAACTACACAATTTACGACCTACCTTTAATAGAACACGTAACAAATTAATTAATTAATTACTTTTAATAAGAGAAGTGAATTTCCACAATCACAAACTCGTAATGAGCGATCGCTACCGACATCGGACTGTCTTGTTAATTAAAATTTATAATTAAAACAAAATTCCATCTCGAAAACTGTGTTGTGATTGAAAAGTTGTTTTATTAAAATTTTAAATGAACCAATTTTACTTTTGATATTACAGTTGCTGGTTTACATAAACGTGTAGTAGTTTACAGTAACGTAAGTCGTGTTAGTTACACTATTTATCACTCAGGAATGGCTGAACTGAATTGGCTGAAAATTGGTGGGGAGGTAGCTTAGAACCAGGAGATGGATTTTTATCCTGTTTCCGTGGGACGAGATATAAAACGTGGTATAACAAAACGCAACAAACAGAAACTCTAAAAATGTACATGTCTAGCCGTTAATTTCTTAAAAATGGTATATTAAAACGCAACTGAGAGCTAAACGTAATGCTATCTATGGTTAAGTTTGATTGAAAATTTGACAATTAGAAGTTTTAAAGTTTTAAAGCTTACCGTGCCAATATTATCATTAACAATGTCACGACGACTCACGAGCGAGCCGATCGAATCTTTCTCTACAAAGCCGTATAGCAATAAATGGTTGGACCGATTTTGATGAGCGTTTAAGTGGATTCGAGAATTGTTCACATTATTTACAATTACTTGGTTATTGTTTGTTTTATTAAGTTGAAATATTGTATTAAATATGTGTGTACAAGACTACGTCTGTCGGTTCCGCTAGCAATCACATATAATGTTCTATGAATATCATAATATATGAAGGCAAACATTATATATTAAGAGTTTTGCTAGCTGCGTGTCTGAAGATTTTTTTGGTACCGTGAAACCATTATTATCGTTTAAAACATCGCCGGTAACTTACAATAGCGCATTGTGCGCTGGTGAATATATTAGGCTTCGGCTTATATGTGATGTTGCCTTTAGTTTATAATAGTTAGACTTATACACTTACTATAGTACCACAAAGGATACAAACCCATATTTATAAGACTAAATACAATTAATATAATACTTAATTCGCGGCATTTGATATCGTTAAAATAAATAAATAAAAAATAAAATATATAATAAATAGGAACATGTTCAAAATAAAGGGTTTTATTTTGAACATGTTCCTAGAACTTAATCACTACAATGTATTTAAAACAATTGATACGCTAGCTATCAAACTACTTAATCACCTTTCTAGATGTTTGAATGCAAGGTACCTTTATAGGTAGACCTTTTACGAAGGTTTAGATCATCAGTTTTCACAATTCTTTTTATTGTACAGCTGGTTGTGTATTTTTTTATTAATCAACCTGAGTGATCAACCACTTTCTTTGCAAATATACGACTTATTATATTTGCCGTTTTAAATTACTTTTAAAATCAAATGTATAATTTCCACTGATTTACTTGGGAACAACTTTTCTTTTAAGAAAAGACCGTACTGATTCTTGAAAGGCCGGCAACAACCGGTCTATAAAATATATTATTTTAGTCAAATTGGCTCGCTTTCAACATCGAATCGTATAAATTATTATTTCGATTTAAAAGTCAAAAGTCAAAAATCAATTATTCATATAGGTAACACAATGTACACTTATGAACGTCAAAATAGAAATATGCATAAAATTCTCCTAATTTTACACTTACTGTCAGTTCTCAAATCAAAGGCGTAGAACGAAAGAGAAGAACAGGCAACAAACTCTCCGCCACTCTTTTTAATCGCCAAGTTTTTTGTTTTACACAACGTTTGTAAGGAGCTGACACCATCTTAAGTAATAAATAATAAAAATCGTCAAAATCAGAAATTATATTTAACATTCTTTATAAACACTCAACTACTGAGTCAAAGAGATCCAGATTAATTAATGCTTTCAACTTATATTTTTATACTTCAAACATTAATTATCTAGGTTCATGCCGAACTGTCGGTAATGTCGTCGTGATATTAATAGTAAATACTGTTCTCGATTGGTTTAAGTCATGAGTCGAAGCGGGTTCTATAATTCTTGGTATTCAGACTTTGGCTCAAAATATTACAAAAGTGAATTGTTCTATTGATGTACTCTAAATGTAGAAACACAGAACAGCAATTTCGAATAATGGAATTTAATTTGTTTTTTTCTAAATTAGTATATAATATTATATAGGAGCTTTGTTTTTATTTTAACTTTTTCTGTAACAAAACATTTATTAAGAGTCTGATCATCGGATGTCGAGGCAGAATTCAAAATTCTACCCATAATTACAATTCTGCCAGCTGCTTAGTTACTTTAAATTTTACAAATTATTTCCGAACCAATCCAACTTTAACAAAAAAGCGTTTCAAGGCTTCGTGCCAGTGGGCTCGCGAGTGTGTTGCCGGCCTTTTGAGATTGGCGGCAATCCATGGGCGGCGGTATCACTTAACATCAGATGTGCGTTCCGCACGTTTTTATAGGACAGGTCCTATAAAAAAATATCAACATTATTAATACGATTTACTTTTAAACAGATGTACTTATTAAAACATTCGTTAATTTCCAGCGACTTTAATGATAATATGGTAATTCGTAGCTGATTAAAACATTGCATTATTTCTGAGAAACAACAACTATATTTCTATCTAATTTGTATAATATATATTTCTTTTAATTTATAAAATATGTATACGCTTCCCCCTCTAACATAGACCTTAGAAGTCCAAGGGGAGGCAACACGTTCGAGCGCGGGCCCAATTAATATTACATCAACTAATCCAACTTTGAGACATGAAGCAGGTGTTTTAGTTTCATTAGCCCACTCAATTATCACATACAACATAGTACATTTTAAATTTCTTGAACGCATCTGTGTCTGGTCCCCAAAGGATATAACGTCAACATTTCGCGTCGGTTTCTTTGAACATTAACAAAAATTGGGTTTAATTTTTATCGAGCACTATAGAAATTCGTTTGCAGAAGTTTGAACGCACTAAATTAGATTTTAAGCTTTAAATAAGGTTAGATTAAGATCAAAATGTGTCTATGGGTGTAGACTTATTCAATGTCAATGTCAGTTACGCCTAGTTACAGAACATACAAAACCATGCCGAGCTCTAAACTTTAAATCGAACCTTTCATATGCATTTTTTTTTTTTTTATAGAATAGGGGGCAAACGGGCAGGAGGCTCACCTGATGTTAAGTGATACCGCCGCCCATGGACACTTTCAATGCCAGAGGGCTCGCGAGTGCGTTGCCGGCCTTTCAAGAAGTGGTACGCTCTTTTCTTGAAGGACCCTAAGTCGAATTGGTTCGGAAATAGGACATAAAGTAAAAAATTACAGGAGAATGCGGGGTCTATCGCCAACCCGTTGGATTAACCTAATTAAGACAATTATGGGTCTCAACATTCCTAATGGACTGAGACAAGCTAAGGATAGACTGGTATGGAGGTATAAATACATATATTCTTTGTATTTTTTGTATTTGTATTGGTGTAACTGTGATTTGTGTGTGTTTAAATGTGTATTCCGTTTTTGGCTTGTGTATAGTGTAATTTTTTGAATATTGTATAGTACTCGTAAGTAGCTGTAGGATTACCGCTAAGCAAATACATAAAATAAATAAATAAATAAGACAGACACAACCTTCTGTAATGAAGACTACTAAAAAAATTAAACAACGTAAAAAACCTTATCGATAGCATGCCATCTTTTCCAAGCGACATTAAAAATTATATGAATTATTTCTGACTGAAGGACAAACACAGATTAGGTACGAAACTTTATTAAGATCTATGACCCATCAAACTGACACTTGACATGATATGAAGCGCGAAAATGTAAAAGTAATAGTAAGTAATAAGTAAATACTAAAATAACAAAAACTTCTAAATGTTCTTTCGAAGTTTGCGTTAGGTAATCTATATATATAAAAATGAAACCCGTTTTCCGTTGTCACGGCATAACATGAAAACGGATTGACCGATTTGGCCAATTATTTTTTTATAATATTCTTTGAAGTACGAGGATGGTTCTTACGGAGAGAAAAATTAAAAAAATTGAGTGAATAAGTCTAAAAACAACACTTTTCTATATTTCCATACATAATATTCGTAATAATACTTAAAAGTCAAATTGAACTTTATTTCCATATCATAAAGTTCAAGTGTTAGTGGAGAGGTTCCGGGAAGGTAAATTTTATTTTTTGACAATGTATAATTTGTTGTCTTATCAACTTTCTTTTTTTTATCTTAGCTAGACCTGTGTCCCGAATAGCAGAATAAGTATTTAAAAAAAATAAAGAATCGACTGTTAGGCGGTACGATGTTCGCCAGGCCAGCTAGTCATTTATATTATTTGTTAATATTTGCGGTAACTTTTAGTACGAAAATAAGCAAATTTTTTATAACATGTGTACAACACTATGTAAATGATTTTTACACAATAGAACTCAATGCACAGGGAAATAAGAGCATTCTCAAAGCACTTGCAAATATTAAGCACTATTCAATAGGAATAATAAATGAAAAGTATAGCGCTGAAGTGCGCCCCCGCGGGAAATTAGTCCCCGCTACAATAATATGCACCTCATATACTTTGTAGATTTATTTAAAAGTCGTATTGTAGAACGACAATGAAACATACCTTTTACGTTAGACGCATGCTATTACTGTAAGTTTTTCATACGTTATCGGCCAATGTATGAATGAAGTGTGTACTTTGTAATGAATCGAACGAATCGAAATATAATATAACGTACAAATTTAGTTAGAGTTTGTATGGGTTGGGTCGTTCTTTAAGTGAGGCAAACCCAGCTTTATGATTTTAAGCTGAATCATTACAAAACCACTTGATATCTTTAATCCAGTTAAAAAATAAAATAATTCAGTGGCACTAGAACCTTCATAGGTCTGGGCCTCAGATTTCTGTATCTGTTACATGATCTAATAGACAAGTAAGTATCTGACACACGCCGTCGACTTTTTGGGTCTAAAAAAAAGTCCATTGGTGCACAGCATTGGATCGAACCTACGACCTCAGGGATGAGAGTCGCACACTGAAGCCACTATGCCGACACTGCTCTTTAATCTACTTAGGTTTTTAAATTCAACGTACGATTTATATGACATCATAAATTCGGAAAAGCCCAGATAAGAGATTGCTTTTTTCTATTAAATTATGTAACACATGACGAGCGCGCGCTCGGCTCATTTGTTTTATATTGAATTTTTGACAACACGGTAGTATCAGCATTTGCTTCAGTACTATATTGAGTGAGATGAGAAACATTTTACATAATAGTATGTTTAAATATAAAAAGGAAAAATTCTTGTCCACCTTTAGGTTAAGAAGATTTTAAATATTTCCAGCCTTTTTATTCTTTGATAGATAGGTAGTAGACGTATCGATGCGTCTGAAAACCACAGAGCCGTAGAGCACAGACTAACTAGATCTGTAAAAATAAGTGTATACAGATAAATACATATTATTTAGTGTTGTACAATGAACAAAACAATAGCATAAGCCGCAGGAAGGGACAAGGAAAGGAAACTACAAAATGAGATTTACTTGAAAGCCTTGGAAGGTTTTTTGCATTTGTTGTATAATATTATGAAGCTATTTTTAGAATTTTATAATAACCAAATCATTTTTATTTTGCTGATAGTACAAGGGATATTTTAGACGCTTCATACGCAAAACGTACCTTAAGGCCTCTATAACATCTATTTTCAATATATTATTTTGTATGATGTATAATATTATATTATGTATTTCATATTTGGCTATATGTTTAGTATAATTGCTTTTGTTGTATATAATTTATGCTGTAGGAATAGGAAATAAATAGATAACAGAAGGTGTATTATAATGTGTATAATGACTGAAGTTAGTTTAGAAAACAGTTCAATTTTTAACCGATTTCAACAAAAAAAAGGAGAAGGTTATCAATATATATTATTATTATATATATATATTTTCTATACGCACGTAGATCGGGCATCAGAAATGTCTACGATTGTTAAAGATATGCCGTTTTCTCATCCATTCGCAGAAGGGCATTATCCAGAATACTCTGCACTGGAATAAAAATAGTGTATTAATGTTAAACCTTGTGTTAAATTTATTGGCCAGTATGTAAGCATTCTTCACAAGCATTGAAAACTTCAACACAAAGCAATACACATTAATTTTCACCACCCGGGAATCGAACGCAAGGCCGCTCATTCATCTAGCGAGCTTAGGGGCTTAGTCGGAAGGTAACTGAAAAATGGCCACCACCTTCTCTACCTCCGATGTTCGAAACACGGGAATTATTATTATTATTTCGTCTGAAATTTAGTTTCACAGGGTTAAACTGGAAACAAATGATATTGGTAGTTTTGGGGAATTGGCGTGTACACGAACGATAAAGACGGATAGACAAAAGGAAGAAATTGTGTTCAATTAATTTCTTCTAATCGCTCTCAATTATTTTTGAATAGATTTAATAAATGTACACGTGTGCGTTATATACTATAAATGAACGTAATAGTAATTGTCAAGTGTATGGAGAATTGTTAAACAAATTGAACTCTTGGAGGCCTACATATATATATTTATGTCCTTAATAGGTGTCGTTTTAATACTATTGAAGATATAAAACTGTTCTTGTATTAAACAGGTTCTTTATTTATTTATTCGCTTAGCAGTATTCCTTCAACTAATTAGTATACAATAACTAAACAATTACATTATACGCAAAAGCCAAAAACGGAATACACACTCAAACATAAACAATTATTACCTACTTATACAAAAAAATACACATAATGTAAGATGCATTGATCATTACAATATATTTAATATTAAAGCGGAATCACATAGCCATTCTATGTAATAAAGGATACTAGAGTGTTTTTTGTGTAAGTTTATTTATTTACATTAAATATATCTGTATGCTGGTAATTTGTGTTATAATTTGAATTTATTTTTTAGGTAAATAATATCCTAAATAATTTTCTGTAAATACATGTACGTACCATATCCGATTTTCCTTTGTCTTCAATCTCCCTGTGGTCGCGTTATCTCACCGATGTCCAACCCGTATTGCACCATTTATTGCACTTTTATTGCTATCAATTCTGTTTTGGATCTCAATATATAACTTGTTGCTCTGCGAATGTAAACCTTACTTTTTCGGTAAATACCACAGTTTCAAATCATTTTAGCATATTAAAAATCATTATAGAAAATAAACAATGACTGAATTGAATAAATCTTTATTAATTAGGCATGAAATATGTAGCAGCCAAAAAACTTTGATTTGAAAATGCTAGTTTATTGAAAACTCGATGTAATTTCCTACAATTTAAAGTAACTTTATGCGGAAAGCTTAACCTAGGTACACATGAGTTGGAAACTCAAACTTTAAGCTCAGATTAAAAGAGCGAAATAAGGGCTTTTGAATTTTAAGCGAGCTTTGACGTTTTTTATTTTTACATTTTAACAATTAAACTTTTACAATTCAATATAGATTATCTTTAAATACGAGATAATAAATAGCATGTGTCATTATGAAAACACTCTTTTACCGGATTAGAAGACATTTATTTAAGGCAATATTATAATTATTAATTTTGGGTTTAAAATTAGGTATTTTTCACGATGGTCCCAAGAAGGGAAACGTCAGGATGTTTTAAACTGTTATAATGAGGCTGCGATAATAGTAAATTCATAGTAATTATTATTAATAGTAACTTACTAATGGCGTTAGTGTCAGCTATTAATGTGATTATAATTTAGTAACATCAAGTCATAATAATTCAAAATCGTAAATACAGTTGTTATAATTGATACGAGCAAAGTTGGCCAAGTGGCTTCAGCGTACCACTCTCATCCCTGAGGTTGAGATCGATCGTAGGTTCGATCCCCGGCTGTGCACCAATGGACTTTCTTTCTATGAGCGCATTTAACATTCTCTCGAACGGTAAAGGAAAACATCGTGAGGAAACTGGCTTGCCTTAGACCCAAAAAGTCGACGGCGCGTGTCTGGCACAGAAGGCTGATCACCTACTTGCCTATTAGATTGATTTTTTAAATTACAGTTTATTGGATTTCTCAATGTCCTATCGCAAATAATAATAATAATGACTATTAATTATTATTATTGAAAGTGCTTTATAATAACTTCTTCAAATTCTTTGATACTCGTTCCAATGACTGCCGTTTGACTCAGTTTTCGATTCAGGTTCGGTCGCGAAAAAAGGTACACGAAATGTCTCGAAACTTTATCACACATTTGGAAGTGGTTGGTGCGGCGCTCAGTTCGATTCGTTCGAACTAAATTAGACTAATGTCGATATTAAACGGCTGATGCCAGCAAACTAATTTTTGCATCGTTATCTGCAGTAATTTAACTCCTCCTTTCTTGGCGAGTCCTTTAAGGTCACTGCAGTTAGGCTATGGAATTCACTTCCAGTCCCTATTTGCTTAGCTCCTTCTCTATCTTCCTTTAAATTTCTTCTGTACAAACATTACCTGTCCACATCGTATCCCTAACTTTAATAATACCTACTAACTGACGTGAGACTGATCTTAAATTAAATTATAATGATTCATGTGCACTTTTCATTATTAGGTATTAATTTTTTCATGTGTCCTTTATTAGTTTGTTTTTTGTTCCTGTTTAGTTTCTTTTTCTAAACAACTATGTGTAATACATGTATTTTTGCACTTCTTGCCTGCCTTATGTATTTAATATTATTTAGTATTTAATACTTTTTTTTCTTTTCTCACAGTGGTTGCCTGGAAGAGATCGCTTGAAAGCGATAAGGCCGCCAGTTGCTCTCCTTTTTATTTATTTATGTCAATTGTACTATATTTATGTATATGCAACGAAGTGTTAATAAATAAATAAATAATTTATCTGCTTGTCCCATTTATGTTCAAATTAAAGTTTTTCTTTCTCATTATTTTGCATAGTTTTCCTTCCCCGTCTATCTTACCCTCTGCCTCCGTTTTTTCAATTGCATAATCTCTCTCGTGTTTTATCTATGTGCAAAGTTTATTAATAATTCCCATCGGAATACGAAACACCAATGTCTTAATTTATGTTTTCAAATATATATCTCGTGTGATACTCTTCTGTCTAAGATTGGGTCAGTTACATAAAAGCTAAATGTCAAACAAGTCGGCCTTTGAGGTATCAAACCTCTTTTTGCTAAAAACAAATAACTTATGTATGTATTAAGCGAGGCATCACTTCAATATTATTTTTAGAAAAAGGAAATGAATTTCTTTTTTCGATCCGCTTTTGTTTGAAACATAAATAATTGACTGGGAAAGGCTTCAAAGGAACTCGAAAAGGTGTGTTTGTTTTCATTGGGCGGAACAATAATATTATTCAACGGTTTGAAGTATTATGATAAGTTTGTGAGTGAAATACGAAAAAACTCGATTAATTGCACTTGCATTATTCATTTTAAAAGCATTAATAAAAGGTTGAATGTATTATTAATGGAAAATAACATCATTTTTTATTTAATAATACTTTTTCATACGTAAAATAAGAATTACGCAGGTACATAAAGGATTTAATAATATAGACAACAATATCTACAATTACAACTAATAATACACCGTACAATACAAAGAAGTGATACATCTTCTATGGGCAGAGTTAAATACTGGTAGGTATAGCCCAGGCATTAGATATAATAATGGGAATAAAAATTTATTAAATTCTCTTTTGTTTTTAAAAATAAGTCATTATTTGTTTGCGACGTATCGGAATGTGTTCTTAAATATGAATAAAATTTAAGTTCGGGTGGTTGAATTTTTTAAGTTTGCTTTTGTGTTTGCTTGTCTTGTAATTTGTTTTAATTTTGAAAATAATCCAATATCAATAGTAGGCGGTATCAGTTAAAGCATGGTCTACAAGGGTTCTAAAGGCTTTTGGGGTCAAAATGCGGTCCGCATAAATTTAGTTAGGGAAAATGGATGGTGGCGATGGACCGGCTCTATTGTGACAGAATTAAGGCGATTAAACATACATTAGAAGCTTTTCATGTATAAGTACGGTGAAAGCATTGAGCCCAATTGTTGTTGTACTATATAATGTTATATCTTCTGTATAAAAAGTATGCGTAAAATAGAACAATAACGCTGATTAATTAAATAAAAACGTCGTTCAGTGCCAACTGATTAGGGTAATTTTACTGTTTTGCTAGTATTAATTTTTATTTTATGTATTGTGTATGTTATTAATTATTCATTATTGTCATATATTTTAGAAATATAGCTGTTAACATATACTGTAGATGTAGCATTATGTATGATGTGGTGAACTAATAAATAAATAAATAACAACATTACAAAAACTTACTTTCTATACAGCCTTCTGTGCCACATTGAATTCTATTAAGTTAACAATATAACTGAGGAAGCTTTTCAATAATATTTAAAAAAAAAAGTATATAATAGTTTTTTTTTCGAAGCATATTGTTGGTTAAAATAATAAAATAAAACTTCTCAAACACGTTAACCAATGTTAACATATTAGAAAACCTTTTGTTTGTCTTTATTGTTACAATATGAAAATTTAGGAAACGATAATAATAAAAGCCCGTTTAATTTCTCATCAATACAAAAGTATTTATCTTAGATAAAGCTAAGATTTGTTATATACATTGTTTGTCTTGTTATTCTGATATCCTAGATTCATTCAGTACCATTGATTGAAACCGTCCGGGTAAAGGCCTATTTCAGCCTCCATCAACTTGAGGAAAAGCATACAGAAAAAAATTTACAGACCATTCCAGCTAAATGAGTCATACCTTGATGTCGATATTAGTTTTACGTAGTAACCTCGCTGGATTAAGTCAAACTTTAACTATCGAAACACATATGTGTTATTCTGAAATATATACATTTTGCTAATAGTCACTTAGATTGTTGGTTAATTATTAAACATCAATTATGATATTCCCCAGTAACAATTTAATGTGTTGATGAATTAATATTGCAAATGACATAATTTGTACATTTCCTTTGTACTAAATATATGTGGATTTTCATGTTGAACAATATTAATATTGTGTTGTAGTTCGTAATATGAATTTAGTTATGCAGGTACAATTATATACAATATTAATGTAATATAAGGTAATATAAGGGGTGTCTCAGTAAGAGTGCACTTTTTAATTTTTAAATAAAGACAAGTATTTTATGACAGATGACGCGTTGGATTTTCGATTTGAGCTCAGGAATGGTTTCGGGTTTATTCGCATAAACTCGAGATTTCACAAAACCCCAAAGAAAAAATCGCACGGCGTTAAATTGCACGATCTTGGTGGCCAGTTGACATCAGGATTTCGTGAGATAATGTGTTCTGTTCATCGGAGAAAATGACTTTTTTCGAAAAATTGGCATCGACTTCCCTTTGCTCCATTACTCATTGAGCAAATTGCCGGTGCCTTCCTTGGTCTGCTGGTTCGAGCTCCTGAGATAACTGAATCTTGTACGCATGAAGGTCTTTAGTCAAAATTTTCTAAGTCGAATTGATGTTTTCGGGTATTCCGCGACACTCTCGTTTACAGCAGCAATGTTTTCAAGGGACCGACCGGTCCGTTGACGCATAGGATTCTTATTATCCATACCTAATTGACCGAGTTTCTTAAAATTTTTTGACCACTTTTCGAATGGTTGACACACGTGCACTTTCTCGGCTGAATATTTGGTGAAGTTTGCAAGCGTTTTCAGCGTTACTTTTGTAATGAGTTTTCACAATTATAACGAGTTGTTCTTTCGAAAAGCGCTCCATTTTTAATAATAATAATAATAATTCGGAATAAACAGAGGTGACACCTGTCAAATTTCAGAGTTGCCACTTGCAGGAAAACCAAAAATATTACAATTTTAAAAAGTGCACTCTTACTGAGACACCCTATACTACCAATGAAGTTTTCATATAGGCATAAAAAGCATATTTTTCACATCCACGTTCTGTGGACCTGTACCGGTGATACATTGAATATGTGTTAGCATAAAAATAAAGAAATTTACGAAAAACACCCGCCCTGATGGTCTAGAATCTAGACCAGTGTTTCCCAACAAGCCGCCTACGCCCCACAGTGGGGCAATTTGAAAATGTATTACATTCATGTGAAATATGAACTTTTTCATTATGTTTGGAAAATTTATTTACTGTGTTTCATTAATAATTTCCTAGTCATTTCTTCCTAAAATCAATAATTTAACTGTCTTAAGTGAAAAATTGCATTGTGTAATATTAAAAATTATATATGTTACATACGAATTTTAAAAAGGCTAAGGCTAAGGCTAACGAAGTGGGGCATGGGACAATAAAAGTTGGGAAACACTGGGCTGAAATATAAAAGCTAGCATTCAGTTTCATGTAAAATTAGGGAAGTGAATAAAGTAAATTCTGGTGAATCAAGTAATTAAAAGAGTGTTTAATTTCCTATCTTTGATCCTACTTTTATCATATGTCGTCCATGTTTACACTATGTACCACTGTAATCTATGGTAATTTAGATAAAAAGCACTCTAAATATCTATTATAAATACCGATTTAATTTTAGTCGACAAATTGTTAAACACAATATATCTCATAACATCTTCGATAATAAACTTGACATGAAGGAAGGGCGGTGCCAGCCGACTGTCAAGGAGGGGTGAAAAGTATGAATTGTATAGAGCAAGTGAATTTCAACGTTGTCTTGACTGTAGAAAATAAAAATATATAGGAATAAAAATCATTTTGAAGCAATAAAATAAAGCGTTTTTTTTCTAACGCCGCCACCCCCGCGACGCCCTTGGCCGAACGTATTAAAGTATATCGTTAAAACCCTATAAAGATACAACCGAGCTGGTAGAAATGTCTTAATTTATTAGATTTAGGCCCTAATCAATGATCCGTCTGTCGGAGTAATGGTGTTAACGTAAATTGCAGAATATTTGGACCGATAGCTGGAAGGTACAGTGAAAGCTTTCAGAACAGAAAATGTGAAATAGCCATTATATATCATAAAATTAGTTGTTGTTTATGAGTAAGAAAGTGTAATATTATTACATATTGCTCTCAGAAGTCGTGTGTTTCTAATCCTGCTTGTAAACCAATAGATAGAAATATACCTGCCTTGTGGTACATTGAATAATGGTTTCGAGAAATTGTACATAAAAAAAAAGTACGTGCGTACAAAGTACACATGTCAGAAGTGAAACTTCTTTATAAATTAATTATTACTAAGGTAAAAGGCCTAATAGTGTACCAGTATATGATCACTCCATGTATTTGTATATCTATATTCACACTGTGTACGAGCTAATGATAATATAAATAAATAAAAATCTGCGTTAACTGCACAAGACGTTATGCGACAGAATTACCATCTAAAGTTCTAATATGTAACTAAACGAATACATCAACCAATAGCGTGTATTTTTTCTCGATCTCCGTAACTCTCTCTCTCAATCTTTCTCACTATAGCTCTCTCCCACCTCGCGCTCCATGGCACTGTGCGTGATACGACGTTCGCTCTAATTCACTCTCTCTCTCGATCTTCCTCACTTGCTGCTCCCTACTCTCGCTTCATGCTACGTTCCGCTCTATCTCACTCTTTCTGAATCGGTCTCAATCGCACTCTCCCTTTTCTTCGACAAAAACGCTGCACACCTTCGTGACGCTAAAATTATTATTATTGCGTTTCATCTGTAAAAAATTTACCCTCATCCGCCTAAAGAAGTTTCACTTCAAAAGTTATAATAATAACAAAACGCTTCCTACGTACGCCTACATACTACGCTTATATAAACGCAATAAACCTCACTTAAATCAATGCGCAACTCATCAGATAATGTAAAGCAATTTTCATAATTTCACAACGAAAACCTTCACAACAGGTATTTCAAACTGTCACGCGCGTAAAGAGCTTGTTAAAATTCAGCGCTGAAAACTATCCATTATAACTGGATGGAATATTAACAGCGCTTTGTGATGTAACGCTTAAAAAGTAACCGAGCATACAGGCAATTTCAGCTTATTAAAAAATTGCTTTAAGTCAGGTTTAATTTCATTTTTCTAGACTGATGGCGTTCAACGTAGTAACTATAAAAATTACTTTTCTCTGTTTGCCTTATGAAGCTATATACTCTTTATTGTATATCTATTTTGCCTTAATGTAATTATTTTGACGTGAATACATTCAAAAATGATACCATATGAGGATTTCCCCTAAGAAACCTAATAATATCAAAAATCCAGAGACACAGTAGTTCTATGCCCTAAACCCAAAATTAAATTATACCACTGGATAGCTAAAGGATCGAACAATTCATTACGATAAGTGAAGATCAGCGACTCATCGCCCTGGAGGGGAAAGCGTCACCATATTAAAGTTATATTGCTGTGAATCGAGATTTGCAATTAATATAACTTTTGATTTCATGAAGCTTCGATGTTCGATTAAGTTTTAATCATCAGTTGGGGCAGTTGTCAAAATCGATTATAATACAAACGTATTCACGTACAACACACGGCGGTGTCCATGATACAGCCACAGCCCGTTTTGTTTACCAATAAATTTGCGAACAAAAAACGAAGAATATTTTAATTACGAGTACAAAGGCATGTATTTAACAACAACATTTACTTTTATATGTTTTATATTTAGATTTAGTAATCGAATACTATTCAATCAAATTCTTACAAACGTCAATAAGAATATATGTGTAGTTTCAAAGATCACTAACCTTCCACTAATATAATTGTAAAATCAACTGGCAGACCGTAAATACATATACGCATAAATATGCGCACTTAAAATATGTATTTATAAGATATTTTTTTTAACCACGTCATATATAATGCATTTTCTATATATTACAAGTTATCTAAAATACACTATAATAGTGAACATATATTTTATAAAAAAATAATAATAATTGTTTTGCTTAACAATGCAGATTACGTACCAGATAGGCGCTTTATTTAATTTAATTATTTTTTATAATTGATCAGCCCACTGCCGAATATATCAAACTCTGGATAAGTAGTGTTTATTCTGTTATATTTTCGAAGAATTCGAATGAAACGTGCCTATATTTACTATATTTTTGTTCATAACCTATTCCACCCCGCTTTAGTAATAGTGAATAGCGAATATCTAACAAAAGTTCTCAGAAAACCTGAAATCGCAGGTGCGTTTTATGCGTCACGCAACATTAGGCGCTTTGTCTGACAAACGATCAAGGTTCATAATGGTGTCACCCGCAATGATGGCTATGATTTATGTCTTGAAGGCTATTGTTTCATTATACTATTTTATACACCTGCACCCACTTTTGGTAATCTATATTCACTGAAAGACCCCTAAACGCGAGGTTCGGTGGCGGTTGTTGGAGGTATGTTGTTGATATGTTCAAATAAATGAAATACTTTGTTTGAAGCTTGGTGTCAACTGTCTTTTAACATTTTAAACATGCGCATATAACTAACATAAAATTAGGGGTTGCGACGCTAGATTAACAACAAAACTAATTTGGGTTCTTAAATCTAAGTAACTCATTTGTTACCTATAAAGAATATACTCGTAAGTGACGTCGACCTGAATGGACATTATTGGAAATTAGAATGTTATATTACAATCTGTGAGTGTGCGATGATTGCTAATATTTAGTTTGCGTTTCTAATTATTTACTAAAATATATATAAAAATTATCTAATGTTAGGTTACATAACTCGTATATTATATCTGTTTTACAGGTGTTCAGTCGTCGATGCCTTCTCACAAATATATTATTACTTTGTAATCGAACCCAAGCCATTAAACAAATGGGCGACACAGCGACGGACGTAGTTTGAATAAGTACAAGAATATAGGCGACAAATTTTCTCATAATAATACGACTTTTGACCCCGGTTTTGTTTTAGCTACCTTAATTCAATATATGTATATAGAAAATACATTATAAGCGTTGCTTAACTCAAATCTTTTACCACGCATTTACCACGGAGAGTTTTCAGGGGAGTTATTCGGATTAATACCTGCAGCTGAGTTTCATCATCGGACGTCAAAGCAGAATACGAAATTCCACCCAAATCACCTCGACGTCTGTCGTTCCACAACTGTATCTTTTGCAAGGCAGTTTCCACTATGTGCAACCAGATGTCCACTGAAGTATTTCCGAACCAAATTCTCACAATGCTTGGAAAAAAAATCAGTGGCGCTAAAACCTCTTTAGGTCTTGGCCTCAGATTTCTGAATCTGTTTGATGGTCAATTTAAATCTAACTGGCAATTAGGTGATCAGCCTTCAGTGCCTGACACACGCCATCGACTTTTTGGGTCTAAGACATGTCGTTTTCCTCACGATGTTTTCCTTCACCGTTCGAGCAAAAAAGAAATTCCATTGGTGCACAGCCGGGTATCGAACCTACGACCTCAGATATGAGAGTCGCAAGCTGAAGCCACTAGGCCAACACTGCTCTGCTTGGAAAGATAGCTCTAAAATAATAATATCACCACTTGTCCTCCTTTTTATTTAATTACTTAAATTGTACTGTATTTATGTATTACTCCAATGAATTGTAAATAATTACTCTTTTATAATAATTGTGAACAAATAAATAATGTCTATTCCAAACTTACTACGAGAGAACCTTCATAATTAATCTTCTGAGCAACTAATTATTATGCATGCAGTTGTCAGTAGAAATATCTCAAGAGTGACTCCTTTGTGAAGCCAGACCGAATCTACAGATAAACTTCAGCAAGAGCACTAGTCACACGCAGAAGTTTCTTGTTCTGTAATTATTACAATTTTAAGACACAAAGAAAACAACAATTTAACAGTTACAATATTTTAAATCTCTTATTTCCTCCCTTACGTCGTCCAACACTCCGTGTTAATTAATATAATATAGTATTGGACCAGCTGCCCGTCGAAGTATCCTCGAATCAGTTCCATTGAGGGTCATTCGAGTATAAAACGTAGTATTAATCAGGTGAACATTATTCTACGTCATATCCCGTAAAACCTATCAGTAAGTCTCGTAAGATAGATCATGAATCCAGTGAAGAATTAAACATTAATACCTACTCATCTCAATTTAGGGTACATATTTTTATGTATAAATTACGCGTCACGTTGTTTGTTCGCTATTAACTCCTAAACTACTTTACCGATTTCAATCAAATTTGCACACCGTGTGCAGTTTGATCTAACTTAAAAGATAGGATAGGACATCTTCATTTATACCCGCAATATTATTTTATTGCAAATTATTTGTTTATTATTTGACAGTCACAACTCTAACAGATTGGGTTGTATTGAACGTTTCACATAAGCAATATATACAATAAATACAATATATGGCACCAAAGAAGCATGGTGGTCCCCATGACTTGTGTACTCCTACCGTTTCCTTGAATAGTTTAATACTATGTAATATAACAAAAACCTTAGCCACAGCAACGCTTGGCCGAGTCTGCTAGTACAATAGTTGAAATAACTGCGGAAAGATTAATTCGACTAGACTTTAGTAACGATAATTCCATAAAATTCCATATTTTAGCGAGTTTAACGAAAAGTGTTCGTTGCTAAATGGCTTCTGCTCAACCCGCTTAAAGGCTTAGATACCCTAATTCCTTTAATATTTAAATAGCTACATTTACAATTCACCTTAATGGGATTACGGCAATTTAAATTCCTACTTTTACACTACTTTTTACAGAAATAAATATACGTGCTTTTATATTAACATTAGGACCAGACTCGTGCCACGCATATTAGTTATTAGGTGCCACTAAGGTGGTGGCAATTATGGGCCACTGTCTTCTTAATATACAACTCTTTGTCCTACGCGTGACAGACCCTAGTGCAGATACTGTTTCAGCGCAGAGGAATCAATCATCCACGTAGTCCTGAAAAGCGTGGCTGTGGCTTCGCAACGAAATTGTGTACACACTACACTCTAGACGGCAGGCGTTCGCAACCCTAAATTAAAATAAAAGTAAAATCTTGAAATAATAATAATCTTAGGACGAAAACCCAGTTGATTTCTCGACTTCCGTGTTACGAAAACACAATATTTAGTGAGAATGGAGTATTAGAAATTACTTATTAATACCGATGTTATAAAACCAATTTTATACATCAATAGTAGTTTAAAACTACGTAAAATAAAATATTTTGGCTATCTCAATTTAGTGTTAACTACTTCATAAAAGTTCGCACGAAACTTCACTCCTTCGAGAACTCCATTTGAATTATTCAGGACCGTAGTAATATCGAGTCTGAACTTCTAGATTTATGCATCGTTTCACCTCATAAATAGAATCCTAGAAAGCACGACGTATAATGAGGACAGGTTTTAGCGCACAAATAGTTGAGTTGCGGGAATTAAGTTTTCAAAGTCAAAGTCAAAAATCATTTATTCATGTAGGTAACACAATGTACACTTATCAACGTCAAATCAAGGGCGTAGAACGGAAGAGAAGAACTGGCAATAGACTCTCTGCGACTCTCTTTGTAAGGAGCAGCCCTGTGATTCTGTAACTCACTTTTCGAACTCACACAGCGGTTTTCGCATCGGCGGTCGCTCTGAAATCAGTCGTGAAGCAGTCATTTTATGATTTGGTATTCTGATAAACAATAAACTACAACCTCCCACCTTTTCAGACGTGAATATATGTATATATACAGCGTGTATATATACAGGGATGGAAGGAACATCACCCAATCGCCTATTAGAAAAAAAATGCAGAACAGATACAGAAATCTGAGGCCCAGCTCAACGGTTGTAGCGCCACTGGTTTATTTTTTACCCCAAAAAGGCTATTCAATGAATAAGTCAGGCAATAGTAATATACCCAAACGAACGGTATTCTGCCTCAGTACTTGTAAAGTTAATCAAAAAGTTCGACAATCGTGATTTAAAATTGTAGTGAGGCAATTAAAAAATTGCATTGAACGCATACATTATTCATGTGCGGAGGGAATTAAGCCAAGCGGATGAAACAGTTTTTGGTAATTCCGAATTGTTTGGTGGACAACGGTGGATTAGTGGAATCCATTTTGATTGGTTTATTAATAACACGCTATACTCGGATTTTCGATTGCGATTCCTTTGAAACTAGATTTTTTTATCATGACTTCGTTATGTGTAAAGTACGTCAACCATTGGGCAGTTGGTTGTTTGGTCCATAATTATAATTTGTTGTCTTTAACAAGAGCAGTGTTGCTTTAGTTTGTGAATCTTAACCCTGAGTTCGTAAGTTCGAACCATAGACTTCTTGACTTAACAAAAATAATTGTTTCGTATTGATGGACAGGGTAGAACACAGGGGGAATCCCATGCTCCCCTAAAGGTAATTCATTAATTTATTACCAACCTGAACCAGCTCATGCATTACGCTTTTTCAAATAAAAAATAGCAGTAAGAATGTAAAACGAGTTTAACCTTTGTCTTAGATCAGGAAATGTTTCCGCGCAGTTTAACAAAAACATTCCAAGCTCAGTGACCCGTAACATAACTTTGATATTATGCTGTGTTTTATGAGATACTTTGCTGTAGTTCTGTTTAATGTGCTATTGTTAAACTGGTTTGCATACGGGGTTTATCTTTACATTGTAAAAGGGGAGACGCCAATCGATCGTTGGAAGACGTGTTTTGACATTTTTGCAATACAATTTATACACGTTAATCTTATGATTATTATCAGGAATTATTATGTAGCTTTGATAGAGTTGTTTTAGTTATGATTTTGATTGATTCTTTGGTTAATAATTGAGATTTCTTCTACTACTTTTAAAAGCTATAATTTAATTTAAATGTTTCATAGTTTGCAATCATTACTCACCTACAAATGCCTGGAGTGGAGTCGCGGCGCCATCTTGACTTTTGACAGTGCGTACAGGGAACGCGGGCAATTCTGTTTAGCCGAGTTGGGTCTTCTTGATTGTGATTAAAAGTGAGATCGGTGCCGTAGCTCGTTATAATTTAAGCTAAGGTGTTATTGTAATTTATAGTGTTAAAAGAACTTAATCAAAATTAAATATTGTACAATTATTATTATTCGTGTTTTTTGTGATCGCACTTTACTCACACGACGCCCACTAATGACGATGGAGTGACGATATTTCTCCGACATACAAATAATATATACACTATACAGTACATATTAAAGGATTAACTTAAATAAGACGCGTAATAGAAAGTATATTTCGAACTTTTCAATAACTTATTTCTCCCGATTATACATTAATTTGAAGAAAGCAAAACAAGTAAACTAAATCATTCTTAAAAAGAGTAATATTACGAAATATCACCTCGTATTGTGTGCACAGAAAACTGCGTCCAAGATAAGGTGCCACTGGATTATTTATTGATTACGTTTTATGATTTTTGCATAACAAAAACGTCCTTCTGTAAATAAAAATATTCCCATTTAAAGTAACTGAAATTCAGAGCGCATCTTGACATGCTTTTTAAAAATTCGACACGTAACTGGAGTGCCTTGTCCAGTGCGAAAATTCAAAATAACGAATGTTACTAACAGTAAAATACTGAGTGGCTCATAGTTAAATTAATTAAGTTTTGCTCTTTCTCCCAGTGTATAAATAACACGTAAATTATAATGGTAGCATTTAAGTGCCTAGTATTTTTAATAGTTGTAGTAGTTACGGTAACATATTGTATATTGTAGTAATTTATTTTGGTGGGCTGAATAAATAAAATAAATAAGTGGCACTACAACCTTTTTAGGTCTGGGTCTCAGATATCTGTATCTGTTTCATGATCACTTGTCAATCTAATGGGCAAGTAGGTGATCAGCCACATTTGCCTGACACACGCCCTTGACTTTTTGGGTCTTAGGTAAGCCGGTTTCCTCACGATATATTCCTTCACCATAGCAAGGATTTCCATTGGTGCACAGCCGGGGATCGAACCTACGACTTAAGGGATGAGAGTCGCAAGCCACAGGGCCGACATTGCTCAAGGCAATTTCTGATCCACCACCTGAAGGGAAACTACACTAGTCTTGTAAATGTGTATTTAAGAAATAGTTTTCTTATAGAACCATAACTAGTATTGGTCTGAAACTAATCCGACAAATTGCAAGTATTCAAATACATATTGGAACGCCAAAAAGGGAAATAAAATGTCAAAAGTTAGAATATATGGATGAGTGAAAAAAACACCACTTCAAGAACGTTTATCCAAATCGTTTTTATCATACGGTACTCATATTTGACTCTTTCGATACAAAAAAACCTATCGAAATATATGAAACGGTAAAAGAACTTTGTCAATAATAATAGTTCCTTTTCATAATATTACTATAGAAACCATAATAAATAACATAGCCAGCAGTTTGCCATAACAGATGTTGGTACAGACAGTTAATTTATAAAATGTATGAGTCCAATTTTATAAAGTGCTCACCCACGCTGGACACCTGCTATCTTCAAAACTAATAGCCATTGTTTCATACGTTCTTGTCTTCAATATATAAATTTAAACTGCTCAATAACTACATATTTGTATTTCTATATTATAACGTTATTATGTCGTTATTAACGTTACTAACAGTCAGACGTTATTATTTTTGGAGTTTACTCCTTAAGAAACGATTTGAGTTATAAGGCCCGGTACGGAAATTTTATGAGGAGTAAAATCAAGTGTAACACGAAAAGTTGAAGCGTTATGGAGAAAGAGACAAATGGTTGAACGTGTAAAAAAATGAGATGGAATACATTACACAGACTTTTCTATTTTGAATTTACGTTTTGACAGCCACGTTGCAACATTGTCAGTGATGACAGGTGTAAAAAATGAAAGTAGATTGTCTAGCGTGCCATAGAGTTTTGTCAATAGTAATGGTCAGTGAAATTGAAAGGTAACTTTGGTCACAGAAAGAAAATCCTATTTGGGCATAGATGATGTAAGGTACGCTTTATTACTACTACAAACATTTATATTATAAAAACATATATTCTTACCACCTTTAGTATGAAAATATGGTCGACAGCCACAGAACATTATCGCCATTTTATCGTTCGTAAGTAGTAAACTCATATCGTGCGTCGTAGCTGACACACACACACTTTTTTTATTTATTTATTGTGGCCTTCGCCGTCGCACATATCCTCTAGGCACAAAGAAATCGAGTTCTTGGAGAACATTTGGGTTGCTCCCCCGCAAGGCTTTAAGTATATAGTAGGCCAATTCCACGCGCGTCATTCTAAGCATCATTTCGAGATAATGTAATGATCCATTTAAAATTTGTCGTAATATTTGTCTCTGAATCTTAGAATTTCATTTCACAAAATCAGTTGGTCATCTGTTAACGCATTTTTTGTTCCAACCCTATGTACAAGAAAGTCGTCAATACTAAGTAATAATAAAATCATAATATGTATATTGCATTATTTCCTTTATTTGTTGATAGACTTCTAATCCTATAGATTAGAGCTATTATCCCACAGAGCATTATAAATCCTAATTAGCAGACCAGGCCGCGGGCATCACTTAGTACTGAATATTGCAAATTGCGTTTCGATGCATAATTCCCGTAACATCTGAGTTTAATAAACCATTAAGCTCAGCAAGCGTAAACAATTTACTCAACAAACATTGTAATTATGTTCCACATTTTATTGTTTACTCAATATATAGCTCTTGTTCGAAACTCTGTATGTAATGTACTCGCGAATATACTCTTTTAATAAAGAGCTAAAATACAAGAAATAAAGCGAGAAAGAATATTTAAATTATTTTGGCAAGTCATGGAAGTATATTATGTAAACTAAATTATAAAAGATAAGCTTCTTTCTGTTATAATGGTTCTATAACTTTTAGGATTTGTAATAAAATCTATCTTAGTTTGCAAAATCCCGATACTATATTGTATTTGCGCCAAAGCATGTCAAGTATTTAGCAAAACTTAGTACAGTAAGTGTAATGAGAGAAGTTTGGACTCGCAGGACAAGTTTTTATCGTCCTTAGAGACACTTTGAACATAATTAAATTTTCCCCTATTTATTTTACATTGAATAGGATAACGTTGTTGAGAAGAAAGTGGTGTTAATTTAGAAAAACCTGAAATGTTAACGAAATTTAGACAAGCTTGGTAAAGCTTCGACAAAAATATTAAATTACTAGATGCCAAAAGATTTATAGAATATTAAAAATCGCTTTTTCTGTTGAGTCCTTGTTTCAGTAATTTTTAGGTTGTACTACATAATATATACTATATAAAAATGAATGAATTAGAATGGTATCAAGATAAAAATAAGAAGGGGCATCAACTAAAAAGATCGGTAGATGGTCTGCCAAAGAGATGGAGCAGATATTGAATACGACAACCAGAACATAAAACTGGTTGCTAAAAAATGACATCATTTGTTTTTTCTTTGTTATGTTTTCTCTGACCGAACGATCAGAGAATATAGGCTTTATTTATTTATTATTTTTTTATATATACGGATAAAATTTTAAAGTTTTACTATGTGTATTAACCTCGGATATCGTGCTAGTATGCACTTGCACTTCTCACCATCCACAGGAAAGGAAGCACTTAAAGTAGATTAATAGGAATATTAAAAATGCATTTTAAACCTTATTAACGAAGTTTGAACTTGATATGAATCTTAATGATAAAAATGTTGAATCTCTTGATGTATAATTTATTAATTACGAAAAAAAAACAGCTTTTACAACGAACTGTAATCATAATAAGACCTATTTCTTTAGAGACGGAGGGTTGAGAGACCAGAATTCTTGGTCTCCCATTAAAAATCAGAAAAAAATATATATATATTATGAAGCAGTGTGGTTGTAACCACAAAGTCTAGTCTAAACAAAGCTTTCGACAGGAATTTCTATTTCATTTCATGACGAAGACAGTGATCGCAGTAAATAACGTTTCGTACTAACGATTTATTCTTATTCATTTGGCAGTAAACAAAAACAATAAACAGATACAGATCCAAGAACAAAACAGACGCGACAGCAATCAAATCCTCGCACGTATAAGGTCATAAAAAAGTCATGTTCTCCCCAGTGAGTACTAAATGGGGCGGGTAATGTATTTTCAAGTATGCTTTCAGCTTCTTTTAGTTAATAATATCGTTTTTGTGATTTGTGTACGATGCACATAACTATTATTGTTTCTTACATTTTTTGACTTTTCTCTTAGCGCCGAAAAGATCGCATATAAGGTCGCCTGTTGCACTCAGCCTTTTAGATTCCATTTTTTATTTTTCAGATTTCTGAATCTGTTTCATGATGATTTTTAAATCTATCAGTGATCAGCCTCCAGTGCCTGACATACGCCGTCGACTTTTTGGGTCTAAGACATGTCGCTTTCCTCACGATGTTTTCCTTCACCGTTCGAGCAAATGTTAAATGCGCACATAGAAAGAAAGTCCATTGGTGCACAGCCGGGGATCGAACCTACTACCTCAGGTATGAGAGTCGCACGCTGAAGCCACTAGGCCAACACTGCTCTGTTTTCTATGTTTATTGTTAATAAATATATTAGTAAATTTTATGTGCCCACCGCCCAGAACCAGTCTGTTGCACAGGGGGCCTACCATGAACTTTCTTAAAACGATCCTTTTGAGATGCAGCGGAGTTTAGGTACCTAAAGTCAATAGCATTTTTTCGTACCATGACCGCCTATAAGCTGAAACGTATTAGCATCGCAAGACCGAATGAAAGAACGATAATTTTGTTTGTGGTTTCTGAGTACGTTTAGAAATTTAACTTTCAAACTTACTTCGACAGATGTTTCTATGAAAACAAATAAAATATAAAATTATTTTAAATAATTCAACAATCACAATATGCTATTATGTCTTAATATATATATTTATTTTATATAAAACTATTCTTTTGACATATTTTAAATGGAAAGTTCTCTGGTGCTATGACAGTTGACACTTATTATTTTTAAACGTTACTTTCAAATTTTAATAGGAGCTTTCAATATTTTGGTGTTTACAAAATTTCGGTTTTAGAAATATTATATATTTACAAATTGTTTAACTTATAAAATAATGGTATGGGGTAAGTATTGTTCACAAATTTGTTTATTAAAAATAAATCCCTATAACGAAGTGAATTACTGATAAAAAACGCTTTGCAAAAGATATTACAAATCAACTTATTACTCTAAAATCATAAGTAACTATAATAAAAATTAATTCCTTCAAATTCTACAAACTCAATTTATACGTTAACTAATTCATATAATATAAATAAATATACTTTCTTTACAGGAAAGTAAGTAGTGGTAGTGACTACAACCTTCCATCTCCACTACAAAACTTCGATGTATGCACAATGCAAAATGTTTTCTATCAAATGAAAGATTATTATTATGACGAAGCACCAAACTATGCCAATAAAGGTTAATAACAGTACATTACAATGTTTAAAACTATGTTTACCTTGGTCAACAAGTATCTTCCTCAAGGACAAGACACGACGATTAGGTTAAAAGACGAGTTAACATAACCTGGAATAAATCCTGGAGCAATAAAGAAACCCTTAAATCAGAATTTTAAAACTTAAGAAAAAATAATGGACTCATATTTAATACCTTGTCTGACATATGGCTTCCAGACATGGATTTACAATAACTACACCAAAAACAAAATACAAGTGTGCCAGAGAATGATGGAAAGGAGTCTACTAAACATACAAAGACAACATCGGATGAGAAATACAGAAATAAGGAAAACAACAAAAGTAGCTTTAGACAAAAATTTAATCGATCGGGTCTTACTGCTCGCATGGACAAGGAAAAATGGACACAAAGGGTAACCTGGTGAGAACCAACAAAAAGATTAAGAGGTAGACCAAAGTAAAACTGGATTGTTGAAATAAAAAGTAAAGCTGGTGAAAACTGGACCACCAACGCAAAAGACAGACAGATGTGGAGCAAAATGGAGGAGGCCTTTACCCATAGAGGGGTCCGTAACGATTTAATGATACTTTATAATGAATTATAAAAATGAATTTTGTTTTTGATTCTTATTAATTTATTTATCATTTCAAACTTATATACATTGAAATTATTAATTATGATTGGAATATAATTTAAAGATTTTAAATAATAATATTGTATTTTTTAATGCATGCACATATAATGTAATAATTAATCATATGATATACTTGTTTAATATGTTATTCATTATGGAAATAAAGAGGCTATAATAATAATAATAATTTTCTTTACAGCTTAACCTGACAAAATTGCTAAATTGAGACTATATGAATAAATGTTTATAACCAATTGAACATTGCCTGAAGACATCTTTTTCTATCTTGATGGAGTCATCCTAACATAATAAATACTATTATTATAATATTTTTAAATGGCTTATTATTTAGACATTATAAATTTAAAAATACCTATGTTTTTTTAAACAACAAAGAGCGGAGGAGAATAATACAATTCATGAACATAGTGAGGAAAAATTTTATTATAATAAATATCTACTAGTAATATGGCATTCTTATTTATTGTAAAATATGATATTATATTGGGGGTTTATGTTTTTGTTAGATATGCATAAATAATTAATTGAATATTATTGAATAATGTGCAATTATTTGTAGGTACACTGAAATCTTCAATGAATCAAAGTCAATAATCTATAGTAAATTATAAACTCAATATCTACGAAGTCGGAAGGGCATTGCCGTCTTGTTTCTCATCTCCGTCTATATTTTAATAATTTATTTATAATCACACTCTAAACTCAAAATACCCCAAAATATCGGAAATATAAAAAATATATTATATAATATATTTTTTATATATATAGTAGTAGTAAATATAGATAAATAGTATAGATAAATCTTATTATTTTAACTTTATTTACAAGTTTTAATGCAAATATTGAATTTTATAGGTTCTAAACTATTATTTGGACATTTCGATACAAAAAAGGTGAACAAAAAGTAACTTTTTAAGAATCGCTTATTCTGTCATTGTTTAGTCGCGCAACTGTCAAATTTCGGTTCAGCCGAGCGGTCATGGTACGGATTTTCATACAAATTGAACGAACGAAATCTGATAATCGCTAAGGTCACGTGGGAACATAAACTGTCTCGTTTTTTCGATGTCATGGTACGAATTAGCGATGCATCTCAGTTGTAGGTTGTCAATAGGCTCGCAATAAGAGTTCATGGTAGGCCCCCAGATCCCCGTCAAAAGACGTTGCCCCTACTGAATGCTGTCTCCGACACTATCGACATATTTATATGCTCGCAGAGTGAATACTAGTCTACTCTACGATAATGTGTATATTATGTGTTTAATAGGTATTATAAATATTATAATCATATTTTTTAATATTAAAACCGAACACAAATATTAAATTGTAAATGTTTTTAAATCAAATACGAGTTACTGAGTACACCTTTAACATATTTCAGTTGTAATAAAAGTATTAGTTTCAACTTTTATTACAACTTAAATATGTAAATGTGCGTAAGCATTTATGTTACGAATAAACGAGTTCAAATTGCGTTTCACCTTAAAGAGAGCCAGTATATCTTCTGATAGCACATCAAATTTGAATTTTAGATAGATTTTCTTTAGTGGCTCCATTCTCGATTACTTTCACGTGAATTTATAAAGCAATGGTCCTGGTTAAAGTTCCTTAACCCATCTTGAAAATTAAGTCAATTGGGGTATTTTACATATTTTATTCTGTTTGATGGATTGGACTCAATTGATCGTACATAGGTAACACTATGTACACTAAATGTCATCAAACAATAAATAAATAAATGCCGCCAATCACTACTAGCACCCGCTAGCAGCTTTAGTAAACTCGCCATATTGTAGGGAGAGATAAAACCTGACGCATAGACCCCGCCATAAACAATGACATTAAATATAAAGTGAGCCCGACGATCCTTAAAATATCGGCGAGATATAAACAGTACATATATTCATTTCGTAAAATTATAAAGCAAATCAAAATTATTTATTATAAAGTTATTTATATGCGATGACATGATTTACAAATAATTGTGGTATAACGTCACTTTAAATATATATATATATATATACAATTATATCAATATGTAAGAAAAGAAGTGCTGTTCCTCTAAGCTAAAGAGAGGATCCTTGACCATGGTAACCACTGACTGGCACTAGCGGACGGAATAACTTTGTTTTAGTGTACGTATATATCATCTCAGTGATGTGTCGATGTCGCTACAAATATCTAAATCATTTCGAGTCCTTTGTAGTAGTCGTTTCTGCGAAACTCTTTCGATATATATTAGTATATTACTCAGTTACAAAATGAGAATTCCTAAAAATCATATCAGAATCAAAATTATAGCAAACAAAAGCATCAGAGACAAACAATATATACGAAGCATGAAGTGGAAATAGAGGAAAATCCAATAAATTCGAGTGGGTGCTGTTTTCCTCGCACCTATCAGCAACAACCTAAACAAACGGGAAGAATCAACATCATAGCTGTGTTTACAAAATAAAGTAAACAACGAAAAGGATGACACTATTCTGTCGTAGCTTTTGAGATGATTAGGTTCAACGTCCCATGCTATGGCCACAATGAGTAGTTTTTTGGAATAACTAGACTAAACCATTACGTACAGTATTTCTGTAGGTCCTGTCTTTAAAATAATTATGATTTCAATTATGACATATATGTATTATGTAAGTGTTTCGCTATATTATATAGCAAAAGCGATTCCCTACCTCGTCGAACCAAATATAGACTTCATCTGTCTTAGCCATACATACATCGATTATTATTAGCACTTTATCGATATTAAATTGCGTTGAGTACGTAATGATACATGATATTATGTAAATAGCTTGATGTTTATTAATTAATTTTTATGTCTTTGAAATCGTTGTTGGTCTTAAAAACTAAAGGTACAACAACTAATCTATTATACCTTCAAAATACATCCATATAAAATAATACATTTTCTACCTTTTTCCCATATTTCTAATATCATAATGGAATTCCAGGATCGATGAGACAAAGATATAATGGATGAAGAAAACCCTTAAATAATATATCTTTTGTCTCGGCTTTATTTTATAATAATAATAAATTGTTTATTTGCAGTGAAAGTGGTATATTCAGATTGATTAATAAAGAAAACCACACAATTAGCCATATAATTATCATGATGTCATAATAAGAAGAACCGTTATCTTATTAATAAGTTATGTATAAACTTATGGTCTAAATACTCTCTCATGCTATAAAACACCTTGCCTTTAAAAATGTAATCACCTTCCGCTTGAAAGCATAAAAAAACTACATGTTTGACTTCGAAATATAGTTCGGTAGATAATTAAATTCATATTGAAACTTAAATTAAATCTTTCGAAACCTCTATAAATTTTTGCAAAATTGCTCATCAATTAATAAGTGTATAACTCTATGGACAAATATTAATTACATAAATCAAACAAAGGGCGAGCTTCGTTGTTTATTTTTCACAAACTCACGGACTAAATAACTTCCCTATAACTTAATTTATACTTAAATAACCAAGTGAACTTTCAAAGAATATTCTGCGGTATAAATCTTATTAAATTTGAGGTGCACAATGGCGCACTAAAGAGCGTTACATTCGGAAAGCTATTCCGTGTTCGTGGCGTCGACCATCACGTTCCTATCTCATTTAGACCCGTGAAAAATGACCGGAATTTGCTACGATAGTAGGCTTGGTGTGCACCGGGGCATATTCATAATTTGTGTTTAAATAAAATACCTTTATTAGTGATAATAAAAAAAAATTAAAACAAAAACAAATTTAAAAAGTATTGTCTCTCTGACAGTGTACCTTTAACGCTGGCAGCATTTCCTCCCTGTATTGCGATACTTATTCGTACAGCGAGGAAAGCACCGGTACTAACTAGGCGTCATTTTAAATATTAATTAGCGTCTGTGCACTTGAACTCCATGTCCCAAGAGTCTCTACTCCAAAGGTAAAAAAATCGAAGGAGGAAAGACTCTTATAATTGAACCGTTAATAAATAGTTTGTTATCACGCTGAATGATTAATTTAATTGCCTACAGAGGGCGCAGGAAACCAATTTACTTTAAAAAATGGCGCAGTTGGCCTTGGCCTCAGATTTCTGTTATATTTATGTTTTGTGTCTGACATATACCGGTTATTTCCGTTGATGTAGTAATTGCCACCATTAAAAGACCAGGAAAATGTATTGATTTGTCGGGGCACCGAATTGACCGAATTCCATTGCGTGCAGAGTTAACTATAGGCCAAAACTGCTAATTGCATTAGATAAAAGAATTGCTATACAATAATAAACGTATATGTCTTGTAATTAAAGGTTAGGGAGGGGAAGAACATTAAATATTAAACACGATTTGTTACGTAAGGAATACTTAACATACACAAAATAATTCAAACGAATATAATGCAAATATTATTTTTTTAACCAAAAACATTATTTTAAATTTTATTATAATTTTTCCCCTCTCAGTGTATTTTCAACTTTACAAGTATTCGGTTACAAACCTGCGATCCTATCAAACGTATTCTAGGGCCAAATTAGGGACGCCTTCACGAGATACACGTGTCTCTACGGGTCGTTTTATTTATATTGAATTATTAACTGTCTCGAAAAGATAACATGCACACGCTAATGAAGAGGTAATCACTCTGAAGCCTATTTTGAGACGTCAAGATGATCGTACTATAATAATGGTATCGAAAAATGTTATTCAGAACGCTATGATCATTGTATCGATCTCGAAAGCAATATTGAATAATCAAATCAATCTCTATCAAAAGAAAGATATGAACTTTTCAGCCCTGAGGTTACCAATGTTACTTTTAGGGATCATTATATTTAAAACTTTGTACGTCACTACAAAGTCTGTTGCAAAAGCCACTGCACGGATATAAATGCGATTTTCACTTAAACAGGGTAATTAAATAATAAGAATGAAGAAGCGTTAGGTGAATAACAAGCTTTATAGGTAGGTATTCGTGAGAAGCATGGGTGGGCCGTTGTTAGTATTTAAAATATCGCTTAAAGTAATAATAATAAAGCCACTTCAATTCCATACTATAAAAATGATAAAACAGATGGGTTTTGTTATTATACACAGTCTACGTTTGTTATTGTTATTTCCTTTACTTCGTGTTCTGCAGTACCTCCTCCTGAAGTTTCTATTTGGATCTGTTCTTAGCTTTCATAGCTGGACATTTCTCCCCAGAAACCTTGGTGAAGTCGTCAGTCCATAGCTTTTGTGGTCTTCTTTTTCGTGGAGGTTTCCTGGTGGCTTCGGCGGTCCGTTTTATCTGTATACCTTGACATATACCTTGCCTTATAAATAAGATCATAATAATTAAATATCATGTCCTTATCACTTTACTTTATAAGAAACAACTATAGACCAGAACGTTCTTACCAAAATCTGTTTGTTAGATAGGAATTTAAACATATAAAATTAGTAGTATATTGCTACGTTTCGTTATTATCTGGCAAGAAAACACTGAATGCCTAGGACATGTTATATAAACTAAGTAAAGAATTTATATCATTTGGGTGTTTACGACGAAATATCATAGCTACTCTAGTCAATGATATATCAGTATCTTTCTATAGCAGAGTTTAATCTTTTTGGCTTGTGTCACATTAATTATGAATCCAGGGAATGGTAATGAGGTTCTTCTAATTTAAATGTGGTCGCCTCACGCCTGGTGGAGCAATATCTTCCACTTTATTGGATCACCAAATATGGGGAGAAGTTTTATGTTTTTGTCATATTTTATTTTAGTTTTAAGTTATGAGACCGAACCCTCAGGCCGTCCGTTCAAATCCCGGCAGAGGACAAATAATGTTGCAATCTATTTGCGTTAGCTAGTACTGTGAACATCCTAAGTTAACTACATGTGTAACACTCAGAAGACTAATTACCTACTTGCCATAAAATTAATACAGACCCATACATGTGTATAGCCTTATACTTATTTGGTATAACAGCTATGTTCCTTGTATTATTATGTAGTATCCAAAATTCATCAAGTCTTTTAAGTGTAAAAATATAGCAAACATTTTTATCTCAGGTGGAAAAACGCATATGGGAGGATACAAAGCGACTGTTTTACATAACTTTGTTTATAAAGGTCCTGGAATAACATGTCAGCTAGTCTTTATGAACATAAAACAATATTGTGTGATCTTTTTCGATGTTACTGGAACACAAATGCTACGAAAAACATAGCCTTGAGCGCAGATACTTTCGCGAAATTTCGTTTGTAATGTATAAATTCCATTTAAATTTGTTTTGGATTCGTCATCACTTTCAATAGATTTTCATAATTTAGGCAAAGGATCCCATGCTAAAATAAAAGAGAAATACACGCTTAACCACTAGTCAGGTTTTTGCGAGATTTGCATTTTAAAATTACAATACAATTAACTGACTTAAAAATAATTAAAGATTACATAGGACGTAGTAATATTTTTTATAAAAAGAAGTTGTATCAACAAATATAAATAGTTTTTTATAATAAAATAATCGTCTCTTCCGACTACAAAAGATCTTTAATTAAACTGATTATAATAAAGTTGTACTGAACTCGATTCCCGAAAGTTGGTGAAATTAAAAATTCAAGCCAACATCCCGTGAATTAAACTTCAAATAGAACTAATTCCCTCAATTCATTACTTAAATGGCGCTAAATTATAACTTTGATTCGGAATTAAGCTTTAGAAAATCAACATTGTACGTCATTAATTGAATAATTAATTTATATTTCTCTATTATATGTTTGTTTTATTTTACATATATAATACATTCCGTAGCGATTTTAATGAGTTTTGGTTCAAAGTCAAAGTCAAAGCATTTATTTCAATTAGACCATCTAAAATGGCACTTTTGAACGTCAAAAAACAATTTATATATATATATATAGAAGATTCTAGTTGCCCCTTCCAAAAGGTAGTTTCGTGTGGAGAAGAATGGGCAAGAAACTCCACACTTACTCTTTTAAAATAGGTTTACAATATTTGTTACATTTGTTAAATAATTATATGTGAAGACAATGTACTCTTAGAATAAACTACTATACTAAAAAAAGTTAGTATACATGTTCCTCACATATTTACAAATATCGAAAACGTAGAATATTAACATTAAAGTGTAATAAAAATATTAAAAAACCTATATACCTAGGTCTAGATCTATAGTAGATCATTAACATTTTGATGTTTTAAATCCAGTGATAATGTTGATATTAGCGATAGATTTGATGTATCTGACGGTAATAAACAGCAATCTATATATATAAAAATGAATACCTATTTCCCTTGGTCACGGCTACACGCGTGAATGGCTGGACAAAAGTAATAAAATTGCGCGGAATATTATAAAATTTAAGAATACTTAACCACCACACAATTCAAACTTTTTTGATGTAACCACGGCGCTTGACATACATTGTCAGAATGCGTACTGCAAATATCGTCAAAGAGGATGTAAGAAAAATGAATATCGTTTAAAACAAATGCTTCGATCAGAGTTAATATAATTGATAAAATATATATAAAATAATTATATACGAGCCACAAAAACAAACAAAGAATGTTGTAACAAAGCATTAAAATAATAAACACTTTGTTTCAGAAATATTTTTTTAGTTAATTAAACCATTTTGAAATCAATATTCATAGTTAAGACAGGACAACGTCTGTTGGGTACTCTAGTAATCTAAATGACAGAATTATATTCACATACAAAATTAAATCCTCTTGTTACGATATTAGTTGAAATAACATTATACCTTTCACCGAGCCGTGACATAAAAAAGGATTGCTGTAGCATATTTATGATCGAAACAGGTCGTAAAAATACCTATTATCTAACAGGATATAAACCATAATGTCAACACTAATTTCCCAAGAGAAATTTTCTTTACGGAAAGTGTATTTTCACTTTTTTCATAAGAATACTAGTTTTATAAGCAATTGCATTTTTATTTAAATGACTGTAGTATATAATACTTTATATTGATACGACCTTCAAATGTTTAAAAAGAAAGCCTACTCCTCCCTCAAAGGCCGGCAACGCACCCACTAAAAATGGGTGTCTATGGGCAGCGTAGACTGGCCTTTTTGGTCGTCCCGCAGCTCGTTTGCCCCCTATTTTATAAAAAAAATATATATATATATATATACTAACCTAATATAATAAATAGAAAATTTTGTACACAGATTGATATCTTAAAGGCTCGAGTTATATAAGCGGTTTAGGAAAGACATTACTTATAATGTCTATACATATATAATATTATATGTAAAAGAAAATAGGTAATCGTTGAGCGTATTCGTAAACAAAACCTTATTTTGTTGATTCACTGAGATTGAAACCCAAAATTTGTGGAAGCCCATTTCAAAAGCGACGTTTTATTTAAACTTTAATAAATTACCTATGTACCTATTGTATCTTAGATAATATTGATAAGGGATACTCGTGCAGTCTCAATATAACAAGATGTTCAGGTAACTATTGGACTACCGTGGTTTTCATTGCGACCTGATAGTTTTAATTCCATCATTCATAAAAGGGCGGCATCCGTGATGCATCATATTTGCCACGCAAAAGTGTCCTAAAACTCATCGTGACTGGCAGAGTGCAGTGCACCAGACCTCGCAGCCGATCCCCAACTCGCGGGCCCGATCAAGTAAAGATCCTTACGGGTCTTACCAGGCGCAGACAGGGGAGAGTGGAGGAAGTTGTGCGGCGTCACTAACGACGAAAATGAAGAGTGCAACTGAAAAAGAAGAATAGTTGTTGATCACGAAGAATAAGACACAGATTCTGCCCCAACCCTTAGCTACTTTTGTTTACTAACCAGCACTTGAGTCTGTACTAATTAATTAATTACTAATTGGTTCAAATATGGTCTGAAATAAATAACTTTGAATATTATTATTAAATTTGTGATCATGAAAGGTAATCGCAGCGTATTTTCATGTTTGCAATATTGCGCCATTCTGTTGTATGAAATTTCACAGATTCTGGCCGGACTTATTAATTACATAAAATTCAAAATCATTGGAAAATAAACGAGGCTCAATTAAAAATATTTCCAATTAATTCGTACGTAGCGTCGATATTGAGTCCAATTATAATGTGAAGTGCATTCCAAACGGAATATTCTCATTTATCTATATATCAAGTTTCCAATTCTGTGTCAATTCCTCTCAGTTATTATAGGCCAGGCACTTTGTGACATCTAGTCTTTCAATTTAGTAACAAAAAATATTATTTATTTGTTTAAAGAACACTATGTAATGTATTTAATATGTGATTCTCAATGTTGAACTATGCGTTCGAACTTTTGTAAGGATCTCTCAGTCTGGCACTCTGGTCAGGCATAGATAAGAGAGACATATATCATTTTTTTGTTGCGATACTATCTGCCAGGTGCCAACTTAAATCTTTTAATTAGCACTTGTGTACTTGAACCCCACGGCCCAAGGAAATAAAATCAAAGATGGAGAAAAGACTCTTTTGATAAGTTTCTTATTTTCCGCCTTCTCTGTGGCCACCCCAGCTGTTTTGCTTGTCCGAGAGACGTGAGACGTTGCAAACGTGTCCACACAAGTAGCATCTCATACCAAAGTCTGTCCCATCTTCCAGCATCAACCGCCGTCTGGAACATTGATTTTGTGGAAAGATAGTGGCGTATCAAATTCTACTTATGTTTCAATCAGTTTTTATATAACAGAACCAGAAACTAAAGGCAAATAGATGCTTTACAAATTGCTAGATTTGATTTCAACATGATATTTTACTTTTATATACATATGTTATTTTTATAGGCATATGTTATTTGCCCTTTCCGGGATTCAAATGCCGTTATCAGAAATAAATCTATTACCATATTATAGCGTAAACATTATATTTTATGAAGATTGGAGCCAAATATGGCATTTACGGGTGTGACAGATTTTTACGAGGCAATAAAATAGGTACCGAGTTGAATATTGCCGCCCTCGGCGAGACATGACTCCCAAATATTTTCTGTATTCAATATATATTTGGCTTAAACTTACAATATTAAAACTTTTACATACTTTATAATGACACAACATCAATGAATAATTCACAAAACAACTTCATATATAACAAGTTTAATATGAAAAAAAAAATCTAATTATTGGGTGTTAAAATAGATTGTTTGCAACGGGTTTTACAAGATCGTTTTAAAAATAATTACTTATTTAAATACATTCACCATAGATAAAAGCAACAATTTAGTTTTCACTACACTTCTTTTTATAGGGGCAAACGGGCAGGAGGATTACTCACGGTGCTTCCTAAAATCAATCCAGAGCTAATCAAGGATTAAATGATTTGCAGCGTTAGATATTTAATTAATTATCTACCATGAGGTATAGCTTAATAATCGTATGAAATTTCTATTACTCGGTGGCAGTAATTATACTGTAACTATATTCAGCGAGTCGAAGTCCTCTCTCAATTAAGATTCTATTTGATAGAAAGACAGTTATTAGAAGACAGTTTAGAATAAATAGAAAATAGAATGTTGAACGTTCTACATTGATCGGCTTTATTTTACGTGGGCTAAATATATTAGTTACATTGGGTAGTATTATTATACACTCACATTGACATTAACAGTAATAAAAAGGTAAAAACACAACATATGAAAGAACTTTAACAAAAACTTCCCTTAACATATTTAAACCAGAGCTAACATATTTAATGAAAGATAAACTAATCTAGAGACAGAATGTTACAAGGTTAAATAAATAAGGTTAACTCGGGCAGGTTACAAAAGCTCAATTAATATTATATCACCTAATCCAACTTCGTAGACGAGACTATTTTAGTTCGTACACCCCATCCCGAGGGAGCTTTCTATTTTATACAATGATCGACTCGAATAAATGTGAAGTTATCGCAAAATACTACAAACATTGGTATTATAAAGCGAATTTTATATAAAACAATCTTTATATAGAAACGGACAGGAGGTTCACCTGATGTTAAATGATACCGCCGCCCATGGGCACTCTCAATGCGAGAGGGCTCGCGAGTTCGCAAAACGCTCAGTTGTGGAAATCGAACTTAGGGTTGAATATAATTTAACCACAAAACCCCTTGGTTGCCACACAAATTATTTAATGTATGCGATTTATTATTATATAATGAAAACTCGTTTTGAGCCTTGCCTTCACAGTCACGGTAAAAGTAGTTTGTAGACTTCTACTCTTTGTCTTTCCTCGTACATTAAAATAGTTTATATTAACAGAACTCCATTCGAGTGCTATAATTATATACAAAAGCATTAAAGAAAGGGAACTCATTTTTTTAACTGTTATTTAAATATACGAGAAGTTATTATGATTTTTATTGGTTGGTAAATTTGTGCGACAGTAAAACATAGACAGTAATAAAAAACAATTGGCCAGTTATTTCATCTTACAATGTCAATACTGTTACGAAGACGGATTGAGTGAAATGTTTATCGATTTTTTTACTAGTTAGAGTAGAACTTTTCAGCAGGCTGAAATGTGATTTGTGTCCGTTTCAATCACATATTAGAAAATTATTATGTGTATAATGTTATCCTAGCTTTCAGGAGGCTGAAAATTCAGAACATGCGTAGTCGAGTGGTACAGTTTGCAGGCGTTTTCAGGACTAGTTATCACCCTTTGATGACGTTATATTCTTGACCGAATTTTCTAGGTGTGGGACAAGGATGATAATCATGAATGTGCGAAAAGTCTTATGTCTATGTCTATGTCTAAAAGGATAAAGAGTACGTACGTTCTAGAATTGTGCAATCGCTACTCAGTAGCAATCATGCCTAAAGAGTTCTCGAACATCGTTCAAGATATATATAAGCGAACCAAAACGCGACCAATTAAGTCAGTTTCGAGTGCGATTCCGAGAGATTAATGATAATCTCTGTGCGAATAGTGAAGACAAGTGAAAAACTAGTGTGTGAATTGCGCGTAATTGAAGCTACTAGTGACCGTATCTTGTATGTAGTAATTAGTGTATTTCTGTGCGTAATTTATGGGTTTTTAGTCTAAACAAATTCCTCGTAGATTTACTTGAAACTAAACCCTTGAAAAGATCTATTTTCTATCCGATCCCCTTGTAACAGTACTAAAAATACATAAGCAGACTAGTACATAAATAGCTAGTTCGATAAATAGTTCCGCAGTTTTAGGTTAAGTTAGGTTTAGGATGGCCCACTCGTACGAGTAACTGCCCATTCAGCTATTCAGTGCTCATTATTTATTATATAATTTTTTACGACTCATTTCTGTTTACTTTACTGCTAAGTTGTTGTGTGCCAAACTTGTTACTAAATATGCATTTTGTAATTTTCAACTTACCAAAACTACTATATATACAATTGTCGTGTTCATTCGCTGAGTATTAATTGGCACCGATGCACAAATATTGTGCAATATTTTTGCATATTCGATCAGAAAGTTTCGTTGAAAATTGAAGCGCTACATCGTTAGTTTCCTCCCTTTATTGCTTACTTGTTATTTTCTGTGTACATTTCATTATTTCAATTTTACAATTTCGGAAACGCTACTTTAGCTTGTGTAATGGCCCTTTGTTCTGGAATTTGTTTGCAGTATCCGTTTCACTGTACATGTTGCATTCAATGGCCACAACCCTCTTCTTGGAAATGGATTTTTACATTAACTTTTATTTTTATGTACCGAACGAGTAAGTGAAGTGTATCATAAAACATAAATAAAGATGCTAATCTGTATTTTAATTTAAAAAAAATTTTTAGGTTGATTTGATAATTATATGTACATGTATACATATAATTATCAAATCAATGTATACAAAATATTGTAAAACTATTTTAAAAGAGTAAAGAAATGAAAATAACGGTCATAATGACTCAACTACGCCATACGTATACCCTCTCGTCATACACTTTTAATTTGTCGCTCTTTTCATTTTTATTTAATTAAAATGGAAATCTGTGTAAAAGTGATAAAGAAAGAAATATAAGGAAGCCATTAGCGCCAACTCATCACGCCATTGAAGCGGTCACTTGTTATGCTTTACAGTTCACTGTCCTAGTTTACTGCCTTATTACAACCATAGTCCACTTAACAGTAGTAATGAAAATTCATATTAATATTCAGGTTCCTATTGACTGGAAAACTTTATAATATAATAAAAATAAAAAAGCAAAAAATTCGTATTTAAAAAAATTGCTTATTATCTACTACGGTTTGACTGGTAAGGTGACGTTTGTTGATAAAAATGATTAAGAAGTTACTTAACTTAAGGTTATTTTACAACAAATCAAGTTATTTGGTGACGACAACCGATCGGCTTGATCCCTTGGCGTTGCGTAGAGATGGGGGTGTCTCTGCATCTTCTACCGCATTTACCATGGAGAGTTTTCAGAGGATTTTTTCGGATTATAAAGACGTCCATACTTCCACAACTGAGCGTTATTTTAGGAGATTTTTGCCGCACCATCACTATGACAGCTACCCACTGAAGTATTTTCGAACCAATTCTTCTAAGGGTTCTTCAAGGAAATAGCGTACCAATTCTTAAAACCCCGCAACCCACTTCTGGTATTGAGTGTCAGTGGCAGTATCACTTACCTTTACGTTTGCCCCGATCAATAAAAAAAATATTCTAAACATAAATCTCTTTACAAATCAACGAAATTCTCTCAGATTAGTTTGTATTTAATCAGAATTTAATTTGAAGTTTCTCCTATTATGATTCATTGATAGACCATTGAAACAATTGAAATGGCATAACAGAGCCTCACGGGACTCATTTGTTTGGGATGCTAATAACTCATACATGAGATAATACTACCCGTATATTCATCCGATCATTTTATTTGTTCAACCACGATAGAACAGAGCTTTCTGTCATATCAGACACACATCAGCGTCTGTTTCATTTGTAATTTAATAAGGGTAGCAGAGTTCTGCTCCTACCAAACTAGAATATTATTTCGTGGGAAGTCGTACGTAGGATTTTCAGATGTTCAATTATGGTGGAGCCGTGGAGCTTCCACTACAAATATTTAATATTGAAAGAAAACCTAACTATTATTTAATGAATTATTTAAAAATTTCTTGTAAACTACGCCAGTTAATTATTAAAATAATATTGTTCATCAGTAATTCAGGTTTGTTTACTGTGGACTGTTTTACAACTTTATGAGAAAATAAAAATATTCGTTTTAATGATTCCCGTGGAAGGGTTAAGTTATAATTCAAACGGGTACAGTTAATTCGTAGAATAAAATTCTAATGTTTCGAACACATTGTTGTGACTCTTACTTGTGTGGAAATGATTCTACTTTTTCTTTCTTTATCATCACCATGGTTTTTGTTGGATTTCTTAGCTGATTAATGGCCTTCCCGAACATGTTACTATAACAAATGGTAGAATATAGTTGCGGGTGTACAACCCTGCAAATAAGCTTATTTGTAGTAAGCTTAGTTGTTTAGCTAAACATATCAGCACCAAACCTGAAAAGATCCCCCATGGGGAGATCCCCCCACAAGTGGTCAGTTATTTAATGGTTTCTTTATTATAAGCAACACATGTTATCTAGCGAATGTGATGAAGAAATGATGTATGATGTGAAAATTTGATGAAGTGATAACTGTACCCTTAGGAGGAAACAGCTAGTCGAGCAAAACTAGAGATCAAACGAACGATCTCAACGTTGTGGATCGCATACTTTATTTTTTTTTATTATCACTACGTTGCACGTATACAGAAATATAGTACAATCAAAATTATTAAATAAAAAGGAGGGTAACTGGCGGCCTTATTGCTTTCGAACGATCTCTTACACGCAACTTCTGTGAGAAAAAAATAAATTATATGAGGTGACCGCAAGAAGTGCAAAACTACATCTAATATATAAAATTCTTCTGTCACGGGGTGCGTAATCGAACTCCTCCGAAACGGCTCGACCGATTTTGATGAAATTTTTTGTGCTTATCCGGTATCTATGAATATCGGCCAACATCTATTTTTCATCCCCCTAAATGTTAGGGGTAGTCCACCCCTAAATTTTATTTTTTAGACAAAATTTTTAATTTCTATTTTTTTATTATACAGCATTAATAACCCCTAATTTTCATCGCTCTACGACCCCTATTTTTAATTATGAAAATGATGGCAAAACGACGTTTGCCGGATCAGCTAGTAAGACATATAATTATGTAGTATGTAAACTTTACTGCGAAGCTAAGACGAATATAGAAATTTAGTTGGAACCTTAATGTGATGTAAAGCCATTCAGTTGGAAAACTGCTTCACTTAGAAATTTATACTTGTTATGTTATAAAGTAGAACTATTTCATTCCAAGCCAATGGCGAGACATAAATTCCTCTCAAACGATCTATCAGAGTGGCCGCAGAAAAACACATTTATTTCTTTCCCTCGAACTTGTAACAAAATGCTCTCCGACTGCTTTAGAATTAATTATAACGAAAAACAAATTTGTGCTCCTTATTCAAAAGAACTTTTTGCTGTTATTTGTAAAACAACTTTTTTCACAAAAAAACAGTTTTACGTTTAAAAGTGTGAAATTACGAGTATGTTCTCATATGCATCATTAGTTTCTGTCATCATTCACCTCTTTTATAAAAATGTAAAACTGAATAAAACAACTGGAAAATTATTCTCAACAATATGTAAATAGCAAAGAACACAATTATAATTGATCGAAACCCTACAGATAATAGAATATCTCGATAAACGTTCGCTACATCTGTTCATTGTTCTCTTTTGTTTACATTGTTCATCAAGCTATTGTATCGGAATATCTCGAGTAAGAATAGAAACACTAATCTATTATAAATATCCGTGAAAAATTTATCAAGAATTTAATACCGTGGAATGTTTTCACTTCATTGAGATAGTTCTTTGAAAGAAATACACAATGCAAGGCTTCAAAACACGCAACGCTTGGTACTCGAAACGTTGAGTTATGTAAATAATGTAATAAATTCACGTTTTTATTCTTCAAAAATTACTTCATACGCTGAAACGCGCTATCGAAGTTATTCCGGTATCTAAGGATATATAGAACCTCTTGATCTCAGCTACTGGGGTGTACCCAATACGTTTTAACGGATCCGGATGATCCAATCAACGTAGCCAATGACTAATTCAAAGCCGCGTTCAGCAAATTCAAATAAAAATCAGATTAGGTTAAAAAACAGCCTTCACCGGGGAACATGTAGACCTTTACTTTGCACTTCGATCACGCCAGTGAGCTTCCATTCAGGCAAAAGACCACCCCGCGACCGCTCAAGCCGAGGTCCGAGTCTCAGAAGGCCGGAGACGCCCTTGGGCTAGTCGCGGGAAAATGGTCAGTCCGGCCAAAACGGTCCGAGCTCAGCTGTCAAGGCCTTTATGGCCAACAGCGAGATTCCATTCCAAAAACAGCCACCGGGGCCTTCGGGCCAGCCAATCAGTGATTAGACTGGTAGAGGATCCTCTATTTAGGCTGGAATAGTGGTTGCTTAGCAGATTGGATTTTGTGATGGATGAATGCTGTTTTATTCAGTATCGTTTGATTACTTCGAAAGTAAACAATTTTCCCATTTTTTTAGGTAAATTACTCGCCCTCCTAAGTAGTTTTAATTGTTCCATACAAAAATAAAGTAAGTTTTTAATGCCTGGTCTTAATGCTAAGTGGAGTCTGAATAGTTTTTGAGTTATAACCAAGCTGCACATTTGTAAGCGAGATTGCATTTCAATGATTTATTTAGTTGAGTTTTCTCAGATTTGTTCAGCTATGAGCTGTCTATTATGGCCATTCATTTTATATTTATTACTTATTCTGAATTTATATAGTTTGTTTGTTAACTAGTTATTTAACTATAAATTGAATCATTATAATATTCACTAGATTATATAGTTATGTGACATATATCTTTTAATGAAAATTACCACTTTAATTCTATACAATAAATATTATGTTATGCATGTATTAACCCTATATTCATTAATAATAATCAGTGTTATTGCACCGTTTTAACTAAACTATTCACCTGTCTCTTATCAAAGCTTATTTAAATATTCCTATAATTTTTCTGTTCCCTTTGGAACTCTCAGATCGACTGTACAGTCGCTTATTTGAGGTAGCAGGAAGCATCGCAATATTACGAGGAAACTCTGCCAACATTAAATGTAATTGACAGATATAATTAATTGCAAGTGTTGAAGATGCATGGTCTAGTATTCAGCTTATTTAATTAAATATCCGCACATAGCGCCAAACAAGGCACACACATTTCGGCGTTATTATTATTGTTATTCCTAAAAAGAAATAATGGGGTCGATTTTTGTATCTAAGACATACCGATATTTTCGCGCTTACTTTTACAGTACGAGCAAGTGATAATTGTGAAGAAATATCCACTCGAAGTTTCGAACTAATGATTTCAGGATTGTTATTATTGCCTCAAGGGCCTGATCGACGGACGAGTAAGACCGCGGTTTTATGGCTCGTCGGTAAAGCTCGCCGGTGTATCATTGCAAAACCACGGTTTTAAATACCGCCGAGCCTGGCTCGCGGCTCGTCGTCGTGCTATATTTTTTACTCGGCTCGCCATGCAAAACCACGTGTCGGAAAGAGAACGAGACATGTTTGCGACTGTTTTGCTTGCTAATCGATCAGCACCAACGAGCCGCGAGCCAAGTTCGTCGGTATTTAAAACCACGGTCTTACTCGCCCGTCGATCATAGGCTTAAGAAATAGTTCGAAGCTGTTTTATTTTAAATATGTTCAGATTTTATAGTACATTTAATTTAAGTGAGTATTAGTAAAAATCCTAATATATATACACTACCACCCTGTATTGTAAATTTACAATTTTAAGAATGAATAATTTATAACATTCAAGTTCAACGTAAAATATTTTCTAGCACAAAAATAAAGCGCCTAATGTAAGAAATAATTTTCCTAAATGTTTTCCTCTGAGTAACTGCAGAGGTGAAGTCATGACACTTAAAAAAAGAAAAACTTTGGCTAATTTAACTTCGTTAGATGAGGTTTATATTTTGTTGGACGTTTTGGAGTCTTTTGCAGTAAAAATGTTGAAGTTTTTATCTGAAAGACTAGCCACAGAGGAATTAGTACCTTCAGGCTATTTAACATTAACAACATGCATATTTAATTAAATTTTATATTAAAAACACTGTTTTAAGTTATTTTAAACAATATTAATGTAATTCCACCCAATCGAATTTTCCACATATAACAAAAATATGTCCTCTTTATGTAGATGAAACCTGACGGTTGAAACCTTTCTTTTTTAATTATGGAAAGTATTTTTGATATCTGATTTGTACAAAAATTCAAAAAATACGTTGGATACCTTGAATGTTATAACATTTAATAAAGTAATTAGTTTAATGTCTATAAACCATAGAGAAATGTTACTCAACTGGTGTTTAGGGTTTTACTTTTTCTTACAAATTTCTTACCTCAATTACACGTTAGTTACTGCTAACATTTCTGGGTCATAAATTAACCTAATTAACTGGTAAATTATGGCAACTGGCAACATCCACCCCGTCTTCATATAATTTATGAGTCAATCTACATAACACATTCATCATAATAAATGCGGGATTTTGACGTTGTTTGATGTGACGAATTTAATTTACACTTAGTACGAAATAGTTTCAAACAGTTTAGTAGATGTATGAAGAATTTCAACTAATCGAATGTATTGGTAGTATCACAAAACGACGTCAATCACTAAATTTAATATTTATTTAGAAAAATACATGAATTAATACGATAATTTCAAATATTTTTTGATTAAATACATAATATATACACAATATCGCTACTGTGAACTCACTCTGCGAACATATAAAGATGTCGGAGACAGCATTCAGTAAACGCAACGACTTTGTTAACGGGAATCTGTGCAACGGACTGGCCCCTGGTATCGCACACAACCTTGGCCTTCGATCGAAGTTCTCGCCAAACCGAATTCTTGAAAAACACTTGGGTTACGCATCACCCCCCGCAAGACATTAAGTAATAGAATATGTCTCTCGTTGTTTAAATAAGTTTTACTTAATGTTACGCGAGAGACATAAAATGAAGCTGTGTCGTGACCTGTGGCTTAAAACCTATTTAATATTCTCTTCAATGTGACTTTAAAATATTTTTACACTGCTCTGTTCTCGTGTGATGTTTTATATTTCACTAAACCAGAATATGCATTTAGAAAATTAAGTAAAGTGCATGCAGCCCGCTTGCTGTAAATCTTCCCACAGTTTTGCTGCGAGAGTACAGACATTGTTTTCTAGTGAAAATATATTTACGGGGTTTCAGTGAAACTATTTTAATTTCAAATAAAATTCATTCTCACATTGTTTTTTATTTAGCAAAATAAAAACAGCAGTTATTTTCCTTATCTTTGCCAGTATGTGAATATTTTGTGAAAATTACGTTCAACTATTATATTATTAACATATGCATCATCAATCATCTGACAGCAGACACATGATTTATCAGACAACGAAATTAAATTATAAAATATCGCACTTTTTCATATAATGTTTTCAATTAAATAAAATATCAATATTTAACGAGAGCAAACAGGGCATAGTTGGTCGTGGATAAAAATACATCTTAAGTGCTTCAGAAATCACGATTTCGTAGTCGACTCTCGATAATTTGACACTCGTTAATTGGAATCGAAGTTAAAGGAATAGTAAACTTGCCAACATGCGATAATTTGAAGGCCGGACTTTCCTCTCTATAATTTGAAGTGTTTATCGTGCACAGACTTGTCGTTTGTTTACATACATGTACAGACCTGTCCTGGAAATGTCTTACTACCCGACGACCTCCGAACCGACATGAACGACGATTACTTCGCAGCTTTTACCACTATGGATAATTCTTTGGACAATAATAGACTGTAATCGCTCACTCAACAAAAATGCCACTGACTTCTTTTCAAAATAAGAAGTTGTGAATAATTATATTTAATTGGTAATAATAACAATATACTCAATCACAAATTTTGATCAAACTCTTATTAACTTGAGACCCCTCCCTCTCGTGGTTATTTAAACGATTGTTTGAACTCTAGCTAATTATCTTTAGTCCCTTGAGTTTCGAATTATCGAGAGTCGACTAAAGCTCCCTTCTAGTACCCTAATACTATAATACCCGTAAACAAATACGTAATATAAAAACATATCCGAAAGAACCGTCAGAATTTTCTGACATAAGTTGTAATCAACTAAGCGTTTACGAGACATCAATTTTATCGTGCTCGTTTCTTTAGTGTGGAAGTCCTCGAATAGGTTCAACGCTTTGTTCGCGATCACTGACCGCGAGAAATTGCGGCAAATAAAGTTTACGCTAATAATGTAAAAGTACTTGCGCTTACAACTAATTTATTTACTAGGGTGTCAAGAGGTCACCCAGTATGAACTGAAAGTCGCATCCATGAACGTATCCATCCGCTTGAGGTTTTAAAGAAACTTTGTCTTCTTAGAGAAGTGCATGATATTAATTATTTAACTAGTTTTAAGTCTAGTATTATTTTTTAAAGTTATTCAACTTTATTACTATAAGATCGTAATGTTTAAAAATCTTTGAAACAGTTCCATTTTAAGTCAAGTTCCAAGCTCAAAATAAATTAAAAATTGTTTAGTTAGCGCCATTTTGAAATATCGGTTCAACGACGAAGTACAGTTTCTTTCAGACAACGTTGGTACCTTTTTACATTAGTAAATGTATGTATTTATGTATTTTGTTCAACGAAGAACATATGAGTTCCTTTAGCAAATCTTTGGGGATTAGAAAAAGTAACATTACCCTTATCAAGTGACATTGAAGAATTGATTCAATGCGTTATTGTGTCACGAGATTACATGAGATCGTTTCTGTAATGACGTCTTAAGAATATGTGACAATACTCGTAATGGGGTCTAATGGAAATTGGCTGCAGTAAGAAATAAATTAATTAAGAAGATAAAAAAATAAATAGGGAGTTCTGAAGATGGATTGCGAAATCGCAACCAACGTTTAATTATAAACTGTTCTAAATTATATTTATTTTAATAAAATATTCAATCGGACCTATCATATTATACATATATATTGTATTCACGGTACGCCATGTTGAATAAGGGAAAGTAATGAGCCTATTATTGTACATAATATTTTGCAGAGCAGTTGAAATCACAATAGACCGTCATACTATTACATATTTATTACTGTAATGTAAGCAAATAAAATCTTTTTTAATTTGGGATATAGCTTAAATATAAAATATATCCCATAGACTTGAAGCCTTTAGAAAGCTTGAACTAGAAGATTTCTACATCTGTATCATTGGTATTTTTTCTTATAGAAAGACTAAATAGTCTGGTGAGCTCCTAAAAAAAATTGTATAATGTACATTGCTGTTTGGAAAAAGTTTGCAAGAAACGAGTTGAAAACTGTATTTAAAAGAAAATTCGTAAGTCCATAAATCCATAATCCTAAAATCTAAGGCTTTTTTCGTATAGATTTTCCATTACCACAGAAAGGCAGATCAGTTCCTCATTTCTCATTTGAAATCTCCAGCATCTGACAAGTATATTAATGAGTTTCTCTTTTAAAGGAAATTGCTGTTGTAAACTCGGTTTTTATTCAAGTATTGATTGACGAAAAGTTTGTCCAAATTACTTAATTGTTCAGAAAATTGGAGAATGTTTTAATTAATATTAAAATAGCAATGTTGTTACTAAGTGTATATACGATCTCAGATGTAATACATCGTATATTTAAGTTAACCAAATTAAGTGTAAACTGGTTTGATGCACAGCGCAATTTTTTTTTTACAATAAAGTTTAAAAGAGAGTGCGATTTTACATGAATTACAATCTAGCCGAAACAATAAATATGTATACTAAGTAATTATGTTGACTTAACTTTATACAATACTAGTAAATAGCTTTAACTAAGGTAATGTTCATTAACAGTCTTACTTTTCTGTACGAGCCAAGTCTTTACATTTTGCTCACTTAGACTTCCTTAGTGTTAAAGTGTGGCGATTTCCTAAATCGTCGGAGTTACGCCCCGCGAGTATCGCTAGACGTAAGCACTCTCTTCATCTTCTTCGTAGGATCGTACATGTTCATACAATGTTTTGACACTATGTTCGTGAGTCCGCACTTGCGCTTACATTCAGTACAATAGGTTTATTAACTCAAAAGGTTTAGTTCTCTTTTGGCTTCTTGTTCCTTTTGGAACAAGAAGTTAGATTGCATTCACATGGTTTTGTAGTTTTTTATTTGGTATATTTGGTGTGTTTCGTTTTTGAATAGCTCAGAAATCCAGATACTTGTTGACATTATTAAACTAAGTCAGCCAAAATTTTACTAAACAATAGGTGAGAATAGAAAATTTTGTTCAGAAATAATAGAGTAAAATTATTTAAGCCAAAAATACAACAAAACGTATTATCTAAATCTGGGAAACGTTTGGACTGCAGCCAAATGGTGACAGCTCTGTAACTCGGAAAATGAGAAAATTATATGAAAAACTCACACGTTGTATGTTAAATATATTTTATGAACCCATTAGTGGTTTTGGTCTTGTTTTGGTGGCTTTGAATAAATAAATTGGTTGTACACACCTCGTGAAGACAATCCACAAACATGAAAAACTATATTACGATAAATATCAGATTTTTTTAAATCAGCGCTAGAACCCTTTTAAGTCTGGGCCTCAGGTTTTTGAATCTGGTACAGTATCATTTGTACCAATCTAATAGGCAAGTAGGTGACACACGACGTCGAGTTTTTGGGTTTAAGCAAGTTGGTTTCCCCACGATGTTTCTTTCACCTTTTGAGCGAATGTTAAATGCTTAAATAAAAATAAAGTCCATTATTGAACAGCTGGGGATAAATGCTACGACCTGAGAGATTAGAGTCGCACGATTCAGCCACTAGGCCGCAGTGTTGGCCTAGTGGCTGAAAATGAGAAATCAAATTAAGTATTCAGATAATAACTTCAATTCTGTCATGAATATGTAATTTGGCTGTAGTTATTACTGATTACTCAAATGTCATTTCACGTGTTCTAGATGTTACTCTAAGATTGCAACAAATGATTACAAAATCAGTGATGAACAGGTGGACATCCAAAAGTGTCCAGAATATTGGGAATTTGCCAATTTTTATTGTTTAAACACTTTCCATTGTGACATATATTTGAAAATAGAACAACATTTTGAATAATTGGTCTACGCAAGCGTAAAGTGTTGTGTGAATGGAAATGTTTTGAATACATCGTTTTTATGTTTACTGATCACAACAGTTTAAAAAAAAATTGTGCGTTAGAAGAATAGAATCAGACTTCATGTATCATGGTAAAATATAACATCATTTTTAGCTTCATGAAAAAAAGGAAAAACTTTATTACAGATAATAAAAAGTACGTCACAAGAAGAATACTTTCCGTTTCGGCATAGAACAGGTTGAGAAGGACAGGTACTTAAGATTGTTAGTGAATGTATAAAGTTTTGAATCGTATATTATCTATGTCATGCTTCCAAAGCTTCGCGTAACCGTAAGATTATCACAAAAATATTTTACGTAGTCTGTAAAAGTTTTTAGCACGTTCGAAGTTTATTTTACTACCTCTTCTATTTTAAATAAAATATTTTCTTACTTATTTCTCTTTTTAACATTTCAAAGTTTGTATCCATAAAGTGCCGCCTTGGACTTGTTAAATATTAAATAACAAAGAATAACAAAAAGGTAATGAGATTTTATTGAGCAGTGCTTGGATCTGGATTGCCTAAAACATGAGAAAACAATTGAAAAGTACAAATCTGAAAAGTCAAAATTGTTTTCCTTAAACCAGTACTGGTACTACTGATCACGATCATACCTTCAGTATTTAGTTTTTGCATCCCATTTTAACATAGTTATTTTAATTATCCCTTTCATCCTTAGCCAGTTGCCACTTTGTTTAAAACACAATTTTCAGTATCGATTCATTCATTCAAAACGGTATATATTCACTAACAATATTATGCAACATCTTCTAAACCTGTCCTTTGCTGAAAAGAAAAGTATTCTTTTTGTGCAACAGTAGTTTAATTATAAAATTGTTAGTGTTATGTAGAATTTATTACGTCAAGTAAGTACCTAAAATCATTTATATGTCAAATGAAAGAGAATAGCTGCCCACGACACAGGTAATCCTAGTGCACTTTGTCTTTTAACTATACATCCATTTTATTATGTTTTTTCTTTTTCCTTTCAATACCTGTAGCGCTGATATCGCAAATTTGGAATATCTAAATCTCAGTAAGCTTAAAGCCTAATCTTAACCACAGAGTTATAATAAAAATAGCAATTTGACAGACAGAAACGATTAAGTCCTTTATTAGTACTAATAAAGAATTATGTTAATTTAACTTTTAGTGAAGGCTACGCTTATGCTTGATTTATTTCATGCACATCAACCAAACTTAGGTCATAAACCCGCGTAGTAAATGAAAACTGTAATACAAGAGCAGGTGCTTTTTATTACGGGACATTATGGCTTTAGACAAACGAGCTTAGCTATAGACAACAGGATATAGATTATAGACATTCACAATGTCCCTGTCACCGACAGATACGCTCGTTACTGCGCGTAAATTTTAAACAAGGAATTTTGCATATTGGATTTTTCATTGATATAAAATATATTACCAAAGATAATTTTTTCCATGGTATTTGTGTGTATTGTAAAATTTATTTAATAAATAAATGGCTTAGAAACCAATCTCAGTCCCTTATATTAATACATAAATCGTTTAGTTGCAAAGAAAGTGGTATATTCAGATTGATTAATTGTTCTACACAATCGGCCATTTAAAAATAAGCATACAAATGTCATATTAATTATAATAAGAACAATTAAGTTATCTATAACTGTTGTCAAAACTGCTCTAAACACTCTCGCACGCTATAAAGGCAACTTGCCTTTACAAATTAGGCACACGAGTTTTTACAGTTACAGTTATTACGACGAACTCTCATCTTCTATAATTTATGCATTATAAATATATTTTCATTTCGGGATTTGCTGTACAGTTAGTAAGAATAATAAAACAAATACATGTAATGGATTACTCTCAGAATAGTTCAATTACAACTTTACCTGATTTCAAAGCATTGAAAGCAAAACAAACGATTGTGGCCGTTCAAAAGTGAAATGCAAACTCGAATCGTAGAGGCACTTTAGCAGTCGCAAACGGAAATTAAACGCAGTCGAAATTCAGACAAGTCCGAGTTTCAATCATATAGCGTATTAGCATTGGTCACCGGAATTATATATAGCTTAGTGCATGGTCACTCTAAAGTAACTTATTAATATAAATGTGTGTAAAGAATGAGCTTTGTATCTTGTGATCTCCTTTATCTGTTTGATATTTTCTAAAGGTACTTTCAGCTAATTATGAATTGATATACATAGATATGGTTATTCTTCTGCACAGATTCTGGGTATTCAATTCCCAGACAACTACGAGACTTATTTAAACAAAACTACGGTTGGCACATTTCCTTTAGAAAATCCTACGTATGTATTTACAACTAGTCATCCGTGCAATACCCGAAATATCTTTTATTTTTTAGTAATAGATAATGTAGAATATCGACGGTCACGAGGGAAAACACTTCTGTTATTCTTACATTTATAGACTTCAAGCCGTACCCGTTAGAACGTGACATATATTTTTTTCATTTAATTAATACTAGTTGATAACATATTATTAGCATTAATGGTGTGTAGAATACGCTTTAAACTATACTATAATCTTTTATCTTTACATTCTGTAGTTTACGTATTTTGACACCTCTCTTGCATAAAACGTCAAATCGTAATGCAATTGACATTGACATAATAAAGTTTTGTAGCAAATTCATATTGGTTATATTCAAATTGACGAAAGATAAGGTACCTACTTCATCTTAAACAACATTTCCGAATCATAAACACAGTAGGTAAATACAATACAATTTATACTAATTAGAAGATCACAAATCCCTTGTTTACACAAGATATCAGTTTCATTGAATTAATAGAACGTACATATTGATTTTGCTAAAACTCACATCTAAGTTTTGTCACGAGTCAATAGTTCAAAACTGGGTGTGGGCTGTAACTACAACGTATAAGCCACAACCACACTCACTTGTTACTAATGGAGTTATATAGAGCTGCAATATTCAGTAAAACGACTATGGTTTTTGTTGAACCTTTATAATTTTAACTTACGTTAATATGAAATAAGCCTGCAAGTGCATAAATATAAACATTTCTATTGGTGAAAGAATTCAGAATTAGTTTAGTATTACGACATTCAGCTTAGTATGCTCAGCAAGAGCAAAGACGGTACTTCACTCTGCATCTTCTACCGCATTTACCATGGAGAGTGTTCAGAGGAGTTGTTCGGTCTAATACCTGCAGCTGAGTTTCATTATAGGACGTCAAGGCAAAATACAAAATACCACCCGTATCACCTCGCCGTCTGTCGTTCTACAGCTGAGCGCTTTTTAAAGCAGTTTTTTTCGCGCACCACCACTTTATGAAACTAGCTGCCCATTGAGGTATTTCCGAACCAATTCGAATTAAGGTCCTTCACGAAAAGAGCGTACCAATTCTTGCAAAGGCAACGCTCTCGTGAGCCCTCTGTCATTAAGTGTCCAAGAGCGGTGAGCCTCCTGCCCGTTTGCCCTCTTTTCTATAAAAAAAAACATTTTCTTACCTATAAATATTGTATTGTTGTTTCATGCGTTTTTCGTGTAAATTAGTCGTAAAAGGATAAGTTATTACCGTTCGTTGTAAAACGTTAGTTGTATTTACGTTGAAACAAGTGTATTATATTGTGTGTTAATAAATATATTATTTACCACATATATAGGGTAATTAAATCGAATCAGTAGCGACATGCAGCCAGCGAAATGTGATTTCTATCGACAAATGAACCAACACACGGAATTAGTTCCCAGTGCCATTTGCATAAAGCCATCCAACCACATAATGACCCACGATCTATGTAGATTGTAGACGCTCTGCGAAATTCTAGTTTCTCTTTTTGTACTTTCTATCAAGTAGACAAGTTCGTAGTTAAGTGTTGCGTCTCTGTATGCCATCCGCACTTATTACCGAGGTCAACTATGTTTTTTTTTGTTATCTTGAAGGTGGGCTTTTAGTGCAGCTATTAAATAATGAATAAATACGTAAATATAATATTGTCTTTGATTGACATAACCTTTACACATTTAAAGAAATAACTTTTTTTTTACCGGATTAAAGTTATGTATTATTATAAATTTACAATTAGCGAAACGTCGGATAAATGTAAAATTATGTTAGATAATTGTAAATTTATAATAATACATAACTTTAATCCGGTAAAAAAAAGTTTTTTTCTTTATACGTAAATATGTTATGCATATACTTGAAACTTCTTATTCATAATCAAGATGAAATAGTGTATTTCAACCTAAATCTGCAACAAAGTTATTTCCTAAAACGTAACGCAAAGAAGAAACAAAACACACAAAATTAAACCAATACTTCTTTTTGTTTTTTGTCGTGTGTACAAACATCTTAGTTAATATTTGTTTTTGAAGTTATACTTCTTTTGGCGCATTAGGGAAAAAACCGACCCTGAAGTTAGCTATAGTCAACATTTTAGTTTTTTCTACAAACGTTGAATAAAATTTTTGACAACATTTTTATCTTGTTACGCTAAAGAAGTATAACTTCTAACGCGTGTACATAAAAGTGCAAGTTTTTTTTACGTATTAAACAAACCTAAATATGAATGCATATACGACCCATTCTAATCACGAGTTAAGTTCGAAGAGAAGGTAATATGAGGTTCAAACGCCTTTTATACGTATAATATGTTTCTACTTACAAGGGTCATACAAATAAAATTTGGTATATTATAATCTGCAGGAAAATCCGCTAAGTGGATCCCAGCTGGTCACGCCCGAAAAATTAATGTCCCTTATAACGAAGGTTTTGTTAGGAAAAAGGCACCAAATCCGTGTGAAAAGGAACGTGGTCCTCTGTATATTTGCGACGATAATGAATGGACAGCATTACACATATTCAGGATAAGTTATTTGGGTTAGAATTAAACCTATTTTCATAGACGGTTTGATGTTTAAATACCTCTTACTGGTCCCGGCGGGAGACGCCAAGCCCACCAGACATAAGTTTAGGCAAATAATGTGCAAAGAACTTTATTTTTCATTACAAGAAAAAATATTTACATGAGAAAATATGTATTTACGAACGAGATACAAGTCGCTATCAGCCGTCCCAATTTTAGTCTAGACTCATTCTGATGCCCTTTGACGGTAATCGTTTAAATAATTGCACACCCTCTCATAGTCAAAGTCAAAGTCAAATCATTTATTTCAATTAGACCGTCAAATAAAATACAAAAAAGATTCTAGTTGCCCCTTCCAAAAGGTAGTTTCGTGTGGAGAAGAATGGGCAAGAAACTCCACACTTACTCTTTTAAAATAGGTTTACAATATTTTGTTTACATTAGTTAAATAATTATATGTGAAGACATACTTATTAGACTTCTTTAAATAATTTGTACGCGGCTTTGGCAATATAAGCAAACTCGCTCGACGAGTATTCCGTGTAGTGGTTGTTTGATTTTTTAAATGATGAGCTACTATGGAGAGAGTTGTTTAAATATTTTTCATTAATTTTTAAATTAAGTCCCTTTTAAGGAAAGGGGAGATTTGACACTCCCCTGCTGCCAAGCTTTTCGGCCACAGGTTTGCCTGATCGTGTGCCTGATAACAGAAACTTAATTAAATTCTTATTTTAGTACTCGAATATAGGCTATTTTTATTTCATTCAGTTATTTATTTGCTTATCAGCAGCTTATTTTTCAATATGTAAGCAATTATATTTATTATACACGAAAGCCAAAAACGGAATACACATTCAACATAAAATACAGCTAAGAATTATTACCTACCTTGAAAAATTCAAATAAATTGTAAAATGCATCGATTATTATAATATATTTAATATAAAAGAGGAATAACAAAGCCATTCTATCTAATAAAGGATACTAGAGTTTTTATATAAGTTTTAAGCATTTTTTAGTTACATTATCTACTGGTAATTTGTGTTATAATCCGAGGGTATATGATACATGAGTGAGTTACGTAAATAGTTTGTATTAGACCGAGGAATTTGAAATAGTTGGGTTTGCCTTGTATTGTCTGAAGAAGGGGTGTGAAATAGTAAACGTGACAATCAGTCAGTCGGGACAGTCAATTAAACCGTTGCAAATAACGTGAAAAAACATCAGGTCGTATTGTTGAAGTCTGCATTCTAGGGATTCAATAGCAAAGTATTTGAAAACTCTATTACTTCAATGTATTTTTTATAGATTGGCGACCAAACCATATTCATGCATAATTTATTTATAAATATCAGATATTTTACCATTACATAGTTTAAGTCACTGTTTTCGGTCGATAATGATTTTGTCTTAATCATCAAAGTTGAAAATGCAGACAAAGCCATAGTTACGAGCTAGTAGACACATCCGTCGCCACAGCTAAGGAAAACTTTTCATGCAATATCGAAAGTTGCTGAACAACTAAAAAACATCTTGTTATAACACTTCCTATGGTTCAGACTCCGTTGGCAACCAGCCAACATTGGCGAGTGAGCATTAAATTGCTCCCTCTGCTGTACGATCCTTGAATATTTTACGTAATTTATATATTAAAACAATATAAACAAATTTTAATGTATGTTGTTTTTGTTCAAATAAAAAAGACAATAATAGACATTTTTGTTAATGAAATAAAATTTATTAATATAAAGAAAAGCTAATTAGTTCAGAGCCCTGATTCGAACTCGTTAATTTCCATGACACTTTAGACATAGCGTAGGGAAAATGTAATTCCACTTAAAGAACAGTTATAAATACACATACCTATATTTATATTTTTAAAAAATCTCTTGAATCCCATGTGATATCCTTATCAGTTGTACAGTAACACATTTCTCGTTCATTCATATATGCATTTGATGACGCAGTCAAACTATGCTCCATAAAATGAGCTCTTGTAGTAATAATTTTTAGTTAACATAATAAATATACAATTTTTACTTCAAAAACGGAAGAAGTTTCAATTCAACGTGTAATTGTTTTATAGGACAAAACACGATATGTGCATACAACGCCAATTTACCGTTTTACAAGAAACCCAAAATGTAAATCACAATCCGATTTATTGAATCCTAAATAAAATTAGAAAACGCTCACTTCCATTAAGAAATAAGCCTCCTTAAGCCCTATTCATCCTATCATTCTCCCCATCAATGTATTCAACATTATCTCACATGCCTTAACATCAGTGAATTGAGAGAGAATTTTCTCTTAAAGATTCTCAATATTTATTATGACCCGTCCCAACTTTTAGAAGAAACGTGGACATTGAAATAATTAAATTATATATACATAGTAATTTATTAAGGTTTCTGGGGAGAAATTAATGGAGGAATCTAAGAAAAGATCCAAAGAGAAAGTTCAGGAGGAGGGATTTACCCAAAAAGGGTCCAGAACATACAGTAATGGAAATAACAATAATTAACGTAGACTATGACTATAATAACAAAAATAACACTAGTTTGACTTGTACCTTTTTAACAGTATAAAATTAAAGTGACTTTATTATTATTATTTATTACAGTCATGTATTATGGGAGTGAGCAGGCGGATCGCATAAGGTTAAGTGTTTACCGCCGTCCATGGACACCCACAGTCCAGGAGGTTTGAAAGTGCGTTGCAGGCCTTTAAGTGGTACGCTATTCACTTAAAGGCTGGTTCCATAAAGTGGTTGTGCAGGGTATAAAAGTCTTAAAAAGCGCTCTGTCATGGAACGCCAGAAGTCAACGTGGAGCAGGTGGAATTTTGCATTCAGTCGTCCAATTATGAAATTCAGCCTTAGGTAAGAATCCGAAGAGTAAATGTCAAAATGGACGTCTCATTAAAAATTGATTAGTCTTTCTTTGCACAAAATGACGATCACAGACCTGCCTGAAAGAAATTAAGCAGACACAAATTGTGAGTCAATGGAACTTCAGACGAAAAATATTTTATAATTGGCTGAGGGAATTTTATTCACTATGCTTTAAGTGCAATCCTAAATTTATAGAACCTAACCTTAATTCAAGTAATCACCTCTAATCTGCTTTCGTAACGTAGATAATCAACGGCAGGATCAACGTTTATGTCAGATGCAATTCATTGCAGACTCTGCTAACGATCTTGTCTAATAATAAACGAAAATTACGCTACTTTGAAGCTTAAGACATATTAGACACTCCCAAAACCATAAGTTTTATATAATTTTTTGTCTGGAGTCATCCGTACTATAGACCAGGCGCCAACGTAATTCTTTAATTAGCACCTCAGCAGTTGTAAGGGGTTTGATTAGTTTTAGAATTCAGATTTTTACAAATTAACATTAACGGAAGTGTTACGCGAGCTTAGACAGGGAAGGTTAACATCATGAAGAATACGTCATGTCTTAGACATAGACGTAGAAGGCCGGTCACCTGCTAGCCTTTAAATAAAAAAGAGCCATAAAGTAGGCACAAAATTGAGGCCAACGTTCAATGACAAAATACAGTCAACTATATGTTAAAGAACAAACAAAGCCTTTACAATTTAAGAACAGGACGTTATTATAATATTAATAGGAAGGCTTGATATAAAAGAGCAAAGAAACTAGCGAATTCTTAATGCTAAAGAACCTCTTTGAAATACGCAGCTCTTCATAGAAATTGCTTTTCTCAATGTATAAAGCCTTTATGAAGTAATTTCATTTTGTATGATATTTATTTTTTCACTTAGTATTCCATTTAACTTATTAATTCATTTTGGGTAATTTCATTATTTAAATATTATTATTAACAGCATCAAATATGGTTGATTTTAACGATTATTTCCACATTCTTATGTATATTTTTTATCCGATGAATCTGTCTCGAGAGGTTGAAAATTCAGTGGAAAACTTTGCTTTTCGGCGCCAAGCAAGCCATCGCACAAAAAACACTTTCGTAAATTGTTTAATGGTTTCGATATAAAAAACAAATTAAATTTATATTAATAAAACTAATGCTCCAAGCATATATTTTATACAATTTAAGATATTTTCTTAATCTATTGATTTTCGAATTTATTTATTTTATTTTTATTTATTTTATTTATTTATTTATTTATTTATAACAACACTCCTGCCCTAACAGGCGACCCCAAATTGACAAGAGTGAACAAAAGCTTACAGACGAAACAAAAAAAGCAAAAACAAAATCAATCAGGAAAAACAAAATTACACAATAAAAAAAATTAACTAACCACTAGGTATAGGCACTAACAAATAATAAAAGTTTTGCCAGTTCACTCAACGGAGAATGAAAGAGGTCCGTTAACCTATGCAGTTCATTAACTAGACCAATACACCGAACCAACAGCTAGTTGTAATATTGATATCTATGCAATTACATATCAGCCACAAAAGGGAATACACACTTAAACACAAACATAAAAGAAGTTAACTGTTATAAAAACAAATAACAACAAATACATTATTACGTATGTTACTAAAAATGACAAGCACACCATTCTTCGGCGTGTTCAGCAAAAGTTATAAAATATTTTAGATATCACAAACAAAACACACGTTATTTTAATAATAAAGTGATAAGTCGTTTTGTTTATGATAAAAGTGTTCCAATCAAAAAAAAAAAAGTTATTTGTCACTACTAATAGCTAATAAATATAGTCACTCAGGGACTGCCGCGGTAACGCTATTGCATAGCATTTTTTATAAACTTATGCAATATAATTATTTATTTATTTTTGCATATTTGCAATACTGCATATTTTTTTTTCTTTTATATTAATTCAAGTTTTTTCTTTGATATTAAATCAATCCACCACTCTACCAGACGCAGTATGCGTTCTGTCTCGCTCTAACGCGTATGGCCGCACCTATATATCGTCATCGTGTGTTAGGTTTTTTTCGTTACGGAATTTCTTGATTCGGTCGCGGCGCTCAAAGCCCGCGATAAAATCTATGCAATAGCTTAAAAATCTATTTAGTTTGGTGTTTGTAACTTTAAGTTCTCTTTAAAGTTGTTCATACGTTACAGTATTTTATAAAACAAATCAGCTTACTAAAAGCCGAGTCAGGTGGCAATTAATGCTTTGAAGTGAATCCTTATAAAACAGCTTAAATAATATAAAAACCAGGCAGATCAGTCACAACCACTCGTATCCAGCAACGCGTATGCACTTCATAAATACAAATTCGTTTCAACTATTTTTTCCAATCCAATCTTCACACTACAACGCTTTTAAAGTACTACGAACAAAGATCGCTTCTATCGTTGCATTTAAATTCCATCGATTTTTGTTAATTTTGTGGCTTTGGGCTGTACATACTTGATTAGCGTAGTATTAACGAATCGACTAACGACTTAAATTGTACAAATAAGTTATAACTGTCTCAAATTAATTTCTATGCCTGATTTCGAATATTTCTATCGAATTTATCTTATTGATCACAGAAAGTCTCTTTTCATCGTATCGTAAACACAGAAGACAGAAAGAGATGTAAGAGAGAAGGATTTTTGAAGTGAAACTTCTTTATCGGCGTTGGAAAAAAAATTACCGTCTCATTTTTCCGTTACGCGCCAACTTTTGCTTGTCCCTACCACGGTTGATTCGAAGCCATTAATAACAAAAATATATAAAAACGATAACAATGATAGTACTAATTCTATTAGAATTAATGAAATTCTGTAATAATCTTAGTAGTAATAAGGTAAAATGAAATAATTGTATTTGTATTCATGTCTATGCCTTTAGTCTGTTAGCCTTTAGTATATGATAATAAAAGCCTTTACCTTTAATTATCATAGAAAGGTTGCATATTATAGATCATTTTTTGAAAAATAATGTCATAAAGAACTTTCACTTCTTACGTGTGTACACTAGTACACGCACACATTTTTTCTTATAAGGGGCTAGTTAATATTGTTACGAAGACGGGTCGACTGCAATGTTTTTGAATTTTTCCACTAGTTAGAGAAGTTTTCAGCAGGCTGAAATGTGATTTCTGACCGTTTCAGGAGAGGGTCAATCACATATTAGAAAATCGTAATTTACTTAATGTTACCATAGTTTTCAGGAGGCTGAAACATTTTTTCAGGCCGTTTCAGAACACGTGTAGTCGAATGGTACACTTTTCAGGAAACCCGTTTTCAGGCGTTTTCAGGCCTGGTTATACCCCTTTAGTGAAGGAATGTTCTAGAACGAATTTTCTAGGTGTGGGACAAGGACGGAATGATACGTGAGAGAGAGGGAAGATCGGAACCTTCTCGAAGCTAGAGCGAGCACTCTAGAACGTCGTACGACAAGGACGGAGCAATGTAATGTGCGAAAGAGATAGCTAGTACGCACGTTCTAGAATTGTGCGATCGCTACTCAGTTGCGCTGCCGCCTAGAGAGTTCTCGAACATCGCTCCCAGGGATATATAAGCGAGCCGAAACGCGACCGATCAGTTCAGTTTCGAATGCGATATCAAGCGATAAACATCGGAGTGACAAAGTGCGAATATAGTGAAGACAAGTGATTAATTATTGTGTGAAGTGCGTGTAATTAGAGAATTAGTGACAGTATTTTGTGAGTGTATTTAGTGAATTTTTGTGCGTAATTTCCAGTTTTTAGTGTTAACAAATTCCTTGTAGATTTAATTGAAAATAAACCCTTGAAGAGATCTACGGCGTTTCTATCCGATCCCCTAGCTCGTAACAATATAAAGAAAACAAATGCACACCAACACTACGTCTTCGCAGGCCTCCATTTTCGTATCGGTTTTGTTTTACAACAGGCCTTTTGCCTAGCACATTAGAAGTCACAAGTGGTTAAAAATATACACGCTAAACGATGGTCATTTAAACAATAAATATTTGTAACATCAAAACTTTTGCCGTTTAAAACTAGTAATAAATAGAAACTAACAATTTGGAGAGCGTCCAAGTTCTTAGGCTGCCTGCGACACGTCGATAGCCAGCACCGTCGGCCATTTCAATGATTTGCGTGAAAATATCTGAATCGAATTGTTTTGTGAACAGTACAAATGGTTATGGCTTTTCTTCCAAACTACTTTATAACGTAGAAAATGAAGCTTTTTTCTGTTAACACAAATTGAAACAAAATCCTATTTTACTAATGCAAAAACTTACCTACGATGTTTACGTTTGAACACGATAAACTCAAAAATTTATTACAAAATTGATCGCTCTTTTCTTGATGGATCCTAAATAAACTTGGTTCGGAAATACATCGATGGGCAGCTGGTTTCAAAGAGTGGTGGTGCGCGGAAAATAACTGCTTTAAAAAGCGCTCAGTTGTGGAACAACTGACGTCGAGGTGATACGGATGGTATTTTGTCTTGACGTCCGATAATGAAACTCAGCTGAAGGTATAGACCGAACACCTCCATGGTAAATGCGGTAAAAGATGCAGAGAGACCCCACATCTCTACGCAACGCCAAGGGATCAGGCCGCACGGAAAGTGACTGGTCGTCGACGATTCGATACGAATACGGTCAAGTGGATAAAGCTGGTACTGGGGAACTACCGCCCAGAGGTGAGAACAGTACTCCATGTGGGGCTGAATTTGCGCTTCATACAGTTGTTAGCGGTGGACCGAAGTGAAGTACCGTCTTGTCTTGCTGAGCACACAAAGCCTTTTAGAGACTAATTTAGCCTTCCCTTCCAAATGACCGGGAAACTGAACGTTATTCGATATGAAAACGCCCAGTATGCCGATGCTAGCTGTGTCTGTGAGAAACGACCAAAGGTGCTTTATATTTTACAGTTATACGTAATTAGACTGAAATATATAATGATTATTATTAGAGAGGTCGCAATAATCTCGCCAAAATTCATGAAATCAACGAAAAAAATGGTACAACATTTTACATTAGTAATACATTTTTATAAAAGCTTAAGTGGTACTTATCATATTCAACAAAAGCTGAGGAAGTATTTGCAATAAAATTATTATTATAGAAATAAAAAAAACAGTCGAATTTTATGACATATGGAGCTAAAACGCCCAATATTTTGTAGACCGTACTTTGAACGTAAAAAAATCGAAGTGCATAAAATGCAATATTCAGAGCGAAACAAAATGTACGCGTCGGCGGTTCTTGTAATGAAAAATTTAATGAATATTGAAATCTGATTTTATATCGACAGCAATGTTTTTCATTTTCATTGTCACCAACGCAGGTAAAAATGTCGTCGGGAATCTCGGCCATCGCGACTCATTTCAGACTTCTCACATATGCATTACATTCAACATACTCTCTCTTCCATAAATCTCATATCATGATGTGTTGGATCTGACACGACGATAGTACCAGGAGAGCATAAGTAGAACTGAGAGCATTACGTGTTATTTTTTGTGACACAGGGTGGTTAAAAACCTCCAACCGCCATCTAGAAATCAGGAATTAAATTATACTGAAATCCAAATTACCTACTTTAATTATTAAAATTTACCTGGTAACTGAAGTCTCCCCACCACCTCAATTTCGTAAATAAAAATTCTATTAAACATAATTTAATTATTTACCTGGTAATAAAATAAAATAAATCAGTGGCGCTACAACCTCTTTAGTCTGGGCCTCGGTTTTCTGAATCTATTTCATGATCATTATTCAATCTAATCGGCAAGTAGGTGATCAGCCTCCTGGGCCAGACACATGCCGTTGACTTTTTGGGTCTACGACATGTCGGTTTCCTCACGATGTTTCCTTCACCATTCGAACAAATGTTAAATGTGCTCATAGAAAGAAAGTCCATTGGTGCACAGCCGGGGATATCTGCACTTACCTGGTAAAGGGTACATAATAGTGACCATGACCAATAGGCATTCTCAATTAAATATAAATTCATAAAGTTATATACAGACAATTCTTGCTAGTTCATCTGCAAGAACCCTTATACGTTTTCTAGGTTCTTAGAACATAGCCACAACATGTTAACTAGTTCAGACTAGTTAGGGCTAGTTTTGGCGAGTTGAAACCGGAGCTAGATTCAACTTGATGAATGCACAAACAACTTGCCAAAAGTAGTTACTTCGTGGGGGAATTATCACTAATTCATTCTACTTCTCTGGGTAATGTAAAATTTTAAAAAGAAAATATTCGATTAATTTTCTATTCTGTTTACGTATGCCAGTTTCGCATAGAACAAGCAATATGTTTATTGACATTGATTGAGCATTGATAAAAAAGGAACAACATATTTTGAAACAAGGTATATATAGAATATTACTTCTTTTCACTTTAAAATCCAGGAAAACAACTAAGATGCTGACGAAATCGCAGAATACAATAATGCGACGCAATTATTAAATCCCAAGATTTTGAAAGAAGAAACCTTTTTGGAGGTAATTAACAAACACTTGCCTACTAGAAACTTCAAAGGCGCTTTATTTTGCATCGGTATTGCTTGCATGTTCTGCAGTCCAACATGTCAATTACTAGGCTGAAGAGAAGATACAAAATATTTTTAAACTATTAAAATTACTAAACATGAAAAAGGCGTTTCAAAGTGAGCTCTATTTACGATTCTCGACATCTGACCGATTTAAATGTAATTTTATGGACGCCGTCGCCTATAGCTTGAGGAAATCCTGAACTCAACTTAAATATTTGATTTTGTTTTCAAACCGATCTGGGCCTAGATATTTGTCTGGCTATTAGATGCGAAGCCACTCTGACCTAGGGATGTCTCTATGTTACACATGAGCTACTATTGTCGTTCGTATGACTTTGTGGTAAAGAGATTAATACGATGAAATGGCACTTTTTTGCCCCATAAAAAACTGTGATCTACGTAACTATACTAACAGCATTGAGTGCTTCTAATTGTATAAGATTAAGTCTGTTGATAAGTATGATTATATCAAAGCGAACATAGTTAATAACGTAAAGTTTCTGTTTGGTTAAATGATTTCCGCGAACGAAATTTAGAATAACCAACTAAGGTAGGAAAACAAAACATGTTTTGAAATGGAAAGCTTTTACAAAATACAAGAGTATACGGCAGAATGCGTACACCCATACTCTCATTGGGGTTTACGGGGTTTTCACATTGACGTTGAGAAATAATTCCGTCATTTTGCCGGGCAACAAAAGAAATATAAGCGTAATAAAAAGGGATGAATAATATTAGACAAAAGGTCCTAGGGTCCTCAATTTTCATATTAAATTACTCAGGGTTGCCACCTTGTTATAACCTTATAATAGTCTAATACAAGGTACTGCGAGCTCAGTTTTTGTTTGCAAAGGAGAACTGAATTTTGACGAACTCTTTCACAAACAACTTAGAAGATCACGTATTAGTACGCACTAATGCTATTACTATTCTTTATGTGATAGCAAATAACTTCTTGTATTAAAGGCACACGCGAAGTGCGGAAAAAGTATTTTGTTTCAGCCAGGACACGCCCTTAACCGCATATGTATACGTTCCTGCGCATTTTTATACACGTCATTTACTAATGGCCTAGGCCCAACTGTGTAGGAAAGACCTGCCTAGGGAGTGAGAATGTCAAGCCAAAGAACAGGAAACGTATTATTTTTATTGTTTGCATTTCGTATGATTGTGATATACTTTCGAGTTAGTGAACATAAATCTTAAACTAAAGGCTAAACAGTGGTAAGTGATAAAATAGGAGACTATGCTCTGTTCTAGTTTTACCTTTAATAGAGACTGTAAGTCAGTGTTTCCCAACGTGGGGCCCACGCCCCACAGGGGGGCAATTTGAGAAATCAGCTGGATATAACACAACGAGGAAACTTGAGACTGAAGCTAACCAAATTGGAGCCTAATATAAAATATATATGCAGCAAGCATCAAGCGCAAGGATCTCAATAAATTATAATGAATAAACAATTTTTTTTTAAATTAATATAAAAAACCTTGATTCACATTATTTGCAATTATTCATTACGTTTTAAAAATTTACTTATTGTTTCGTAAACAATTTTGTAGAGATATCTTAGTAAAACCTTTCATTTAAATTTCTTAAGCGAATAATAAATATATATATATTATGTATATTACGTTTTAAAATAAAAAAATTTAGATAGGCTAAGGTGGGGCATGGCACAAAAAAGGTTGGGAAACACTACTCTTGTAAGTAGTGTTTTTGGACACTTTTTTTGGAAAAATAAATTGGCTTGGATTTAAAATTCTTATTAGTCTTAAGTTAGGCTAGATCGTACCGTTAAATTGTGTATTTGTGCAATGAAAATTAATTTAAGTGAAACTTCTTTATCGGGGTTGGAAAAAAATTTAGTGTAACATTTTTTCGTTACGCGTCACATTTTTCGGTTACGCGCCATGTTGCTTCTTGAAGTCAAACTTCTTTATCGGCGTTGGAATGAAAGTTCTTTATCGACGTATGGCAGAAATTTTGTAGCAAATCGCGCCATCTTTTTTTTGTCCCTACCACGGTTGATCCGAAGATATTCGAAGCCATTAATAACAAAAATATATAATAACGATAACAATGATAGTAATATTTTTTTTTTTTTTTAATAAACAAAATATCTTTATTCAATAATAATAGAATAATATACATTGAAATAAATAACTAAACTTAACATAAACTAAAATATATCATTAAAAGGAGTCCCTTTAGGCAAGGTTCCGAAGATACTGGCAGCGTTCCCCCTTTGAATTGCTAGACTAATTCTTTGTCCGAGGTAGCTGCCAGATCTTCGGTCTCCTGTGATATCGACTAACCTTTTTGAAATTTCTTTAAAAAGCCTTAAAGCGCTAGGACCCCACGGACCAAGGGTCTCGACACCGAATGGGACAAAATCATATTCTGAGCCCAGACCCCTGTATTTGCATGCTTTATTTTTTTCAGCCGTTTCACAAGCCGCACCAGCTCTGTAGTTGGTTCCATGTAGATGGGAAGGGGCCAGAGTGTCTGAACAGGTTGCATCCCATACCAGTACCCGACCCATCTTCCATGGAATCAAACTAATACCGTCCGGTCTCTTGCCATCGTCTCTTGCAATACCACTTGGCTCAAGAAGACTTGGCACGTTGACGGTGGCTAGGGAACGGCGTATGATATCGTTAAGTGCGGCATGTCTCGAGAAGCGGCCTGCACTTTTTTGGCAAGACAGGCCGTGATGTCCTAACTTGTCGACATCACTGCCACAGGGACATATATGAGCAGCGCAGATCGGAACCCTAAGCCGTAGACAGGTTGCGATTCGAAGCGTGTCAGGCTCAAGAAAAGTTCCTGTATTTGACGATGGGTAAGCGTGAAGCCAGTAGCCGGCCTCATGCGTACCCGCGGCCAAAAACCTAGCACGCGCCGAACCTGAACTACAACTCAAAAGATCGTCAAAAGTCAACTTGCCGTGTATGTCATCCCAGCTCCTCTGTGAATTTAGAGATAATGGAAAATTTTGACCTGGGCATGCAATTGAGAAAGCGTTTCTAGCTTCTTCCAAACCAGCAATCTCAAAGTTTGAAGGGGATGCCCTTAAAATTTTACTTATGAGATTTGCTGAACTATGGACAGAAGATAGAAAGGCAGGTGAAGCGACACTGGAAATTTTGCGAATCCCTAAACCACCATAACGGATGGGTAGGGAAACTTGGGTCCAAGATTGCTCGTTCAGCTGCATATTAAGAAGTGATTCTAAACTAATTTTGATCAAGTCGTCTAATGGTGTTAAAAGATCTGGGTGATTCCAAAAGGAGCAGCAACGGAGCACATACGTAAATTTTGGAAGGAAAAGACAGATTATATTACAATTAATGAAATTCTGTAATAATCTTAGTAGTAATAAGGTAAAATGAAATAATTGTATTTGTATTCATGTCTATGATAATAAAAGCCTTTTGTTAAACTTTATTTAACCAATTTCGTTAAGTTGCATATAGTAGATCATTTTTTGAAAAATAAGGTCATAAAGAAGTTTCACTTCTTACGTGTTATTTAAAAATTTCTAAGCAATTAATTACTAAGCCCATAACAGATATTTTTAAGTAAATCGTTTTCATGAACAATCTTACGTAGTGGTTTACATCAGTTGGTTTAAACATGGGCATAAAGAGCCGATAAACCTTCCTTTGAATATATTTGTATTGAAAAGATGTTACATTATTTCTGGACCATTGCCTTCTATCCCATTTGTCTCGTGCCGTGAACGTAATGCAGTGTCGGATAATAAATAAGGGTTCTAGATATACATTAAATACATGGGTGGGTTTTTACAGGTATTATTTTGTATAAGAATGAGTCCTTTTTTTATTATTTGGACCACAAAATTAGGACAAAGACATGATATACCCTATAACATGTGGACATGACCAGTGAAATCTAGTAAATACATTAAACAGTGTTAATACAAACAACCATAAAATAAAAAACTATAAAAGAATTAAACTCTTTGAACCAAGAAAATAAATTATCGGAGTCCTAAAACTAAAGTACTGTATTTGGTGTTGTATGTAATCGCTAGTTCTCGGTCCTATACAGACAAAGTCAAAATCTATATATAATTATTTACATGTAGAAAACTTCCGCTTCTGACAGGAATAGAACATAACATGTTTTTCAATGATATCCTTAAAAAACCCGCAAATGCCTACACAAAGGATAGCTCGTTAGAGTTTATGCTTCAATTTTCCGATATGGTTTACTCATGTACTTGAAAGTTTGACATGAATAGTAGACAGTATTCCTTCGTGGATCCTGGCTAAGATTTCCGGCGCAAAACGATGTTTCAATTTGTCACAGAATACTTTCTTTGAATGTATTTAATGAAACAGACTCAGAAATCTGCCCGATGGCCATTGTGGTTGCATCTTTAACCAACTTCGAATAAATTAGCTTTAATCCGCTATCTCTTATATGTTAAGGCGAAAGTACTCAGACCACAAGCCATGTTTGTTTTGCTCTCGACTGCGGTTAGTGGTTCTATTGAGCGAAGCTAGCGCATATATTATGACTATTTTGTTCTATGTTATAAGGTAATAGAGGTCATGAGATTTGTTCTATTGAGAGCTATATATGCGAATTAACTAATTAATAAAGAAAGGATAAAACAGTTATTTGATTAAAGCACACACACATAAAAGAAATACAAACACAATTACTTTTTGATGTGTGTAAAATATGTGAAGTTATATTTTAAGCATAGTACCTATAAATAAATAATAAAAAAATGGGCCCAACTCAGCTTTAAGTTGCTGTCACCAGTAACAAGTATCTGATTTTCAGTGGATCAAAAATATATATTTTTTTTTATAGAATAGGGGACAAACGGGCAGGAGGCTCACCTGATGTTAAGTGATACAGCCGCCCATGGTCACTCTCAATACCAGAGGGCTCGCGAGTGCGTTGCCGGCCTTTCAAGTAGTGGTACGCTCTTTTCTAAAAATTAATCTAAAACTTGCGATCGATTGCCGAAAATGCGATTGCGCGATTCTTTTTATTGCGATATAAGAATGTGAATAGTGTGCGAAGCCAGGAAGTGTATATTTTTATGTATATAATATACTAAGGATTCTTGAGAATATGAGTTCAAAAATAGTGCCGAAAATGTTATGGGCGGTGAATCCAAATACACACTATTTTCAAAATATTAAAATAAAGTTATAATAAAACAATCAACATACAGAAACAATAAATATAAATACTGGAAAAATATCTGTGACTTTTGGGACAACATTAATTTTGTCTAGCGAGTGTTTTTGGCTATACAGTAAAGACACGTAGAGATGAGATGTATAGTTTTGTTCTATTCAGCTTTTGATAAGCTTTCTTGGCCGACCGAGACCGTTTGAGGTAATTTTATATATAATCCTGTGATCTACATAGCTTCTTCTTGTAACCTTGTTCGTAAGGATGTTGTCCTTTTTTCTCCCTTCTTTCCTTTTTAAAACTTTCAAATATGCTTTTATTATTTTTTGCCAACATCCCTCAGCTCGGTACTCCGAGTTCCGATATAAAAGTTCTTGTTCGTGTTTTGACATCAGTTTCTTGGTTGTGTTTAAAAATTTGTGCCAGCTTTTGTTTTGTTTAATCTTAATCAACCGTGATCTGATCCGATAGGAAATGACGTTAAAGTCATTTGGTAACAAACAACATAATAACTTCCTAAGAAGTTAAAAGTGCCCTAAATGTGCGACCGAATCAAGCCCAGCCAATGAACGTTTCTTTTATGTGCGCATTTAACACTCGATCGATACAATGAAGAAATTAAAATGGACGACATATGTCCTGCACAAAGAGGTCGTACTTGTCTCTAAAAAAAATCAAAAAAGCGGACGCAATCTGAGGCAAATCACATACGACCCATATAGGACCCACTAGATTATCATTATTGCTTGATAACCGAGTTCCCTTATTGTAGAATCTATTTAAAAAAGCGCGTGACGATAAATATTTTAATTTAACGATGCAACATTGTATACTCACTGAGTAATTTTATGAGATCGGGTGCATGTGCAATTTATGAGCTTCCTACAAAATATAAATTGTGTATGCCGAAGGAAATATGGGGAATTAATTTTAAATTACGATATGACAAACAAATGGTACTATATATTTCATCAAACTGTTAAATACATACGTTCATAGTTGTTATTTAACTCAATATTTAGAATATTTCTAGACAACAGACATAACCAGATTACTCCCAGGAAATAATAATATTAATTAATACTTATCAATAAAATAAAAAAAATCTTGTCGTGTTCCGTTTGATCACTGTTCAAAAAGTACACCCTATAGATCTTTTAAGATATGTATATAGAATTATAGATATAGAGAAAGGAACGGTTTGATAAATTTCGTATTATAGTAAAAAACATTAATATAGCAAAAATAATTATTCAGTGATTTATACTCCTAACAATGAATATGGAACTCACTTCTATGTATTTTCAACTTTTCCCCAAAAAAATATTATGCAAATCCTAAACCGAAACAATTACCATTCCAGTAGGTACGTGATGCTATAAAATTATACGATATTACGAAGTGTTCGGTGTTGGCAACAATATTTTCCCACAAATACGGCAAGAATAATTTTCCCTATTTCGACTACGTTTTGCTTTGAGTAATTTAGACGTCCGAAGTGTTTTTAGTATAATTTAGAAAGTAAAATATGTCATGGTTCCTCTTGGAGGGAAATTTTAATAGATGCCTAATTAAAATTCAAGGGTCCTATTCTAACCTATTGATAGATTTGAAGTAATAGTTAACGTATGCTTCGCAACTTTTTCTACTTATTTTAGGTTTGCTGTCCCCACAGAGCAGTAGAGAAAGCCACAACATTTCTTGACGTAGTTTTTCATCAAGGCATATCGTTGCATAGTGGTGACTTTTACCTACAGTTAATAAAATATTTATAAAATACTTTAAAGCAGTGTTGGCTTAGTGGCTCCAGCGTGCGACGACGGCGTGTGTCAGGCACAGGAGGCTGATCACCTACATACCCATTAGTGACAAATAATCATGAAACAGATTCAGAAATCTGAGGCCCAGACCTAAAAGGGTGGTAGTGCTACTGATCTACCTCTCTTTAAAACATACTTTATCTATAAGCGGGAACATATTGAAAGAACTTTTAACCTAAATCTATATTACCCTTTATTAAACTAACTTCTTTAAATATTATAATCTGCAGTCAGACGTCAACTGCCTTTGAATACTGAGTGAAGTTGATGTGAACACACATAACAATATACATTGCAACGAAAGCCGACAGGGAAATTTTTATGCCCATTTAAGATAAACCTCAAATAAGTAATAAGACAAATAAAATAAACATTATAAAACGGTCTTAAGAACACGCACACACGTACAGACCTAAGGAAACCTAAGAAATTGTCATAAAACTCGATAATTTTACTCTAGGAAATATTTTATAATTTCATAAATTAAACGTCAGACTTTACAATTCTCGGCCACAGTACCAAGACTGGATTTTTATTTCATACAGTCGTAAATTGAAAGTGTAAATTCGAAGTTGGATTTTATGCACATTAAGCGGTTTGATGGAAGAAACTATAAAAAAAACTTTTATTATCTTTTAAAATATACTGTGAAATATGATGTCATGAACTTAAGGTCATAAAATGTTCTATTCAAAAAAAATTCAAAAATCATTTATTCACGTAGGTATGTACACTTGTGATTCGTCATTAAAGAAATAAATATTAATGCTTTTAATTTTACATTTACTGCCAGTTCTCAAATCAAGGGCGTAGAACGGAAGAGAAGAACTGGCAATAAACTCTCCGCCACTCTTTTTAATCGCCATGTTTTTTTTTTACACAACGTTTGTAAGGAGCTGCAACCATTACACCATGTTCCACATGACATTTTGATGTTACATAATGGGATGTAAACCACACCTTTCTCCATGCGCATATGACCCACAACAGTCCAATTAACTGAACAAGTTGCTGTTGGGATTAAATTAGCAACGGCAGCAATGTATGTTAGATAAAAATTTCAGCCGTAATTAAATAACGTTTAAGAATTTTTATTTCTTGTTACAAAATTTATAATGTATTTACGTGAGAATTATATTATTAGTATTCTCACCAAGACCAACGAAATACACATCGCCTTCAGACAGCCGTTCTAATTTTAGTCTTCTGAGCTCTTCTGATGTGAATCTTTAATGCACTTATATGCCAGCTCCTAGCTCAAATATTAATGAAAATTACATTAAGTACAACACTTATACGTCAACAAAAAATACTTTATTTATTTTCAAATTTTCCAGTTCTGAAATTAAAGGAGAGGTGAGAAGAACTGGCAATAAACTCTCTGCCACTGTCAATCTCAAAAATAAATTGTTTTACAAAAAAGCTTGTATGGCGACCATTAGACTCTCCTACGCATGACATTTGAAACGAGACTAAAGCACAGTTAGTGGATAGTAGAAGTATTAAAAAAACATTATTTGTCTTTAAGTATTAACACCTCAAAAATGAAACCAACGAAAATGGTAGAGAGATAATGAAGTTTTCAAAGTTGAAACAATGGAACGTCAGCTCGGTGCAACCGATACTAATCTGTAAACTGTTGAGCTCTTTTGTAATTTTAATTAAATGTCGGCCTCACGCTCTTTATACCAGCTGAAGGTTGCGGTTCAAAACGTCAGAAGACTTGTTAAACAAATTCCATTCAAATTTCGTATATTTATATCTGAATGTATCTATTACTCAGATATGAATCTGTGTTGATGTAGCAGTATATTAAGCGTTTTAACCCTAAGTCATGAGATAGGTAAAATATAAAAGCATTATAGACTTTTTTAGCTTAAATTTTCGTTTAGCTTAAATGCTTAATAGAGTATATATGCCCAAAGTAATATAATAATAGATAGTACCTTATCTATACTTATTATCTATCAGCAAAGATTTATTTAATTTATAGAGCTTTGTCCTTCGACAATGACCTCCTACAATTTTTTTCAATCTTGGCGGTCTCAAGCGGTTCTTCACATTGATTTTCGGTATGTGATGTATGCGTTACTCTAAAAAACATACTTCTGTCGTATATCCTTTATTATATATACATTTTACAGACAATTTTTATTATATTTTATTTACGTCTAAAAACGATTCATGCTTTACAATATTAAATATGAACAAAACTAAAAATTTAGAATTCAATCGAAATTATGGCGAGACTTTAAAATTATTCTCGACAAATACAATGGAATTTATGTATTCTGGAATTAAGCTTTGAAACATCAAACACCGTGTGTGCTTTGAGCTGGGTTAAATTCAATTACGACCTGTCTAGATTCAGATTGGAGATTATGCCCTTTTGAGATGTTAGACATAACGAATCATTCCTTTGTGTCTCACGTCTACACGATAAAAGCACAATGAGTGAGCATCCTAAAAGTTTTAGACATAAACGGCATTTACACGGTCATCATATGTGCTTAAAAAAATATATGCTCAATTAAATCCCAACTTACGGTGTTATCTCTCAGTCCAACCTATTTCGTAATATCAGGTTTATGGTATTATTATTATTATACATAAATTATTATTAATAAAAAATTTAAAAAAAAAGCTTTTCAAAATAAAATGATTAATGTTAATCAGATTAAAATAATAATAAAATTTAAACAGTTAAAAAACTATATTTTTTTATGTTACAGGAGGCAAACGGGCTCACCTGATGTTAAGTGATACCTCCGCCCATGGACACTCGCACTACCAGAAGGCTCGCAAGCGCGCTGCCGGTGGACACTTCAGTGGACAGCTGGTTCAACATAATGGTGGAGCGCGGCAGAAATTGCCAAAAGAAACTCTCAGTTGTGGAACGACGGACGTCAGGGTGATACGGATGGTATTTTGTATTCTGCCTTGACGTCCGATGATTGCTCAGCTGCCAGTTAGTCAGAACAACTCCTCTGAACACTCTTCATGGTTAATGCGGTAGAAGATGCAGAGAGATCCCACATAATTATTATAATTTCTCCATTTTGGGCGGTAATTATATTCATAAATTTTGATTCTTCTCTTTTTACTTTTATAAATACGGTCCCAACTCACAGGAACACCTTTATAATCAAACATTACATAATTGTGATCCAATTACGCAACTCATAAATGTGTCATATATGAATGGCGTGAAGCGGTAGTGTTCGTAACGAGTTTTGTTACAAAATACCATTATATCTAGTGATCCCTTGTAATTCATGCCAGATGGGACCACAGACAATTATGAGCAGGTAAACTTAGTTAAATAGCTATTTTCATAGTTATAAAGTTTTAATAGGAAACACGCATTAACAGTAACAGAAATTGTATCTACATATTTTTTAGACCTATGAGTTGATGGTCTTGTTATTATTCTAAATAACTTATATTTCACCATTTTAAGTTGAATAAAAACAATAGAACTGCATACATATAAAAATTGAATATACAAAATGTAAAGTCCACACCTGTGAGAACAGTAACATAAAAATGAAACAAGTCCTTTAAGTACATTATCAACATCCAAAAGATGGAATATTCTTATGTAGCCAAGTTCACATTTCAAGGATCGTCATGCTCGCTTAAATATCATTGCTTGTGGCGTCGTCCATGCGTCGGGTTGTCTCTCTCCCTAAAATATGCCGATGGCTGGCCATGCGTCATAAACGGGTGCTACTTGTGGTGACTGGTCGTACTAGAATTCGTGTATGCGGTGATGTTAGCTATTTCGACTATGTATTTGCGTGTTGTTCGCACGAGAATGTAAGTGCGTGTTCCTATTTCACCTGGCCTCCTGCTGATGGAGGACAAATCTTTGTTTTTAATTTATTTTATTATTATTTAATATGTAATGTGGAACATGGTGTAATGGTTGCAGCTCCTTACAAACGTTGTGTAAAAAAACAAAAAAAAACTTGGCGATTAAAAAGAGTGGCTGAGAGTTTATTGCCAATTCTCATATGAATAAATGATTTTTGACTTTGAAATTTTAACTCAAATCATGCATCACAAACTTACATCAATCAAGCTACAATTTATTTAACTGTTATCTCTGGATTCTAAGAGAAAAATCGAATCTTCTAACATCGCTTACAGTATATTATTTAATTAGCCGCCTAACATTGCATTTGATTGTCGTTGACTCATCGACATTGATCGTTTACTCGTTAAACACCTGTATAGTTGTATACCTGTAATATTGCATACAAAGTCTTGTACACAATAATTGTTAATAAAACATGGATATATCGTCCTAATTCACTCCAGCTTGAATTTTAGAAAATAAGATACAATATTTGTCGGATGCTCGCGCGGGTTAGATAAGGCCATCCGCCCGCCCTACACCGGAAGCGTATCCGCCCGCCTTATCGGTAACGGGTGAACTTCTTGTCTCATTACACTGATACTAATGAGGTGACAATGTACTTGTTACTGTATTTTTATTATGTTGTTTCCTTACATATTGCATATAACACAATTATAAGAATTAAACCTCTTTAAATGGTGCATGCAGATAAATTTTCTTTATATTACTTTCGAGAGCGTTACAGGAATCGTATAATTCGTTAAAAAGTTTTACTTTAACATAAACCAATTACGCTACCAAATATAAAATAGGTAAATATTTTAAACATAACTTTGTCATCTAATTACCACTTACCATGACGTAAAAGAACATGTTTAGATGTTTCATAAAAAAACTCCAAAATAAACGTTTTATTTCTGATTCAGTTAGTTTCTACTGGTTCCGTGTGTCGAACGATAACGTTATGAAATGTTTATTCTGACTACCCTTCTTACTCACTGATTTTTTCTATCATTTAAACTTTAAAGTATTAAAACCAAATCCCTAGGTTTGATTCCTGGCGAAAATTGTTTCGTTTTCGAAAGACTAGCCAGGCCTACTTTTCTATATAGAAATAATTAGTGAAGTAGATACAGTAATCTGGCCGATACACCATGGCACACCTTACCGGAACGTAACTACTCTTACCAATTGGTACGCCAGTCGCCATGTATAACAATACTTTTATTTCATTACGTTTTATTCACAAGTAAATAAGGTTTTTTTCAATAAGGAAAACCCTTGATTTATTACAATACTTTCAAAGACGGAATTATTGTTCTTGATTCTTCTCGTAATTGCCAATACATCACATTAAATGATACCTTAATAAATGATATTACTTATGTCATCTAAGCAGATTCTTTTTCTTATTGTCTGTTATGAGTTTTGCTTTGACGCTACGAGCATTACAAAAGCTAGTGTCTAACATCGTTATATAATAAAACTCGGAAGGGAAGTTCCTTATTAATTGTCGAACATTGGCAGTGCAACGTAAATTTAGGTATATGCACGAAAAGGTTTTGTGATCTATCTGAATATAATAATAAATAAATAAAAGTAAACAATATAATAATAAAAGAAATAAATTAATTTAAAAAAATTGCTTTGTGAATGAATGCGAGCTAAAGCGAAAATATTGAAATTCATTGATCATAGAGCAAATGCGTTTAGCTAGATTTTTACAAGGGAATGGGTGCGGGAAACAGCTATCCATAAAATAAAACCTGGAAAGGATAAGGTGCGTGACTATAGTCAGGCAGGTTCATAATGTTCTCATTTCATGTTGGAATTTCAATACCTTTACCGTGTTGTATGGAATTCAATAAACCGTACTCATGAACTTTCTCTGTTTAATGAAGGTTCAATTTCATTCCTAGCCTTCCTACTTTAACTGTAATAAAAGTCGTATTTATTGGATTTTTTTGAACAAATAACACTTTAGTATATGTTTTTAATATGTTATGTTAAAAGAGTATAATTAATTTTCTATAAACATTATAAAATGAGTAATCCACGAACAACTGGTTCTGTAATCATGATCGCTACAATGAATGGTTCATTTTAGCTTTTAACCACATGTTATATCTTGTGAACAAACAATAAGAAACATTATCTTACACAAAATATTTTACAATACATCAACCACAATCTTTGTGACCATATCAATATCAAACCAAGGCATTTGTGGTTGACCGGTATTTTTATAAGATCACGTACCGACATTTTGCAAGAAACAATGAAGTATTGAACAAAAAAACAAAAAGTTATTGATTTAAATGATATAAGACTTACACGTCACACAAATCTTAGTTTGAGCATAGTTTAGCAAATAAGGATTAACTGTGAACAAAAGACATCCTAGCGCTCACTTTTTGTTATAACTTTTATTTATAATTTTTTTAAATTTATTTTATGCTTTTAAAACAAAACACTACGTTTGAAAGACTGCTTAAACCGATCTTTAAGTATATGGAAAGTATGGGGATTAGCATTAAGTACCCATCTAAACAAGAAACAATTCCCGCTTCAGTAAACACATCCTTAGATAACAAAAGCACTGTCTAAACCACTGCGTTGTGAAGGCTTTTGACGAATTATTCAATCGGGGTCACTTAGTGGTCAGTTAATGGCTATCTACGCTTTGTATTATTAAGTAAATTTGCCCGCATCTTGACTTAGAGGGTGACTTTGATATTGTCTTTTCGTACAGTTTCTTTTCGTATTATTACTAAATATATAAAACATAATTATTAAACACTATTCAAGATTATGCCAATTAAAACGTGTGCTAAAAGAAAAGAGTATATTACACTTGCTTCTGAGAGTGCCGAAAGTCCATGGGCGGCGATGTCACTAAACAGCAGGTGAGCATTTGGCCTCTATTTTATTAAAAATCAGGATTTTCTCACTGTCCGTAAATTTAGAAACTCATGATGAACTTTTTACAATATGTAGACTTCTTTGCTAATCGTTAATTATAAATCTATCTACAAAATGGTACTATTCTTTCCAACAACAATTTGGAGAAATAACTGGAATTTATTCCGCGCTTTCGTTACAACGGAAAGCGATTTTAAAAATTCGTTGCGCAGTTTTCGAGGAAGTGCATTTGACAAGTGCGCCATTATCTCTGCGCGTTTTTTTGTAAAAAAATACTTTTTTGTCTCATATTATAAAATATACAATAAATATAAAAATATGTTTTAATTGTTTAGAGTAGCAAAGTTAAAAATTAAATTCATAATTAAAATAATATGATTATTTCATATTTTAATTCCCTTTTGTTGTCTTTTGGGGTCACAGAGAGACATTGCCGTGCAGGCAATTGTGGAAATTAGTATTTTGAATATTTTCATTTCGGTTATTCAAACTTGAGTTTATTATTTACTCACAGTATGAATTTCGTATGGTATTCTTCTAAAATTGTGTTTATTTTATATACAAAGAGTAAAGTTTGGCTTATTCAATTAATTTTTTTTTTGCTTACAAAACCCCATTAATGTAACACGGTAAGCTGGCCCGTTTCCATAAAACCACTAACTTTTTATAATATTTTTCTTAATTATTCCACGACTTCAGTTCAGCGATTCAGATCGCCATTTTCTCGCCTAACATACATTTAAATGATAGCCTGTAGGCAGTTTGGTTTATACAGGTTCAATACCAAAAACTTACCGCAAACCACTTTAAAATGTACATCACAAAGCGACATACAATATTCAGCAACACTGTGCTACATAAATTTAGGATCAAAATTTGTGCAGAGCGACACTGCCACATCTTTTATTGAAAGTTAATGTTTGAAGCCTTTTTAAAATTCTCAAGAATATGAAGGCATTCTGAACGCCAGAGAAGCCTGCTTCATACTTTAAAATCGTTTTCTGTATCGCCAAATGTATACTCTAATATGTTTATCATTTCCTCATATAGGTACTATAGATATAGCAATTGGCTTTCTGATGTATTTTTAAAATGTATGGTATCTAAATTATGAAAGACAAAACGAGTTAAATAATATTTGTTTGTTGTAGTATTTAGACAACTTTGAAAGGCCACAGTGAAAAGTTTATATATTAAAAAGAGCTCATGATTTAATTCACAATCATACAATTTAACTCACAATTTTCTCTTACCTCAAAATTACTTTCGCATCACAAAGTAATTAGTGTAATTATTCCACCTACTCATAATCAAGATACGAGGGTTTACGCAATTAAATCTGAATTTCTGATAAGCAGTGAAAATTAAAAATTATGATTGTAATAATATTTTTTACTTGTTCTTATTAGATTGGAGCAAATTTTAAAAATTAAGGTCAACTGGAGCGACAGCGTTAGGTTAGGTTGTAGGAACGTGGACCAAAGAAGCCTAACTTTATATTGATTTTTGAGATAACGGACAAATGCCAGAACAAGGTCAACAAACATACACCATACCCGAACCGTACTTACGCACGTTAATGTCGGTGAAGATATATCTTATCTCAAGATAAGTCCCAGGATATAGATGTAGTAGTTCGTAGACTGGAAGAAGACCTTTTACTATATGTATATTGTTGTAACGTGAAGTAGAGAGACACAAATCATTTAACAGTTTAAGATTTTTTACATGTTCGTGCCAATATCGGGTTATTCGAATTTGACGATCTTCATCTTTGTAATAAAATTTATCCAAAGTATATTGTTATATATACAAATGGTATTTTGGACTTAAAATTAAAAATTAACTCGAATTTCTGCACTTGTCTTATACGTATGATCCGAACACGCTACTAACTTCACAGCCTAATTTTCTCACGATGTTTACCTTCCGGTGCAAGAAAGTGTTGGTGTCAAATGTAAAAAGAAAAAATTGTTCATGCATAACCGATCTTTAAATTCACGATATACTCGTTGAGTTACAATTCGACAGAACATCTCTAATAAACAAACGATTAAATTAATATTAAATATCAATAAAGCCTTGACCACAACTAAACTGTCTATATCTAATATGTCTACAAAATTTCGATATATTGTCAATGTTATTTGATTGTAGTTAATGCAGTATTTTCTGTGACATAGTTATCACATTTGTGTAAAACTGCCAAATGCGGGGAGTTTTGTTTATTTTGTGACTATGGATCGAGGTTAGTCGAAGTTTCTACATATACCTGTAAAATCGACGAGTAATAATAATTCTAAAAAATTACCTATTAATACCAAATATTTTAGAATCTAATTATTTTGTTATCTGCTTTATTAAAATCTATATATACGATACTCTATTAATTACATACGCACTTGATACTTCTACACCGCTTAACTTAGGTAAGGTAGTTAGTTATTTTGGTCAAGAAATAGACACCACAAAAAGTTGATTTATTCCTTCAGGAATAAAAAATATAGTTATTGATTAAATTAATAAAAACTACAAAAACGATTCAACTAATTTCCCTAGTGCGTGGATGAATACTTTATACATGTATTGAGGTTTGAAGACTGAGGTTTTAACAGATGTTATTCTTCAAATTGTTTGAAACAGTCTTAACAATCCATTAAGGGCCACGCCCTGGAGATTAAACTAAAATGCTTTGCGATGCACAATGCAATTACGTTGAACTATTTGCTAAGCATTTAGAACATTAGTCACTTAATGGCGGTGACAAACTGAACAACTAAATAACTAAACAAATGCATTGTTACTTCATACTCATATGATACTGTATATGCAACGGTGCGTATGCATGCATATGCTTTTTGTGAATTTAAAACTAAAGTATTCTAATATGTCAATAATAAAATTAATACCAATAATGGGACTGATGGTAGTAAAAACTAAATGCCATTTTGACATTAATTCGCCCTATGAAGCAGACATAACTCTACGTTTGTTGCTTATTTCAATTCTACCAGTCTTAGTAACTTAGGTCATCGTATTGCTGAGACTACCTGGTACCATACTGATGAGGTAGCATACTAATAATATCTTTAAAATGTAAGTTGTTTGAATAACATGAATATTCTGAAAAGCACTTATATATCAAAAAAATAAAAATCACTTTATTTGACGAAAAACATTTGGTACTTACATTCTAAAGGTTATAAACATACAATATGCAACGAATCGTTGTGTTTTCACTATTGTTATATCATATCAATTGTAATATTCCAATAGTTTCTATTTAAAATTATCAAACTTAACCTAACAATACAGGATAATAATAAGTAATATTTTCATTACCTATATACGAAAACTACCTGTCACAATAGTCAATAAATATTATATTTAATTGACTCAGGCGCACGTCCATTATCATCAGTTTTCGTAGTAACGCATTGACCATCGCACACATTTTACCGCGTTTATTTGAGTGTAAACATGAAAATTTTAACATCGAAATTCCGTTGTTACGTTGGGGTATGCGACACTCACATATGTGTTTATTTCATTGCAACGAATATAAGCAAGTAGGTTTCATTCCTGTACCTTCTATACTTACAAGTTCAAACAATAATAATTTTACGAGTCATTCAACCCAGAATAGAATGTCTTCAAATTCTTAATCACCTTAAAGTTTAGTTTATGGGTAGAATCATCAATGATTCGAGTGGGTGAGCACAGCTGATATAGACTAAATTACAAAATTTTCAATAAAATAGAAATTATAATATATATTATTATAACTTTCAGACATAGAACGAGGTATACCCGAGGAAAGTGAAACCTCGCCATTGCTCATCGGCAGGTCTGAACAGGCAACAAGCAATGAAAGGTACTATTTTTTCTTAATTGCGTAAGCAAACTCTCAATTACCTCATCCAGCTCCATGCCAAAAAATCTGGCTGGATTTTTTGGCTAACATGTAGATAACTTGGACAATATAATTAACAGCATTAAAAGCAATTTACGTTCTAAATATTTAGTACAATAGTTGACGACACTTACTTATTTTTTATTAATTTATATCTTGAACTTTGGGGAAAATTGAACGGTAAAACCTAAAAACCAGTTTCATAAAAAACACATATTAAGGCAAAATGAATTTAGCGTAGGGTCAGTTAGTAATAGGTATATAAATATGACGGAACGTAATTTAAATTGAATATAATTATGTTACAGAAAGCATAGACCCTACCCACCACTCAGCCTGGCTCCATCATCAGTGCTTTCCACCCCCGATTCATCTCCCGCACCAGACACAGCTTGTACTTGGCCAAAGAAATGGCGACGAAGCGATCGCCGCACCAGAAGACTTAATACTCAATTGCTAGAAGCAATAGAATCACACAATGTGGATGAGGTTGAAAGGTGTGTATGTGTGGTGGTATCAAAGAACTTGTATATACGAATCTATAACCTAACTTAAGTGCCTGGAAATATGACGTTGGCAAATCATTTTATCTACACAGAAAACATCAGTTCTCTCGTGGTGTTTTTTAGTTAGCTAGTGAAACAGATTGAAAATAAAATACAGTAACAAGAATAAAAACACCTCAAAGCAGCATGCACTGATGAGTAAAATTAAGTTGGAATAAAAATTACATTTAGCCATATTAGGCCTATTTGTTATAAGCAATTGTATCTTCGTGTGACGTATGGTACTCAAATTTTACAAATTGATACATAAATAGATATAGGATTAATAGTTGTCTAGATCTGTCTAGCTTGCAATATCATGAAATACTACTCACAGTTGAAATAATATTATGATACGTTATCAAACTGTGCGTCCAAAGTAGCATAATTTTCGTTCTTAAGGTTACTAAATTCTGGTGCAAATCCAAACGCAACATGCCGTCTTGACCTGGTATCGGCATGTCACATAGCTGCGATAAATGGTGGAGACTCACTCGGTATTCTGGCCAAACATGGAGCTGAGAAGCATAGGCTGGACGTCCTTGGAAGAACTCCATTGCATCTTGCAGCGTATGCTGGAAATGCTCGCCAAGTTGCTATTTTGTTGGGGTTTTCCGAAGGTATGTTTTTTGTATGTTTAATTTTAAAAAAACCCACTATGCTGTAAATTACAAAATGTTATAAAAAGTTGAATTAAGTACCTTGATTCTGTATCAATGTATGAATTCCTTACCTTGTTTTTCTACCAAATTTTGGGTTTAATTTCCGCTAGATCAGGACTTTCTACCCCTTATGTAACAGTAAAATAGATCTTTAATAGGAGCTTTTCCAATAACAAAGCATGCTAAAAACATATTTTACTCTAGAGGCAATGAAATTGTATAATTTAGCCTATATCATCAAGAGTAACTAGGTTTTCCGCATCTTGAAAATGCTTTATAAATCAGGAAACTTTAAATCACTAGACAAGACGTCGTTTCAATACAAGATTTACATAACAATATCGTCAACTCCCTAAGCTTTAAATAAAATAAGTTTAATAATAAATGGTAGCAAACTTCCGCACACAAATATTTTACTCAACAGAACAAAAACCCGTTGCTTTCAAAACTTTTCATATTAAGCTGGCCGGTCTTGCTAGAGGAAATTGTGCGATAGATTTAAACAAAATACTACGGGCGACAGTAATGAGTTTTCGAAAATATATTAAAATATATGAATGCACGTCTCGCCTGAAATCAAATAAAGAAAACTGTTTATGATTGATATTACGAAGGCTGTACAGCTTGCCAGCCAGTGGACTGTAAAATGTATATTTAAATTTATATGTAATAAATGTCAGAAGTATTTGTATAGCATATTTAGTGTTTTATTATGAAGGTGAAATAGGTAACAAATATCGTCGTGAGAACTGAACAACCCTGTGGTTCCCTTACACATATAGTCAATTATTATATATAAATTACGAGATGTTTGCACCAAGAGACCTAAGGTAGGATCAGAGGTTCAAGGGGGTGGGATTTTATCAATGTTATCGGATGGGCTCATCACTTTAAATACGGGCCTGAAGAGGTCTTCGCCACTTAAAGAGGAAGCAAGAAATGAATAAGACAGAGAAATATTATAATCTAGTTTGTTTTACATAAATTACACTACTACTTTCTCTCTTCTTAATTGTATACTACTTTCACATATTCACACATTCTTGTGCGCTGAGCATCTCGCACCTTCAGCTACTAAAATTTGGGACAACGGCGTCGGCCAGGTCAGCGGTTGTTGTTTAAATGAAATCTGAACAAAGGCTATCTTTATATTCATAAATAAATCTGTTATGTGCATGAGTCACGATTACTGGCACTTTTTATTAAGTAGTACGTACTGTACTGTATGGGTATTTAACTAGATTTGCTTTACCATTTGTCAATAAATAAATTTAAATCGTACATGAAAGTAAAGCTGTTTGCTAAGGCCTATTATAATATAAATTAATTTTAAACGATCCTAGTATTTGGATATGAATTTCTCTAGTATAAAGAGGTAACGCGACTGAATCTCGCGGCTGCATTTCCAGACTCTGGGGCGATAATCAACATCCACGACTGTTTTAATGTAAAGTGGGAACTTGCAGTAAACGTAAAATTAGAAGTATTGAATGTATATTTCTTTTTTGACGTTCATAAGTGCACATTGTGTTACCTATATGAATAAATGATTTTGACTTTGACTTCAAAAGATATGATTCTCTATGAATAATGAACTCACACGGTCTTATTAGGGATAGTACTGTACTGATTACCATTATTTATAAAAATACCGGTGACGAGATTGTAGCGTATTTCTTAAACATCGAGGTGTAGCAGCGTGGCATGTGTACTGTATGATCATGTCATATAATTATCTAAATAATACAAACATTCTGTAGTAATAATTCTATTTCACAATACGTTTTTTCACATTTAATAAAATTTTGAACAACCAAAACCCAGGACCAATATCTGTTGAACTACAAACAGAGAATTGTATGATTTTACAAATTTAAATGGTCGACATAATTAAATTTCTTTAAAGTAATATAATATCAAGCCTTCCTCATGACCACAATTAAATGAAATTCATGATCTGGTGCGACCACTGCTTCTGTCTTCTTGGAGACCAGACGCAAAACCATTAATTCATCCGTCACGTCCTGTAAGTAGATTTTTTATAAAACAAATCATATAAATACGTTCAAGAAAGCGGTATTATCTGGAAAGATATACGAAAAAATCTATGGAAGAATCTTCAGTCCAACTAATATACAAGTTAATAATTTTCTCTAAGAAATAAATAGAAGCTTATAAATCATATTATATTTGCTTCTTTTATAAATCTATACGGTATAGACTTATTCATTTATTATTAAAAAAAACCAAATTACTTCCAATTTCTTTAAGAGCATTCGTCGCATGATGTGATAAATTTCTCATATGAGTGGAATAGGTGGCCGCTGTCAAACTGTCCAGAGTCGTGGTCTCCGGAAACCCTTCACAGTTCACGATAATCGTCCCCACGACATTGCCATTTTCGTTTATTCGGGTCATTGTGTCCGTTGCTAAAGGACCCTGTAAAAAAGATTGCAATTATAAATGGAATTATAATGTTATTTATTAACAAAAAGCATTATGAAAGACTAAACAATGGCGGAATTCACTCGATTATGATTGGCCAATAAGATATTAATAGCCCCTAATTTACACTTCAGATTTGATACATCTTGTAAGAATTATTTAGCCAATATCTTGAAATCAAATAATTCCAAAGCTTGTTTATTATTTAAATTAAAATGAAATATCAGAGAGACTTTATATAGGTACATAAGAAAATAATTATAGTTGAGGAGAAATGAGGACCTAATTTTTTATATGAAAAGCTCTGTAAATTGCCCAATATGAAATGCCCATCATATTTTACGAGACCCATAAAAATATAATTTAGATTGCTTTTAAGTGTCTTAACGTGAAATGGAGATACCTAATAAAATGTTTATGATGCCTAGTTCATCGTTTTTTGGAATTTTCAGCACTCACCATAAAATTCTGAGCAATCTCCATGATGCATTAAAAATACCTCTGGGGCTTGAAAATTTCCAAAATTAAAGTCGCTTGCAAAACGGTTTTTGACGAGTGTAATTTGATTTCGTCAGATTCGTAATTAGTTTATTCTTCCATGTCAAAAGAAGCTTCCTTTCGGCCTGTGCGAATAATAAACAATAATTAAATAAGGTCTACGTAAAACAAAATTGAAAATGTAATTTTTAGAAAAGTGTAAATTATTGAAATATTTCCGTAAGGAAGGAATACCGCATACAAACAAACATACTAATATTGAAGTCCCTTATTTGCGTGTTGTTCCCACGAGAATGTAAGTGCGTGCTCCTATTTAACCATGCCTCCTGCTGATAGAGGACAAATCTTTGTTTTTAATTTATTTTATTATTATTTATTACTTAAGATGTCATGTGGAACATGGTGTGACGGTTGCAGCTCAAGAGTGGCGGAGAGTTTATTGCCAGTTCTTCTCTTCTGTTCTACGCCCTCAATTTGAGAACTGGCACTAAATATAAAATTAGAAGCATTGAATGTATTTTTTTTTACGTTCATAAGTTGTGTGTATGTACATTGTGTTACCTTCATGAATAAATGATTTTTAACTTTGACCTGCGAATATGTGATATACGAGACATACGTATACAACCATCTCTATCTGATCATCAAAAACTATAATTTTTATACCTAAATAAAATAATTCAAACAATTATTTTTTTACCTGGAGTTGAACGACGCATCTTAACTGAATAAAAAATTCTTCAAAGTAACTAAAATTAAGGTACTAAATTCCATACGGTGGTGTCGCAATATATCGTAAAAAATATGTCTTGTACTTCTTCCTTAACTATTTATGACTTTAAATCATTACAGAAATGCAAAATCGCGTTCAATCAGAGGACATGTCATCTGATGTTGAAGAAGACGTAAAAAACTTGTGTCCAGAGTCTCAAGCAATGGTAAATGTACGCTGCGATGTCTCAGATGTGAGCCGGACGCTTCCTAGTAGCTGGAAGGACAATATTGACCATAGTTGTCTCCAGATTAAAGGAACGGTGGGTCTTTACTCTATACTGTTTGAAAGCATAAAAAAGTGGAGAATAGTTTCGTGTGTCAGAAGTAACATCTAACCCTTAACATTTAATTTTGCAGTTACCACTTCTTCAAACAGGCTGGACACCATTACACGTTGCCGTATCTTGCGTTAAAGGTCACTCCACCAGGCTTCTGTTAGCTGCTGGAGCAGATCCAAACATTGTTGATGCACAGGGTCGTACGCCACTTGACGTGATTGCGTCAGCATATTATCTTGACGTTGATATCAAAGCTGACAAGTTAGTATAAATAGATTTGCGTAGCGCCAGCGACTCTGGTCTGACTGGTATAGGTAGACATATGAGGTAGATACCTACTATTACTGACCAGAACCGATTCAGTGATTTATTTGTACCATGATACAAAACTACATTCACTGCTAGTGTACTATTCATAATCAGAAATTATTACATTTTGTAGGTTTTTGGCCATAAATCTCACACAGTTTATCTAATGTGAAAAATCTCGTTATTTCTTTCAGTTTCGCAGAAATAATTAAGATGCTTACCAAAGCTGGTGGAACATACAACACCATGAAATCAAAAGAACTCGATAACATCGCAACTCCACTACACACAGCCGTGGAACTAGAAAATATTAATGCAATAACCACACTTTTAGACATTGGTGCAAGTGTGAGCTGCTTAAATTCGGAAGGACAAACGCCGATGCACTTATGCGTTAAAAAGAGGTTACACGAACCTTTACAGGTAATCATAGTGAAAGCTGCTGTCACCCTACTGTCAGCAAGGCATTCTATTATGTTTAATCAGAGCTAAAGACTCAATATCAGGAGCGATAGAATCTAACGCTGGTCTATTTGTGTTAAAGTAAAAACACTTTTATAGATTAATATAATTTCTTAGATAAAACGTTCGAACAGATCTTACAGCTAATAAAATCATACGGCGCAGGTTATAAGGTACAATCTAACATTTCAGGTGTTGGCCAACTATGAGTATTTAAATGCAGATCCGCTATCAGCAGTGATAGATGTAAAGGATAAGGATGGCTACACAGTACTTCAAGAGGCTGTCGAAGAAGCCTGGGTGCCCGGCGTATGCATTGCTTTAGAAGCCGGAGCCGATGTTACACTTAAAGTATGAGTAATATTATATGAGATCCGTAATCTTTATAGTGTAAAGTTAAATGATTTTCAATTTTTAGGCATATGATGGTCAAACTACGGTTCATTCAGCAGCTGACATCGGAAACATAGATGTGCTATTGGAAATATTAAGTGTAGCACGACAAAAAGGCATAATTGACTGCCAGAATGAAGATGGTGAAACAGCATTATTTAAAGCAATTATCAATGGCAATACAGACTGCGTTAACGCATTATTGGAAGAAGGAGCGTCTATTCAAATTAAGTTATCTGGAGAGGTGAGCGTGTTACATAAAGCTGCGGAGTATGGTCATTCAGAAATATTAAGGATTCTATTGGAGCACAACGAGGGGGAAGCTATATCAATGATAGACTCGCTATCTGCTAGAGATTGGAGAGGGTTTGGCCCGATACATTCTGCCGTAATGAGCAATAGTGTTGAATGTGTCGAGCTTTTACTTTCGAAGAATGCAGATGTGAGATTAAGAACAACGGATAGTCCACATTTCTGTTCAACGCCGTTACATCTCGCTGCTATGAAAAATTTTATTGATGTAGCAAAATTTATTGTAAAGTTTGATAAAACTACAATACACGAAGTGAACAGCAAAGGGTGGTTTCCTCTACATACCGCCAGCCATCACGGCTCTAGAGATATTATTACATTATTACTTAAAAAAGGCGCAGACTTATCAGGTTACACTGATGGTCCTCGAAAATACAGACAGACAGCTATTGACATGATTTTAAACACATTGTCCATGCCAACAGAATTCATGTCTGAGGTTTTTGATTCCTATATAAATTCGAACTGTCCCAACTTCCACGACTCAAACTGTGAGATCAGCATTGACTATAGAATACTTATTCCCTCAGTTTGTGAAATGGAGCAAATGAAAGTAATTGAATCTCTTCTCAAAACTGGCAATAGATATGGACAAAAGAAATTACTTGTACATCCGTTAGTGAAGAGCTTCTTGCATTTGAAGTGGAAAGCTTTGCTACCATTTTTCTATGTTATCGTTATTTTATACTCCATGTTAGTTTCTTCGTTAACTGTTTTTACGATGTCTGTGTTCTTTTATAAAGATACAGCTAGCAATCCACCTGATTTTCTATCTCCTGTTATTTGGGCAAATGTTGTGTATGTATCCGTGGTTTTAATAATACTGCAGGTAAATATATTTGATTACCTTTTTTTTCACCTTAAGTAAAACAATAAAAAAATAAAATTTTATTACAGGAAATATTATACATGAATGTAAGAAACAAAAGATATTTTTGTGAAATGGAAACATGGATAAAATTCGGATCGATTTGTCTTGCCGTTATTCTGCCATTATCTATAAACTTAGCTGAGACTGCGGACTGGCCTAGACATATAGCTACTTTAGCACTCCTTCTGTCCTGGATAGAACTGATGTTTCTATTATCTCGATTCCCCAGTTGGGGCTACTATGTTCTAATGTTTGGAAAAGTAGCTATCAACGTTATCAAAGTGAGTTTGTTATTCTCAATATTACAGTTATTATTATGGAATATATATTACACCTAAACCTATTAAATCATGAATTAAGAACTATATTAAGTCAATTCACTTTATTATTAGAAAATGGTAATGGTGCACTAAGAAAACTTTACCAGAAAAAAGGGCCAGTTGTACCTACTACAACGTTTTAGGTCTGGGACTTAGATTTCTGTATCTATGATATTTTCCTTCACCGTACGAGCAGTTTTACAAAGCACGACCTCAATGTTGGGGTATAGATTTTTTTTCTTTTAATAGTTTAAGCCAAGCCACTACTATAAACGGGAAATTATTGTTATACATAATATAGGAATTAATAGATATAGGTACATTATAAATATACTTCTTTCGTTTTTTCAGATTTTATTAACATTCGTCTTTATCATCGTTGGATTTTCGTTAAGCTTCATGATACAGTTTCATACCCAAATTCCATTTGAGAGTCCATGGGCTGCGTTTGTTAAAACTGTGGTAATGATGACATCAGAATTCGACTATCAATCGCTTTTCGATCGAGAAAACTCAAGAGAACTTGCTACTTCTCTAATTGTAGTCCGTTTTATTTTTCTAATATTTCTTATACTGGCAGCTATTGTAATCATGAATTTAATGGTAGGTGTCGCTGTCAACGATATAAATGATTTGGCAATATTGGGAAATATAGACAGATTGTCTAAACAGGTGCAGTTTTTGTCCACCCTAGATAATTTGGTTTATAACAGGGTTTTTATCTTTATTTTACCGAAAAGAATAATAGAAGGCATCAAAAAGAAAAGGCGGGTAGTTAACATGATAATACTTGCACCGGGAAAACCAGAATGGAAGTACTATAAGGATTTACCGACACATCTCAGAGAAGCTATTTTCACAATCGCTCAAGAAAAAATGAAACAAAAAGACGACGAAATAAACATGGAAGAATTCAAGAAGAAAATTGATGAAATGCATACGGCTGTTACCAATTTAGAAAATAATAGTGAGCAATCGTCCAATATAGTAAAACCAGAGAAACCGTTAGTACAAAAAATGAAATATGATGAGATTATGAAACGTTTAGCTGTGTTGGATCATGGGATGGATGGTGTTAAGGATGAAATCACAAATTTAATTGAAGAAACTAAAACTCCGGTTGACGATTTGCGTAAACAAATAACCCAAATATCGACAGAAATTGAAACTATCAAACAATATTTAATTCGATTAGACAACAAATTAAGTAAATAATAAAATATATTGAAAAAATATGTTATTTTATAAATCGATATTTGTAATGTTATTTAAAAATTGTAAACAATTGAAAGAACGTATATATATTATTTTTAATAAATTATCATTAAAAAATAACTTGGGTATTTTTATAAATTAAATTAAAATTTAATTCGTGTCATCTTTACCAAAAAGATAAACTAATTTACGTCTCGTGGGTTTGCCACTGGGTCAAGTACCATAAGAACAGAAAAGTTCCGGGTGACAAAACTTAGTTTATTTTATTTTTTTGAAAAAATAACGCATGACAAGAAGTAAAGATATCATCATCAAAGATAATGCGCCTAAACTTACATTCATATTAAAGTACTTAGGTCCCTAATTCTGACCATTTTGTACCTTCTTTCCTTGTTCATAATTGAAATCGTGATCAAAACAAAGAAACACAGTATTAATATAATAAATAACATCTCTTATTTGATTTTTAAATATTTAAAATACGAATGTATCAGGTTTACAGAACTGCGCGCGCGCATGTGGCCTTCATTAAGTTATGACCGATCTTTGTTTACTAGTTAGTCATGCGATAACCACAAGAGACTCTGGTCGTGTAAACTTTAAGATCTGAAAAGAAGTGGCAAAAACAAAATGGAACTTAAATAACCCTTAAACAGAAGTGAATCACAAACCGGACAACAATGTTTTCTTCGTTGTTTTGCAAAGGTGAGATTAACAGCTTAACTAGGCTTTTGCGTGTTTACCTATTCAATAAAATTGCAGCTCGCTGATTTCCATGGCTTTGCTCTCGAATGCTTATGTCAATTGTGTTAAAAGGAAAATGTATTGTTTACCAATAATAGATTAATCAATATATAACTATTATTAATTAAATTTACACCATATTATTATAAAAGAATTTTTACGTACTAAAACATATATTTTATAGCACTTTGACAAACAAATACAATGTTCGATGAAAAATATAAAATAAAGATATATTCAAGGGCGAATTGTTATCTATCAATATGAGTGGCGTTTAATTTAAATATACAGTAGAAATATAACTGTTTTTTTTTAATGTGACAGGAGGCAAACGGGCAGTAAAGTGATGGACACACTCATTGCCAGAAGGCTCGCAAGTGCGTTGTCGGGTTTTTAAGAATTGGTACGCTCCTTTTTTGAAGGACTTTTAGTGTTAGAGGTACACCAAATGAAAACCGAAATAGAATTCACTGTCTTTATTGTCCTCTGACTTACATGGCGGTTTTAGGGCGACTGATTGATCCACGTGCAAGTGGAATTACGAAATAATGATAAGTAGACAATATTACAAATGGAATTACGAAATTTCTATATAGACAATAATTACACCTCTACAGACTCTTAGACGAATTGGTTCGGAAATACTTGGGGCAGGTGGTTCCACATAGTGGTGGTGCTCGGCAAAAACTGCCTTAAGAAACGCTCAGTTATGGAACGACGGACGTCGAGGTGATACGGATGATATTATGAATTTATGCCTTGATGTCCGAAGATGAAACTAAGCTGCAGGTCCGGACAAAAGCGACTGGTTGTTGACGATTCGAATCGCTCTTCATTAAATAAGGTCAAGCGGAAGGAGCTGGTACTGGGGAGCTTCCGGCCAGAGGTGACGGCAGTACTCCATGTGGGGCCTAATTTGCGCTTTATAGAGTTGTAAGCGGAGTGCAGTAACGTCTCGAATTGCTGAGCACACCAAGCTTCTTAGAGGCTAACTTAGCCTTTCCTTCCAAATAACCGCGAAACTGAACGTCATTCGATATGTCAACGCCCAGTATTCCGATGCTAGCTGAGGCTTTAAGGTGAGTATCGAAGAGAGGAGTAGCGACAAAGGCAAAGGTAAATTGCACTGGATTTAGTCTACCCCAGTCCGAGATTCCACGTAGCAGAGTATCAACTTTCTTTTGACAAGTATATTCCGGTCCTCATTGACAACTATTTGAGAAACACCTGCCCGTTACACAGTTCAAATTCAATATTCATAGTAATGAATGATGTCAACATATCATTGATATACCGGGTCAGGGATAGGACACAGCCTTATGGGACCCAAGCGTTAACGGGTTTAAGGTTGGGACATGCTCCGTCGAGACCACCTAGACGCTCCGAACAGCGTAAAAGCTGTAAATCCAGTTGCATAATTTCTCGGGGAGCCCATTAGCTGGAAGCTTCGAGAGAAGTGCTCTGTGCCACATCCGATCGAAGGCTTTCGCTTTGTCCAAACTTACCGTCAGCGCTCAGCGAAGAACCAGCTGAGCGACCACCGCGAAAGCCGTACTGACCATCGTTAATCAACAATGAAGTAGTTAATTTATATAATAAATTATAGAGACAACTAGTACACTAAGCCCTATCCGTTCCATAATGTGATATTAAATTGTTTTATTTATTTATTTCAGATATTGAGAATGGCGAGCCAGAGCAAGGCTTTGACTCGCCTCTTCTTACAGTTGTATCTAATGGCGCCAATATAGTACCACATAGCAATGTTGTAAGGTATAATATTTACAATATTCGACTTTTTATTATATTTATGCACATAAATTAAGCAGCGCCTGTTTTTACAGTTTAGGCATTCTGCGTTTAATTCCCGCCAAAGTCTCGACTTTTATTTAACTTTTAAAGAAAAAACTTTTTAACTGGATTAAAGTTATGTATTATTATATATTTATATTTATATATATTTTATTTAACTTGTTTTAAAACTGCAATCAATTCCAATTCTGTTTATAGTGTCACGGAAGTTCTGGCAAAAAGGTGATTTATCGATTAAAATACGTTTCACTGACCTTACTTATTTATATTTTTTGCTAATAAATACTAATCCTCTTTTCAGAAGACATAAATTACCAAAGCTACACGAGGTAATACCTTCCAATGCTACCACACCCGAACCAACCCCATTACCGCTGACTCCTGGAACGTGTCCAACCAATAGACGAAATGACCGCCGCCTTAGGAGACTAAACACGGATCTTCTGGAAGCGATCGAGTCTTATAACGTAGAAGATGTAGAAAAGTAACTATTTAGTAAATGCAAAAAAATCCAAGTACTAAGTTTTTAATTAACCTAACATTTACAGTGGATTATTTATGTTTTACCTACTGTAAATCCCATCTTGTGTAAGTGCCTCCTCCATTTTGTTCCAATATTGTCTATACGTGGTGTGGTGCAGCTACTATCAGCAACCATGACATCTTCCGCCCACTTTCGCCACGCGGTCTACCAACGCTACTTTTTCCATACTTACTCCTTCCAGTTTGTCGTTACCGTTTTTTTAAATAAAACATTACAAGTAAAACTACTTATTAATCAGGTTACTAGAAGAAGGGGCTAATCCTAACGTCACATGCCGCCTCGATAATGTGTCCGCTTGTCATCTGGCAGCTTTGACTGGAGGCGATGCTTTAAACCTTTTACTTAAGTTTGGTGCTGACAAAAACCGTCTCGATAAGTATGGAAGGACGCCCTTACATCTCGCAGCCTATGCGGGAAATGCAAGGCAGTTGGCAATTCTCTTGGATTTTCCTGAAGGTTCTTTTAAATATTTGCTGCGAATGCCTTATTTAGTATAAGCGATTTTAAGATTGTTTACATAATATTACTTATTGAAACAGATATGCAAAACCGCGTGGACACAGATGATATGTCACCTGAGGCAGAAGAGGACGTTAGAAGAATGTGTCCGATTACGAAGAATATGGTTAATGTGAGGTGTGACGTGAAAGAAGTTAATACAGTTCTTCCGAAGAGTTGGATGGATGATATCGACCACAACTGTATGAGTATTAAGGGCAGCGTAAGGACATTTTTAATAGCTTAATTACTTATAAAAAAATCCTGTTGGTATGTTTGCAAGTATTCGTTAGCAATTTAACTGTAAAAAAATTAAATAGTAATTATTTATCCTCATTTATGGTTAATCCTTGTAGCTATTACATGGACAACTGAGCCTCAACGGGTTAGTAGAAAATAAAATGATTGTATATTTTTCTAGTTACCACTACTCCAACCCGGCTGGACGCCTCTACACGTTGCGGTGTCTTGGGCAAGACGTCGTTGTACAAGACTACTTCTAGCTGCCGGGGCTAATCCTAATATTTCCGACATCCTTGGAAGAACTACATTGGATGTTGTGGGTTCAGCACACCATCATAATGAAGATATCATCTCTGAAAAGTTAGTAGATTATTAAGAGTGTTATTTTTAATTAATTTAAATAATAACACAAGCTGACGAAATTTGTTTAAAATCTTAACTTGACGCGTAAAGATGTAACAATCATACAGACACCAAATTTTTCTTAAGCTTTACAGAGGTCATTAAAATGCTCATAAAAGCCGGTGGAAGACACAACTCAATGAGATCAGATGGCATAAATGATATAGACACACCCCTCCATACAGCTGTAGAATTATCAAATATTGACAGTATCAAACAACTTCTGGATATTGGTGTATCTGTGGGTTGTTTAAATACGGCGGGTCAAACACCACTCCATCTCTGTGTTAAGAAGCAATTGGAGCAGGCATTACAGGCACGTTTTTTACATAAATTGATAATAATAAAAACTAAAAATACCATTGGTATTTTACGATGATTTGTTTATGTCATATTTCATATTCCAGGTCTTAGCCAATTACCCATACAAGGATGAAGATCTTCTGTCAGCCATGGTTGACGTGAAAGACAGAGATGGTCACACGGTGCTACAAGTCGCTGTAGAAGACTCATGGGTAGCTGGTGTATGTGTAGCCCTTGAAGCAGGTGCAGACGTTACTTTGAAGGTAGGTTTTTATCATCATACATTTTCCTCAAACTTTTTACATAAATACTTGTTTATAATAAACAAGTATGACACATAATATTGTATTATTCACCAACCTCTTCTTCTTGTTACTTTCGACCCACAACGTGTTACTTTCGACCTGCCTACGTGGTCGAAAGTAACAACTGACGTTTTTTTTTTAACTCTCTGTTATTCATATAAAACACACCATAGTAAAATAAATCGAGCTGCTAGTGTAAAGAACATAAACTGAATTTATATATGGTTATATTAATTTAATGACAATATTAAAACCTAGCCACAAATCAAGTGTGAAGTACAAAGTGTTACTTTTGTACCCGGTCTCCCCTACTGATTGTGCTTTAGAACAATTTTTTCCGTACCAACAGTAGCAAACAGATACGTCTGCTTATGGTACCTACAATAATTTTTACATTAAGTAATATGTAAATGATTGTCGAAATCAAATTAGTATGATTATTAAAATAACTTAATAACTTAGTATTGTCTTTTATTGACATAACCTTTACACATTTAAAGAAAACACTTTTTTACCAGATTGAAGTATGTTATTATTATATTATTTACAATTATTTTATATAATTTTAAATTTAACCGTCGCGTCGTTTAAAATTTAACTTCAATACGCACTTCAATCCGGTAAAAAAGTGTTTTCTTTAAACTTAATAACTTACTAAAATAATTTTTAGGCAAATGATGGCGAAACACCGATTCATTCAGCGGCAGCTTTAGGTAACATAGACGTGCTTATAGAAGTTTTGAGTGTAGCCAAAAAACAAGGCATTCTCGACAGCCAAAATGACAAAGGCGAAACAGCTTTATTCCAGTCGATCATAAACGGTCACCATGAATGTGTAAAAACTCTTTTAGAAGAGGGGGCTTCCATTAACATCACATTACCAGGCAACGTTAACGTTTTCCACGCTGCTGCTGAACAGGGACACGTAGATATTATAAAAACTTTATTAGAACAAGAACCTTTTGAAGAATTACTAAAAATGATAAATTCCCTAACTACTGCAGAAAAAAAAGGTTTTGGTCCCATTCATTTTGCTGTTTTAAGAAATAGCATAGACTGTGTAGAATTGTTTTTGTTAAATGGAGCCGATGTTAAACTGAGGACTACTAATAGCCCATATCACTCCTCGACGCCATTACATTTGGCTGCTGAAAATAACTTTTTGGTTGTCGCCCAGTTGATAATAAAGTTCGATAATACGACTTTAGACGATTTCAATGATAAAGGCTGGTATCCACTTCACACTGCTAGTTATTTTGGAAGTAGAGATGTAATTCTTTTACTTCTACAACACGGGGCAGATTTATCTAGACACACAGAAAGTGCAAGAAAACCCAAACGAACAGCAATAGAAATAATTGTTAATAATTTATCTAAACCTACAGAATTCTTGGACGATATTTTGGACTCCTATATCATTTGCACCTGCCAAAACTTGGAAGATGCAAATTGTGAAATAACCGTTGACTACAGAATATTAATGCCAACAGCTTGTGAAATAGATCAAATGAAAGTAGTGGAAGCTCTTCTAAAAACTGGTAACAGATATGGGCAAAAAAGGCTATTGGTGCATCCGCTTGTCGAAAGTTTTCTTTACTTAAAATGGAAAGCGTTATTACCATTTTTCTACACCATAATAGCTGTGTATGCACTTTTTGTATCATCGGTAACCATTTTCACAATTTCTGTCTTCTTTTATAAAGACACAAATGAAACTCCTCCAGCTTGCCTTGGGCCGTCTATTTGGAGCTATTTAATTTATGCTACAGTCTGTTTGATTATACTCCAAGTAAGTTTAAACATATTTTATTCGCTGTTTCACTTAAATCGTAATTTTATTATTACAATCAATATTGTTCCAGGAAATATTATATATGAATGTTAAAAGTACAAGATACTTATTCCATATGGAAACTTGGATAAAGTTTGGATCAGTTGTTTTTGCTATCATCCTTCCCACCTCGGTGACGATGTCTACGGACATTGAATGGCCAAGACATATAGCTACTTTAGCACTTATTTTATCCTGGATAGAACTCATGTTTCTGCTTTCACGATTTCCTAATTGGGGTTACTATGTCCTTATGTTTGGAAAAGTAGCTTCTAATGTTGTTAAAGTAAGTAAATTTTTACAAACATTTATTTTATTATTTACTTTTATCATTTTAGATGAACTGTACAACAATATTTTTTTTTTTCAGATACTTTTGACTTTCGCGTTTTTGGTAATTGGATTTTCACTTAGTTTCATGATACAGTTCCACTCAAAAATTCCATTCGAGAGTCCGTGGGCTTCATTTGTTAAAACAATGGTGATGATGACATCTGAGTTCGACTATGAAGCTTTATTTGATCAAGAGCACACTCGAGAACTAGCAACTTCAATAGTCATAATCCGGTTGATTTTCTTAATATTTCTAATATTAGCGGCCATAGTTTTAATGAACCTCATGGTCGGTGTTGCTGTTAGCGATATAAATGATTTAGAAATACTAGGAAATATCGATAGACTGGCGAAACGCGTAGAGTTCCTTTCAACATTAGACAACTTAGTTTACAATCGATTTTTTAATTCAATTTTACCAAGGAAAATAAATGACCATATCAAAAATATAAGAAAGGTAATTAAAAAAATAACTCTCTGTCCTGGTAAGCCAAGATGGAAATATTACAAGCTGCTTCCTACGTATATAAGAGATGCTATTTTAACCATAGCACAAGAACAAAAGGACATGAAAGAAGGAGAAATTGATATGAAGCAGTTTAGAATGAAAATTGATGAAATGCATGGGGCTATGGTAAAAATAGAAAATTTACAAGAACATAAATTGAATTTGGCTAATCTGGAGAAAACATTGATACAAAAGTTTAGGCTAGAAGATATTCAAAAACGCTTCACTGACATTGATAATGGTATCGTGCAAGTAAAAGAGCAAATTACTGAAAATAACGAAGAGAAAAGGTGCCTAATTGAAAAACTAAATGTTAAAGTCGATCAATTATCTGTAGATATGGAATCAATTAAAGATGTATTAGCCCGATTAGAAAGGAAATTGGGAAGTTTATAGTTATTTCTTTTATTAAGATATAAAAAATACGCTTGTCTTTTAAGTATAAGTAAGTCAATATAATAAACCTAAGCCAACTTGATTCTAGTTGGCATTTTACTGTTAATATTTTTTGAACTTTTTACGCTTATATTTTATAAAGATGTCTTATACGGTCAAAAGAAAAATTCCTGACAAAGAAATGCCTGCCGTAAGTTTTTAGCACATAAAACTATCTATCTATCTATCTACCTATCGTCCTATGTTCCCCCGACTCTTCAAGTTTCTTTTCATACATTAGGAGGAATGAAGTGTTATTGTATTTGAAATCTTAAAACCGTAAAATCTAATCGCTATATAGCAATTTATATCTTCTATATTTGCCTAATATCAGATCGGCATAAGAAAGTGTCATGTCGAAAGAGGTGTTTTGATGTTATTCAATGTTTAATTTTTGTGTACCTACTTCACACGTAAAGTAAAAATTCAATTCAGTGGATAAAATCGTTACAATATTAATAAAATTTAATTCAATCAAACGAAACTATATTAATAACGTTAAGTGCGTTAATGGCCACTTTCAGGAATTTTCAACGCACACGATCGAAGCAATAAATCGTATTGAGGAGCGTCCAAACGTGATGGGAATTATGTATTTTCGAAACGGTATGCTTTTAGTTATGCACGGGATAAAATGCCTAAAGCTGCGAATGTGTAACAAGCCAAATAATATATGTAATGTTAATGTATTCATCCTGAAAAACGTAAAAAATCAAAAGTTGTTTACGTTATATTATTATTTACGCGTTCGCTTGTGAACGTCACTTAAAAACTAACTGCCTTATTCATAAAAACTAAATCAGTGTAATTGCACTTTTAAAACTAAAATACTCGAAAATATTTTTGTCAGATTCTATTTACGCTGTTATAAAAAAGACAAAGGAGTATTTTAGTTAATTCTGTCCAATAAGATTGATTTATATTGTTAGTACCTTAGAGCGCAAGTTTATAGACACAGTTGATTCTGTCCCGCAGTTTGTGATATTTATCGATGAACAAAGAAACTTATACCGACTAAGAGATTCGATGTGTTAGTAGGTACATGTATTAATGGACCTGAAGAAGGATATACATTATACATGTTTACAGGTTTCCTTCTACTAACAACAGTGCCCGAGACTTTATCGCATATTTTAACTAGTAGATTACCACCTATGACTTCAGCTTTTAAAAGGGCCATCAGTGAAATAGTATGTAGAATTCATTGTAAACAAATTTAATAACTACTAATTCTAAAGCATAAATTTTTATTATAATTTAATATTCATAAATTATAATTTTGAGTTTGGTTCTGCTACTCTTGCCAACCCTAGTCCCAAAAACCGTTTTTTTTTTAAGTTTATACGTTAAAAGAAATACTTCAGAGATGTATAGTTAGATATAGGTAAGTAAATTAAAAGTACTTTTATTTTACTTACCTGGTAAATCTTTGTTAACTTATCTTTAATTACGTACATTAAAAAATTTAATTAAAAAAATTACATACATTCTTTACAAAACGTTAATCCATGGCCATCAGGATGTGTTGGACGAACTGCTGGCATTTAGAATCGAGACCAACTCGATGGAGATAATAGTGACTGGAAACAATGACTTCACTGCGTGTGCTATTTTGCATTGTACACGGATTAGCGTGCGAAAATAGAAGGCGAAAAAAAATAATTCGTTGGTTAGTTGTTAGTATATTATAATATAATAAGCAAAACTGGTCGATTTACGCTTTTAAAAAGCTTGCTTTGTCTTTGCAAAATCAAAAATGCTTAATCTCATATTCTTATATATTTAATAGCTTATAAAGATCGGTGAGCAGTCGGCCATAAGTCCACTCTTTTGATTGAATTCGTTTTTCAGTTAAGAACCAAGCTATGAAAATAATATCTAACTTACTGAAGAATTTTCATGACGAATGGCTTGTAAAAACAGTGCGTATCTTGCGTGAAATAATTTCAAATCGTTACAAAAATTATAACTCCTACTTAATCTGTTTATAGACCGCTTCATTAAACGAAATAAATCCAATAGTCGATCGAATAATGGAGGATGAATCTGTGGAGGGTGTTATTATGACTAACCAAGAAGGTACTTTGCTTTTCGTTAATAGTGATAGAAACTGCATTCGTATTTTCTGCAAAATGACGTGTACAAAAATGACGCCTATTAGAAATATCAAAGCAAAATCTAATAAATTTTTATTTCTGTGAATACATATAAAGATATTAACTCTGATTACCTATTTGAAATAAATCTGTCTAACCATAACATCAAGTCAAAAGAATTTATCACTATTTCAGGGGAACCGATTTTAACTAACATCAATTTAATGAATGCAACCAACTATGGGATTGCTATGAGTAGACTAGGTGCTATGACACAAGCCTCTATTAAAGATTTGGTAAGTAACTACAATATTAAAGCACTGAAAATCATCAGATCACTGATTTAATAGGGGACGTTTTTAAACTTAAAATGCATTGTGCAATAATTTGTGTTTAGCCATTTTTATCCTTTTTCTTCTTTGTTTTTTTCAAACCCCATCGAGAATCTTTTTCAGATGTGTCCGCCACAAGAGCTTTTCGTAGTTGAGTATAAACGAGGCAACCACATACTTTAGTCTATTTAAATTGTATTTTTGTCTTTACTTACTTTGCCATTCCAGGATCCTTTCGACGAAGTGTTAATTTTGAGAGTGACAACAAAGAAATTAGAAATAATGACGGCACCGCATTCTGAATTTAATGTCATCGTGATGCAACATTCTAGAATTAAAAGCAAACATAAAAGCAAATAATACATCTTATTTTTAGCTAGTTTAAATAAGCAGTTATTGCTTCTTAATAAAGAAATATATCGTTTCTTATTGTTTAATCTCATGTTTTATTATCTTGCAGATAAACAAGATAGCCTTCGTCAGTATTTGTCTGTAATAAGATACAATCTTAAATCAGTGGAGATTTTGTATAAAATAATAAATATTTGCATTGATTTTACTGACGGCTTCGTGCCTCCCTTCGTAATAATTAGTAAAAAAAATTGAACATACATCGAGACTCGAGTCGTTTTTATCTGTTTCGCATTGGTCAAGACGAGATTGTGAGAATACACTTCTTAGGAGCTAAGCTAAGCAGCTCCAACCATCCCGGCCCGTCAGGCATTTTTGTTTTAAATGTTTTATTTCGTACAGCTATTAAATCCCGCATTCAACATTGCAACCTAACAGGTTTAAAAAATAAAATGAATGTGTTTATTTAAATCTCTTATTAATTTCCATATTAAGATGAGTAGGTCTAACGACAACTTGCTGTCTTCACCTCCAGCTTCCATCGCTGACAACTCCCTGAAAACAGATAATTATTTTCCACATTCTAGTTGTTATTAGTTTTATACAATATTTTGACAACATATATTTAAAGTATTTATTAGTTTTTCTGTATTGAGTTTTAATTATTATAAGTGTGTACAAAAATATTATTATTATTACCTACCGACGTATTTTTATTACCTACCTTCAAAATGCGTCCAAATATAGAATTTTCAGATTTATGCATATTTATGATTATATTATTTCCGGATTGTACCTGTTTGAATAAGTATCAGTTTTTACTATCACTTTACAATTATGGATTTATAACCGATTACAAAAGCGTTATTTTTCAATTTAATTCTTTAACGATAGTGTATTTAACACAATTTAAATATCTATTATAACCTACATTAGATTGTCCATAAACCAGATTAGTTTATAATTTTATAGTAAGTTTATTTTTATCTAAAAATAGATTAAATGTTGAATTATCATTTCTGGTGCAATTAATAAAATAATATTAGAATAATATAGAATAGAACTAATGTTTTAAGTTTACATAATTATTTTAAATTCGTAAGAAACATTCTTTAAATGGACATAACTATTCTTTATGTGTTCAGTACATTTTAAAAATTAGGTTATTAATGTGTTGTTCAACAGAGATTTTCATTGAAAGTTTGATTTAATTATTTAATACATATATTTATACGTTGAAGTCTGCTTGTAAATAAACAAAAAGGGGTGTAGTTCTAGTATTAAAAACAATGATTATTTTAAAGACAGTTTATTACTACGTTTCACACAAGAATAAAATTATTTTTAAATCTAAGACCAACATGCCTAGTCAAGGACTGCGTTAGTATATTGACAACATGTTGAAAGTGTATATCTATCTATATTAAGATAAATATTAAAGTTAAGTTTAATTGTTCCGTAATAATTTCTACTCAATTTCAAAACGACGATGAAATTTTATTGCAAAATTATCCGCTTATAAATATATTTAAACCTAAACGCGATTTACACAAAGTTGTAAGAGTGGAAGATACTTTTTTAAAAGGTCATTAGTAAATAAAACCTTTTTGGGTAAAAGTTTGACCGTTTTAATTTCGAAGCTAATTTAATAAAGACAATAATTTTGAACATCCCAAATTTGTCTTAAAAACAATTAATATTAATACATAATTCAGTTTAAATGTTTGCAATAGGCGTAATAGTAGAATATTCTAATCGACATTTATTATTTAAGGGAAGCATATGAAACATATAAGGGTTTTGTTGATTTGTCTTCAATTTTGTGGTTTTTGTCCGAACTTTTTCGCAATTTATTGCGAATGTTTCTTATGGGTCCTGTAAATTTATTTAGATATTAAAAATATAGTTTTTTTTTATTTTGATTACATATTTAATATTTAGTAGTAGTTTTGTCGACGAGGCTGGCTATATTTTTTCATGAAAAGCTTCAATTTTTATCATCGTATATTTATTATGTATTTTAAGATTCGAAAGTTTTATTAGATTGAATAAATTATTTGTCAGCGAAAAGAGAAAGCACAAACGGAAACAAAACTGTCAACCCACTTTTAAAATTAATTATAAAAAGTGAAAATGTATAAACGGTTAATACCTGAACTCGGAGCCCCGGAAGGCAACGACACCCATAATAAAATAAAAATAAGTAAGTGTGTCTACACATACTTCTGCTGTCGCTGATAAGGCGCGGGCCTATTGTAGTTCCTCGTGGCGGGAGGACCCGACCTCCGAGTGCCCACGTCGCGAGCCGACGCTTTGAACTCGCGCGGCTCTTCGCTCTGAAATATATGCTATGATAATTCCGTGGTCTGTTTCGTCCCTTATTTTTCTTTTAAAGCGAAGCATTAAAAATGACCAAAACTCTTATTCGAACATATCCTTAAGCGTATACCTTAGTTTGTAATATTTGTACCTTATAGTAGTTGTCTTCTTCGTAGTATTGATCGGAACCTCCGCCTCTCTCGTAGTAGAAATCGGACTCCGGGGCCTGTCGGTTCGGCGGCGGTGGACGACTCTGAAACGTTTTCAATTCATGTAATTTCCCGCCGTCAGGTTCATGGTAATATCTGAGTGTAGTCATACTGACGGGTTCCTGCATGGAATAGTCGTCGTATCCGTAAGAGCTCTCCATGGCGTTGCGAGCTCGGTCCAAAATGCTAAAGACCTTGGTCTTGGCCGGAGCCATGGAACGCGCCGGCGGCATTCGCTGCGCTGGAGGACGAGACATGGGTGGAGGTGCTCCTAAAACAAATGATTTATAACAAATATAGGCATCGATGTGTATTTTTACTTTAGCTATCGATATAAACGTCTGATATTAATGAAAGAAACTGCGATGACAAATTGAAACATCTCGCAGATAAGGCTCAATACAAACAGTTAAAAAGTAAATATCTATTTTTTTAATACACAACAATTTCCGCAAACTAATTTGAAAAAGCAATTTTAGAAAATAAGTCTTACAAGAAAAAGCAATAACATGCACAAAATCATGTATTTCTATATTAAGGACGTAAAATTTTATTAAATTGATAATCGAATATATAAAAAAGTTTAATAAGAAATTCGGTTTAGGCAATCTCTTTGGATTTTCTTTTAGTTATTAAGAGACGCGCTATGGTGCTCTGGATGTGACTTTGAGTAATAAATGCAATTATATTTTCAAAATAATATGTGTGATCGTGTAAAGCAGTTTTGCTATTGAATATTCTGTTTTCGCTCTCTTAGTAATACAAGGGCCTAACTAAAGTTATCGGTATAGTGCGATTATAAAGGCAGAAAATGAAATGTTCTAGCGGTTAGCACTGAGAGAGAATAAAGAATGACAATAACAACTCGGTAAACATATTAGCACCTCTCTCACACCCCTGTTGCGGGTCCTCCGATCTTACTACTACAAGTTACTAATTAGTCAAGTGTCCATATTCAAAGAAATTAGACTGTTCAAACGTTATACAATGCAACGTTATTCGATTTATCCAGATAATTTGTAGATATAATAGATCCTGACTGATTCTGTATATTACACAATTTTTGACATATTTTTGGGCCAAGCTTAATTTTTTTTTGACGTGATAACGTCTTTAAAATCGTTTTAGTCGGGTGACATGTTCAGAAACTTGTGTCACACCAAAACCTCACGAGCGCGATCGCAGGTATAACGAGAGAGATACGGACCGATCTCCCGTCTCATCTCACTCTAGCGGCATACATAGTCAGGTGACATGTTCAGAAACTTGTGTCACACCAAAACCTCACGAGTGCGATCGCAGGTATAACGAGAGAGAGACGGACCGATCTCCCGTCTCATCTCACTCTAGCGGCATACAAACGAATGGAGATTTTCTCGTGCGGTTAAGTTTTGTAAGAAAAATGTATATCATAGTCGAATAAGTAAACTTGTCATTTTACACCCGAAATTTATCATCAAAAGTGTGAATAAAACGATAGATGTAATTTAAAATTTGAAAAAATTGTTATCTTCATTAATTCCTTACTTCCCAAAAACTTATATCACCAATAAGACGTTATCACGTAAACATCTCGATCGTAAACCTACTTTACAAACAACCAATATTTTTTTTAGTTAATCGTAATTTATCAAATCTGTAAAGTTCCATAATCTAAATAAAAATGGTTTTTTATTCAAAAAACAAGGTGAATTTCCCGAATTATTCCTTTGTATTACAGAAGGTGCAATGTGTAGAGATAATATTAAATAGCAAAATTACTTGAAAAAACTGGAGGTCCTTAAATATCAGTAGGCTTTATTATTGTTTTTACTAAAACCATTCCTTTAACAATCTAAGTGCCATTTACAAAAAATTATGTTAAATATATCAAAAAAGGTTTGTAAAGTATTAACTATTATGATTTTTAATCTTTAGTGTAACCATTTTAAATGCTTCGCTGATTTTGTTTACTTAAGTCATGTAATTTTTAAACACTACTTTAGGAAATAATCTGATTGATGTGCATAATTGAAGATCGAACCTTGAGTCACGGGACCTTGATAAGATACTGAACGATTTGTAAGGGTGCGTGCACTGTATACAACTGCCTTAGCTCCCTGCGAGTGCTCTGGCAATTGAAGTAGAGGGGCTCTTAGAGAGCCTGGATCTGGCAACAAACCCCTTCATATTTATTTAGGTCCTACCTAACAAAGTGTAAAGATGGAGATGTTTTAAAGGTTTTAAGGTAAGTGAGTTGTGTAAGGTTTTTATCATATTGATGTGTATAGAATATTGACAATTATGTATTTAGTTATTTCACTTTATTGAAGAAATGTTAAGGATATGGTGATACAGAAGACCATGTAGTAACATGGTCATAATTTTAACATAATATGTAAAAACCATTTACTAATTCACAAACAACCAATACCGGAAATCTAGCCATAATAGTTGTTGGAACTGCCCATTATTCACTTTCTCAATTATTTCAAAAAATATTCAAAATTATATCAAATTCAGGCCTTTTTAAATACTTTTCTTCCAGCCTATTGAAATATTCAATGCATGTAGTGTGTAAAAAAAGTAAGTGTGGTTGGGATTTTTCTTTACATTTGTTTGTGTAATATTTATAAGAAATAATTTTCGTATATATTTTACTGAGGTTTTAAAGAGTAAAGAATTTGTATTGGGTCAAGATATATGTCTGACTATTTGAGTTTATAACAATAAGCAAACAAATTAAATAATAAAAGAATCTATTTTCTACATAAGCCTCCAAGCAAATTTTGACAATAAAAAATTGCTAACCTCTGTCCATCATTTCACGCATTGGTGGACGCATCATGTCAGGACCATCTGCGATCAAGTACTTTTTGACTTCTGCAAGTGCATACGCAATTCTTGCATGTGCCTCCGCAGGTGGAGCCAATGCTGATACTTCAACATGCAACTCATCAGAGAGGTGAGCATATTTGGGGTCCAGGGAGTTGCGAAGTTCTTCTTCCTTGTTCCTATAATATTGGAAATATCTTTTTAGTCTTTTACTGAAAGGATTTGCATTTAGCAAAGCATAATATCTTGGTACTGTTAGTTAGTAAGTAATATAATGCACCACACCACAACAAATATTCAGATGAAAAGTAATAACCTTAAACTAAAAACACAACTTATGAATTAACATTGTGATAAACTGTTTTTAATATATACATACAGAATTTTTAACTCACCTATCCCGCATAGAGCCCCGACCAAGTATAGCCATTTTACACATTGTCTCTTCTTGCAACTGTTTCATTGTGTTTCCTTTTGGTCCAAGCAGCTTTCCCACAAAATTAAACTAGAAATAAAACTTATAGTTTAATTTTGTTTTAGAGCTGTATAGTAATTAATAAATACAAGTCAAAGGCAGATTAAAAATATTAAGATTTCTGATATAAGATATGTATATTGTATGAAATAATAATTTTATAAATCAATAAAATGTGTTCCTAATTTGATATAATTATTTGCAACTAGCAAGATATATTATTATATCAAACAGGAAAGATGGGAGATAAACAGTAAAATTCAAATTATCTTCTACATTACCTTTGGATGTTCCTTAATAGGAACCAGAACTTTGACTGTAACCTTGACAGGTTTTTCACGGAATACATCCACATACTTATTGTCTCTAAGAGGTATTCTGCCAGAAGCTTGAAGTCTTTCAACTTCTGTAATAACAAGAACGAGTTTTATTGCTATATGAAGTTTAATTATTTATAACATTACAATAATTTAATAATTTATTCATTGATTTAATTAAAATAGAAAATATAAATTTCAAAAGTTTTTCGACGATTCTGACGTTTCCAGAGATATTATTAGTAAAAACATTATGATTTTTTTTAATTACGAAGTCTCAACTTTCAAAACGATTGATGCTATTAAAACCAAGCCTGTGTAATTGCTAGCCAACTGCCAAGCTTAACGTTACAGTTAGGTTAGGTCAATGAACCTAAATATGGAAAATTTGTAACACTATATAAAATACATAGATGTATACAATAAAAAATATGACTTAATTTATTACTTGATTAAAGCATCTTATCGCTTCTCCGACTAACGCACTTTTTAACATGAGACAAAAAAGCTAAAAATAATTTTACAAACCTTGATCAATAAGACGACACGAAACTGGAAACTTATTAGTCGGAAGTTTTATTTTCTCGCTTAAAAGATCCCTCATGTATTCACCGGCTTTTTCATTCAATTTGGAAACCTCCTCGCCATCTTGTTCGTGATCGTTCCCTGGATTAGAATTTCTTTTAAAATCTTCACTACCATTATCAAACTTGTCCGTCATAGTGTAACAATATAATTTCTTTACAATAAAAACAACAATTCAGTCCTGAACTATTAATTATATTACAAAAACATTAATAATTGTACCACGCTACAAAGAACAAAGTATTTACTGAAATTATTACCATAGAGTAAGATATATAGAAAGAGACATCTCGCAGATTATATTTATCCCTTCTTGAAGCGCTATCTGGGCACTTAAGTGGGTATGCACACTGCACAGTCGCGACTCGCGAGTCATTACCCTCCAACACAAGCAGTCGCGCCGTGATAGAGAATGTGTAACGCATATTACCCACAAAAAAAAAACATAATAAGTTCTGTTACACTGATGATATTTATCAATATATTGATAGTAGTAAGTCTTTGTCCAATTTAACTCCAATAAGACACAAGTTTGCGCGTTTTTCGCTAAAAAAACACCCTTTGCTACTCCTCTTTTCGAAAACACTCTTCTTAAAGCCAGTATTGGAGTACTTGGCGTTGACATAACCGATAACGAACGACTTTCAGTTTCGCGGTCACTTGGAGTGAGAGTTGAGAGTGTCCATGGGCAGCGGTATCACTAAACACCAGATGAGCCTCCTGCCCGTTTGCCCCCTGTTCTATATAAAAAAAAAATAAGATGAAAGTACAGATACCGGCAAACATCCAGATTTTTAGGTATCACTGGGAGGGGGTGCGGGAGTGTCGTGTCGATCGCGTGATTGGTAAATCAGTTGACGTTTGTGTCCCACATGCGCAGACTTTCCCCCTCTGGGAGAGGGGGAAAGTCTGCGCTGTTTAATGCTCAAGAAGTTTGCTGGTATCTCAGTACCAGAGTTACTTTAATGTAATATTTTTTTGGCATTTTTTGCCTTGATTGTGATACCGCTCACAAATCCAATACACAAACAAGCCAGAGGGCTTGCAAGTGTGTTGCTATCCTTTTTAGAAGTACATGCTCGTTTCTTAAAGGACCTTAAGATAAATTGGTTTATGAATACTTTAATAAAAAAATATAACCATATCACTTTAGGTGCAATAAAAAAAGAAATATTAGTGTAAAGTTTATTAAAATAAATAATAGCCACAAAAAATTAAGCTTAATTGTTAACCTGGTTATGTCATTGTTCTGTGACGTCACACATTTACTGAGAGATTTCTAAGATTAAGTGAAATTACATATTACAAAATTATGTTTTTAAATTTAGTAATCACCGCAAATAATTAAAAAAACTACAGTACTAAACTGAATACAATTCTTGTCATAAGAGAAGTTTACATAAATACTAAAGGTAAAATAAAAGAATTGCTATGTGCCTACAAATTATTGTGTAAATGTATTTGAATAAAGATTTACTTTTAATACCTTTTCACATTTGTATAGCCCATTTATTAAGGTGTCTGTAATTAGCACAAATCTTAATTCAAATATTTACTTTTTTACCCTTAGTATTTATGAGAATATACACGGACTAGTCAGATGTATTTTGAATAACAATAAGTATGAATTCTCGATCAGGGGCAATCAATATCTCATGGCGCCTGCTCCTAACTCTAAGGAATGTCAGCTCATTCGTGGAGTCCTGTCAAAAATTAAAGAAATATTTATCACAAGTTTGTAAATTTTCTCATTAAGGTTTTGTAATTTTTTTTATTTGGAGCTTAAAAGAAATCTTCGAAGGTAAAAAAGAAAACTTTAACTAATGAAAAAGGTGGTAGATTTGTGCTTGGTGCCTTGTCTTACATATGGGGCAAAAACTTGGGATTTTCCAAAACAAAATGAAAGACAAATTGTTATACAGATGGCAGATGGTCAAAATCAGTAACCAAATGGAATGACACAAGGGCAGACCAAAAGAGCGATGGGGTAACGAGGTTGCTGGTAAAAATTGGAAGAGCCTGGCAAAAGGTGAAGGTCTTCTCCTGGGCAGGGAATCTTAGTAATTAAAATTGCATAAAGATATTTCTTTTTGTATAATGTACGTCAATAAGATGTGGATAAATAAAAGCTTATTATTAATATGTACTATTATTTTTATAATTTACCATTTCACGAACAACATTCCTTGCTTTTTCTGTCAGCTGACTTATAAGACCAGAATATAACACAGAAGTTGCATTATCCAATGACGTCTTTATTGGTATACCTGGATCAATTACACGAATTTTGATAATATAGTAAATACAATCTATAAAAATAAGTTCTGCAATGTTAAGGCAGTTCGAAATATGCAAAACTTTACTACTTGCGATACGATATATTATTTTAATAATTTAAAAGATATATAAACATATATCTTTAATCAATAATCACACTGCAACTATATTAGATATTGATCAAACCTTCGTGGTTTACAATGACGACACCCATAACACCTTTATGAGCTTGAATTCTTTTGATAGTTTCCTCGACCTCAGTAGCCTGAAATTAAAAAATGATTACTTATAAGAAAACATATAATGCAATGTAATGAAACTATGGTTTACCATTTTATATTAGAATGAACAGTGAAATAATTAACTTTCTCAGCTGTAGAGTCAAGAGTGTAGTTGTACTGTTGAGTGTTGTAACTTGTATGCTGTGTTATGTGAAATTGACAATTGTGTAGGAACTAGGAAGTGGGCCGTAGTCCGTAGACTATAGGCACTATTTCAACGTCAAATAATTGTTGAAGCACTATTGACGTATAGCGTACATAGACAACATATTAGCACCGCAGATTGTCATGTCAGAAAATTAGAAACGAATGATGCAGTTGGAATTTTGACATTATTGACTATTATTTTTTCAACTGCTTGAAGATTGAAGGAATACTGTTAATTGTAAAATTAAACTATAATTAATTATATATTATACAATATAATTATATTGCTGTTGTCGGCTGTCAAAAGGCAAAAGTTGTATGCAATGTACTGTGAGAACTTTCAACTTTGAAGTTAGGTTCTTGTGTAGCTGGGGGTCTAGCCATATTGGTGTCGAAAAGTATTCTACATACACTACCGCTTTTGCGTAATTGTACTGTCGAAAACGCTTCGTTCGTAGCCAAGAGGAATGTCGATACATTACCGCAAAGTCGACAGCGTAGATGCGAGCTGCTGTTCGTAGCACCTTATTCCGTCATATTGTCTCTGGATTAAATGTATTCCTAATGTCACTTTATAAACAAATAATAGGTAAAACTACAATATTATTGTAAATTTGCAATAATTGCAAATTCCAATTATTGGAAGCTGCAAAAGGCACAATAGAATGTCAGCAAGGTCGGAACAATTTTCGAATTAAGTGGAATTTACGGAAGATGCAAAGTGGATATATGAATTTTAATTGCATGTTTAAATAAATTATGGTTTGTTTCATGTTTTCTCAGAAATTTAAGGCTACAAATAAATACAATATTTTGAAATTGCATAATCGCGATATATAATAATTAGTAGTACTCATACTTTGATATTTTTAGGATTTGACCTCATAACTTATCTGCAAAATGAAGAAGCAACATATTTTGTTACCGCTTAGAAGAAACAATAGAAATAGTACTGTGCATTGATAAATAAAAAGTGAAAATAAGGTAGACTAGAAGTTGATAAAGTCCAAGGAATTAAAAAAACAATAGAAAAAAAAAACATAGACTAGTGTGAACACTGAAATTAGAGTTTGATTTAAGCTTTAATTAGGTTTGGTGTTTGTGCTTGAACATTCTTAATGTCAATTTGAAAGCAGATTTATAATTTATATATCAGTATAGATTGTATTAGTGATTTGCTACTAGTTGGAATTGTCTCTGTTTATGTTAAACAAACAATTTCAGTTTAAGTTAGAGTCATAAAGGTTGATTGTTTATAATAAATTTATACTTTTAGAAAGTGAGAATTGCAAAGCAGCAAGAACTATGAAATGAAAAGAGGGATTAACAAATACTATAAAATAGAAACTTAGTCTAGTATGAAATTATAACCCTTAATAAACCTTTGATTCCATATTGATGCTCTAACATCTTAGATATAAATTTAAGTTTGATGCTGATTTTATTAAGTTAATATTTATGTCAATTAACTTTTGGTTATATCAGTGATTTGCTACTAGTTAATATGTAAATGCAAAAATCTGTTTAAGTAAGAAATGAATAAACATTGTATGTTATGTATTTGTCAGTTTTATTTTTGGTAATTTACCTGTCTTCTTTAGTAGGAAAAGTGGTTAACAATATTAGTTTATTTTACAAGAATATACAGATAATGCATATATGAATGACCCGTACCTACTAATAGTTAGGTATATTAAACAAACGGGTAGCAAAATAAAAATGTTTCAGTTATGGTTATTTTTTATTAAAATAAAGCACCAAATATCTTCCTTAACATAATTCAGTCTACATAGAAAAATAAGCATAATATGTAACAACTTATTAAACAATACAGACATTACTACTGAACACACACAGGTGCACCAAATTCAATGCATTACTACCTAATGTAGATGTATTCATATTTATATATGTAGATAATTAAATAATAAATGTAAGTGTTAATTTACAGCAATGTCAATATCTTGTTTGTGTGCTGTCATATACAAAAAATTGTTCAATTCATAAAACCTAACGTTAGATGTTGTGATGATTTCATAAAATTACTATGATACCTACAGTTACTATGAATACATCCTGGGTGATTAAAAATTAGAGATTGTTTCCTTAACACAACAATTGTAAATAATAATAGTTATTGTAAAGATATAATTCTTCCCAAAATCTACAAATGCAGTTTGTTTATAATTATATCTCATTAACATTCAAACTGCTGAACTTATTAAGATTAAATGTGGAGGAACATAGTTTTAGTTACTGTTTTCTGTTCATGAGGTAATGTTACTTAACCAACCATTATTTCATACTCCACTTCTCTTATTTTTTACATTATTCATAAAATGCTTCATTCCCCCCCTATCAAATTCATTTTCAGGTACATAATATAACACTTAAATTAATTAAAAGATAAGACTAATAAATCTTGTCCATTTGTGGGATTTTTTAATATTTTTTCAGTTGTCTTATTAGCTTCCTTTTTCTGAAAAGAAAATATTTTAGTTAGTACTTTGATCAAATAGAAAACTGACAAACTAAACTGTAAGATCGGTCCAAGGTTTGTTCAATAGGTAACTTTAATATTAAAACTCTTTAGTTAATTCAAAACTTAAAAATATACTTAATTTGTCACTTTGCTGCGTATTGTCAATTAAAGTTATTAATAACCAAACAATGTCAGTAACTCCCAAGGGACTTGAATTAAAACTTCTCATTCATTAACAATATTATAATAAAGTCTCTAGTATATTGACTTAGTAAATAATTAAAGAAAATATCTGCTTACCATTACTTAGTATTGCTCACTAGATTTTATATTTCCAAAGTTCATAAAGTATAAATCCACTTTATTTGATTAATTTAAATCAATATTTTATAATTAGCTTCTATTATAATTACAATAAAATATAATATTTAGAACTTCTAATTATGTTCATTAGTGACTGCTTTCTCATCTGAAATATAAAAAAAAATGTACAATCATTTTACTTTGCGATTTCATAATATATGCAATATTAAATGGTATATGTATTTTTCAAATTAAACCACAATTTCATGAACTTACATGCAATATAAATATCAATAAAAGATATCCAATATGCCTAACTAGGATTTACCTCTACTAATTTGCTGACTTTCTTGATATTTTCATATTTATCTGTGTCTATTATGTTATCCTCGCATTGATTCATAGAAAAACTAAAACTCTTAAATTAAAAATATTAACTCTAGTTTAAATTATTATAATTACACGAGAACGTTAAAAAGACAGATAACAAATTAAAACCATTTCGTTAAAACGTCCAAAATATGACATGTTTTTAAAACGGTAGCCATTAAAGATGGCAATATTTGTACTGAATTATTGCAAACAGCAGCTTTTGAGATCACGCTAAAACATGGCGGAGAAACGCCGTTTTTTCTACACTGCCGAAACATTAATTGGCCGTTGGCTACCGAATAGCGTAAGCGTTAATGTGTGTCTTTTCGTAGCACTGTCATGGCGTCGCTTATTGTATCCCGACTCACGCCTTTAGACCCTAGGCTACCGTCTGTCGACACGAGCTGTCATTTTCATACAAATTTAGTTTTCGACTTTCTACATACACTACTGTTAAGCCATCTTGGCTAGACCCCCTGTATACTATAAGTTTGAGTAGTGACTAGTGAGTACACATAATGACATAACATTAACTGTGTTTGTGTACTGTGGAGTGTGGAAATTGAACTGACAAAATAAAATAGCTGAGTTTTTGTGCAAAGCTAATAATAAATATATTTACAACGTTTTATACATTGATTTTTCAAGTGATGAAGATTTATTGACATTCAATACGTGAGCTAAAAGATTTGTAAGATAATATAAAATGCAATTTTTGTGACAGAAAAATGAACGATAGCGCAGAATGCTCAGAAACATTAGATCCGCGAGTTCAGGTAATCAATATACTTATAACACAATTTCTGAAAACATCTACACTTACGTTTTTCATAAGTGCAATTTGCATACAAATGTGTAGTTTTTCTAAATTGAAAAGTTCACATACTCCTTTGTTTCTGATTTTTAATTATTTTTTACTTAGTAAATTACTCTCTTATCGACTATAGGAAATATAAATTATTTGAATTTTCAGATTGAATTGGAACGCCTTAATACAGCAACAGATGAGATAAATAGACTTGAAGTTGAACTAGATGAGGCTCGACTGGCTTTTCGTCGTTTACTTGCGGAGGGGCATCTTCGTATACAACAGCTTACTAAAAAACTAGGAACAAGTGTGCATAAGGCTAGACCTTACTATGAGGCCAGATTTCGAGCTAATATTGTGAGACTTTAATATATTTTAAATAGTAACTTTTCTAGTTGATCATGTGATAATTATATTGTTGATGTTTAAAAATATTAAAATGTTTAACAGACTTCTCAAGAGCTTCAAGCTGCCAATTATGCCTATGACAAAGCAAATAGTGCCCATGCTGCAGCAAGGGAGATGGTATATCTTGCAGAGCAGGGCCTGGCAAGACTTGCCGATGGGAATGGAGGGCTTACGTTGGATCCTGCCTGGCAAGAAATGCTTAATCATGCAACACATAGAGTTAATCAGGTCAGCTATTTGGAAAAGGAGCATAACATTCATATTCATGAATTCTTTTATATAAATAACTATCCATAATGTATTTTATGTAACTTTAGGCTTACAGTATTATTTGTTGTCTCTCTTTTATTAGGATTTATAAATGAAGCTATAACCTATAAAAGTTATTACGTATTACCTATGATCATCATGATTCCACACAAATATGATTTGAACTTTTTATATAGTGACATAACACATCAATTTCCAAATTTATTATAATTGAAATAAGCATCAATAAGAAATGACTTTAGGATTTTGATGGAACCAGAGAACTTTGGCGTCATATGTTTATGTGTTTTTGATTTAATCATATTAGAAGGATTATGAACAGAGGCATTTATGGATGAGCCTCAATGTAGTTAGTTGAACAGATATAAAATATTGAATATGGTTGAAGAAACTATCAACTGTTATTAGTTTATTATATTTTAATCCCCCTCAAACCCAATTAGGGGTGCTTAAGTCATAACTTTAAAAAATTATAATAATTGGTATAGGCGGAAGCTGATCGTGCTTCATCTGCGGTGACACAACGCACTAAGGCAGCGGCCCATAGGGCAGCTGCCGCTCTTGTACAACAACTACAGAATAGCCTTAAGAGGCATATAGCCAAATCAAGGTATTGTTTAATTAAAAATCACAGCTAAATTTGTAAACATTTTTCCCTAGAATGCTTAGAACTTGTCTTTGTCTACTTTAGTACAAACCTTTAGTATTTATAATTTGAAAACATTTTAATCAAGATTTTTTTTAAATGAACCAAATAGCATCTTCTACTAAAACCTGCCTTAACAAAACTTTGCACTATTTCAAATTTAACTCAATAAATTGCTTTTCAATCTCGTATTAGTTGTGTAATGAGCTCAAATTAGCAAAATCTTAAGACAATTTATCTAGTTATCCTAGCACTAATGAGTTAATGTAGAGTGAGATGCTGAAAATTGCATTAGCAAATGATTAATTGCCCTTGAGACAACAACAATTCTTGTTGCGAAAAAAGTAAATTTTGTTATAAATAAACAATATGTAGTACTATGATTGCATACCATGTGTAATTGTAGAAATGCTATGCCTCTTAGTGTCTTGCTCTTCCCTAAAAGTAGTGCTTGATTAGTTTGCACAGCATTTGTCTCGTTCACAGGCCGCACACTGACGTCAGCAAGGCCATTCTCATCCTTGGTACTATTTTTTATTATTTCATACTTTTAAATATTTATCGCATGCTGTTTTTCTGCTTCATAGGCAGTATTAAAAATATACTATAATATAAATCTTGAATACACTTTCTTAATTTATTGAATTGTTATTGGAAGACAGAACTCTATCTTTATGGTTTGGAGATTTTCTAGTAATGCATGATATTTTTAACACTTTCAAAATAACTTATTAGTGTAGTTTTACAATCAGTAATCAATACTATCAGTTCAGAGTTGGCTATAATATTTAATGAATGTATAGATTGTGGAGTCTTTCCAGACCAGATGAAGATAAGTAAAGTCACACCGTTATTCAAAACGGGCAGCACTTCGGACCCCACAAATTTTATTTTTATCTTTAATGACGAATCACAAGTGTACATTGTGTTACCTACGTGAATAAATGATTTTTGAATTTTGAATTTTTTTGAAAGTGTTTTTTTTTTTTTTTTTTTTTTTATGTAATAGGAGGCAAACGGGCAGGAGGCTCACCTGATGTTAAGTGATACCGCCGCCCATGGACACTCACAATGCCAGAAGGCTCGCAAGTGCGTTGCCGGCCTTTCAGGAATTGGTACGCTCTTTTCTTGAAGGACCCTAAGTCGAATTGGTTCGGAAATACTTCTGTGGGCAGCTGGTTCCACATAGTGGTGGTGCGCGGCAAAAACTGCCTTAGAAAACGCTCTGTTGTGGAACGACGGACGTCGAGGTGATACGGATGGTATTTTGTATTTTGCCTTGACGTCCGATGATGAAACTCAGCTGCAGGTATTAGACCGAACAACTCCTCTGAACACTCTCCATGGTAAATGCGGTAGAAGATGCAGAGAGATCCCACATCTCTACGCAACGCCAAGGGATCAAGCCGCACTGAAAGTGACTGGTCGTCGACGATTCGAACCGCTCTTCGTTGAATACGGTCAAGTGGAAGGAGCTGGTACTGGGGAGCTCCCGCCCAGAGGTGAGAGCAGTACTCCATATGGGGCCGAATTTGCGCTTTATATAGTTGCAAGCGGTGGCCCGGAGTGAAGTACCGTCTCGCCTTGCTGAGCACACCAAGCTTTTTGGAGGCTAATTTAGCCTTTCCTTCCAGATGACCGCGAAACTGAACGTTATTCGATATGTCAACGCCCAGTATTCCGATGCTAGCCGAGGCTTTAAGGAGAGTGTCTTCAAAGAGGGGAGTAGCGACAAAGGGAGTTTTTTTAGCGGAAAACGCGCATACTTGTGTCTTCTTGGGGTTAAATTGGACTAGATTTAGTCTACCCCAGTCCGAGACTCCACGTAGAAGAGTTTCGACTTCAGACACAAGTTTGTTCCGGTACTCATCGACAACAGCCCGAGAAATACCTGCCCGGCCAGTGTAAAAAGTATCCCCAGTGCTGTCGTCCGCATAGCAATGAATGTTGCTAAGCTGCAACATATCATTGATATGCAGAATAAACAGGGTCGGGGATAGGACACAGCCTTGTGGGACACCAGCATTCACAGGTTTCAGGTCGGAGCATGCTCCGTCGATGACGACTTTGATGCTCCGATCAGCGAGAAAGCTGGAAATCCAGTTGCATAATTTCTCAGGGAGCCCGTAGGCTGGAAGCTTCGAGAGCAGCGCTCTGTGCCACACCCGATCGAAGGCTTTCGCTATGTCCAAACTTACCGCCAGTGCCTCCCCCTTGGACTCAATTGCCTCTGCCCACCTATGTGTAAGGTATACAAGGAGGTCACCAGCTGAGCGACCACGACGAAAGCCGTACTGAGAATCGCTAATCAGCTGGTGGCCCTCTAGATACTTCAGGAGCTGGCTGTTAATAATGGTTTCCATTATTTTGGAGAACAAGGAGGTTATAGCTATTGGGCGATAGTTGGACGGATCAGAGCGATCGCCTTTTTTAGGGATCGGATGTATCGAAGCGATCTTCCAGCACTTCGGAACAGTGCCGAGCGTGTAAAGGTACCGGAAAAGGCGCGTTAGGACCGGAGCCAACTCAGGAGCACAAGTACGCAGCACAATTGGAGGGATGCCATCGGGTCCGCTCGACTTATGGATGTCCAAGGAAGACAAAGCTTTACGGATAGCACGTTGCCGGAATATAACTTCGGGCATCGTAGTATCACACCGCAATAATGTCGGTGGTTCCTTCCCTTGATCATCCAAAGTGGAGTTCGACGCAAAGAGACAGCCTAGAAGATCGGCCTTCTCTTTCGCGGTATGGGCCAGTGAGTCATCCTCCCTATGCAGTGGTGGAATTGAGGGCAGACAGAAATTCCCTTGGACAGCTTTGGCAAGAGACCAGAAGGCTCGAGTTCCCGAAGGGAGGTGGGCCAATTTCTCACCAAATCTGGCAATGTGCTCTGACTTTGCTTTAGCGATTTCTCGCTTGAAGGACCTGGAGGCTGAATTGTATGCTTTTTTACGTTCGCCGATAGTCACATCACAGGATGTCACCGCTTCTGCCCAGGCTTTAAAGCATTCACGCTTACGGCGCAAAGCCGCTTTGCAAGAACGCCTAAACCAAGGCTGGGACTTGCCACCGACCGGCACCGCAGAGAATGGAATAAAGAGTTCCATACTCTGCAGGACCACCTCGGCGACAGAGTCAGCGACGGCGTCTGGAGTACTCGACGAAAAGCAAATTGGCCCCCAAGGGTAGGACGCAAAAAAAGACCGCATCCCATCCCAATCTGCTGACTTATAGTGCCACACGCGGCGACAGCCAGTGAAGCTAGGCCGAACAGGGCGCGTGAACGGCACAATGCTCCGGACCACACAATGATCTGATGAACCCAATGGCGGTTCAACAGAGACTTGGTAGTTCTCCGGATGTGAAGTCAGCAGAAGGTCCAACAAAGAGGGTTTATGACCAGCCACATCCGGTATTCGCGTAATCGCAGGGACCATTTGCGTCAAGTCGTAAGCCAAAGCAAAGTCGTGAAAGGATCTTCCCGCATGATCGGTGGTTTCTGAGCCGAGCCAATCGGCATGGTGGGCGTTAAAATCGCCAAGTATCACGATTTCAGCGGTAGGAACCCTTTCGAGCAGGGAATCTGTAGCCATTTGGATGTGCTCAATGAGTCGGTCAGTTTCGGTATTTCCGCTATGGGACCTATACAGGCATGCGTAGAATCGCGGATGGTCATCGCAGTCTACGCGCAGCCAGAGGTTAGATAGGTCCCTTCCTTCAAGCGTCCCGAGGCGACGAGAACAGATATCCTCTCTGACGTACACGCAAACTCCCGCCCGCGGCACAAATGAATGTTCCAATTTGTACCCCGGGTAGGAGAGGTAGGAAGTATCAGCCGGGGGGGATATCTGAGTCTCGGTAAGAAAGAGCAAGGCCGGCTTCGCAGTCTCTAAGTGGTAGTGGACAGCGTTGATGTTGGAATTGAGCCCCCTAACATTTGTGAAGTCCACGGCGAGTGTGGACGGGGGTGCCTTTGTTAAGTTGCTCCGTTTGCCCCGAGAACGATTAATGTTTTTACCGAGCGCAGAATTGCCCCCCCCAGAATACGAAGGGCAGCCTGTGCGTCCACCACCGGGCGCAGAGTGTCCCGGTGTTGGACGCCCAGAGGGGGATTCTCCACCGCGAGCGCGTGTGGTACCCCCCTGGGGTAGATTCTCTTTTTTCTGCATCTTCATATTTCATGGGGGGGGGGGGGGGAATGGGCTCCGGGAGTCTCTCTCACCGCACGAAACGCGAGTACAATAAGGTGAACTTATTGCATCACTTCACGCCGGTTTTCTGAGAGACAGTGGTACTGCCCCGGTCGTGCCTGCCCATTTGGCTGAAGCCCGAAGGCAACAGCATGGCACTCCCACTAGGAAGGGGTTGACTGATTGCGCTGATGAAATAACCTCTGTCACAGGTTATTTCACCAGTGGGCGATGGGGTCGTCACATCCCGACGCCTATACTATAGTGTTTTCCCATTTCAGTTGTACATAAATATTTGTCTGTTATATAAATAGGCCATATTTTGAGGAGAAAGCTCGGATTAATGCCGCTTTAGAAGCACAGAAAGCTCGTATCCAAACACACGAAGAACAGGTCACTGAAGCAAAACAAAAGTATTCCTCCGCCCTTCGTAACCTTGAGAGGATATCCGACGAGATTCATCGACATCGATCTAGAAGACAGTCTACGAGGAACGGTAAGTACAATAGTTTTTTGTATACAATTAAACAGCCTAACTTAATGTGGACTTACTCTTGATGTTAATGTATTAATAGTTCTGCAGAAAAAAAGCATAATTGAGAGGCCTATGAAAACTTAATAATATTAGCCTTTAATTCAGATACTTTTACATTTAAACGTCTATATTTGAATCTTTTTTTAGTGCACCTGTGTGCCCTTTTTTTCGCAAAGGCCTCTTCTAAATCCCGCCATTCCTCCTGCACATTGTGCCTCTCTTTGGCCTGGAACACCTGCTGTTTCTTGAATTTGGTTTTTCCACCTTCAACATTGTCTTCCTCTTTTTCGTTTGATGTACCTTGAGCACCAGTTTAGTACATTTTTGCTCCACTTTTATTTTCCTCTTGCCATGTGCCCGCCGACTTCTTTAAGAAACTGTCACGAATCGACTTACATCGTCCAAAATTGTGTGTGATGTTGGTTATTTGCAGACATAGATCAAATGACAATAACAGATACGACGAGTGAATCAAATGCTAGTGAGAACTTGGAAGAATTGTGCTCGACCAGTAACGATGAAAATGTTCGGGAGTGGCTTCGGAAGGTTGACCGACCCGATCCTGACACCTGGACTGAGATAGATCTGGATTACTCCAGCCCAGAAGAGGTAATTTTTCCAACGTTTAGGAGTATTTAAATTAATATTTCTTATGAAATTAAGTTATCGTTATATTCGTTACTATTGAAATCCAATCTTTTATTAATTATAAATTTCAGATAAGTTTCGAAAAATGCTCTCTGAGACCGAGGCCGAGCCCTGATAAATCTCCGACGAGTCCCCTGGAATCCAAGGTCTCGGCTGCTTCTCCGAGGCGAATCATACGAGTGGGCGAAAGAACGGCCGCCATCAGGGCCGAGTTGGAAAAGGGGAGGCGACAGAGTTTGGATACCATCCTTCACGATACAGGGGAGAAAGTTAAGGAGATGTTCCAAGGTGAACCGATTTTTCAAATTTTTCAAATTAGCCAAAGTTTGAATTTTGTTGTAATTGTGTTTTTTTTTAAATAATTGTGAAATGTTAGGTCTCTCCCTATTCGGCGAGCGTCGCGGGTCGGGCTCGGCGCCCCGCACTCCGCGCAGGGCTTCTCCCCGAGCTCGCCGATCCCCCGCTCCTTCGGGGGCCTCCTCGGCCTCCGACGAACTATACTCCGACGCGGACAGTCTCGCCAGGTAATTTCAGGATTTCATTTGAAACTAAAAATTTGTTAGAATTAGGCACAATTGTTAACTTTTAACTAATTCTTCAGAAGTGGTGTAAATATTTTTTCCCTTTATGTAATAGTTCATAGAAAAAAGAGCAAATTTAATTCAGTGTTTCCGGGAAAGGCCAATCCTTAATAGATTTTCTCAATGACATCACAAAATCTTTTTCAGTATGGAGATGTTGACCGACGATCAAATAGCGTCGCTAATGCTCGACGCGCAACTCGAAGCCGTCTGTGAGAAGTTAGCTGGAGTTGCGCGTGCGCCTCGGTCGCCGCGTTCGCCCGAATCGCGACGATAAACCTTCATTTACATAAGACAAGAGATTTCTAATTATCGTCATTTCTACTAATCATTTTGTCTATTAAGTGCAGTCGACAACCGTCATTTTATCGGTTTTTAAACAAATTCGGGTATTGGCGGGTCAGGTCAATTATGGATTTTTATTGACCGGCACTAACAGTTAGGGCGTGATACCCTTCGTTCTAGATTATATAATATTATAATAGTCAGTAATACCAACCGTCGCAATATATTTATTTATATATATGTATATAGACTTATATAATATGAAAGTGTTAATTATACGTTGATTTCTTCCTAAAGAAGAAAGTATGTATGGTACATATTCAAGGCACTAAAAAGGCTGGTAACCCTGTTGTACAGCGGTCATTTCTCCTTAAATAATATTTGGTAGCTCTTAAAAGTATTGATGGAGAATTACTTGATATAGTATCTATTAATTACATTTTATGATACATATATCAAATCTGATGCAATATGACACTAAAGACATAATACTTATTTTTAATGTTAATGTGAATTGAAAGCAATGGCGGGATTTTGGGAAGGAGGCATGTAAAAAAGTCTGTCGAGCAATAATATCGAATAATATTTGTGCATTGGTTTGTACAAGTTAGGTAGGTTCTTTATTGTATTACGAAGAGTGGCCTAAACTCAAAAACTAAGTAGTGGTGTACCACTAACTGTAGTTAGTGTAGATTCTCACACTAATGCACCTCAAATACCAGATTCAGAAGAAGGATTTTGTTTATAAGAAATTATTATTCCATTATATAATGTAAATATGAACAGGATATATAAAAAACATATTTTTAGGAGTTTACTTTTTATGTTTATTTAATTTAATTAATTAATTATTTATTTATATTTTATACACGAGTAATACTCATACATCTTACTTCATTGCTAGTCTCATGCATTTTCTTTAAAGTTAATATTTTAATCTCACTTTGAGTCTGTTTTGAATGTTTAAATGACGCAAAACATTGAAACGAGTTGTAGGGCGACATTAACTCTTAAGGACCTATCCGGTCGCCAAACTCCAAAAAAGTAAATTGTTTCTTTCCATTTTTCGTCATCGTGTCTTGAAGTAGGGCGAATGGAAAAAATATATGGTGAAGTTGAGCAGTTTATGTATCCATTTTGAATTAAATAACTTCGCTCGATAGAAAAAAAATCCAAATATAGCCAATTTTTGACACTTTAAATTCATCTTATGAAGAAAATGTTTATAGAACATGATTTTGAAATTTACACGATATATTTTATCGCAAACCAAGTAAACCAATTCAGAAAAAAAAATGATAAAATTACATTAATTTAATGTTTTACATAACTAATTATTACGGTTTTTACGGGCCGGCGCGCCTCAGTGCTCTAGCTCTCCAATGCACCTCGCAGTCCCGAGACACTGACACAGCAATTCGTGCTGGGAAGGGGCCTTAAGTTTAATTTAAGTCAAAGCAGGCTCATTGTCGGAGACGTTAACGGTCTTAATGATCTAATGGTAATGCTTTTTGTTGGTTAATATTCGGCACGAGCTGAATTTTGCCATTGGCATTTATTACTTTTACTTTAATATAATTGCACATTAAAATCCCGTTTACAGCGCAATATCTCCGAAATAATTCACCCGTCTTCCATCCTTGTTACGTTTTCAAACACTAAAATACTAATTAAGGAAAGGTGCAACTATTTCACGTAGACAAATAGTAGTTGGATAATATAGTATAAGTCGTTTCCGGGAGATGCGTTGAACTCATAGTTTAAGTTTTACCTTAATGAAAGCATGTTCGCGAACTTTTTCCGGCTTCGTTGCATTCGGCCATTTATGTAACGACTAGTAATTGTATGATGTTGACATATGTAAGGAGACTTGTTAAATTATCTCTAATGTAATGTCAACAGAACTATGAATGTGATGTGTTAAAATGTTGATGCGAGGTGGACAGATACAGAACTTTAAAATGGTAGGGTTTAATCTTGGTCACAAATAGGAAATCCCACTCTTTAAACTAAAATAAAATAATCAGAGGAAGAAAATTCTAATCTCCCACGATATTGTTTTCTGTATTTATTAGAAACGATGCGCTCGCACACCGTCACAAAAAACCGACACCCTGAAGTTAGCCAACATTTAATTTTGTGATATATAAATAAACTTTATTTAACTAGATAATGCGTTATAATAAAACTTTCAATGTATTAAATACCTTTTTTCTGTTGATAGTGTCGTGTTTTCTTCAAACATAGAATAAAATTTTTGAAAAATTATTTATCTTGTTACGCCAAAGAAGTATATATTCTAACGCGTGTACATAAGTACACATACGATTTTTTTTCGGTCGCCAGTTCGTCTTTATCTTTTCACCTTGCACGTAGAATCGGAAACATTGTTAACTATTAAAGTAATTAGTTATAAGTAATGAGTACAATTAGATTAAAGCTTGTGTCCTGAGGGTGATGCGCTTTGTAGGTGTTCGCACAAAATGCCAGATTTTATGATAGTTTAAATATGACACAGTAGAATTTCACTGCATAATAATATTATAATGTATCAAAAATCTTGTGAACGAAATAAACGTCAAAATATACATAGTTCAAAAACCCAAAGTTAGGGTCCTTCATCGCCGGTTTGGTTCTAACTTTATAGCTTTTACTGTGTTTCTATATATCTAGACATGTTTATTAATTGTTTAGTGAATTTTATTAGCAGGTATATATATTTAAGCATATTTTAAAAAATACCTTGAGAGTATGTTTAACTTAAAAGCTCACAAGATTTTCTTTGCATACTGTAATTGTTTACTACTAATTTATTTACAACTGTGATTAAGCTAGCAAATTTAAATAGTTTTGGCCGGTACCCGCTGTTAAACAGTGTTAAGATCTGATTTCTTGCCAAATACATAAATATTGCTTATTGTAACTAAAATTGATCTCAAATAATTTTGGATGCTTAAAGTTTCAATTTGTATTTTTGTGCCTCATTTTATATGAGCTATGGTTATATGTTTGTTTGTCGAAATAGTGAAGTTAGCATTTTATTGAAAAAAAAAGTACAATATTTTTGTATTAATACCTAATTAATTTATAACAAAAATACTATAAGTACGATAGCTTTAAAATGATATTAATTTTGCCTGTTGTGATATTATTTTGTACAAATCATAGCCATAATCACAATAGATTACGTAGTGCAAATGACTTGCCTTCGGAGAATAAATAATTAAATATTGTTATTCTTTTATTTCAAACCTCTTTCTCTTGGTATTTACGAAAAACGATGAGTGAAGACATTAATTAGTAGGATTCGGACAGGATCAAAAAATGTAATATGAATTTAAAAGAAGCTGTAAGATTGTGCGAGTTAGCTCTTAGTTTCATTTTATTAAGAAATATTCGTTGCATCTCTGGGTTGCAATTATTGTTAAACCTATCAAAGATAATAAAAAATTAAATTAATTGTCAATTTCTCTTTAATATCATTGATTACAACAGATTTTACAAAGGACGGCAAATAACATTAACTAAATTAAACATCTTATTAACAACGTCCGACTACAAAATATCAAAACTTTTTGGTTACAATTTGGCTGAAAGAGCACTATTCAACATTTCAATCCATTCTAAAAAATATTCCATAAGTCTAATATGTATTTTAAACGAATTCACTACGTCAGACATTTATACAGGAAATTCTAATACTATTATAAATCAGTTCATCATAATATTAGAATTTCGAGTTTCTCCATTTTTAATACTTATATTCGATACGTATATACAAGTATTGCACTACATATGAAAACACAATAACATGAAGCCGCATTATCCTAAATAATCGGTTTTTCAAGATCACTTACTAGTCTGTGAAATGCGATTCATGGAACGTCCTGTATTATTAAACTGGACCTTCTATTCGAGAACGAACGCAAAATGTGTCTTTCATGTTATTGTGCAGTAGTGTATTTACAATTAACATTAATATTTACAAAGCTATCACAATACAGATTTGAGCATAATATTAAAAACATTTAAGTACACAATTTGAGGGAATCTTTGGACGCTAGGCCAATGTTTACTTCAACGCTCCATTTTCGCAAAACTATACGGGCCGTTACAAAGTTGACATATACAAAATTCACCTTAAAACTATATTTCTCGAAGAACTCTGTACAGTGGACAATAACTTGTACTTCAACAATGAATTCAAGAATTGAGCAACAAATGAGCGAAATCTAGTTTAAGAAATAGAAATACTGAAAGAAGAGATTTGAGAAAATAATTTGAAACTTTGTGGTGATTGGATTTACTTATATCTAACAAATGGGACCAGCCCAATACGCTCAGTCAACTTGCCTGGAGCGAATATATATATCGAACATAAAGAAAATACGGTTTGAAAGCTAAAAAGAAAAGAAGCATTCAACTTCTCTGTTTGGTAGAGAGAGTCAAGTTCATTCGAATGTAATACTTGTTCAAGATATATTAAACCTTAATTAACCTATATCATAACAGTCATTTATACATTTAAATACGCTTATAGTTAATTTATTTGTCATTACATAGCCGGTTATATTTGGCACTCCATTGAACGCGCTTACTTATACATAATTTTAACAAATTCGCTAGAAATAACTGAAAAAATATATATTTGTGCTAACGAGAAATAAAAACACAGACTTTATTTGGTTTCACCCATCGACGGCCGAAACGATTACACGTAGGTACGAGGGGTTGTAAAAAGTTTGAAACAACGTTAATTCATTTTAAATGTTATTTACGCGCTCTGTTTGGACAAGTGCTGTTTAATTGTCGCTCTTTACATAAAGCTAAAATTAACACAGAATGATAGGACATTTACCACTCCATCCACTTAAACCTGAAACTGGTTTCTCCAAATAATTGTATGATTTTTTGCTTTTGAACAGAGTTCCTAATCGTCAGAATCGTTAATATCTGCGGAGCTATAAAAATACTTTTAATTCTTAGATCTTTTAGAGGCTAGAGGCTAGCTAACAGGTGCCAAAGAGAGGAATGTTATTTCAATACATTTATCACATTTATTAAGTCGCCTGTGCCGTCGTTTGCCCACGTCTTATCTGAAAAGAACATTTTTAATTAGTTCTAGTTGGATTTGTTGTCTATACAAATTTCAGTTTTGAGCAAATACAAGAACCGTGAGCCCAGAGATTAGGTTAATATTTCGATATCAAACCTTATTTCATCAAAAGGTTTGTATGTAAATATGTATGTGTGTGCGTATGCCGTGTGTTAGTCACAGTTGAACCCACCGCCTAACGACACAGCGTGGAGAGATGTCAGGGCGCGGCGAGTCTTTTGCAAGTGTCGCAGAGAGCCATCTCCCCCGAGAACCGCTCCACCTGGAAGCAGGCGCTGCTCACGCCCATGGACCGCGCCAGCCTCTGGCACGTGGACAGCACTCCCTCCCATTCCGCCAACTCGTCTGGAATATATTTGATACACAATTTAGTAAAATTCACCGAGTCAAATTAATATACACACTTTAAGAAAACCTACCGATGGCAATATGTGCAGTGAGTACAATGTGGTGAGTGGACAAGGCCCACGCGTGGACCGAGTGCACGTGACGCACGCCCGTCACGGCTAATAAGCCGCTCACGCACTCGCGATACCTGTCACAAATATTCAAAGATTAAAGAAGAAAAACATTATGTGCATCAATATATTTTATTTCATTTATTTACAACATTTTATCGTTAAATAAATTTTCTATTTTAAGAACACATTAGAATTGCTATGAAAATGACAGTTGTCAAATGTCATTACGACGATAAAATGCATAACTTGTGTGTACCTGAAGTCAGAAGGCACAGCCTGCATAAGGATCGCGAGCGCATCTCGCACGACGCGCACGGACGTCAACAGGACGAGTACGCTGAACACGAACGTACATATGGGATCTATCACCTTTGCTTCTGGCTGAAATGTTACGTTGCTTTAACATACACTACTGAATCAAATAGAATGTATGAAAGAACAAAACTTGTATTTCTATTCTCAATAACGTAGGAATACTATTAGGTAACTTACGTAAAACTTAATAATGACAGCTGCAAGGAGCACCCCGCAGCTCTGAATCAGATCTCCGATCACGTGAATGAGCGCAGCACGAAGGTTTATGTTCCTGCAAATATTATCTTAACTTGTCATTCGTATTTCAGGTTTTTTCGGGTAATCCGTCATTTGGCCATCAGAACAGCGGTATTTTTTCGAATGAAACAATTAAAGCGATGGCCTAGAGCAGTGTTTCCAACTTTTTAATATTAAAAATTATATGTATATGTTAAATAGGGGGGACATAATAATTTTATAAAGGCACAAAAAAGGTTGGGAGAAACTGGCCTAGAAGCTTTAGCTTCCGGAAAGCTTCAGCCTTTCCTAGCCTGATTGGAAATTGTTATTTTCTTCTATGTACACAATTAACACTCGCTCGTACGTGGAATATCATGAGGGATCCGAAATGCCTTAGACGCTTAGAAATTTCACGTGTGTGTCACACTTGTCTATTAGAAAAAACAAATTATTATTGAGAGCCCCACTCAGATTATCTATAATCATTTGTGGCCTCTAATAGGTTTTTTAGTTGAATGTCAAAATATACACAATTAACAAAAGAATGATGGCGCTTTTTTTCGTGAAAATCTATTCCACGCGAATCCTACAATGTTCTAAATTCCTAAGTTTATTCCTCGCATCAAACATTCAAATTATATAAAAATGCTTTATTGTATCAATTGATATATAAAATACATTTATTTTGACATTACCTACTTGGTAGTCATCAAGATATATATAAGTATTTTTCAATTACCTTTGCGAATTCCCTATAACCGTTGTATCACTAGCGCTTAGGTCCTTCAACCTATAATCACCATTGGGAACGTTCCCGTTTGTATGTTTGTGTTCTCTTCGCCGGAATAGCCTAAACCGCTGAGGAGAGGCCTCCGAATGTGAATGTGTGTGTCCGCATGCCGCACCGCCGTGTGTGTGGTGGTGAGCTATGGGAATGTTCCAGAAAGTCAGATATTTCTCTTCGCTTTCGCTCTCGCTCTCGAAAATGATCCATACCATATACACAAATCAAATTATAAGTTAAAACTTTACAATCACAATATCAATCAACTTTCTACATTACTTTTTTGAAGGCAAAATAGTATTATTATATTAACTTTTCAATACTTACCGATATCCGAAGCACATCCGTGAAGCACTAAAGCCAGTAACACATTAAAACCGACTCCACAACCAGATACTATCATCATCATGTCTGGTTCTATATTGTATTCGCCGGTGTGTATACGCACGGCGGCCACGTACACGAACACACCCGTCAACGCCCATATTAACAGCACGGACGCCATTGCACCTAGCACTTCTGGAATAGGTAAAATAAGTGTTTAACCAGGAATAATAGTCATGTAATTCTAATTTAAGTAAAAATATATTTTATATTATTTCTTTTTTGTAGACGATTTAACTATTACCTAAAGATTATAGTAACTAAGACCGTAGGATCAATCTATAAGCTTTTCTTGAATTTCAAGATATCACCTTTCTAGAAATCAAAGGGTCTTACCAGCTCGTCGATATCCGTAAGACATACTGGCGGTGGGAGGTCGGGAAGCACAGCGGAAGGCAAGCAATGCCAACGCGAAACCTCCACAATCGCTTAACATGTGAGCAGCATCGCTCATCACCGAGAGACTGCCGGCGAGGTAGCCGCCGATCAGCTCGCATATCTTAAAACAACATTTTCAGCTCAACATAAGTCAAATTGGATAATGAATAGCAGTATTCTTAATGTATTTCTTTATTTATAAAACATTAAACTATTTACAGAATTAATAAAACTGTATACAAAACAACGGATCTATCGCTATTAAGTGATCACCCCAGGCAACCCAAATAATAGAAACTAGAAATATAATATATAATGTACTTGAAACGTAATTTTGTGTGTACAAGATTGCATCTGTCTTTAGTATTTTTGTAGGTGTATGCACTATCCCACGCAGACAGAGTTACATAATAACACAAAACTCGAAAGTTTCGTTAACATGTGTATAACAATTACAGGAAGAAAAAAAATCATTTCTGCAAAATTATAATAATATTTACGAACAAGTTAAATGTTTTAAAATTTAACAAACAGAGTAGTATGATAGGCTGTGTGTACATCACAGAGTTAATGATAATGTTATCTCCGCATGTCTTTTCCCTGCCTGATTGTATTTTTAGAACATTTTATCGTTTATGTATTAGATAGTAGATTTCAGCTTTGTGTTAGTTTTCAAACTCAACCTCAAACTCAAAATAACTTTATTCATATAGGCAAACACTTATGAACGTCAAAAAAGAAGTTAAATTAATTGTAAATTTTTTGCCCAATAAATACCAAATACGGGAATCAGGTACGTACTACGTACTGCATGAATGATTTGACGAAAACTATAATGTACTTTTATTGTTTTTATAATTGCTCAGTAAATGGATGATATTTTTTAATTAATTCCCTTGACCAATACATAATTATCCAAATCCATCAAAAAGGTAAAATAAAAAAGAAATTTTTGAAAAAGTTTTTAATAGTGCTAGGTTCTGTTAACCATTTCACTCACCATAAACACGAAACAAAGCACCAAAGCCGCCAGCAGCTGAGGTACAGCACTGGGAGGCTCCGGCCTCTTCCAGTGGCAGTGCTCCTCTGATTCACTAGACGTCGCCACTGTCACCTCAGCGTAACTCTCCTAGAATTTTTTTAATAGATATATCATTACGAAGATTTATGGTAGACCTTGTCTTTCCGTTCTTTTTCATCCGATCCTAAAAAGTTCTACGAAACTGATCCGTGTAGAAAATATAAGAAGATAATATAGTAACTTATTGTAAGTGCTCACGGTGATTGTGATTAATCATCACACAATAATTATGAATACTCTATAGTAAAAAGTTGGGCTCCATAGTTTCCAATGGAACTGAATTTCAGCAATCGCAGCAAAGGCAGAGGTGCGGCTGGCGTTTCAATACAATGAGTAATATACAGTCTCAAGAGAGTATTTTAGTGTTGGAAGATATCTAAAACCTTCGAGCGCTGAGAAGTGCAAAGAGACATTACATAAATGATGTCTCCCGGGCATGTTTGTTTGTATGAACACAATAAACTCAAAACCGAAGGAATTTTAGTTTCCAATATAAGGATTAATGTTAAAGAGTTCGCAAAAAGGTAGCATAGTAATAAATAATAATCGTAAAAATGTATTTTCAATAATTCCATGTAACGGCAATAATCATAAAACCGCGTATGATAAAAACGATAAACACGCTCTTGGATAATCCAAACGAATTCGTAAGCGAATCTCCGTTTAATGTTATGTAAAAGATAAACCAAAATCAATAGTGTAGATGTCAGACTTGCGACACGTTTAGCATTAGGTTGGGGAGACAGTGAGAGGGATTGAGACATCTTGGGGCGAGTGATCCCCCATTCGACAACTAAATTTTATAGATTGCTGCGATTTTTGCCACACCTATACTTTCCAGTCGTCTATAAAGATATGCGTGGAAAATGTATTGGAATTTAATAATTTCCTATTTTGAACGATAAAGCTTCGATTTTATATTTTGCATTTTTATGTTTATATTTATAATATGCAATATAGTCTACATGTTTTACATTGCAACGTTTGCAATACGCTCAAGGCCCAAAAACCATGCTAGAGGATTCTTGTTATGTAGGACATAAAAGTCTTGCATGTAGGTTGTTACCTAAGATTACTAACTGAAGTGAAACTCCAATGTTTCAGAGTATGTTGCCGAGCGCTAACCGCTCTATCAAAGTCTGAACAAGTATCATCGATCAGAGACTTCTCGCATCAGGTGGATGTTTGAAGTTTTGTTCTGACTTTTAATTAGTGAACGTTAGTAATCTGTTGAATACAGGCACTTAAATAAAAGAATATAGATTTTTATGTGCAAATCAATCAAATAAATAGATCATCAAATTGGGCCAAACTCTAAAAAGCTTACCGCACCGCTTGAATATTACAAGAAGATGAAAAATGGTTAAATTTGATTTCAAGACATTTTAGGGCCATCTACAACAGGGATCTTTCATAAACAATTTATAATTCTTAACTGAGCGGCTATAATTATTATTGAAATATGCAGGAACGAAGTGCCACGCGGTATTATAATCTCTAAATTGTTCGCAGATCACTGAGTGGAAGTGATTTGTTTATCGGAAAAGCGTCACAAATCATAACCTGTGGAAAATATTTCCATTTTACACACAGCTTAATTGACGTGACATTTTTTAATATACTTTGAGATAATGACAAGCAATAAAGACAATAAATTTGACCTTATTATTTGGTATAACATGTGTAATTCTCGTAATATTTTTAATTGTGTGATGTTATCTTATATGAAGCCAAATATTGAAAAATTAGATTTTGAATTTACATATACGGAAGTTAGTATATTAAAACTAAACTGATATGTATTATGTATTATATACCAAAAATAAATAAAGACTTTGGTAAGTTTGAGATATATAATTAAATATAGCAATACTAAAACCATTACAAATAAATTTTCCTGTCAATTGAATAAATTAAAATTACTACAAAAATTATTTCAATTTATAAACGCACACAATAACATTAAAAAGCGAATGAGTGCTGTATTGCAAAATTGTAACGGCGTCGTTAGTAACGTTATAACGAAATTTTACAGCTGAGTAGGTCGTTACAGTAGTTACGTCCATTTGTTACGTCTTTGTTATTAAAATCTCTCAAATGTTCAACTACTAGTACTTCAGTGTCACACTTTTAATACATTTTTTACTGGTTACTATCACACATACATACTATTATATATACATATCGTATCTTTATCATTATCAGCATTAGCCATGCTGCTCCAACTGGACTGGCATTGCGCATTTTGCTTCCATTAGGAGCCGACATGTTTCGTGATGCCACCGGTACATCTCATCAGTATCCAGGCAATCTTTTGTTCTATATCATATCTACTGTATCTTAATGATATAGAGAAAACATCTGCTATCTTAGAATCTTAAAAAAGTTCTTTCCCTATTCAAAATGTCCAATAGGTACATATCAAAGTATAGTTCAAATCTTTAAACAGCTTTTCAAAGTATTTTCTTGCGAAAATTGCAATCCTGCTGCCAGCCGTTTCGCCCCGTTTGAACTGAACTGAGTAGTAAAACGTTCCAATTTCAAATATGTACCGCTCTTTTGGGGATGTAAAGAGGTTTCAATTTATTTGAAAATATCGTTTAATATTGAAATATTTATCGGGACTTCGTTTTGGAATTTCAATATTAATATTACACGTGTAAAATGATTACAAAGTCATGTTAATTATTTATTTAGTAACCTTGGAATAATTTGCTCTAAATCGTTATATTTAAGATATTGGATATGCAAATTCTTTGACGTCTCAAGAATGATAGAAGAAAAAACCATCTCTCCGATTGTAATCGGGCTTTGACTCATCGTAATAGCAAAAGAGCATCTACGACCAGGGGTCTCTCTGCATCTTCTACCGCATTTACCATCGAGAGTGATTAGAAGTGTTCAGATTAATACTTGCAGCTGAAGTTCATCATCGGACTTCAAGGTGGAATACAAAATACCACATACAACACCACCCGCATCACCTCGACAACTGAGCGATTTTGCACCCTACCACTATGTGGAACCTGCTGCCCACTGAAGTATTTCCGAACCAATTCGACTTAGGGTCCTTCAAGAAAAGAGCGTACCAATTCTTAAAAGGCAATCGCGAGCCCTCTGGCGTTGAGAGTGTCCATGGGCGGCGGTATCACTTAACATCAGGTGAGCCTCCAGCCCCCTGTTATATTAAAAAAAAACATGTGTATGCCTCCATTGTGAACGTCATAAAAGTAAATACTAGTTAAATCAATCTATATATATATAAAAATAAAACCCGTTTTTCGTTGTCACGACATAACATAAAAACGGCTTGACCGATTTGTCTGATTTTTTTAAATAATATTCCTTGAAGTACGAGGATGGTTCTTACGGAGACAAAAATTAAAAAAATTGAGTGAAAAAGTCTAAAAACAACACTTTTCTATATTCCCATACAAAATATTCGTAATAATATTTAAAGGCAATTTGAACTTTAATACCATATCATAAAGTTCAAGTGTTAGAGGAGGGGTTCCGGTAAGGTAAATTTTTATTTTTTGACATAATGTATTTGTTGTCTTATCAATTTTCTTTTTTTTATCTTACTAGCTAGACCGGTGTCCCGAATAGCAGAATAAGTATTTTAAACAAATAAAGAATCGACTGTTAGGCGGTACGATGTTCGCCAGGCCAGCTAGTTAATAATAAATTTATAGATAAAATAATCATTGAGAATCTTAGTGGATGACGGTTCTTGTTATTTACTCTACACCCAATAAATTATGAGCAAAATAGAATTGTTTGGTACAGTACTCTGCAAAACGCTTATAACGTCGATGGGGCATATATGTATGGTGTAGGTATAAGGAAAGGAGCCATCCAACCAGTTTTTATACATCAAGATTAAGCTGTTTTTGCAATGAATCTAACATACAGAACTAGATAAGGTCTAACTGGTCTACGTTACAAAGATATATGAAACAAATAATCATAAAATTATAACAATATGCATTATTGGTTTTTCTGTAAAGATATGAATAACAGCGAGACTGTCACAATTCTTTGGATTATTTACGTTATTATATTTTAATTTCATAAATAAAATATGTATGCATAATTCAGAGCAGTGTTGGTCTAATGGTTTCAACAAGCGATTCATCCCTGGGGTCGTAGGTTCGATCCCTGGCTGTGCACCAAACGTCTTTCTGTCTATGTTCGCATTAAACACCGCGAGTTCGGTGAAGGAAAACTTCGTGAGGAAACTGGCGACACTGTTCTTAGTTACTACTTATAGTAAGTAATTAGCATAATCATTATTTTGCACTATGATCACCTGTCATATAATCATTTCAGATTCACAATCTTTATTGTATTATACGTGACATCAGCCAGCAACATAATTAAATCCATAAATAAAATATTACATACATTTACCTCTACGCGAGATGAGTACTTCAAACAGATTGGAATTCTCTTGTAACTTTGCCAAAATGGATATTGCATTGGCGAATCGAAATTGAAACCATTCATTATGGACCTCATCACAACTGACCTATTTTAGGTAGGTACCGCAGTTGATTTCGGTGCAATGTGGCTATGAGATGTTATTTGCAATATATATATATATATATATACGATGCACTCGTACAAGTTCAATACTGAAGGATAACTTTTAGTTATGACGCAGGTCAAAGGTCAACATGTCATGGAAGGATTGTCATTTTTATATGAAAATATATATATATATATTAAGGCAAGAGGCTCATCTGAAGTTATGTGATACCGGCGCCCATGGACACTCACATTCCCAGAAGGCTCGCAAGTGCGTTGCCGGCCTTTTAAGAATAATAATATTCCCTTCCAAATGGCAACTGTTATATATACCGCTGCATAAAAGCGTAAGTTTGAAATCGATTTTCGTATAGTTTTTAAAACTTAAACTGTTTTTGGCTAATTGTTTTTATCTCTTCGTGTATGTTATGTTTGCCTGTGAGTGCTTGTCACAATAAAAAAATATTCAATTTTCTTGTACCTATGTATTATGCCGAGCATTGGCTGGCATTTTTAAATAAATTATTCGAATTCAAATGAAGTCGCCAGTTTCCTAATGAAGCGTTTTTGTTTCAAAACTTGAAAAACTCTGAAAGCTTACATTTTTGACAATTGGGAGTCTTACCCTAGATCCTCCAGAATGGCATTACCGAATTATTCAATATAAATAACCTACGAATTTCAGGAATCAGAGAGGTCAGTAACCGAGTAATAAATTTGAAACGAGTAACCCATAACAAAAGAACGCGATTTAATCGAACAAAGACTTCAAAAATCAATCAAGTCATCCATGCACAAACAAATTTGTATTCAACACTTTTTGATTTTACAATACAAAATTCAATTGTATACAGTTGAGTATAGGACTACAGGTATATCGCCTCGTAAGAGGAGCTAGAATAATTACAATAGTCTAGCATCGATCGGACTATCAGTTACAGTCATTACGACAACAAGTCGGATTAGTGCGACAGGTTTGAGCCGATTACGATGCACTCGTACAAGTTCAATACTGAAGGATAATTTTTAGTTGTGACGCAGATGGGTCAAAGGTTAACACGTCATGGAAGGATTGTCATTTTTATATGAATATAGAGATTAGTGTAAGAAAATAATATCATTTGTAAATTCGCATCTTAATGGGGTTTGTTCATAGCAAATATTTTGGTCTTTGGGCTATCTTTTCCTTTAGCAAATATATTAGCCTCGTAGATTATGTAAAGAGTATTAAATATCGTAATATGTGTAGACAAAATAAATATACAGTACTTCAAAGTCATTACTTGTTTTAGCTGATAAGAAAATTAATTTTATTTTCTAAAATTAAAATTTCCACACTCCCGATATGAATTAATGAAGTCATTATGACTATGTATTTAATTAAACTCCGAGTTTAATTAAAAATACAAAATAACGTTTTATATCCTCCCGTTAAAAAACTATATATTTTTTATTACATAAGATATCAACTACTAACTTCTCGTGACTATTATAGTCTGCAATATTACAATTAGATGCAATTGCTATGACTGTGAACTGTGACAGTTCGTTGGTTACGTAAAAATCTTATCACATGAATTCAATACATATAAGGGTAATACATTTTTTAGTAATACAGTTTTATTCATTTCACATTGTAAACAATATTATTTCGATTAAACTAAACAAATCTCAATATGTTTACTTCATACATTGAAGCAAATATTTGAACCACCGACGGAACGTATTGATCAATACAAATCAGTATTCATATAATTTAACTAGCAGACTCGGCCAAGCTTTGCTGTGGCTAAAGTTTTTGTTATATATTACATAGTAGTAAACTATTCAAGGGAAACGGTAGGAGAACACCAGTCATGGGGATCACCATGCTTTATGGTGGTTTATATGCCATTAAATTGTAGCTTATTTGACACTTTGGTACCTACTTTCAACTCAGCGCCATCTGTTAGAATTGTGACTATTAAATAAGAAACAAATATTTGGCAATAAAATAATATTGCGGGTATAAATTGAGATGTAAGCTATCCTATCTTTTAAGTTGGATCAAACTACACACGGTGTGCAAATTTGAATGATATCGGTTCGGTAGTTTAGGAGTCCATAGCGGACAAACAATGTGACACGTAATTTATATATATTAAAATAATTAAGTAGTGGAGGATATGATGAGACGTATACTATTTGTATTGTGCATTATAAGATAAAGGTCAAACGAAAGATATGACATTATGGTCTAATGTTTAACATAATACAAGTCGAATGCACAACATGAATAATCTGACGCAAATATTTGCATATTGCTTAATGATCTGATTAATTGTAAGAATAAAGGTCGAAGGGTCGCCGAAATACAAAGCAACAGAAAGAAGCTCCGTGGTATGCCACGTCACTTCGACTATTTTGTTATTTTTATGGAGTGTTGTGTATGTTAAATCACGCGTAATATATTCATAAATTTGGGATAATTCAATTAGGCCACAACTTTTTTTGTACAAACTAAATCGTTATTTAGTTTGGCGAAATCATTATTTTTTAACAAAATAAACATAACATAAGCTAATTCCACAGTACTTACAAGTATGAGCGTCTCCATAACTATAATTCGCACTGACAATCACGGATCACAATTAAAATGGAATGGATATCCGCATTTGTGTACGATGCCCGCATGGAATGAATGTCTGACAAAAATAACTTTTTTGTCATGATTTTTTCAAGTACCGTCGCTTTTTTGCAACAAGCCAAATAAAAGCGGGTCGGTGTATTCAAAGAATCATCTAACATTCCATCATTATATTTATAAAAACGAAATAGCTTTCTATTCAGCATCCATTTTGGTGTCATTATAAATATAGATTTTCGTAATCGTAACACATACACAACATATGAATAAGAGTTTTTGGATCATTTTTACAATGTTTATGTATCAAATTGGATTATCTACAACATAGTCCAAACTTTAGCTTTAATTATAAATTTAACTACAGAAGTAAAATGGCTTTGTATTTTCAATAGTTTCATAATTTAAATGTTGGATTTAACATAATACATATTCTCAATATAAGCAAAAACTAACCAGGTTACTTTAAAATTTAAATACTCATAAAAATACTACTACCTGAAGTTAACAAACATACATGAGACTGTTAAAGAAAATGCTTAAATCCAAAAGATACAGGTTTACTTCAACCCTTTGATATTATGACATTTTGCAATAATTTGTCAAACTTCATTTATTTATTTTATAAAACAACACAAAAAATAGAAAATATGACGTCACAAATTTTTCAGACATGCACATAAAAATATTAAATTAAAATGAGAAAAAATTAAACACACTTTGTAAATATCATAGGTTGAATATCCTAAGTGTAAAGGTCAGATGCATGTTACTAAAAATATAGTTTTAAATGTTACTTGATAGAAATCAACACTTTTTTTAATTTACAAGATATTGTATTTATTTTTTATTGTATTTGTGTCCATGTTCTCAATAATTATTTTTCTAACTAATTTATCAGTGAAAAGTCTAATCCACAGGAAATAGACAGTTGATGATTAAGACAAATAACCTACATAGTCTACTTTTGGTTATGTAAATACTAAACCCCATATATTTCAACTATTTGGCAAAAATCTAAATTTGTTTTTTTTTAATTTACTAAACATAGACAAAAAAATATATTTAAAAATTTATTTTACATTAACATTTATTTTTTTAACTAAATAATTAATTTACAACATTTAAAAGGCATTCTGAAGAGAAATTAAGATTGTTCATATAATTGAGTACAAACTTTGACCATGAAATGTGTCTAAGCCTTATTAGTTATTCGTAGGTATCCTACGTCGTATGCGTTTTTTTATAATAAAAATAAAACAATATCTAATTGAATCTAGTACATACTATAATTAACTCTATGACAAAATTACTTAAGTCACTTAGTACGTCTTTGCATGTAATTTATTTCAACAGAAACTTGTTAGAAAGGAAAATCTAATACCGCTTTTCATAATACATACAGACGTCATTAACTCACCTCGGCTAACAACGGTGCTCGATCCATTTGTTCTGAAGAAGCAAACGCAGACTCATAGTACGCCCCTCGGCTTCTAGCTTCGTATCTGGAGCCACCTTCATCCCACATTCGAGCTTCGAGCTCATCAGACATTCTGGCGCCCTTGATAGCACCGCATATACAATTGTTTACACAGTAAAATACATTTCTGTCATAAAAATTGGCAATAATCCAACACTATCTTGCAGATGATGCTTTTGACGATACACTACACATTTATTACTCGCATAACAAATTAAATTAATTGATAAAAATATTATTTACGATCAATAACAACACAGCATCACACGCGAATTCATTGAAACACTTTGCTTTGACTGAAATCTAAATTGAATATTGATGATATATTGGTTGTTATTTATGTCAAAATGATGTTCTTGTAGTTGTCAAAGTCAATCTTTCATTAAAGTTTTTTATACGTGCGGAAACAGATGAATGTTGGTAGCATTACAAAAATATATACATATACAAAAACACTGTGCTCGTATTATTTATTTTTTAGCGATTTCATCTTACATAATATATTATGAAATAAAGAATAGTGCATATAGAAGCACTACATTAGAAACTGCAGTCCAGAGCTACCTACGTAGTAACGGTTCTCAGTAAAAGCAAGGATATGTAGTTGAATTATATAAAGAACACGTATTTGCTTTTTTTGAAATTATACTTCTTTAGGCGCGTTATGAAAAATTTATGAGAGTGAAATTTTACGATGCGCGCGCACCGTGACACAAAATTCAGTATGGGCGCCGAGCGTGCGCGGGCGAGATGGGAATAAGACAATCTACAAGTAAAAAGAAATAGAATATGCGTGACGTATGACCATAATGACAGTTTTAATTATTTTTTCAAAGAAATTTAGCAATGCTTTTTCACAAAGACCTATTGTTACTTAGTTAAAAGGTTATGAAACATACCTAGTTATTAAATTAAATTAATAATATAATAAAATAATAAATAATAATTGTTATTAATATTAATTAATAATTGAATAATATACTAAATATTAAATATTGTTAAATTATTAACGCTAAATATCTATTATTAATTATTTAATATTTCAAAAAAAATAAAGAAAGCCAAAGAAGTATAACTTCTTACGCGCGTACATAAGTACCCGCACCAATTTTTATTTTTTATTTTTGTCGGACCTAAGTAATAGTGAGGCTCTAAGCAACTTCGTTCATAGACGAGTTTGAATCTCTAAAGTTGCGCTTACACGATGGCAATAATTGCTCGGCGACACGAATGGACCGAACTGGAGCAATCAATAAATTATTTCGGCGATATTGCTTCTAATTGCTCCAGATATTTCATATCGCTCAATATCGCAGGTACGAATATCCAATGGACTTGGAAATTCCTAGCAATTTTTGTATATATCTCATTCGCACTTGTTTGTTTTGCGGCTTACCGTCTTGCTTCCGCGGGGAGAGCGAGAGGTCTAAATAATTATAATTTCTAATTATCTTATTCAAAAGTAATTCAAAGTCTGTTCGTGACATTCTAGTATAGTTTTTGAATAATATATCATCTAATTCTTTACACAATGAAAATTGCGGCCTCTTTGCCAAAAACGATCGCACCCAGATACTCCTATTCCTTTTCTTTCTTTTTTGTTTTTGATTAATAATAAAAAAAAGCGCTACAAGCCGCCGCAGCAAGAACAATGTCGTCCATAGCGAGCGAATACTGAAATGCTCGTGTAGGACAGTATTGCCTAGTTGATGAAGTTGCGCCATATCACTCAATATTGTATTGCGCAATATTGATGCTTGTTGCCGTTGCTGTAAATTGCTTGATGTAGTCGTGACGTCGAAATTGAGCAATTTTAGTTGCCCGTGTAAGCGCATCTTTACACGTGTTGGCAGTATTTTATCCCCTTATTAATAAAACCGTTTTATTTTACTTGAAACTGGCATAAAGTCAAAACAATTGCCACCATAATATTAAAAAAAAACACCGTTTTAATTAAATTACTCATCTGTCAGTTTTAATTGTAGATCAAACACAAAGTGACAAGAGTGCAATTATTTTGATATAGAATGTATAAGGGTGATGTGATTCTAAGCTGTTACTGTTTTACTGACATTACTATAGTATGCAAACAAAGTAAAATAACAATATAAATAATTATATTTATTAAAATATTCCTTCACAAATTAAATACAACAATAAAATTATTCACATGGACTCGTCGAGGTATGATCCGAAATTACAAAAGCTAAAAATAATACACCTCAATACCTAGGAAACAACATTGTATAAAATACCGATTTGATTTGAAATATTATTCGCACAATTCTCATAAAGAAAACCCAATTCACAAAAGAATATTTATTAATATAAAAGGAGTATTATTTGTTTGCACAGTTTACATTTTTAAATAGTAAGGCTCTATGGATATGTTTTGACTGACTTGGGTTTTCGTTAGTTAGTTTTAAAGTTAAATTCAATCCAATGTTATTCCTATAGTTATAACCATCCGCTCGTACCGTCTAATCACTTAACAAACCAGGAATGAATTAGCGAAGAATTTGGAGAAAATGTCTCATTAAAATCTTAGAAGAGAATGGTCAATTTTACTACATTGTTTGTCTTGATGACCTCGGTTAAAATCTGTTTTTATTGACAAAATATATCATAGATTTTTATATAATAAATAGTTTCCAAAAACTTTGCTAGCTAATAAGAATTTAAAACATAGTCAAATATACAAAATTGGCTTGTTGCTAAAATATTAATAAATTCAAATTTATTAATATTTTACTTCATTTCCATTAAAAAGGCAGAAAATCGAATGTAATAAGCCTTAAATTTAATTAAAACTGTCGTAATGGAATGCAGTTTAAGCAAAATTTACAGCCATAGATCAAACAATTTAACATCTTATAATAAAAATATGAACTATATTGCTTCAATAATATTACACATACCACACTGATTCTAAGGTTTGCCATGTAAAAAATCTTAATTAAACATAATGTATAACTTAATACGACTTGCAAACAGACGTAGTCGGAGACGATTTCCTGCAATATATTAATGATGAACGACCGTTTCTTACCATGGTTTGGCGTTAATATTATTTCCATTCATTGGTTTATACACTGCATTCGTCCACTTTATTAATATTATAAAGTAAATTGTGAGCGGAAACGTTTGATCATCAGTGTGGGACATGAGGAGCGGCAACGAAGTGTTTAGACGACAACTACGAGCGGATATTCCGCGATCATAAGGACGACTCGGGCCCGAAACGAGACGCGATTCCGCCGCAGTCCAAGCGGGGCCAGTCCACGAATTCTTTGCCGTGTCTAAGAAAAAAAAAGTTGTACGAGGTGAGTTACGGAAGAGATAATTCTAATTGGAAGAGGTCAATTTTCAGAGTGAACTTTACGTTTAATTTGACCCAAATTATTATTTTACGTAGTCTATGGAGTGCATTTGACTTACTTAAATATGAACTTGAGCGTGGCCCCCACGGCGGCCCCCCAGAACATGAGGTAGAGCAACACTTCCGTGTTGGAGCGGGCCGGCAACGCTGCGCTCGCGCAGAACATCGACACCGCTACTAGGAGCACTGAAGGGAACTGAAAATTATTATAATTTTATTATTTAGAGAATAGAACTAAATACCTAGTGATATAAGAATAAATGGAATCAATGCATTACTTATAATCGTGGTTATTAAACTAACGATATCGACTCAAAATGTACTAATTAGTTGTTATAAGGCGTCCTTCGTATTATTTTACACGATCTGACGTTTTACCTTTGATTGTCTATGGATAAATAATGACTGTTCAGATTTCATTATCACAATTGACCAACTGCTGACACGGCTCACGTGTATTCCAAATCTATGCAGCAAATAGCAATTCACCGACGATAGAAATTAGAAATAACAATACGCTCACGAGAATAATATCATGTATGTGTGAATTGGTGTAAGTAGTATTTAGGATAATGTTTTTGAACAATAAATCAGATTTGAATATTGCTCTGTCTTATTCATTTATCGGGGTGAGCCTGCCCGATAGCTTTGAGACAATCCCACCACCTTGAACCTTTGTTCCTACCCATGGGGCTCAGTCTATATATTCATTATTTATCTGTCTGTGGGGCTTAGGAATCTGTAAGGTTGTTAGGTTCTTACATCTCACCCTCTCATATATTTAGTCATCTAGTGCAGCTTGCTCACACATACATAACATATACTATTCAGATACTCCTGACATTTAATACAGATAAATTTAAACACACATTTCACAGTCCACTTCCCAGCATGCTGTACACTGACTTATCACCGTTTGACAGATAATTTTTGATACAGTTGTTCGACACTACTGCACTTATTAGACAATGCATACCGACTTGTAACCGGAGTATATCAAAATCAAATATAGTTGTTTTAAGGCATTTAACAGTCCCCATACAACGAGATCGCACTTCAGACTACTTACAGTAACATACTTCCAGTTCCTGTCTCGTCTCAGGGGACATTGCACTGTGTTGCCCTCGCCGTCGACCACGACGTATTTACCCAGAAGCAGGTCAATTGAATCCTGCAAAGAAAACATTTAAAACAGCTCTCATCGAAGTCAAATTTAGGCAGTTTGAGGCCTATAATGACTTTTCTAAGAGTATTAAAAATTCCAACTTTAGGAAATTATAGGTGTTTTAACACCTACGGTGCCTCAGACTTGCAGTTCTATATTGCAGCTTAATGCAGCCCAATTTAACAAAACCACGTGTTGGTGAATAACACTAAAGCAGATCTCACTTTAAAATCATCTGTGAACGTTGTTTTGTTAAAAATTTTAAAGATGCAATCCAATTTGTATTTAACTCGTAGATTTCTATTCTTTATGTGAGGATCATACCCCATTGTTGTTCAATTTCACAAAAAGCACCACCACTGACGTACCTGTCTAAATCCATCACTAAAGTTGTTCTTATAGTACCGCGTGAGGGAATTAATCCCGTCTCGCACGAGGCCCATGCGCGTGCGTTTGCCCGTACGAGTGAAGTCGGTCTTCAAAGCGCCCGTCCCGGAGTACTGCACCGATATCATGTCGGCGTGGTCGGCCCAAACCTTCGGTTCGTTATCATTTCCAATTAATTAACTTAAATAGTAAAGTTAACGTAGAAACATTTTAATCATAGCAATTTAGTGAAACTTCTTTATAGGCGTTGGAAAAAAAATTCCGTCACATTTTTCCGTTACGCGCATCTTTTTCTTGTCCCTACCACGGTTGATTCGAAGAGATTCGAAGCCATTAATAACAAAAATATATAATAACGATAACAATGATAGTAATAACTCTATTAAAATTAATAAAATTCTGTTATAATCATAGTAGTATAAGGTAAAATGAAATAATTGTATTATTTGAATTCATGTCTATGATAATAAAAGCCTTTTGTTAAACTTTATTTAACCAATTTCGATAAGTTGCATATAGTAGATCATTTTTCGAAAAATAAGGTCATAAAGAAGTTTCATTTCTGGCGTGTGTACACTAAAAGTAAAACGCACACATTTTTTTTTATAGAACAGGGGCACACGGGCAGGTGGCTCACCCGATGTTTAGTGATACCGCCGCCCGTGGAGACTGACATTAGCTAGAAGGCTCACAAGTGCGTCGCCGGCTCTTTAAGAATCGGGACGCTCTAGTCTTGAAGGACCCAAGTCGATCGCAATGCTCAAATGCTGTAGTTACATTTCCCACGGACACTGACATTGCCAGAAGGATCACGAGTGCGTTGCCGGCAATCTAAGCATCAGTATACTCTTTTCTTGAAGGACCCTAAGTGGTTAAGTTACATTTATCTCACTTCTTATTCACAACCCAATAGAAAATAAGCAAATAACTTACGCCATTAAAGAGCTCATCGAAGTGCGGAACTGGTTCATCGTTATTGGTAATAGAGAGCAGCCTCAGCAGAGCCACCAGGTGCCTCTTGGCCAACAAACTCTGCACCACATTGGTCCTGTCCAGGCAGTCCACGCAATTCGTTCGGAAGACGCCGGTCTGTCGGAGCAGCACCGTCTCCCCTCGACAGAGGAAGTACCCGAATTCTGTCTGTGATAAATCATTCATCAGTAAAGATACATTATTGGACCGGAATTGAATATAAATCCAATAACGCTCTAACTCACCTGCTCGTGCGCAACTCTATCGAGTAAAACGGACAGTCTGTCGTAGCGCATCCCGCGACACTCCGCGTGGAAGTCGAAAGGTTCGTACCGCACTGCGGGTAATGCCGCCGCCGCCACGGCCGCCCGATAACCGCGCTCTAACGACTCTTCTTTGCCGCGTTGGTCGATCTGTTAAAATATCACAAATCAAATACCATATAAAGATAGCTCGGGAAAGAAAGGCTTAACCACACCTACCAGATTCAGCAAGACTTGATCCCCGTATCTCTGCAGCTGATCCCTCAAGTGCTTGGTATAAGCCGCTAAGTGGTCTTCGACGGCCAGAGACATCGAGGGCTTATATTTTAGATCAGGGTACTGACTCCAGTACAAAGGAATGGACCCTCGGGTTTGAACGAACGAGGACTTTTCGCCTCCTCTTTCGACTATCTGTTCTGTTTCTACGAAGTTTGCTACGTTACCCTGAAACATAGCATTGTCTTTTATTTATTCTTTAGTTATTATTATCAAGAATAATTATTAAATAACAAATATACCTGAGTATCAATTCCACGCATAAACAATCTGGTGCCAGCTCTCTCGACGCTGCGTCTAGAGACAAGGGTCCATGTCAGCTGGTGCCCGCTTATCATCACACGGTTTATTGCAATAACTGTTATTAGTTAGGGGATTCATTGCCAACAAAATTAGTAGGAGTAATATTTGTAGTAAAATTGTCCACAAATATACATAAAGGTATTATGTAGTCTGAGCATGATTGCACTAGAGAAAAAAAATATTTTATTATAATATATATATAGAACTAGGTGCTTGGACAAAGAAATATTTTTTTTTCTACTTTATTATAATGTTTATAATATTCCATTACAATTTTTAATAATCTTATATTCTTAAAATTGTTAAAAAGGATACATCCATGCATAATCGGTAAGTTGAATCTAGCAAACATTTGTTGGGAATATCCTTTCAAAAGGTGTCCATTCCAAACAAAGCGTGGATCTGCACGACTTTGAAGCGACATCTGAAACCAAAAGAAATAAACTCAAAGGGATCTGATGCTTGCGCTTCATTTGCATTGCAAAACATACTCTGTCACTTAACCAACACGGAAACATGGTTCAAACTTAAATGCAGCAGAAAAACAGAAATTTAACTTTAATCTGAATTGTTGTAAATCTGTAATACTTAAATATGGATAAATTTGCGAAGCCGTTTTATCTTAAAAAATAATATTATATATTTCTATAGTTACCTTGTGAAAATCTGGTGAAACAGAATGTAATCTTTGCATTGTGTGAGTGAGGTCATAGCTGTATGAGAAATATATTCCGGGGGCTTCGAGGGCTGCACGTAGCAGGCGTTCATATGTGTTGTTATCATCTATCTGTTTTTAGGACATTGCATATAGTGATTCTTTATTGTATTTATCAATACAAAATTCCAATTATCAAATTGATATTATTTTAGTAGAAGTATTTATTCTCATACAGAATTGTACTGTATTTATCTCATTATGATATTAAGATAATATTTTTACTTTTAGTAAGTTTCAGTTTACATTGATATAAAATACTATAGTTACAGTCCCAAACAGAATATTGAGTATTCAACAAACCTGTTTACTAGTAAGATGTGTAGTTGATCTAGCATAAGGTATGATATCTGATCCAGCCATTTCATATATATCATGTCCATTTATTTGCCCCACCTAGAAAGAATCAGTATTTCAATGTGAAAAAGACTTTATAAAAGAGATTTATGTAAATATTACTTATTTATGTAAAGTAACACATACCAATGTCCTATATTTAGCAACAACTAAATATAATCCAGAAATCAATTTGATTGTGCCCAAAAATCCACACACTGGTTTATAAGCATTTGCTGGGATGGGTATTTTCACTGTATTTATTTCTGCAAGTTAAGTGTTGTTAATCAATAGCAATTCTCATAAATATACTTCAAATTGGTCTAAACAGACATACCTCTTACGTAAGCTTCACCTGAGACTCTATCAATAACTAAAATCTCTGTTGGATTTATTGTTGGTTCTAAGTAGAACTTATCTGATGTTGTATACCTAAAAATATTTAATTACATAAATAAAAAATTAACCATATAGTGAAAAATACATACCAGGTAGATATGAATCAAATCTATATTTATTTAAACTGTATTAATATGTACCAATAATTGTTTTGAGGTGATATTCATAATAAGGTTTTAAATAATCTGTACTCAGCTCACCTACTCTACTAAGCACACAGAGCAAGACAACATTTTTATCTAGGTAATCCTATTTAGTCACAAATGTAATTTATTTTCCCTTTGTATGGTAAGAAGTATGAATTGAACAATTGTTTTGACAATTAGTTACTTACAGTTAGCTTCTAGTTCCTCTAGAAACTACATAAATATTAAGAAAATAAAAATAACATGCAATAAATAGCCTTGAATTACTTTATGTTTTTATGCTAAATGTCTGTAACTGTAGGAATAATTACTTGTAACAAGGAGCATAAAAAAAAATCAGACAGGTTTTTAAAGCTAAGGTGAAGAGGAAGAAAATATTGAAATCTGTTGAGTAGTTTAGTAAACCCATTTTTTTAGTATTATTAATCATAAGGCGAGTAAATCATCAGGAAATAGTTAGTGATACAGGACAGTGACAGGGAACGCTCAATATGAATATATAAGTTCTTGATAAATCAATATATGTAATTAGAAAAAGGTAGTAATAACTCACAGCTTTATATCATCGTGAATTTTCGTTTGATCGGCCATGCTGATAATGTAAGCGGTTGGATATAGTAAATTTAACACTTATATAATTGAAAATTATTTTTTCTTGGGGATATAGTAAACATTTAGTTACGAAACGTGAGTAAATCGCAAATTTATCAGATTTTTCTCCAGGCTGTAGTTTTTGTTGGCTGATGGTAACAGTGTTGCCAACTTTGATTTTCAGAATTGGTAAAAATATAAAAGTTTGCGACCACAGATGGTCGCTTGCGAGTTGCGGCAAGACCCGCAGTTACTTGATTTACTTTATTTTTATTCATAATTAATTGTTCCTCCTAAGTAATTTACTTATATTTTGTAAAAGCAATCAACTATCATAGCAATTAACATGTATGAAATCTGCCTTAAGCTAACAATTAATTAGTACTTAATAAACTACATTAATGTGTGAATAGTATGTTATGTACTATGACGTTCGACAGTTAGCTTTGGTACGAGAGCTTGGATACACTGGCGTAAGACTTCCGAAAGCTTTATTTCCGTGCAGAAACCGACCGCACCCGAAGCAGATGCACAGTTGGTTCCTCCGCCAGAAAAATGGGACAGCATAAAGTTTCAGCTTTTGGTAAATCATATATCACCAAATATCTACACATATATAAGCGAAGCCACGAACCACGAAGATGCGATCAAAATACTACAAAAACTGTATGTAAAACCAAAAAATCTGATTTTGCTAGACACATGTTAGCAACAAGGAAACAACGAACAGATAAGAAAGTATTGACACATATTTACAAGCTTTGAAACTACTTTCTAAAGATTGTGACTTTGCTGCTGTTGATGCAGAAACAAACAACAACTATAGCGTGCGTGATGCTATCAGATCCGGTATATGATCGTATAAAATCAGACAAAGGCTTTTAGAAAACTTAACTCTAACACTTGATCAAGTTTACAACCAAGCACTCTCTCTAGAAACTGCAGAGATCAATACTATTGCCACAAAAGAACATCAACAACGGTCCTTCTGAAACCACAAACTGTGCACAACGTGACCTGCTCTTCTGTTAATAATCCTCAACGACGAAAAGTACTAATAACAAAAAGTTAAACTCATAGAAAAAGCCTTGTGATTGATAACTCTCAGACAATTAATCGTTACACAGAACTCAAGCGTACCCTTTACCAAACATTGAGGACTTAGTTTTGAAAGTGCCAAAGAATACATTTTTCAGCCTGATAGACCTGAAAAGCGCGCACTATTAAGTACCTATATTACCCGAAAAAAGGAAATTTACCGCTTTTGAAGCGCTGGAAAATTTGTACCAGTTCAGGCGTATTCCTTTTGGAGTAACAAATGATGTTTCGTGCTTCCAACGAACAATCGATTGGAATATAAGAAAAGAAAAGCTTCAAAACACTTATGCGTATCTTGATGATATAACTATTTCTGGCCGTACTTTTGAAAAACACGATCATAACTTAGAAAGTTTTATGAATGCCGCAAAGAAATACGGTTTAACACTGAATATACAAAAATGCTAATTTTCTCAAAAGTCAATTAATATTCTAGGCTATAATATTCAAAACCACATAATTAAACCTGACAGTGAGCGACTCAAGCCTCTGATTAATTTACCTCCACCAAACGATTTACCAACTTAAAGAAGGACTCTCGGCATGTTCGCATATTATTCTAAGTGGATTCCAAACTTTTCTGAACAGATCCACTCACTTGCTAATAAAACTTTTCCGCTCACAAGCGTGCAAATTAGGCAAATTAGCCTCTTTGTCATCTAGGAGTAACGAGAATGTTTCACCGGGTTCGCTCTAAAACCATCGATATTCCACTGAAAAAGTCAGAACAATTACTAAATCTTGTCGAACCTGCTCTGAAGTAAAACCTAGATTCTTCTGCAATTCTGTTGTATCGGCTTACAAATTCTGGACAAGACTTGATGAAGAAATTTAATCGTACAAATAAATATCAGCCATTAGTAGAAGGGGTTGAATTGATACACAGCAATGACTTCCGGAAACAGAAGACCAAAACTTGGAGATCGCTTCATCTAATTAGATGGGACCTGTGGTACTTGATAATAGCAGAGAGGTAGAGACCGAATTACCATCATCACCATCGCCAGAGCCAACACTTCATAGATCTGGCCGCGTCCGTAAAACACCAGAATTTTTATTTAGGAAGATTATATTTTAAAATAATAAAGAGTGGAGCATGCTATTGTATTTTTTTGTACAAAGCCTAATCTGGAGGAAATTATACTCTTCCTCAACCTGAAGGTAGGATCCGTGACTAGTTTTAATACTGCCCGTGCCCGTATAAGTCTCTAGAGTCTGGTGCCGAGATGCAAGCGAAAACATTTTGCTAGCGATATTCATGGTGATCGCTTGGTCGTATTACTGTATATTGCTTTATGAAATATTAAAATATTAATGCTAAATCATTGATATACAAAAACCCAAGATGCACAGTCTCAAATAAAAGTAACGCTCGAAAGTGTCCCGAAACACTATTTCTGTCTCTTTCTATAATTTACAAGCATATATTATTGCAAAATCAACCTTACGCGAATTGTTTAAAGTTGTTATTACAACGCAGTGTACTTAAAGCAATAAAATTTTACGACAAGGACAATTTTAGGACAAGGTATTGAGTGGAGTCGAACATGACTTTTTTTTTCATTATACATTACTATTTAGTATTTTAAGAGTTTGTTAAATTGTGTTTTAAAAACATAAATATACTTTTATTTGTCCATAAATATGTTTTTGGGTAGCCTATGGGTATATAAAAATACAAATAATAACTGTTAAAATTGTTTATTCAAATATTTGGTTCAAAACGATAATGATGAATGGTATTTATTTTGCAAAAATCAAATCACTTTTAAAGCACTTTTAAAGTACATAAATTTATTTATAAAAAAAAACACAAATAAAAAAATCGACTCCACTTATTAGAACAGGGTCATTTTTATAATGCGACTAAAATAAAAAGAAGACTGTATTGCGTTGTTCTAACACTGAACAAGCAGCCATTGAAGTTGGCCGTATAGAAGTTTGTGCGTTGAATGAAGTTTTTAGAAAAAATAAATAAAAATCACACACTGCTTGTTATAATCAGTCATAAGAACAACAAAAACTAATCAATAAAGTTTTTTACTTACCGAAAATGCGATATCCCATCCTTTTTTAGCCTTCTTGACGTAATATTTTTACAATTTCTCACAGGTGTTTTGTGAGAAAGAAGTTCTGTGTTTGGCATTTTTAACAACAATTCCCAGATGCGAGCGACGCGAGACTATTTGAAATGAGCGCACAATTTAGAATGTTGCGCTCATTTTTTGCGGACGTTTTTTAGACGTTGATGCACAATCTTAGGTTTTTTGTATATCAATGTGCTAAATGCAACTTTCCAAGAAAACTCCTCATTGACTAATTTATTTATCTTAACCATACTTGCCATTTTCCTTATGAGCTCTAGTTTTCCTATTTTTGAAGTGAAACTTCTTTATCGGGGTTGGAAAAAAATTTAGTGTAACATTTTTTCGTTACGCGTCACAATTTTCGGTTACGCGCCATGTTGCTTTTTGAAGTCAAACTTCTTTATCGGCGTTAGAATGAATTTTTTATCGACGTATGGGCGAAATTTTGTAGCAAAATAACGATAACAATGATAGTAATAATTCTATTACATTTAATGAAATTCTGTAATAATCTTAGTAGTAATAAGGTAAAATGAAACAATTGTATTTGTATTCATTTTGTCTATGATAATAAAAGCCTTAATATGTTAAACTTTATTCAACCAATTTCGTTAAGTTGCATATCATTTTTAGAAAAAAAAGGTCATAAAGAAGTTTCACTTCTTACGTGTGTACACCTAGTACACGCACACATTTTGAGTTAATTCATTCATTACCATGTTAAAAAACGTTTACTTGTTAAACGTTACAATATTAGTGTAAGTGTATATAGCGAATCGTAGATACGCACTTAAATGTACATACTATTTTATGTAGTATTTTCTATAATATTTCGATGTATGTGGCAACATAAATACCGGTCGTTAAGAAAAGAAGAAAACGAACCTCACTCAAAACAGACTTTAGACGAGTGAGATATATGTTTTTTTACCATGAGCGTTTCTATAAGAATTTAAATTAATTACTCTTGTTTGTGAAGAATAAAACAATTATTAACAAAGATAAATATGGGTTGTGATTTATTATAAGATATAACACCCATATGTAGATGTAGTCATATATTCTACAAATGTTGCTAAATAATATTTAATTTTATTATTTTTTATTAAAGGATAGTTCTTATAAATACAGAGTTAAATATATTGGTAGGGGAGCCCACGATGCTAAATGGGGATTTACTCGAGCGTCGTAGAGACCTATTGGGATGCAAAGCTTAGATGATAAGAAGAAAAAAATGTTATATGATATATACCTTTTCATCGGTGGGGGAAGCGGCTATAGATTGTTAAATATGTAAAAAAAAACTGTTGCATGGACATCCTCGAGCGCGTCAGATATTGATAGCATCAATGCCCTACGTATTTTTAATAATGTACGTATGTTAATCTGATCGTTTGCATGATGCGGGTGGTTGTATTTAAGGGTTGAAAATGAAAAAAAAAAAAATATCGAGCGCGTCAGATTTTCTAAGGGAGTGTTAAGTGCACCAAAAAAAAGCTCTCATTCACTAATCTGACGATTTCGATGGGACGCAAACCCACGGCCATTTTTATAATTTGCAAAAAAAATCGCTATTTTGAAATATACGATTATCTAGAGGGATTCGCCTGATCTGACAAAAATTTTTTTAGAAAAACGGTTCACCTAAAGGGCCATCCCTGCAACTTCCCGCTAATTCCATTCCTGGGCGCTTAAAATTGATATTTTGAGCTCGCTGAGTTCAAAGAAATAACATTTCTATGCATTTGAGCTCTCCCAGCTCGAAAGTCTGATAGAAGTTTCATAGAACACTATTTTTGGAATTTTCAAACCGCAATAACTTTTGAATGGATCAAGCAATTTTCACGCGGTTGGCGGCATTCGACGCAATTTTAATTGATCAAACCACAAATTTCCTTTTCAAACACTTTTTCGGGTTTCTTTCGTTCACGATATCTCTAGGACGAATCAACCGCTTTTGACCAGCTTGGTGGCGATCGACGTGGTTTTTCAAGCTCAAAGGCGGATTAGTTTTTGAAGTTGATCGATAAAGAAACCACTTTCAAAAAAAAAAACTTATTTTTTTTTTAGATTTTTCAAAATTTCTCAAAACCTATCGGTCGGAATCGGTTCAAATTCACAGGAAATGTAATTTTGAGGAAAATATTTAGAACGCCGTTTTGTAGATCCCGATCGGTTTAAGGAAATGTAGGCATCACGCAGCTGCACGCATTTAACTTTATCGACGAATTTTTGTTACTTCGGCTTGCGGAAATCGTCAGATTATATATTTTTCATTATTCTTGAATTATTTCCTTCAAAATTAAAAAAATTTAGCTACGCTCGAGAATATCGAGATGACTTTTTTTTTTACAACTTTGTAGCCCTCCGCTTTTTTTACGTTACTCTCAAATTGTCAGATTAGTGGAATATACACTTTTTAGGATGTAATGAACTCACCCTACCTTAATCTGACGCGCTCGAGAATTTCTGATGGTCAATTTTTTTTTACTAATCTGATCCTGTCTACTTAACCGGGTACAAGGTATCCCCCTATATATTAATCTGCCGCGCTTTAGTAAATCCCGAAATCCCCTCTTGGGCTCCCCTACCATATAGAGATGGTTACAATAATAATTTGTTGACTCATGTATACATTTGAAATACGCAAATGCCATAATATTACTTTGTGTCGTGATAAGTAAGGAGATGACTATACTACTTATTTGACATCAAGAGATTTTTGCGAAACTTATTTTTATTCATTTTTCAAATCTTTTATGAACATTTCAACATCAGTAATTTAAAAAATAAACGTATTTCCAAGAAATAAATGTAACAAAATATTATATGATAGCAACTTTAACGTTTTTTTTTGCATTATACATAGCAATTTTTCAATCTGTCACAGGATTCCTGTGACAACTGTCAGTGTCATATGTTGTTTGTTATACATGTGTTTTTGAAAGCTAACCTTTAAAGGTATTTTAGTAGATAAGCCTCTTATAATAATACCTTGCTGGACATATAAAATGCTAAATAGTTAATATTAGTTAGTATATATTAATAGCAATGATGGAAATTGAAGGGCATCCCGGGCTCATTAAAACAATCAACGATGGTGAAGAAGTTGAAGATTATTCGGAGGAATCAGACGTTGAAGAGGATGTACGTGTATTTACTTATTTATTATATTACTGTGAAATAGAAGTAATATTGACTAATTTACTTAATATATACGCTCATGTTAATTAAGTAAAATCCAGAATCTAAGATTTAACGTCGTATGGGGAAGTAATGTAGAACTAAAATTATTCTAGGACTACATATAAATTTACCAGGGTATTATTATCATCTTATATATTACTACTTTTACTTTCAGTATCAACCATCTAAACTAAAAGCTAAGCAGAAAGCAGATTTTAATCCCTCTTTCAAATTTGTAGCTTCAGTTGAAGAATATCATAAGGTAAGTGGCTATTCTGTTAATTGCTTTGATAATATTGCCATGAAGGTTCACTTCTACCACCTCACATTTATTCTATTAAATATAAAGAAATTCACTTCTTTAAGTTAATGTTTCGACTATGTACAATAAGATGCTGTTTTACTTTTGCACAAGATATAGAGAATATCATATATAGTAACTGGAGAGTCAAAAAATCCTACTTACGGAGATAACTTTAACAGGATACATGGGATGACTTGCAAAAGTATATTAAAAGAAATGTCAAACAAACTCTTGACGAAAAGATAGCTAAGCGGCGAGCAGCAGTACAAGTTAATGGCAATGCTGATGTTGACACTGATTCAGAGGCCGAAGGTATATTTATTTCTATTTGTGTCCAAAATGTTTATTATGAAACAGGAATTATCTTAGTGTACCTTATAACAATATGATGTAATCACAATTTAAGTCTATAAAGCATATATCTGAGCATATAACAAATCAATAGAATTATACATTTGATAAAATTGAACATTTTGCTTATGATGTGTGATCATTGTTACATATAATGGAAGAATGTAACACAAAAAATTTCCAATCCAGTCTTAAACACCTTTTTTGCTTTACAGAACAAAATGTAGATGAGCTAGAAATATCTGATGATGAATTAAAAAAAGATGAAATAAAGGTTAAAGAGAAAAAGGGTAAAAAACAAAAATTTAATAAGGTAAGCATCTTTTGTTCAATGTTGGTTCATTTTTATGGCTCAAATTTGTCTTTTAATATTGATTTGTTGAAGAAATTGTTTAATCAAAAATGGTAACATTGTTAACAGTTACCAAGCTTATGTAACTGGATTGTTATTTTGTATTTTAAGGAGTTAGAAGAAGACAAACCACAAGCTGCTCAAATTGAATATGAAGATTTCTTTGAAGATCCACCTGCATATGATGAAAATGCATCATTTTATATGATGAACATATCCCGCCCACTGCTTAAAGCTATTGGCACATTGAACTATGTGCATCCTACACCTATCCAGTCCGCTACTATACCTATAGGACTCTTAGGTATGTATATGTATTATTTTTATCTATGTATATACATTTTTATACATATTAAAATACAAGATGTAAAATAAAAATTCAAACCCAAATATAATTCTATCTATAGTATACACAGTGTTCCACTTGAGACCATAGAAGTGCCTTTTCATTTGTCAAATCAAAAAACACAATAATCTTACCAAACATTACTTTTATTCTCAATGACAGGTAAGGACATATGCGCCTGTGCTGCAACAGGTACTGGTAAAACTGCAGCATACATGTTACCAATATTAGAACGACTAATTTACAAAACTGTCGGTGACAGGATCACTAGAGTTCTGGTATTAGTACCTACTAGAGAATTGGGCGCTCAGGTAATTCAAAATATTCTAAAATCTCAATTTGAACTATGTATATTGAAAAACTCATTAGTGGAACTTTTTACTACATAAATAAAAACTATACTTTTTTTAAACAAACCTGTGCAGGTCCAATACTAGTATCGTTGTGACATACAGATTATAGTATTCAGTGATTGATTTATATATCTAGAATCAAGATGATACTAACAACTTTGAGAATATAAAATAGTAAAAGTCAGTACTGTTTAGAATTAAATTAAAAAAGTAAATGACTTAAAATAAGTTAAGTTGTTAATGTGATTTGTGTTTACAGGTCCATACAGTAACACGACAATTAGCTCAATTTACGTCTGTAACTGTTGGTCTATCAGTTGGAGGTCTGGATGTCAAATATCAGGTTAAAAAAAATCTTCATTTCCTTGGTAATTAGGGCTTTAGTTTAGTCTATTACACCAGTCATTATAGACATTCGAAATCAAAAATTTGATAATAATTCCAAAAGTTTTCAAACTTCGGTCAAGTGAATGGTACATTGGGACGACAATAAATCTCATTTTGCAACCTTGTCTGCAGTCCGGAACATTGTTAAAATTGCAATTAAATTAATTTTTGCTGTATGTTCGTGAAAAAAATTCCAAAAGTTCTGCAAACTTGGGGAAGTTTTCGATATAATATTTCATATCACGTATAAAATTTGCAACCAACCTAAGTGTACGGAACATTTTTTGTTATTTATTTTATTTTCGATATATCTGTCAAATTTGCAGAACTTTTGGAACGTTTTCCTTCAGTTTAATAAAGAAAAACATTAATTTTTAATAACAAAAAATGTTCCGTACACTTAAATTGGTTGCAAATTTGACACGTGATGTAAAATAATATATTTAACACCATTCCAACTTTGCAGAACTTTTGGAATTTTGGTCTCAAGAACTGAGCAAATTATCATTTATTGCATTTTTAACAATGTTCCGGACCGCAGAGCAGGTTGCAAAATTTTATAGTTTGTTTTAATACCACTCCCGACCTTATATCAAAATTTGAAAACTTTTGCAATTATAATGAATTAATTGTCTTGACTGACTGGACTATATAGTTCTTTTTCCATTGAACATGCTGGAATGGGTAAATTTAAATATCTCTTCCATTCATAGCTTTACTTTAAGTGTAACTACAAAAACTAAAATACATGATTAAATAACATAATTCTTATTTATAGGAAAGTGTTCTTCGTCGTAATCCAGACATAGTAATAGCAACACCGGGACGACTCATCGACCACATAAAGAATACTCCATCCTTTGGTTTGCATTGTATCGAAGTACTAGTTTTGGATGAGGCGGATAGGTGAGTTTTATTAATTCTCTTGAATTAAATGCTTACTTCCACATCAGGTGTATATACATGCCTCATATAGGCAAACATATTTTTGCACGTCTCTAGATTTTATTATTTTCTTAATTATATTTTCATATACATTCTCAATTTAATCGTTAGAATGCTGGACGAGTACTTCGCAGAGCAAATGAAGGAGATTATACGCCAGTGTTCGCCCAAACGTCAAACAATGTTGTTCTCGGCTACCATGAGCGAAGAGGTGAAGGATTTGGCCGCGGTGTCCTTAAACAAACCGGTCAAACTGTTCCTGGATTCAAATAAAGATGTGGCTTTCAATTTGAGACAGGAATTTGTTAGGTAATGTGTGTTCTTGTAAAGCTGTAAACGTTAAATAACTTTCGTTAAGTGTCATTTACAACATGTCCTCACAGAATACGCAAGGAACGCGAGTCAGACCGTGAGGCGATGCTGGCGGCGTTGGTTTGCCGAACTTTCAGAGACCGAGCTGTGATATTCGTCCAAACCAAGAAGCAGGCGCATCGCTTACACGTCGCCTTGGGACTGCTAGGAGTTAAGGTATTCGGCCCGTTCATACTTTTCAAACAATTAAAGTGTTTATGACTATACCCAAAAGGTTATTTCAATTATGGAAACGCCTGGAAAATATCTTCTCTTTGAAAGAGATATAAACTAGAGAGTTTTGGAATTTATTGGTCAAATATGTGTTTTACCAGGTAGCCGAATTACACGGTGCACTCAACCAGCCCCAACGTCTGGATTCTCTCAAGCGGTTTAAAGATGAACGAGTGGACCTCCTCGTGGCGACCGATGTTGCAGCCAGAGGGTTGGACATCCCCGGGGTCAAAACTGTCATTAACTTTACGCTGCCCGCTACTTTGGAACATTATATTCATAGAGTAAGTGTTCGATTGCAAGGAAATAAAAGTTAAACAAAACTTTAGTGGGTTTTGATAGTGCATCACATAGCATAATATAGTAGTAACACATTTTATTATAGTTATGTCTAAGTGAATTTAACAAAAATTATGAAATAAATTGCAAAGGAAAATGAAGATTAGTTTAATAGTTATAAACTTCCCATGTGACAGGTGGGACGCACAGCTCGGGCGGGTCGAGCGGGCGTGTCCGTTTCGTTAGCGGGCGAAGGCGAACGAGCACTCGTCAAGGCCATCGTGAAGAGAGCCAGGCGACCGGTCAAGTCGCGACAGGTGCCGCCCGATATAGTGGCCAAATATCGTGAGAGAATGGCCAAATTGGAGCCGGAGATATGTGAGTTCATAAAACGATATACAGGTTTTCCTATTCTTTTGTGCTGCTGTAACTATTAAGACTAATTTATTTAAAAATCCAGCTGCAATTCTCAACGAAGAATATGCTGAGAAGCAATTGAAGAAAATGGAAAAGCAGACGGAAAAGTTAGAAGGTGCTATCAGTACAAAGAATGAAGACGGTCCCAAGTACGAAACGCACAGGAGCCGAGAATGGTTCCAGACGCCGAAAGAAAAACGAATGGAAAAAGAGCGGTTGACACTCACCAAACATGCTGGCAAAGGTATTTAAGTTGTTTTACGCTCTAAACTCTAAAGCAAGAAAAATGTGAATAATAAAATATAATTATTTCAATTATTATAAGTAAATAATTTTATCTCATTTTATAGATACACAAAAAAGTAAAGGTAAGAAGCGAAGGCGAGATGAAGATTCAGATGATGAAGGTCCCAAGAAGAAGAAGAAACCTAGCAAACACTCGCCAAAGGATACCGCTGAAGAACGGGTGAAGAGAGAAATGGAAAAGGTAGATAAAACAAAACAAATAAATAAACTGAACATTTAATTAATTTCTTTATAATATCAGAACACCCAATTTAAAACCAATATCCATTCACAGGTTGCCCTTTTACAATCGAGAATGGCTAAAGGAAAGAAGAAGCAACGCAGAATACGCGCTGTTGAAGAAGATGACGAAAGACCCATGCAACGCAAAAACGCGGGCAAACCCAAGAAAAAACTTAGCAACTTCGCTAACGATCTAACAGACACGTCAAAATCCTCCACAAAACGCCTCCGATATGATGCAAACAGGGTCCAAAAAGGGAAACCTATTCATCCAGGTAAAGAAAAGCAAAAGGGAAAAGGTGCACCTGTTAAAGGAAAAAATAAACCTAAAGGGAAGAGCTTTGGCAAACCACAAGCGCCGAAGAACGGTAGAAAAAGAAAATAAAAGTCTTAAGAATTGAATTACTTTATTTTTATTTGACCCCTATAAATAAAAAGTTAATTTAATTGTGATAGAAGGCGCTGATAAAAACACTACACGCGAGACCAAAATTATCATTGGGCCGCGTAATTTGACCTATGCTCAATATTCTATTTTTAAACCTAGACTAAATTTTGTAGTATACTAGTAAAAACGCCTATAGTTTAATTAACCGTTTCCTTTAATTAGACTACGGTGTATTTTATAGCAGTCTGTGGCAACCATAAAGTGTAAACCATAGATAACAAAGTCAAAGTGTGGCGTCTGTCTAGCGGTATTGTTTATGATTATGTGAACGACATTTTCTCTGGAAAATAAAGTTGACGTATATTAATATAATTTTCTGATAAATTCTATACTAAATGTCTGAATATGGTGTGTAACCGTATAAAAATAATAATGAAATAACGTTTATATTACACAAAAACAGCAATCTACGTGTCGCCTGCTTGTATTACTTGAAGTTTTTGCTCTGACAATATTAGCGGGAAATCGCCTTAGTGACGCGCACAACAGTCCACAACCTCTGTTTCTAATTTTTTCGTACTGTGGCCTGGTGTAGTGTAGTGATTGTAATGTGGTTATACAAGGCCTGAGACTAGGTTTGTGATATAATTAGAATTGACAATGTCGAATGAAATGGCGGTTGGTGATAAGGTGTCAAAGGATACTACTGTTTGTAGTGATGAGGTTGTAGAAAAGGCTAAACATACTGAACAGGCTTCACAACCCTCCTCGGACGCTTTGATGGAGGGATCTCAGGAAAAAGCCAAGCCTGAAGAAGGTTTGTATCTTGGCCAAAACATAACCTAACATATCTGTTGACATCTTGATCATTATTTAGTAATAGCAAAAACTTATCCTAACATTGTATAAATATAATATTAATATTTATCAGCTATCATATATTAGTTATATGGTTTGTTTTTCTGTCTATGTGTTTGCTAATGAAACAATTTTGTTTTTAATTAGGTGCTGAGGCATAGTTCAAGTAAAACCTAAAACTCTTATTGAGCTCTATATGGGTGCATATTGTGTTGGTTAAAATATGGCTATCTATTATAATATAGATTTAAGGGATTTTATATAACTAGCAGATTTTTATTTAAAATTATGTAAATTATACTTATAATTAATTAAAATTATGGTAAAGTAGTAATTTATTGGCAGAATTATGAATTGCTTATTGTTTCATAAGCTATGTATCCCCCCGACTGAATATTTGGATACACAAAGTCAATTCACTGCACTTGCATGAGCTTTATAACTTCAGATTGTATTTGAGATTTCCATTATCATTCTGTTATAATCGGCAGCTGTCATTGGACATTATACCTCTTTGCCATTTTATTTGTTAAAGATGGCTTAAGATCTAATACATATTAATTATCATCATTTGTTATTTGCCTATTACGGTATTTTTGGTATTTGTAGTTTCATGTCACATTGATGATGAGCATTTGCCTGTTTTAATTTTTTATATGCAATAAAAAATAATTATCAAACTATTTGTGGCCATTATACTTGTTAATGGACAAACTTACCGCAGTGTTGTAGTCGTTAAATATTTATATTAGAAATTTTTTATTATATCCAGAATCATCAAGCACATCAAGTACTAAACTATCTGATGATACAAATGAAAAGAAAGATGATGATGACCAAAAATGCAAAAAGCGCAGGGCGTCTGCTGCCTTCAGTGATGAACCAGACACAGAGTTTAAGGGATTTGAACAGAGTGACTGTGACCTAACAGAGTTCAATAAGATTGTTGGTAAGTCTGTTTTTAGATTAGACTGCTTTTCTCGTGCATTACTTGTTGCAGAGTACTTTATCTAACTCAATAACATAAAATGTGGAATGCCTAAATTCAATACTTAAAACAAAATTGTATATTTACAACAAATAATGAATCATTGGTGATTTCCTTGCACCACAGACGAGGATTGGAAATTTTTACGGAGATATTCAACAGATGAAGACTTTAAGGGTTTTGAGTCTATTGAAAATAGCAGCTTGTCTGCATATTCTCAAATTTTAGGTAAGACTTTATACTTTATGGTTTTGATTTTACTATGCTTCTGATATTCGAAAAAAGTATGCCTCTACTTTTGTCCTTTCCAAACTGTTTTTACATTTTATATAATATTTGTTTTACGTTGGTTCCATAAGTTGCAGAATTAAGACATAACCATACAACATAGTTTTCAATTTTTCACATTAATCTTTTATTAATTTTAACAATCTTTTCTGTGAAGGTGGGCTTTTTGTACATTAACCCTTATTTATAATTTACTAAAATCCTATTATATATATATCATCACTTTTGTCCAAAGGACACAATGCTTTAATTAATTACAGTATGTTTACGAATTGTGCATTTCTTTAGAACACCTTTGTTAAAAGTTTTTGTACATAAACCGTCATACCTATTTGTATATTTGTTTAATTCAAATAATATAATAAGTGTAAAGTTTAAAAGGAGATTTTCTTTTTGTAACTAGATAATTGGCAGGCTCAAGTATCAGAGGCTGTAAAGCTTGTGACTCCGTTGAGAAAAGTTTTGACCTTAACTTTGAAGATTCCAAATCAACCCATACAAGACACAGGTAAAACATGATTAATATTAGTATAGTATGATTGTCATGTATAATTTAAGTAAGTTATATGGAATAAATAAATAAAAAAATTGTCTATCAAGATATCTAGTATCTTGTAAAATATTATTATGATGTTGATTGGTACATAAAATTTACTTTGATTTGTTTCTTTAATGGTTCAAAGGCACAGATTCTATATTTTAAACTGACACTTTATTTTTTGTGAATAATTTCCATCTCGTTAAACAGATAGTTCAAGACCATCATCAGCCCTATCTTCAACATCCGAAGGAGACGGAGCAACAGATGTGAGTTAATCATTTTATAATTGATTAGGAATGTTTAATTGAATTCACACGACTAGTAGAGCATTATACACTTTCCCCATTCACAAAGTCATTTTTTAAATGTATTTACTATTCTATATAAATGCCTGTATTGCAAATCCTGTTTATTAAAATAAGTAATACATTATTTTGAATGTGTATATCATCATTTAAATTTCACTCATTTTTACTTTTCTTTGTGAAAGCAGCCACAGAGGATAAATGGAATTAAAGAAGAGATAAAAGTTAGTATCCTTCAGTCAAATTAAATATTTTTTAAATAATATGTTTCATTAACATTTGTGTGCATGCAGCCTTTTAAAATAGAGCTGGGAAAGGATATTAAAGTTAGTATTGTTTGGTAATATGTCGTGTATTGTTGTTAGGACTAACTTTGCATGTAATATCTCAAACCTAAAGAGGCATGTGATGTTGTTTTCATCTGAAATAGTTATTTGCGTAGCAATAAAAATAGGTAAATAATAAAATATAGTTTTATAACTGAAGTGAAATGGGTGTAGGTTGATCTGTAAACACAATTAAAAATAACTTGATATTAATGTCGCAGATGAAGTGCTAATTGTTGGTCAATTATGGTAAATATATAACCGATTTAGATAGTGAAGTACTAGTTGTTTTATTTATTGGTGAATTTAGTACTGGTTAACCGAATACTTTATAATAATAATAATATAAAACTTTATTACGACAAGATACAATTTTACTTAATCTAGAATATACATGTATAATATTGCATAAAATAAATTTAAACATAATTGAATATTTACATTTCCTCGATAACCTTGTCTGTTTGCCTTTTGTCGGCAAAGGCTCCTTCCGAATGCCACCATAAATTTCTGACCTTCCCAATGGTCTACCCCTCTTCCTCTTCGTGTGACTCGTGTACCAATACAACACTTGTAACCGCCCAGGCCTCCTCGTCCCCGGCCAACCGCGGTCGGCGACCCACAGTGGAGATGTCTTCGCCGCTGCTGCGCGTGCCCTTGGAGCGAGGCTGGAAGCGGGAGCTCGTTTACCGCGCTGCGCTCGATGCGCACTCGCGCCGCAACGCCGACATCTACTACTACATGCCCGGCGGGAAGAAGCTCAGGTCCACCAGAGAGGTGAAGAGTCTTTCGTGTGCATCGTTCGTTTTCCTATATATAAATTCACTCACCGTCAATTAATCGAATTACAGGTGGCCGAAAACCTGTCGGGAAGCGGTCTCACTCTGGAGAACTTTTCGTTCTTCAAGGAACCTCTCGGTATAGATGACCCCGAAAAGGAAATCATTCGGTGAGCGACTCTCCGGTCGCGTGTCACGTGACGCGGGCGAATATCTTATTATAAAGCGTACGGTTATCTTTCAGCGACGCCAAAGTGATCCGTCGCATGGAATCTCCGGTGCCGCCGCCGACTCAGACGGTGGCGGACCTCAAGCGCACCCCCAAAGGGGCCAAAGGGGCCAGCCCCGAGCCCGCGGTCAACTCGCCGCCCGCCAAAATCAAGGTGCGGACGCGTGTACATGAGAACGTAAAAGCGTAAAACATTTCATTTTTAAGTTAATTAACGAAAATATAAATGTTCGTTCAAAGATCTAATGCTACAAAAAATACAAAAACTGAATTGCGTAATAATGATTACTATTCTTCGTTTTTGTACCGGTTTGCGTTTTTGCTGGGCACATCGGGGCTCGATTCACTCGAATTACGAAGAGAGCCGTCTGTGGCTTTCTTCCGGAATTTCTTGACTGTTCGTGCCCGAGTAGTATTCGAGATCTCGGAGAGTTGTTTTTATATTTTTTGACTAGAAATAGAATTGAAACGAATAATGAATTGCGACAGGTGAAGTCGATCGGGTCCCGCCTCAACAACAACAGCGCCCCCTCCTCTCCGGCGACTCCGAAGCAGCCCAGACGCGCATCTCAGACGCAGCCTCCCGCGGACAACAACAACACGGCTTGGAAGAAACCTAGGTATACAACCGTTTCATACTAAATCTGGGCGATACTCGTTTCTCCGTTTCACCGAACGGGTGAAGCTCAGCAATCTGTAGAGCGACGAGGCTCGACGTGAACTGTGAGAAGTTCTCGGTGAGCTCAAACATTCGCCGAAGCGGTCGGATCCGAATTAATGAAAAGAAATAATGTCGAAGAAATCCCTGAACGGCTCCGGCGAATGCTTTGACATTAATACAGAAATTTTAATTTTATCTTTAATTTAAAATCGAAAAGTGGTTCACGGCTCTCGGTGCTAATTCATTGAAAATGTTCTCACATTTTTTTTTAAGTGTGTTTACATTTATCGTTTTCGACTCTACACTAATCTCGCCCGAATTGAACTCTGAAAGATTAAGTCCTCCGCGAGGGAGATTAGTGGAGAGTTATTGTCGAGCGATGCAGAGGCTCGGACTCCGTTACCGACGCGAAGCGAAGCGAAGCGACCCGAACGAGAGCACGAAGTGTTTTTAATGTACGCACGTCCGAATTAAACGTTCATAAAATGCGGGGTCGCGTCGCTCCGCGTCGGTGGCGGTGTGCGCTCGGGTCTCGGGCAGTGGTCGAGAGATGTGTGGCCGCAGGACGGCGCAGGCGCAGCTCGCCCGGCCTTCGCACGTCGACAAGCACGCGCAGGTAAATATTATTCTACCTTGTTCCTTTATTAGTTAATAATTTAATTCGATAAATTGAACCTAAAACGATTGTGAGCGATTCCAAACGAGCTCGTTATCTTCAAAAGCCCTGAACGGATTCAGATCGAGATCTCCCCGATATTTGGACCGAGTTTCTAAAAGTCTAAATATTAAAAGTGTTCGAAATTATTATTTATCAATATTGTATGTAAGAAGCTATGAAATGACAATTCATGAATGAACGAAATTGCAAAAATAAAACCGAAATTTCACGCGGACGAAGTCGCGGGCCCCGACCGATATACTGCCACTCGACCGCATTTCTTTTATTTGACTCGAAGATCCCGGGTTCGATTCCCGGAGAGTCAAAAATAATTTCGGGTCGATGTTTCGTCCCGTATACGAGTCGAAGAGAGCGACGCGGGAAAGAAATAGATGCACGTACATCACCCCGAGTCCGGCACAGATGGGGCGTGGCGTCCGACAGCCGTGCTCCATGAGCTGCGGCCGCGGAGCCGTGCCCTCGTTGGCCTGCGCCGCCTGCCTGTGCCTCTACCACCCCGCCTGCCTGGGGCTGACGCACGCGCCGCCGCATCCCTTCTTTTGCAAGGTAAAAATATACATTGATCATTCAATAAAATACTTTTTTTTTATTTGGACTACAAAATTAGGACAAACACATGATAAAAAATAAAATAAAAATAAAAACAGTGTTAAATACATCAAAACATAAAAATTAAAAATGCAAACTATAAAAGAATTAAACTATTTGAACCAAAAAAAATTAAAAAATTATCGGTACTGTGTCCTTATTCTACTCTTAGCTGAGACCAGAGAACCGTGAAACTTTATTGGCAATCTCTCAGAAAATGTTATTTATATTCATATAATTTTTTTTTTAAACATAAAAATAACCGACACGATAGATAGGCAAAGAAGATCCCAAATGACCTTATAATTTACAGAACTGCGACCCTTCATCGCCCCGGGATCCCCCGTCGTTGGTCCACAAATCGGGGGTGACGAGCGCGTCCGGTCTTCAAGCTCCCGTCCCCGTCCCGGCTTCGGTCCACCAGTCGGGCGACTCGGTGCCCGTCCCGAGGCTCGTCCCGGCTCCTAAAACTCAGAAGAACGACAAGCGGGTGCTGCTGCGGATGAAGGTGAGACTTGAATATGAAAATATTTCTTATTCTAGTGTATATTAGTGTCATTTCAAATGTTGATAACGAATATTAATTGGAATAAAACGTAATTTCAGATGTCCGGCGGCGCGGACGGGCAGAAAGTGTGGGCGGTGTCCCCGAGTGCGACTTCCGTACCGACCCAATCGGGCCCCGTCCCTTCGGCCCCGCCGTCCCTAGCGGCGCCCCAAACCCCGAACGCCTCGTCCGCTGCGCTCCAGAGACACGCGTTACCGCAATCGTTAGCCGTCATCAACGGCCGACGGTTTATTGTCGTTTCACGCGGATTGCCAAACTAATGTTATTTTATAAAATATTAAGTAAATTCGACTCAAATTAGCATTCCAGAGTTTCCTAATTTTGAGATAAATTAAATTCGGACGGTCTTTTGTAAAGTTTTTTGTTAAATCTTAAATGGCTATTTATTAGGCTTACGACTGCAAATCTCGAGTTGAGCTTGCGTTTTACTTCTCGTACTCTACGTGTTCTATTTAAACTTGAAACGGAACGAATAATCGAATATGCGAGCCGGGTTCCCCGTTGATATTATATTAGTATTAAGTGATGGAGGAAAAACCTAATAAAGAATTGAAAATCACACTCGGGTTTTCCTACCTCGACGAAACCGTTCGATAAGGTAAGTCCGCATCGGAGCCGTGAACCACTCGTTTCGTCTATTTTTACTTAACGATTGACACAAAATCGTTTTTTATCTCGTGCGCCGTCACTTTTACCGATCCGATCGTCTCTGTCGAACCGAGAGAAGCGCTGAAAGTGTAAATTCATTGTATTTATAATTTTTCATTAGCGAGAAAGCGACCCGTCGCGTCACGAACGGGGCTTCGCCCCCGCCCGCCGCGTTGCCTTCCCCTCGGCGAAGAGGCCGGACCAAAGCGGACGACGCGGCCCACTTCTCCAACTTCCACGCGAGCGCCCGAGAGAAGAACTACGACGTCGCTCTGCAGGTAAACGTTTGTATTATTAGAGGAATATTCGACATGTATTTTGAAGTGAAACTTCTTTAAGCGTATGAGGGTCAAATTTTTACGGAACGTCACGAAGATGTGCAGCGTTTTTGTCGAAGAAAAGGGCGAGAGCGTCTGAAACCAGGGAGAAGGGAGAACCTTAAAAAAATTACATTTTTAAAATTAAAATTTCATAAAGAGAATTTATGAAATATTAGTATTTTATATTTTTTGCAAAATAATTTATTGAAATCTCAAAATGACGAATATAGATAAATATAAACGAGACTTAATAATTAGTTTACCAAAGAAGTTTCACTTCTGCCACGTGTACTTCGGACGCCCGCATTTCTACAATTTATTTGTTGGAATTGAATAATTGTAAACGACTATTTCAGATTTTCCAATACGTGGGCATGCGGGACCTGGCCCGATGCGCACGCGTCTGCAAGTTGTGGCAGACGCTAACGGATACGCCCGCGCTCTGGAGACACGTCCGGATGAAAAACTCACACGTGAGGCTAAATCTAATATGTCGCAATTGAAAATGGATTTTAGTTCAGGCGTGTTATTATTATTGAAGTTATACTTATGACGCGTAAGGTAAAAATGATGAGAGTAATTTTTACGATGCGCGCGCACACCGTCACAAGAAACCGACACCCTGAAGTTAGCCATAGTTTTTTCTATTCTTAGTGTCGTTTTTTCTACAAAGGAAGAATACAATTTTTGAAAAGATTTTTATCTTGTTTTTTTTTTTTACAAATTTAAAAACGTTTCGCAGGTCAACGATTGGGCCGGGCTGTGCGCGGTCTTAAAGAAGCGTTCGACGAAATGGCTGGATTTACGAAAAATGCTCCTCCCCTCCAACGACACGGTCTTCTGGGACCAATTCATCGAGAGCATTGGCTCGGTGGACACCCTGGAACGGTCGGTTCCGACGATTGCTATTCGTTATTCATAATATCCATACTGACTAATCACTCGCTACTATCCTCAGGCTGGAGCTGTGCCGTTGCCCGGCTCGCGTGGTGGAAGCGGTGTGTCGACGGATGAGCTCGTTGCGCGCCCTGTGTGCGCCCGCCATCTGCGACACCGTGTTCGACCCCGAACCCTTGGCCGAGCTGCCGAGGCTGGAGCTGCTGAGGCTGAAGGTGCGGAAGCCGTCCTGTCGATGATATTTTTCTATTTCATTTACGTTCGAGCTCACGAAACTTTCTCTCTTCCCGCGTCTCCAGAGTCTGAAAGGCCTCTCCCTGACGCGCAACCTGCGACCTCTGAGCGCGTTGAGCAACCTCCAGCACCTGTCCCTCACGTCCATAAAGGAGCTGGGCTGGTGCGCCTGCGAGGTGGTGGGCGAACTGGAGCAGCTGGAGTCGTTGGAGCTGGGCGAGTGCTCGTTCGGCAGTCCGTTCGCCGCCGCGCTCTCGAAGCTCGTCCGCCTCCGCCGGCTGAGGCTGGAGAGGGGCGTCCCGCACTGCGCGGCCTCGGCGCTCTTGAAAGCTCTGGCGTCTCTGCCGAAGCTCACCAGATTGGAGCTGGTCAACTTTGACGTTAAGGTGGCGTAGCTTTCACTCGTTTAAGGCCCGATCGGCCGAGTCGATAGAAATTAAATATTCCTTATCGTCGTTATCTCGTCGCAGGTGGGCTTCGACGATGCGTTGGCGGAGTGCAAAAACATCCAGAGACTACTCATCATACCCACCTACGTGTCGCAGTCGGCGACCACCAACAAGCAGGTACGGGCCCGTGGGATCTATTTCGGTCGATCGGTCGCTCCGCTCCGATCTCTAACGGCGTTTGAATCGCAGGTGCTGAGCGGCGTGCTCCGGCTGAAAGACACCCTGACGCACCTCATGTGGGGCGTGACCATAGAGTTGCTCCGCGTCACCGAGCTCTTCATCGATCAGTGCGAGGCGGGAGGGGAGGTGGAGGCCCCGGAGGGGCAGGGGGCGAGGAGGGAGCTCGGGGAGTGCATACCCGTGTTGAAGCCCGTGCCCGGGTGCAGGCTGCCCGACGACTTGAGACACGTCGCCGGCCCGCCGCAGGTACGCTTCGCTCGGTCGTCCGCGAACGACGCCTCGGCCGCAGTCGCGCTAAACGTGTCGTGTTTCGTTGCAGGTGGAGATCCTCCCCATTCCCACGCTGCAGCGGCTCCTGTCGGCCCAGCTGCCGAACACGAAGCTGAAACTCCTGCGCATCCCCTTCCACGCCACGTGGCGGCAGACGCTCGCGGACTTCCAGTAGCACGCGATGAGATGACACTTTTATTTCGATAGAGGGAAACGAGACTCCGACATAGTTGCAATTTATCAGATTAAATATTTTATCCCTATTACCACGATTTTTAATAATTTAAACGAATTCAGATAACGAAGCCATTTCTTTCTATCGCGAGCCTCGGAAATTCCAATTTTTACGGATCAGATAGATTTATGACGGTTTCGAGTCGCTATCTTCGTGTATTTAATTAAATACAGGATGGCAAACATATATTGCACGAAGTGATAATATATTAAGAGACGGCAAGAATATACAAGTCGAATATTTTTTATAAACACTGATTTTAGGTTGCGATAAACTTCGAGTTATATAAGATAGGAAAAGCGTTCGAACGAATTTGAGGAGATAGCTTCGTCCTACGTGCGATGTCTTCGAATCGCAATACTTTAGAAATTTAACTAGAATTCGAAAAGGTCACTTCGCAATAAACGGAATGTATTTGTGGTATAGGTCTAAAGTGTTGTAATTTGTAGTTTTAAATGACGCGATATTTAAGTTGTGCTTCCAAAACGTCGACTGTACAACGCGTCAAATTATCAATTGTCGTAATTAATATTCTTAAACCAAAAATATCTTCTCGTGTTAAAATTTGATAGATATTATTATTTTTTTAAACTTTTACCTAAACATTAACGCGTAACTTTGAACTTGAACTCCCCACGCGGCTATTTCCGCAGCGAGCTATAAGATTATTATTATAAAAATATTTATTTCAAACAGTTTTGTATACTTGTTTATTTATTTTAAAACTATATAAATTGAAATGAAATATGTGTTTATCGCGTGGTGAAAGGTCGTGAGCGGTCTAATAGATCTCGCAATGCGGGTGTAAAGTCGTCGGGATGGTGGATGTCTGTATAACTTTCAAATATTCTCGAAAATTTGGTCAATCGCAAAGTAATAATTCCACTGTCACCTAGGGTGTTCGCTAGGTTTTAAGACGAATATAGCGAAAATTTTAATCTATAGTTTGCAATATATAAACAGAAAATGTAAATAATGTATTAGAGTATTGAATGGTGCCTTTTTCCGTTCGTTCACTCAGACTCCATTCTTTTGCCGTAATCGCATTGAGCCGGCGTGCGTGCGTTCGGAGCGATAAATGATATTTCAATTACATAGTATGTTCGCAAGTGCCTCGGAGACGTTCGTCCGAAACGTGTTTCTGCCCGAAGACAGATGTATGTACATATATAAACCGTATTTAAATATTTGTCTCCGAATACACAAAAAGCCAATCGGACAATTGAGGCCGTTGTCGTCGACGATGTCAAATACGTTTTGAAAAGCCGGCGAAGTCGACGATCACCTCGGTAACTGTCGGTCGCGAGCGAGTGGTCTTTTGTCTATTGGGATGTTACGATATTACTACGTTAGCGATAATTTTGTATACATAATTTTATGTACTATAGTTTTATTTTTATCCGCTCCGCTGTATTGGAAATAATATTTGACTAGATTTATATTTAGGTTGCGACGCAAAGAATATATTGTAAAAATCTTCACACGTCAAGCTTTCATGTAACGAAAAGTTCAAGCTTCGGTACGGCATATGTAAAAATTGTGCATAAATTGTTTGTGTCGATCAATTATAATAAATAGTTTAATTTTGTTTATAGTTTAATAGTTAGTACTTTCATAGTGAGTATTGGCGACGAATTAAATTGTTGTCTCGACTTTGGGCGTGTTTTATTCATGCATTTTATTAATGCATTATCATACTTTTACTTATGTAAGTGAAGCGAACTCTTCATTTACTGGATACTTTAAAATAAATTAATGAAATTGTAGTTAATTCCGTAACTAGAAGGAAAACAAAATATAATTAAATTATTTATTTATTAAATATAAAATGTATAATCATCGAAAAGCAAACACTTATAGAGTAGGAAAATGTAATGCGAATAACGTTTACTTAAATTACATAAGGACTATTATAACTTCTGCCTTAATATATAATTTGTACAACCAACTTCAGAAATACAATTTTTCTCATTAACAAACAAGTCAAAAATGATTAGCAAACTTGTATACTGACAGAATGTTATTCTATGACAATTTCAATTCCACAGTGACCTTACAATGGACATACGATAACCTGTCTTAAATTGGGCAAAAGGCACGAAGGGAGGTGAAAAGGTGTTCAGTTGGTGTGTGCATCGGGATGTCTTTCCAGTATCATGGCCACGCCCTGTCCGCCGGCCGCACACGCGGATATCACTCCGAACTGACCGTCCTCTTTCACCAGTCTGTGGGCCGTGTGCATCGCGAGCCTTACCTGTCATGCAACATAATATTATTATTATATTAATCAAACGTACGAAACCGGTTCTAAGAGATCTTAAATTGGTAACATACTGTTTACGTTATCGCTTGTGTAACTGAAGCAAAGAAATTCTTATTACAAATGGTTACACATGTCCGTTCTAAGGGCTGGCTTAACTTCCACTAATAGAAACTTAATATGTTTGAGACCCAAATAAAATATATTATATTCCATTTGGGTCGTTCGATACTTTATGTATTGAACGAGTAGTGCTTACCCCAGTAGCAGCAAACGGATGTCCAATAGAGAGAGAGCCACCCCACTTGTTCCACTTGTTCATATCTGGAACACCCACCTATAGACATACACATTGGTTATTTAAAAAATATGTCTTACAAGTACTGATGTTATTCAAGAAAATATTTAGCAAACAATAAAAAAAAATATATGTACCTTAGTCTGCTTGCCGAGGTAGTTCTGGGCGAACCAGTCAGAGTCCATTGCTTTAAGGTTAGCTAAGATTTGGCCCTGTTCAACAAAAGTTTAGTAGATTTATTCTTTTAGTTAGAAAAAGAGACCAGATCAGATCTGATACGGTTTCAATGAGTTTTGGATCAGAGATCAGATCTAAACATTTTTTTTTATTTGTAAACCATTAGGAATATGTATAGAATTATAATCTAATAATAAGGTAATAATTAGTTGAATTGATGAAGTTTTCGTGTACCGCCAAATGGCTAAAATTGAAATGCTACTCACAGCAAAAGCTTCATGTATTTCCCAGGTGTCTATGTCTCCAAGTTGCAGTCCAGATTTCTCCAGGATCTTGGGAATCCCATATGCTGGACCGAGAAGAAGTTGATCTACTGGATCCTGAAATATTGTTTTTTTTAGTTTCCTCTTACCTACTAAATATAATATTAATTATTATGGGCATAATGTTAGAACAGCATCTTATGGGGTCCTTCTGAATAAGTATCACTTTCTTATAAATTTTTTTAATTAGACTACTGGACATAACATACATATAATTATTACCTGAGCGACATATGTGAAGTCCCGCAGATAGGCCTTCGGCTTCAGCCCCAGCTCCTTGGCCTTAGCTTCAGACATAATAAGGCACGCTGACGCTCCGTCAGTCTGAGCAAAATAAAATGTTTTAAATTTAATGTGTAGCACATATTAAAATTAAAGACAATATTTGTGAGCACAAAATTATTTTCTAAATATGAGGAATATCAGTAATGAACTTAAAATAATCATACCAGGAATGAGGAGTTAGCTGCGGTAACGGTGCCGTGAGGCTTAACAAAGGCAGGTCTAAGTTTCGCCAGCTGCTCGGGGGAGGACACACGGATACCATTGTCTTTTTCCACTACGCCATCTTTGCCGTCCACTGATAAAGAATATACGTATTTATCTTGTGTAGAAATGAAATAGATGAGCGATTTCCGAAAAGAATAGTTGTTTTAGATTACTCACCTTTGACAGGTATGAGATCGGTAAAGTGCCCCTTGGCTTGGGCTTCGGCCGCGAGGGTGTGTGAGCGAAGAGCGTATTCGTCCTGTTCTGCACGAGTGGCACCGAAAGCGGCCGCCAAACGGTCTGCGCTATGGCCCATGGTCTCGCCGGATGAAAATTCTGCTACTGCCGGTAGCTGTATCAAAATTGTAATTAAATTTATCAAGACATCTATTATTTAAAATATGTGCAATAAGTGAAATATTGTAGTATTTTACTTTATTGAGACAGGACATGTGCTGTACTAACTCAAACTCAATATAACTATATTCATATAGGTAACCAAGTACACTTATGTCAACAGAAAAGATGTTAAATTGATTCTAAATTTACATTTACTTAAATGTTGCAATGAAGTGTCTAAACACTATGATCTTACCTCAGGAGCAAAGTAATCTGGTCGAATAGAGGCTAGTAAAGACAGTCTTTGAGCGGGAGTTTTAGCACGATTGAGCTTCAGTAAAAGTGATCGCATCTTACGCGAGTGTCGTATTGGTACGTCAGACATAAATTCCACACCTCCGCAAACAATTACATCGTATGCACCGGCAGCTATCATACCGACACCTATCAAATATTACACAAAAAACTAAATTTATATAAGCTAAAAAAATAAAACCATTCTTTACTACATTACTCAAATTTCTAAATAAATTTTAACATTAATAGTTAGTATTTGTTTTTACAAAAGGAATTTTTCAGAAATGTAACCTTTTATATTTAACCAAAACTCTGCCTATTAGTTAAAACTAGGTTTTAAAAGTAACATTTATTATGGATGAGGTAATGTAGATATAACATAAAGTAATGAATATACCAGTAGTAATAGCCTGGTTTGAAGATATACAAGCCATAGTGACAGTGTGGGCAGGGGTACGGTCACTAAAGCCAGCTGCTAAGGCTGCTTCTCGTCCAATGTTTGATGTCTTCACTTCTTGAATAACTGTTCCGTAGACAATATAATCTACAACTTCCTTTGGAATCCCAGTTTTTTGGAGAAGACCCCTGTAACACATATTATGTATGCTTATAAGCGTAAAATTAAAAAATAGTTAAAATTTTAACTATTTTTTTCAACTACTTTTTAATAATGTTTCTGATACTCATATTTCAGAGTCAATTTTCAGAAGCACTTTTCGCCTATCATCAACATAACAAACATCGAATACTTACAGAAGGGAATGCCTGGCAAGCTCGTGGGGCATCATCTTGGCATAATCCGTGAAAGAAACCAGGAACGGCGTACGGACACCATCTACAAGGACCACATTTTTGCCAGTCTTATCTTTAAGGGACTTCTTCTGCTGTAGAGTGGCATTTACACTAAGTGCCCGACGAGCTATATCTTTAATAAAAAATAAAATATAAATGTAAGCGGTTGAAGTTCACTACAGATAAATGGTATAATGAAAATGTTTGTGTTAATGCCAATTAATGCAAGTCCAGTCCAAAGTTTATATAATATATATCTGGAGTTAGTATCAACTTTTAAACCTTCTCTACATGAAGTAACATTGTATTATTTTTTACTACTTAGACGTCATTTTTTTAACTGTATTTTACCAACATTTTCTATGTAAAAAGCTAAAACTTGAAACGGTATACTTTTTTAGACTCACCGAACTTTAAAGTTGTGGTCGGACGTGTGGTCGCTAATAATGATTTCACAATTTGAGAAGCCATCGTGTAAATAGCTATAGTAGTATCCTGAAAAAATATCTATTACAAGTAACTTTTACTAAAATTCGAAACTTTATATGAACCGTGAAAGTTGGACTATGAACCTGTCTCAGTCGTCATATGTCACTGAAAAACGTCAGATGTCAAAGTCCCAGATGACAAATCTAAATAAGATTGCGATGGGTTATTTTGTCAGTTTTACGAATTTACAGAATGCAACGCCAACCGGCAACCGTACGTTTAGAAATCAAATTATTTAAGAAATTTATTTATCACAAACAAATGTGATAAAATATTATTCTTAACATTATTTATGTTAATGTAATTTATATAATATTTTTTATATATAATTACAAAGCAATTATAATATTCGGATGGATTATACAATATATGAAATATTATATATTCAACTAAAATTACAGTTAAAATTTGAAAAGTAAATAAAACAATTTAAAAAAAGGTAATTTTTTATTGTTAATAAACAAAACTGTTTCTTTATTTTTTGAGGGTAGTACAAAACTTATTCTATATAATTTTTTATCGGAGGTAGTTACAACTTTATAGTTCTTTTCCTGTCACGCCCGGCACGAGGATAAACGCTTGGAAAAGTAAAATCAATTTTAATTTTGTTACATTCATCAGTTGTTACTTAAGCGTTCTTAGAATATTAAAATAATTGATGCAGTACGTCCAGGTTCTCAATTACTAGAATTTAAGGTAAGGTTAACAAAATTGGTAAACACATGGCTGAATTGCTTTTCGTTCGTTTTAGTGCAAATTTTCTGTATTAGGAAGCCAAAATTATTGATGAAGTTTATTATTTCAAGCATAGATTTCAAGCCTGTCTTATTATAAAACTTTCAGGTCAATTTCAAATAAAATTAAAAAAAAAACTTTATATTAATAAGTTCGATACGAATTGTACGTAAAGATATATTAGCTTTTATTTATAATAATTGTAACAAAGGTTTGGCTGGCCATTATAGGTATAATATATAATAACTAAAAAAAATTATTTTTAGAATGGTCCTCCTTATTTTCTTTCTCTGCTGTTTGGCTACTTCATCCGCTCAATTTATAGATGAGTTTCAAGATTTTAACATAGAATGTCAGGGTGAGGGTGTTTTTGAGTGCAGAAGTGGAGATTGTATACTTCAGGAGCAATTTTGCGATGGTCGTTACGACTGTAAGGATGGCAGTGATGAGAACTTTTGCGGTAAGCGTTAAAAAACCAACACAATGTTCTTAAGTTTGTTACGTTTGTTTGTACTACCTAAATTGATAGGTGTTTATTCAAAAGCTACGAACTTCTTTTTTTTTAGTGTTTCTGTCTCCTAAATACTACTATAATAATTTAGAGTTATATTTATTTAGTTAAACCTTTTTAGTAAAATTCGATATTTTTATATACAGTTAACCAAAACCCTGATGAGAAGCACTGCAATGAAACACACCAATATCTTTGTGGTGACGGCCACAAATGTATCCCCAACTCTCGGGTTTGCAATTCGAGTCCAGATTGTGATGATGGCAGCGATGAAATGAACTGTAGTGTTATTGTCATATCTCCTAATGTAGGTATCTTTAATATAGCAACCGTAATATTGTAAATAGCTATGTCATCAAGTTTTATCCATGCTCTTTTTCTTTTCTGGTAATATAATCGCCTATAATCGCCCGCATCGGTGGAACACGACGGGAAACTTTATGTGCAAGAGGAGGATAGATTCTTATTCGTAAGCGAGTTATGACACTTCGTACAATCGATCAAAATGATTTCAATTCCCCAAAAGATTAGTCTCTGCAAAGTTTCCGGGCGATAACGGCACTTGAAACATTAGGATGTGTAGATGTACCTATCTTGATCATAAGTTAATAATTCGGTCGTAATTTTATCCTTTTGGATTTTTATGGTTTTTGGAGGTGACAATAGTTCAACGAACTTTTGACTTAGGCTGGTTATTTTTACCTGCTCTAATGTGAATGGAGGAGATTAGACCAAACCTCTTTCCAGGCAACATGTAAGGGGTTTTCCTGTGACTCCAACCGCTGCATATCGAAGTTCTGGATGTGCGATGGCGACTACGACTGCGCGGATAAAACTGATGAGGACATAGTTACGACATGTCGTAAGTCTTCTCTTCAACCAATTATGCAAATGAGATTAAAAACTGAGGCGTGCCATTTAGAATTTAAAAATACGAACAATTAAATACGAAAAACTAACTTAAAGATCAATTTGAACCGAAAGTGCTATACTAAATTAAAATGGATACTTTTGTATGCGCATATTTGATTTGCCATACTGAAACTGTCCTATTCTTGTAAACTCTTTTCATTATATGTACTTTCCAATAAGCAACGATCTTTATTTCAGGCCACGTGTTGCGGCCTCACAAAGTAAACACAGGACGCGATTGCTATTCCGATGCTTTTCCATTCCGAGAAAAAGAATTTAAGTGCGTGGACAAATCTTTCTGTCTGCCCAAAGACAGCATGTGTGATGGTATTAAGGATTGTAAAGATGGCAGTGACGAAGGGGTATTCTGTCAGAATTGTAAGTGTTCACAGTTTTTGATTTGAACAAAGCTCGCAATTTGCATGCTGATTCAGTTAATAAAATATTATAAACATATAATTTAAACGTGAATAAATAATAAACTTTATTCATGACAAATAGGTTGTAGCAAAACTCATCTATCGCTAGTTCCTATTATTCTGTGTGTATTTTAAAGGAAAAGTAGTTTTCTAATTTAAAATAAAATATGTCAAAACGTTGAGTATGTGTGAGTATGTAAATGGGTGTGTGCATATGTATTTTAATGTGTAGCTGAGAGTCGTTGTGCGCGTGTAGTTTTTGGAAACTCAGTCATGCCAATATACGTAGTAAGGTCTCTTTAGATTCAAAATCTAATTCTGCTAGCGTAATCCAACGTGAGTCAGTCACAATTAGAATAGGGAAAAATATATAAACTACTATTGAACTGTCGCGGTATTCCAACAGTTGTACAATTTCACTTTTAGGGCATACGATGTGTTCCAATTTCTTATGCAACGGCAGAGACTGCTCTCCAGATCGTTCTGGTCCATACTGCGACTGCGGCAGCCCTCATTTTAAATATAACTACACGACACAAACCTGTGAAAGTGCGAAAAACTGCTTTGATGACATTCCGTGGTGCTCACATTACTGTCATCCGAGTGGTGATGTGTTTAGATGTACGTGCGACGAGGGATATATCACGGACATCGCGAGTTACCTTTGCTACGCCACCGGTAAGATTACATATTCAAAACCGATAATTTAGTCTCATAGAATCTTAATTGGTTAAGAAAGTGAAGGAAAATAAATGCATATATAACTTTACATAAGTACAGCTTTAAGTTACAGAATCGCAAGGCAGTACTCCCCCTTATAATGCGGTAAATCCGGACGGCGTTATAGGAAATCGCGTTTTTGGAGTATTCCCGTAAAATCATTTTTTTTTATATTTCAAAAACTAGGAAGACGAATTTAATAAAGTTATTAAGTTTAATTTTATAACAACACATTTGAAACAGGTGCTAAGGTACGAAAAGTAATTACGGATGAGACATTTCATTATAACTTTCACACTACAGTAATATAACTGGAGAAATTTGCGCGTTATATGGGGGACGTAAAACGCGTTATAGGTGCGATAACTGTTTATGTTAAGCACTTCTTATTTCTGTTAACAACTTTTTGTATAATAATACAGAACATTTAAGATTCATGGCTCTTAACCTATTGTTCGACATTAATTCTTTTCGATTCGTTTGTGTTCCTTTCATTCCCATAACTTGCTCAGTGTTATACCTGTCGTAGCCATAATTGGACAGTAGGGACATGTTTCATGAAACATCATTGAAACATGTAACAGCTTGTGTGTCTCTTCAGCTGTATGTACAAGGACAGGCTACTTTTTATGCTATTGCTACCAGTGTAGATACGACAAGTTATTTACAATATTTTTTTCAGGCCCTGAAGCTATGCTATTATTTAGCACACGCAATGATATCCGATACATTAAGCTGAAATCTAAAGAACAGCGGGTGTTGGCGTCAGGAATTAAACAGGTTAAGCTAAATAGTCATGTCATTTTGCAATTTGGTTTTTATGTGTTATTTAAAGGTATACCTACACTATTATAGACAGAAATACACACATACAAATTAAAGAATGCAATATTTCGTCAACATCACCTTGACGGCAACGGCATTTTCTTTTGCGAACTAGTGAACTGAGGAATCGACTATCGGTGGGGGTCTTCCCTGAGAGGCCGGCAGCGCACCCACAAAATGGGTGTCTTTGGACTGCGATGACTGTCCTTTTTGGGCGTCTCGTAGGCTCGTTTGCCGTCCTATTATATAAAAACTACCTTTTTCTAATAAATCAATCTAAATGTACCACTTTCTTTGCAAATAAACGATTTATTATTATTATTTATACAGTATTTAAAATTTTCTTATCCTCCGTAGTAATAATCAAAATAATTTAATTAGAAACTCTTGGGCCCAAGGTTCAAGTGCACAGGCGCTAATAAAAGATTTAAGTTGGCGTCTGGTAGATAGTATCTGTGACCCCAGAGCTGGTAAGTATATACATATACCGAATAAGTATCGCAGTCAGCGAGGAAATGCTGCCAGCGTTAAAGGTACACTGCCACACGGACCAAACTATTTATAATTGTTCAAATTTGGTTTAATTTTCTTTTTATATAATATATTATTTATTATATTTATGTTATATATGTATTTCATATCTTTTTAATTTGTTATTTCAACCTGCAGGGTCACGGAGTTTCATCGGACGGTACGTTCGTATACTGGGTAGAGATAGCGGCGGGTCATCAAGCTATCATCAGAGCACAAATTGAGAATGTTGCTGAAACGAAACAGGTAAAAGTATGGCCGATGAAATTAGGTCATAAATCTTATTTATCGACGGCCAAAGGTTTTTAGGACTTATATTGTGACAGATGCCAGGTCCACGTCAAAATGCTGACTTTGATTCATTCTCCTCAGGTGCTGGTGGCGTTAGGCCTAGAGGACCCAGGCGATATAGCGGTCGATTGGCTGGGAGGGAATTTTTATTTCACGGACGTACGGCGTGGCATCATCGGCGTGTGTAAAACCGACGGTTCTATGTGCACCGTTTTAAAAGCCCAAACGAAGAAACCTCGATTTGTCACCCTGGATCCTAGAAAGGGGTACGTTTGCTTGTTATTTTTAGCATTCTTTAAGATTTACTAACTTCTAATTTACGATCGGCTCCACCGATACAATAGTTGAACGTAACAAATGTGTGTTACGTAAATGTATTTTGGTACAAAAGTTTATTTAATAGAACAATATAATTCTAGAGAAATGTACTGGGCCGATTGGCAAGACAAGGCGGTGATACTGCGGTCTCGCATGGATGGCACAAAGCCGGATATCATAGTGGACGAAATGGGGAAATTCGGTCCCACCGGGATGGCTTTGGACAGCCCTAATGATAGATTATATTTCGTCGATGGTGTTATTAAAATCGTTAAGCTGTTCGATCTTAAAGTATACGTAAGTCGCTCTAACGCTATTTTTAATGTAATATATACCTGACTATTATCATTAGTAATATTTTTTTAAATCACTGTACCAATTTGCAACTCAGTCACTCACTCAAACTAGTGGCTTCAGCGTGCGACTCTTATCCCTTATATAGTAGATTCGATCCACTAAGCTGTGCAGCAATGTACATTCTGTCTATGTGTGGTTCTATCACTCGCTCGAAGCAAAACAGGACTAATTTATTTACCAAGTTCCTTAATAGCTAAGGGCGAAAATTGTATAACACTGCAAGATTATTATTTGATTATTCAATTGCAGTCTCTCTTCGAAGAGCCATACCACGATCCGTACACTATAGTTGTGTTTGAGAACACTGTGTTCTGGAGCGACTGGACCTCGGCAACCATCCACAGCACTGATAAACTACACAGTACCGTCAGAAAAAATCTTCTTATGACATTAAAGGAACCCGTCTTTGGTATGTGACATTTAACCACAATAACAAAACCCATTTCAACATATTTCAAACATTAAGTATTTTAATAAGTTTTATTTATTTGTAACCTTCCACTTGTAACGCATTTGTAGAAGTGTATCTCTTCTCTTCTATTAAACAGTTTGCACCTGAATGACTTCTTAAATTTAGACTTACTTTGCAGACATGCACTTATATCATCCGCTTCTGATGCCAGAAAAAGTAAACCCGTGTAGGCACAGTGGCTGCTCGCACATTTGCGTACCGACATCCAATGTTACCTTCACTTGTCTATGCCCTGAGGGTATGGAACTCTTTGGAAAGATTTGCAAAAGTAAGTACCAATAGACAATATTTTGATTTTTCACTGTTAACACCGTGTGGTGAGAAACTCGGTGAGTCCTCCAGAGTAGAAAACCATGCTGACCGGTCCTGGGCGGCTCTCCTAATTGCACTCCACGTCTTTCCAGCTTCCTTTGTCTCTGCAAAGATGCTTATTGCCAGGTCTGTTTTGGGCGGCCACGTCTCCTATAACCTTGAGGATTCCATTCAAGGGCTTGCTTGGCAATGTGACTTGATCCCTCCGGAGCGTATGGCCCACCCTTTTCTTCACTTCACTTTAGACATTTTATAGACTTGTCAATTGGCAGCTCATTGCATAGTTCTCATAGCCGATGATTAGAGGGACAACGAACAATAAATTGTTAAATGATGTGTTATTTTTAGCCATTTCCGATTATCACCCGCAATACCTAATAGTGGGCGGCGGATCTTTATTTACGCGCATTCAATATGATGTATTGGGAAACCCAGAGACACACGCGACCCATTTTAACATCGAACGCGTACAAGCTATGGCTTATGACAACTTTAGAGGTAAGATTTATTCTTTTAAAACTTATGTACACATTCGCTTCTTACTGTTAACGCTGTCTTTTGTCGTCAAAAGGTGGAAGTATCGAATATAACCGAAGGAATATTACTGCTTCCTACTCACACAAATATATCGCATGATATTTTGCAACATATGCCCAAATATCTAAAATAATAATAATTTATTCCAATTAGATAACACAGATCCATTTTAGTTAGTAAAAGACATCTTGAACACTAACTTTAGTACCAACATCAACAACAAATAAAAATGAAATAAATAAATAAACAGCCTACGCGTACACTTGTCTCCCAGAGCCGACAAGCGTATATATATCTCTATATGTATATCTAAAATTCTAGTGCCACAATGTTCGTTCCCAGACTCCTCCGAAATGGCTTGACCGATTCTTATGAATTTTTTTATGCATATAGAGTAAGTCTGAGTTTTGTCATCTACCCTCCACTATGAATCCCTATTTTTTATTTGGTTTATATAGAGACAAATTCACAGAATAACCTAAAAAGTTTTCGTACCCGAAAACCGAACCGTCTCTGGGACGGCATAGCAAAATGTTCCAAGTTGGTATGAACTAAAAAGGTAAGCTAAGTAAAATCACATTAAGGAGAATATTATTAACATTTTGCTATGCCATCCAAGAGACGGTTCGGTTTTTGGGTACGAAAACTTTATATATATATATATAATGTGTATATGCTCAGTACTCGTATATATACAAAGGCAATGCATAATATGTTCACCGATGTCTATCACCTAGCTCTCTGAGGTCTTGCATTGTGGCGTGATGTCTGTTAGTCTCTTATTCAATGAATCTCTCTTATTCCTACGTTGTTCTCTAATCAATTCTAATAGAAATCTTAAACATACTTTTTGTTATAATATTTTTTCTGTAACAGGTACCCTCTACGTGTACGATGGTCATAGGAAATCGATCAATTATATCGACTTGAAGGACTTTTCATTAGGCGTCACTCACCTGTTCGTCTACAATTCCTTAGAAAACGTTGTAGATATGGGATATGGTAATACACAAAAATATCAATATAATTTTTAAGTGACGACGATTAAAAGACGTTAAAATTTGGAAAATATTATTTAGATTACGTTTCGGATGCCTTGTACATATTGGATGCTGGTCGCGGTATGATTGACGTCATCTCTCTCAGAACTAAAGAGAGGACTTTGGTGTATCGGTTCCCCAGTCAGGAAATACCTATTAGCTTTTGTATTTTACCGGATTACGGGTGAGGTTTTTATTAATTATAAAATTATTGAACACACTGATTATGGCTATCACAGCCGAGTTATTTGCGTGTTATGCTTATGAAAAAAATGTAACATCTGTGGGAAATTTTCAGACGCTTGGTAGTTGCTGTGTTTGAGAGCGAAGTGAAAAAAGGAATAAATATCGATAGTATGGGATTGGACGGAGATGATAGAAAACATATTATTACAAAAATGATATATGGTAAGAGAAATATGTTTTAGTACCCACTTCGGGGCTGTCCATTTAGTGATGTTTTTTTAACATTTTTTAACCCCTCCCTCCCCCATGGTGATACACGTGGTGAGGTTAAAGACTACCCCCCCATATTTTTAGTACCTATAAAGAATCTTAAATTTTTTATAATCTTATTTTTAAATACCGGTATAAAGCATAATCTAATCCTATTCTAAAAAATTAAGGACCATAATAAAAATGTCTAGACAGAAAGGTTGCAGGTTGTTTTTGACTGGCATAAAAATAATATTATAGGAATGGTGTAATCATGCGAAAAACTTGTTGTAAAATTCACAGGTTAGTAATACTTTCTTCAATACTAACAACTAGATAAGCATCTTGCAAATCAGTTGTTGGTACTGTACTTTGTTGAAGATCAACGTCGGTTTTATCAAGCCACTCAGCGTAATCACGTGCACTACGCATAGAATCTCTCTCGATCTACTGATCGATAGTTTTTCTAAGCCGCTTTTCGGTTTAGAAATCACGCGTTTGACGGAAAAATAAGTACACGTGATATCTTACTATACCCCCCTCCACCTTGTGATAGTTCGTGATTTTTGCCGAACCTCACGTGATTAATGGACAGACCCTTCGTAATCGCACGGGTACATACACGTTCGTTCAAATATCGTCTATCAACAAATGACTCTGGAATTAAAGGGGTCACAGGTGAATATTTTGTTTACAGGTCCAAATATACGTCTGCAGTATTCGTCGGAGCTGGATGTCGTCTACTTAGCAGATGAATACGGTGTTATCGATCATTTTCACCCAGAAGGTGTTAATAATACATTTTGACTAAGTATATACTTTAAATATATACTTAGTCGCTTGTCATTTTATTAGGTACGGGAAGGGAACGATTCCGCGAATTTACTTCTACCCTCGAAAGTTTTGCCGTTACGGACACACATGTATTTTGGACAGACAGAGAAACAAAACGTTTGTACTGGGCAGATGTTCACAGGGCTGGCTATGTAATACGACGGATGGAATTATGTGAGTAAAAGAATTGTATTCTCACTAGGTTTTGGAATCGCACAGTGTCACTAATAAGATAAATAACGAATATTATTGAAGTGATAATTTCTTACGGGAGGGTAACACGTTATGGCGCCAGTAAATACTTTTACCTTTCTCCTGCACATACGGTAGCGGTATGCTGAATCTTCTTCTCTTACTTCTACCCGCAGCGCTAGTCGTATTTCGGACAGACGCTTTCCCCTCTCTCTACTCAGTGTTTAGTGTGCGATTGACATTTACTGTTGACAGTGAGCATATAACCTCAAACTATGACCATTTTTAAAAGTGATTATAAAATATGGTGCATGAAGCAGAAGATGATCTTCGTAACATTACAGAATTAAATAGTTCAACATAGATTAGTTTAAGTTATCACTTCTGCCGGACGTCTCGGGACGCACACATTTTTTAATACAATTTATGTGGCTGTAATCTTGCTCTATCGGCCTGTTATGCAAATGTTCAGGTAGTCATGGCTGATATTTGCGAAAAAAGTGATTCTAATAAAGCAATAAACATAATTTCAGCATTGTTTCCCAACAACACTTTGCTCCACCTACAAGCTACGTATGCCCCATATTCCCTCAACAACACCCTTTTAAACCATGTCTGCCATCAAAACAAGACCCCGTGCTCCCATATTTGTGTCCAAGTCTCCCACCCCTTGCCCCAGGACCTCGAAATGGGATTTAAGTGCCTCTGCCCCGTGGGGCTGGTGCAGGTTAACAACACCTGCGAAGAAATAGCACTTTGTAAGCATAACGAACATTATTGTCATAGAAGCAATAAATGTTTCGCGTCGAGTAAGAAATGTGATGGTCACAAGGATTGTCAGTTTGGCGAGGATGAAGAAAATTGCTCATGTAAGTATATTTATTTCGGTATTTTTAAGTGCCAGTACTGCTCTTTTATGTAACAGGGGTCAAACGGGCAGGAGGCTCACCTGATGTTAAGAGATAAAACCCTTAAACATACCACATTAAACTGATTATATTTTTTTCTAAATAGCAGGTACCACTACAAGCAATCCACTATGTCGATACGACCAGAAAATGTGTTTTGGTAAATGCATTGCTAAAAATGATGTTTGCGAGGAAAAGAAAGAAAAAGGTAGATTTCTTAATTTAGAAAATGTTTTTCGTATTACTAAAATTAGGTAACGTAATGTGTGAAACACTAAATATCGCTCGTAATTCATATACTTACAGTGGTACCTCGACTAAGAGTTTAATTCGTTTCGTTTCATAGCTCGTCTCAAAGCAATTTTTCCCATTGAAATGCCGTTAATCCGTTCCAGCTCCCAAAACACGACCTCAGTTGTTTTTGAATCAGAAGAAACTCATTTCACGCTTCAATTAAATGTGATAATGTTTTCTAAATGTACAAAAAGCAAAAAACGTGGAAAACAAGCAAAAATACTGAAACAGTGCGGTAGTGTGTCGTGGGTGATCTTCGTATCTCAAACCTTGCTCTCATCTCAAAGCACTCGGACATTAGGGCACTCGTATGTCGAGGTATCACTGTATTATACAACAGTTTCATTAAGCCGAACTTCACGTTTGAATGTTTAATTTAAGACGAATCTGTGCTAACTATTCAATAAAGATCTATATTTCAGCCCCCCCTATCTGTAGTAAAACACAAAGTATGTGCGATGATTCATCTATGTGCATCGAATCAAGCATGCTATGCGACGGCTATAGCGACTGCCCTGATGGTAGCGACGAGCTCCCATCCGTTTGCGACACTTTAATTTGTAAAGAATCCGAGTTTAGGTGAGTACACATATATTATTGTATATATTAATACTAATAATGTACCTAACACAATTTTTTGAAGTGAAACTTCTTTAGGCATGAGGGTAAAATTTTTATGGATGAAACGTCACGAAGATGTGCAGCGTTTCTGTCGAAGAAAAGTGAGAGAGCGATTGAAACCGATGGAGAGAGAGTGAGAAGGGCGAATTACCTTATAGATTTTCTATTTTTAAAATTAAAATTTCGTAAGGGGAAATTATAAAAAGTAAAGTATTTTATATTTTATGCAAATTTTTATATTGAAATCTCAAATTACAAATTGTAAATTAAAATGCCACGTGTTTTTAATATCGAAGAAATAAATTTAAAAAAATAAATTTATTATTTGTATTAATGTTCGACACTTTTAATATTTTAAATGACAATTAAATTCGCTCCCTCTAAGTCTTGGAAATCTAAAGTTTTATATTTGTATAAATATGAACAAGACTTAAAAATTAGTTTGCCAAAGAAGTTTCAATTCTGACATGTGTACTTTGTACGCACTCGCCTTTTTTTAAATAGAACACTTGGCTAATGGTCAGAAGGCACACGTGGTGTTAAGTAATACGCCGTCCATAGCCAAAAGGCTCGCCAGGTGCTTGTCTTGATCGACCTTAAGACTAAAATAACACTCAACTGTGGAACGACGGACGTCGAGCGTGATGAAACCCAGCTAGATATTAATCTAAACAACTCCTCCGAACACTCTTCATGCTCTACATCTGGTAGAAGCATCTCTACGCAAAGCCAAGAGAGTTTAATAAGTAACTGTTCCTCGATGATTTGAATCGTTCTTCGTTGAACAAGGTCCAGTTGAAGGAGTTGGTACTGGGAAGATCCCGCCCACAGGTGAGAACAGTACTTCACATAGGGCAGACTTTGCCCTTCACAGAGGTGGCTCGGAGGGCTGAGCACGCCAAGCTTCTTCGGGACTAATCCCTTCCTTTCAAGCCTTCCCTTCCATATGTCCACGAATCTGAATGTAATTCGATATGTCAACGCCCAGTATTTCGATGCTGATTATAGCCTTAAGGAGACTGTCTTTGAAGAGGGGAGTAGCGACCAAGGGGGTTTTTTCAAGCAGAAAGAAATCACGCATACATTGGACAACATGTAGCTGATTTTCGACTTCAGACACAAGTTTCTTCCGATACCAATCGACAACTGATCTAGAAATACCTGCACGTCCAGTGTAAAGAGTATCCTCAGTCCTATCGTCCGCATAGCAGCGAATTTTGCTAAGTTGTAACATATCATTGCTTGGGCCCCTAACATTTGTAAAGTCCACGTTGAGTAGTTATCACTGACATAGAGCCATAGAGCGCAGAGTTGCAATTAAATGTACTAGAAATTTATAATATTATCCTTCATTAGGTGTTCTACTGGATACTGCGTTCCAGCAACTTGGCGATGCGACAGAGCCTTGGACTGCATCGATGGCTCCGACGAAATTAATTGTAGTAAGAAAATTATATGTTTTATAAACAATACTGGACAACTGGAATATGGACTATTTAAAAAATAATTAACCGGCTGAAATACCTGTCAACATTATTCAATTACATTATTTATATATTTTATACATGCTCCCACGAGATATGCGTATCTCACCCATACCCCAAGAACTAAATGAGGCGATTTTGTTGACCGGTCGCGTAAAAATTTTATAATCATTAATTCGATGACGATGACGTTAGCATGTATTTTTTGTATTGCGATGCATTTTATTTTATGTAAATTCAAAAATACAGCTGTGAATAAAAGTAAACTCGACTCTCGACCCTGGTGGTGGGTTGATTTTGAGTCTAACACTTGCATTCGTTGGAGGGTATCAATAAAAACAAATTTGAGATTTTTGTCAGGCACTGGACGCTTTCGGTTTAGGATTGTGCTAGTCCTACGGATTACTTATACATTGGTGTAATATTGATTTTAGCAGCCTTTAACAAGACCTGCCTTGAAGGTTTCCACCAATGTAGCGACGGAAGTTGTATAGAGTTGGAGAAGCGATGCGACGGGAACTACGACTGCTTCGACGCATCCGATGAAGACAAATGCGATCTGCCTGAAGTAGCCGTTACGGTAAACTCTGATTTTCAGTAATCTTATCAATAAAACCACAAAATACCTCTGAATAAGGTAAACGCTCTTTCTACTTTATTTAAATGCGCATTTACGTGACATTATTGTTATATATTTAAAGTTTTGTTCATTGTCCTCTGATATGTCATTTATAATATAAAGAATTTTCAACTCGATTTGTAATATATAAAAAGTTGCTTAACTTAGTTCTAAGAGATTAAATTAAGGAATTAAGAACTTGAAGGACCTTTCAGGAAGTCACCCGTCCTTGCCGTCAATTGGAATTTAGTTGTAAGCGAAACAACACAACGATTTGTTTGCCGCTTACTGCTCGGTTAGAACATATTTCAGGGTGGTGAATGTTTTGTGATGTCCTTGTTTTGAGTTATTGTAGATTATGCATGTCGTTGACTGATATCACAGCTTTTGTGGTATTAGGAGACCTGTATGGGGCAGTAAACTTTTGGAAAGAATAAATAAGGTTTCCATTCCAACCACTCTAAGTGTTCATTATGAAGTATTTCTCCAACTTATTTAATCAGGTGGCGGCGTAGCCTTTACCTATTAATGTTGTGATGTCCATTTGTTCGTTTCGTATTGTTTTGAATTGATAAAAATGGTAGTAAACGAGCCTAGAGATTATAAAGGGCTCAGGGGATGTAAAACATTTATCTATTCAGGTGTAACGGCAAGGTGGATTGCGCTGGAGGGCTTGACGAAGCAGGGTGCGACTTCTTTTGTGCCCCGAGAGGGAAGTATTCATGCAAACAGGAGTTGGTGTGCGTCGCGAAGAGTCAGTTGTGCAATGGCGTAAATGATTGTACTGACGGATCCGACGAGACCGCCGACGCTTGTTTGAAAGGTGACCTACTAATGTACCTACCCATAATCTTTCTTTTTTTCTATTCGAATTATTTATGACAAAGTTAAGCTAAATTAACATACATGAGGTTGCTAACTTTTTGGCAAGACATTGGCGTTTTACGCAAAATGTCGAAGGAGCACAAAAATTAAATCACAAGTCTTCTTATACATTTGTATAATAGAAATTCTGCTTTGAAATACTAGTTTTTCCGCATTAATTCCTTTACTAATAAGCATATTATTTTCATCGCCTGGAATTCCTTTAATTTCGTACCAGTTTTGGGCGTGTTAAAATAATAATTGTAATTAAATCAATGTGCAGAAAATGTTAGAATTAATAGATAAATGATGATGGTGAGTGGTAAAGCGTAGTTTATTTCACAGTGAACAAAACAATGCCGATAAAAAAAATTGAGTTACCTTCTCACGAATGCGGCAAGTTATACGAGTGCAAGAACGGAGAGTGCCTGGACTGGAAAAGGGTGTGTAACAACAGGAAGGACTGTAAGGACGGCAGCGATGAGGGTGGAAACTGCAGTGAGTTTCAAATATTTCAATTTGATAGGTAACTCACGAATATCGAAAGTCGTGCTACCAAAAATAATGCACTCATTACAAACGTTTTTAAATAAATATTCAGCCTCCTTCAAGGCTGTTATATGTTTTCCTTCTTTTTTAGTACATCAAAAATACTTAGTTATACTGCAATTTCTATTTTATACACTCATAATCTTTCTCTTAAACTCAATCAATGTCGTAATCTTTGTTTTAAAGATAAAGATTGCTTTTGTCTTTATAATTTATATGTCGCAGCTAACTAGCTAATTAGCCGTTTAATAAACAGCCTAGCCTTTTACCTTAACGGCGCGGCGCCGACTAACTACCAGCTTGAAAGATGTTCAGCCAGTTGATCAAACGGCTAGAAGGGATGCAAGCATTGTACCTGGCCTTCCCCAGCTTTATAAAACAGGGTGAATTAGCCGATGTGAAAGGCCCTTGCTGTGCCAAGGTCCATTCCACATCATTCGTGGCCGTAGAGGACCGTAATATTAACGGTTGATCGCGTGGCTGGATGCGGACAAGGCTACGCTGTTACCGTGTCCTGCCCCGGGCGATTGCTGGTGGCGCCGTGGGGTTTTAGTGGGTATGCACAACTAGCGAGTCCCACATCACCCTTCCCCAGGTCAACCATGCCGCGGGAGGGTATGCGTAACGTATTTCCCCACGGAAAAAAAATATTGGTTGTTTGTAAAGTAGGTTTACGATCGAGATGTTTACGTGATAACGTCTTATTGGTGATATAAGTTTTTGGGAAGTAAGGAATTAATGAAGATAACAATTTTTTCAAATTTTAAATTACATCTATCGTTTTATTCACACTTTTGATGATAAATTTCGGGTGTAAAATGACAAGTTTACTTATTCGACTATGATACACATTTTTCTTACAAAACTTAACCGCACGAGAAAATCTCCATTCGTTTGTATGCCGCTAGAGTGAGATGAGACGGGAGATCGGTCCGTCTCTCTCTCGTTATAACTGCGATCGCGCTCGTGAGGTTTTGGTGTGACACAAGTTTCTGAACATGTCACCCGACTAAAACGATTTTAAAGACGTTATCACGTCAAAAAAAAGTTCAAACGGCTAGGCAAATGACTTAAATCGATTACTTTTCATTACTTGCCGAACCTGTTGACTGTTAATTTAAATTTAATTCCACTTTCTACCAGTCTCAAACTCGAAACGAAACTCATCTAACTGTCAATATGGCGTCGGAAAACCACAAGTGATGAAAAACAACAAGTACAATGAACGAGTGTACAAGTGGCAATAATAATGTGAATTTGACTCAAACAATTTAATTTTAAAAGAAATATTTTTCATCATCATCATCAAATGTTTCATCTTTTTTATTTCAGCCAAATAATGACTCTATCGTACGAATGGCCTAAGCGTTGGCCAGCCAGTTTATTAAATCTTGTAACAACGGCAACGGCTGTATATCTTTAAGGCCGCTAGTTAAACGGCGCCGTTTAGTTAAAAGGCTAGGCTGTTAATTGAACGGCTAATAAAGTTGGCTGCGACATATACATAACCTAACTTATCTCTCCACAATTTACTTACATTTATTTCAGCGGCCCACTGCGAGAATTGTCCAAGTATCTGCCGGCATACCCCAGAGGGTCCTATCTGTGTCTGTGCCCTCGGCTTCTCCAAGGTCGGAGACACGTGTGTCGATGATGACGAGTGTAGGCTCGACCACTGTTCGCATAACTGTATTAATACGCCTGGCTCGTTCGTCTGCACTTGTCATCCTGGATACGAGCTGAGGTGAGTTTGAGCTTCGTTCGTTAAGTCCGTTGCATGATATGTAACAAGGGATGCAACCTGTCGCTTCCCCACGCGACACAATTAAGCTAAATGCAGATGTCACCGACCCCTTTAAGGCAATTTGAAATGAATTTGGTTGATATGTACATTTCAAATATGTAGTTATCATTTTTTCGTAAAAATATTAGAACTCAATGAGATCTTAGAAAAAATAGTTATTGTCAGCGAAGCTGTGAAGCTATTAACGATTTTCATGAATGTATTACCGACTATATGGTAATAAAACAATTTTATATATTTTTCAATTTTTTAAGATATTCTTTATATCATAAACATAAAAAAACATAACTTTAAAAATTAAAACGCTTCTAAGATTTAAAATATAAACGATGTTCACTTAGTGTAGGTACGTACGTCCATTAGTGATATGTAAACTAAATAAATAAAGTAAATTGTTTAATAACAGCTAGGTACTTATGTGAAAAATAATAATTTATTCGTAGTAGGATCTACTTTATTCATACAACAAGTATGTAGGTAGGTAGTTAAGGTAGGCAGGTAGGTACGTTTAAAATACGGTCTACGTCGTAGTTCGCAGCTTCCTACTGAAGAATCTCCTTCAGTATATTTTATCACCAGCTTTTCAGAATACTCGTAACGTTTATTGTTTTTTTAATATTGTATTTTGTGGAAGCTAACATCTATATGCAAAACATTTTTATGCCTTTTTTATTTTTATGTATGCGGGATCCAAACGTAGGTTATAGTCGGAGATAGCTTCTCATTGTGTCTATTACCGACTCATATGGCTAGGTAATTAGAACATAATAACTAACTATATAATATGTTTCATCGACTCAAATTTTTTTTTAATAATTACTAAGATAGTCAATACTAATTCCTACTGCTGATAAAAACTGATGAAGAGGACTAATAGTATTTATAAATGTATTTGTGAGTTATTTTATTATGAATACATTTAGATTAGCTATGATGTAGTACAGACCTTTAGAAGTTTATGCAAATTGTAATAAAATTACAAAAAGAAGTAAAGCAATAAAATTGTATGTCGTTAGTACGTAGATATTCACTTGAGATCTGTCTGAAGTATATTAATTATTATACTGAGACAAATCAAACTTTAATACAAAAAGGTAAACTATGTATTGTGTGTATAATGGTTCCCTTTTGTCAAAAAGTATGTATTTTTTCCTTTCCCGAGCTATCACGTACGCATACTTCAAATTGAACACAATACAATGAAGCAGGCATAATTTCTTCACGAATAGTTTAACATTTTAGCCAAAATAAATGCCAAATAAGGCCTGTCAAAACTTCTGTTTTCGATGGGTTAAAAGCTGCATTTTACCTTATCTTGTTTAATTTATGATTATGTAATTTTCAGATACGATCGTCGCTCATGCAAATCGTTAAACGGTGATGCGACCTTACTGTACATTCAAAACAACTCAATCTGGCTGCTCATTTCGCACCATCACTTCCTCGAACACTCCTACGGGGACAAGAATATCACGGACTTCGATTTCGATAAGGGGTTTGTGTTAGCCAACTATATTTTATATAAAATACTCACCTTGCTCTTGAAAAGGAACAATTAGACATTATACATTTAGGACTAGCTATATATCATTTCAAAACCAGGCATATAACATATATGTATATATATATATATATGCTTCTAATATGTACAAAGATGGATTCAAATTACGAAGCGCAATAATTGTATGGGTGAAATAAGTTCCTGGTATTTGTTCTTACAGGCTGAATAAATTATACGTAACCGTGCCTGAAACAGGAGAAATAATCGAAGTGAATAAAAACCTAACAAAACCTACAACCACTGCCATCGGGAATATCGGCAGACCCACAGAGGTAACTAATACATATGTATAACTTATTATGTCAACAAATTATTATAAATACGTAGTAAAACAGAGAGATTCTTTGCTATGATTTTGAAGGAGTAACTTTTGTAATGGTTATTTCTTCAAAATATGCAAGGATTATCACTATCAGCACAGTAGAAATAAGTGAAATAGTACACCCGGGAGGTCACTTTACAGATATTTTTATTATTTACACTTACGAGCTAAACTACTATCAATATTTTTGAAGATCTCAGTGGACTGGGCTACCGGAAACATTTACTTTGTCGACGAGAAGCCAATCGGAAGTGTCATAAGAGTTTGTAATTTTGCGAGAAAAGCTTGTGCCAGGCTTCACAACATACCGTTTAAGGTAAATAATTATTCAACTCCTTTATGTATTTCACATTAGAAAAAAACTTTGGTTCTATAAAGTGTTAGTTCAATAATTCTGTTTCTACACATTTTCGATTCGACGGGTGCAACGCTTCCTGTTTATTTTTTAAAACCTTCCAAAAGTAAAACTTTTTCAACAACAACTTAAACAACTATTGGGATGTAAAGTATTTACTTGTTGTTGTAGTTGTATTTTCTTTGATGTAATATAATTATTTAAATTAGCAAAAGAATAAAAAATGTATTAAAAAAATAAAATCCCTTATTATTTCCAGGACGTATATCTTCCTCTATCTCGGCAATAAAGAATTGGAATTCCCATCCTGATTATATTCGTTCGGCTTTATCATTATTATCATTATTCAAAACACTCCTGTATTTTTTCGCAAGTTCCCGTCAGTTTTATTCTCTCTTGGTCGCTGTCGTCGTGTTTAATAATCATATTTTTACTTTTACGTTTACTTTACGTATACAATTTAGATTTCATTGTTTTTTTTCTATTATTATTATTTTTTTTATTATAAATAAAGTTTCACCGTCTTCCTAATTAATGTTTTACTATTTTCTTTAATTAGTGTGTTCTGGAATAGAGTTTAATGTAATGCAGACCGTTGTATATGTCACTCTAAAACGCATTTTTTGCAGGTGACGTCGCTGACAGTAGACTCGATGAACTCTATTATGTTCTACTGTGTGAACCAGGGTAACAGTAGCCAAGTCCAATCGGCATCTCTGGCAGGCAAGGGCGTCAAAAACGTGACGTCGGTTAACAACTGTACGGGGTTGGCCATGGATGGCCATTTAAAATTTTTATATATTTTAGACAACCCTGGTAAATTATGGAAGAGTACCTTTGAAGGACATAAGTGAGTTAACAAATATCTATTTAGATATTTCCCACTCAACTAAACGAAACATAAATATGTTTCGTGTTTAAAGAATTTTAAAATACGGATTTACAAGTGTTGTTATTATTATTTAAAAAAAATCATTCGTGTTACCATACAGAGGTATATACTTTCAGGACCCTGGTATACAATGACGAAGTAACCATGATCTTCGCCCACAGCCCTACACTATTCGAAGACCACATTTATTTCCTAAATAATAGCCAAGTGATCCGTTGTTTCCTATTCGGTCATAAGACGTGTCAAATATTTGCGAATATAAACGCCTCGAGCTTCGCGATTCGCCGAGAGAACGCTTACACAGATGTGTGTGAGAAAAAGGAATGTTCCAGTGTATGTGTACTTGACAACGGCCCCGCCTGTGTGTGCGCCGATGGCTCACTATCAGACGGGGTGTGTCCTAGTTTGAATCAGGCTGAGGTAAAGTATTTTTCCAATTCCACCACAATTACTGACGCTCAAAATATTTTGACCATCATAAGATGGGTTGACACAAAAGTTTATAAAAACAGCCATCCTTTGCTACGAGATTCTAGCATAATGGTAAGGTGTTAATTTGGCCAATCGTTGATCCGTCCATGCACGAAACGAAGCAGGTCGTGGGAACCAGTTTGCAATAGTTTATTATAGGAAAATCTTCTTTGTTTCAGACACCATTAATAAACGGTGAACGGCCACCGGCCAAAAAATCAAAATGGGATTATTTGTTATACGTGCTGGTGGGAACTGTGTTGATAACCTCATTAGGATTTTTAAATTACAAGATATTCAAGTGCGGCAGGCCTCACTCTGACAATTACACGCGGTATGTTTGTTTACCTTTCTATGAAGCATCGCAGACTACCTACTAGTCCGCTATATTTTCTTTATCTTTAAATGGTAAAAATATTAAAATGACGGTACATACTTGAGCCATTCAGGAAAAACAAAGAAAATAGTCAAATGCCGAAGTTTTCTACTGAAAATTTTGCAGTATTATATGCAAAATGTTATAATATGTGTATCTATATATACATTTAAAAGTTTCTAATTGTCATAGACATGGTAACAACAGTAATTGCCTTGCAATTCTGTAACTCACTTTTCGAACTCTCCGACCGCCGCTGTGAAAACCGCTGTGAGAGTTCGAAAAGTGAGTTACAGCCCGTTCCCACTAGTCGAAAGTCGCATAAGACTAAAAGTCGAATGCTCTGGTCACCATACACTTTATATGGAGCTGTTCACATTAGATGAGACGCGACTTTTAGTCGAATACGACTCAAAAAACCATCCGACGGGCCAGCGCCCGTTTTAAGACTAAAAGTCGCGTCGAATCGTGCTCGCATAGGTGCCTGCTTGTTGCTGTTCACACTAGTCGTACGTCTTTACGACTCGAGCGCGTTGTTACCTCTCTCCCCGCCCCGCTTCCTAGACACACATTCCTACACATTGCTTGCTCACTCCATTCGTGTTTTTTTGTTTGTTGTGTGAAAATGGAGAAAGAAATAAAAGCCGAAGAACTTATTCCATTAGTTGAGTCGATCTTTCTGTTAGGATTGGGTACATCCAGTATTTTCTTGGAATTGACATTTTTTTCAACTTTTTTAATTTTCTTCGTAAGTAGTAGAGCACAACATCGCGAATTCGCTACGTACTGAATGGCGCGAAACTACGATCTATACGACTCGCGACGCAGTGTGAACAGGGACATCAGACTTTCGACTTTTAGTCTTATGCGACATTCGACTAGTGGGAACGGGCTGTCACAGAACCGCAAGGCTGTACTATTTTCGGTACCTAATGAACTTTTCTCTCTCACTCACAGAGTTACATTTCGGAACCAATCGGATCCAGTAGCCGAAGTCGTGAGTTCTGTCGTCGAAGTCCCTACAGCTGGGTAAAATACTTTTTAGTTTTTTTGTAATTATTTTACAATTTACAATTCCTAAAATCTTTAAATGCACCATAAAATTGGATTTGACCAGGTTTAATTTTTTTATATATCCTCGGCTACCTTTTGCCCGCTCGTGAGTAGGTGTAGTATGGTTTTAACGATTCATTTCTTGAAGTCCCCAGAAACCGACCAATTTCGATACTCACAGGTGAAAGATCTTGAAGTATTTTCCATTTTATTAAAGAAAATATCAATCTTATATTTGAAACGATTTTCCAGAGGCGTTAACCGTGAGTATGTGAACCCGTTACAATTTGTTAGAAATGCATGGAGTACAACATTCCATAGAGGTACATCTGTTGTAAGTTGCTTATTTATCTATTTATTCCCATAACTATCGGCAACCAATTAGTTTAGGCTTATAATTAATTAGTGAAAGAAAAGTAAATAGTGAATATTTAAAAGTTGCGTTTTGTTTTTTACTACAAATTTAAACCACATTGAAGATTGTGGTAGATGTTTCTATTACTTACTAATTTTTTTTTCAGGTGACTGAGGCCCAAGTGATGGAGACACAACTGTGTATTTCTGATACCGAATCAGATATTGATATGAATGAACATAAAACTTTACTACGCTTAAGATAAATAAGTATCGACTTATTAAACTAATAAATCTTTATTAGTTAAATAATGTAATATTAATACCTAATTAATTTTAATAATAAATGTATAATTTCAACTTTGTATGGGAAATGAAGAAATTAAATAGTTCTGCTTAAGCATAACTTATATAAATATTCTAAATAATAATACGTTATGAAAAAAAAATTGATTTTTATTTAATGCATCAGGCATGCTAGTGGCACTGCCATAGGTAGTCACACATTTGTTAAGTTCAATCAATCCTTATAGAGGCAACAAAAATATTTTTCTACTCAAACACAATGCCTTACTCAAGAGTTGAAAAGAATAAAAAGTGCATAGCAAGAAGGATTTTTTTAATACTTATCTTTTGTCTAATATGGTATAGATAGACCTTTTTAACATAGGCTTCAAAAATTAATATTTACTAAGAAAATATCACCTTTGTTTAGTGATAGGAATAACATCCTCATCATGAAGAAGTTTTTGGAAGGATATATGAAAATAAAACAAAATTTGAAAAAGAGTTACATCTAATTAGTAAGAGTTAATACACATAAAAGCAAATTATTAATCTATTTCCACAATTTCTTGATGGACATATTCTTTTCAGAATCTTTCTGCATGACCTTTGCCACTGCCATTTCAAAGTCTTCCTGTGTGACATGCACTCTACGTTCCCTTAAAGCATACATGCCAGCTTCAGTACAAACACCTTTCACCTCAGCTCCAGAAGCACCTGGCATTAATTCTGCAATCTTTCGTAGATTGATACCTCTAGTCAAATTCATTTTACGTGAATGAATTTTCAAGATATCTAAACGGGCTTCCTCATTTGGTGGGGGGAATTCAATCTTCCGGTCAATACGACCAGGTCGTAGCAAGGCTGGATCTAGAATGTCAATTCTGTTAGTTGCCATTATAACTTTGATGTTTTTAGTTGCCTCAAAACCATCCAACTGATTAAGTAGTTCCAACATTGTTCTTTGAACTTCAGAATCTCCACCACTGCCAGATTCTATACGTGAAGAACCAATGGAATCAATCTCGTCCATGAAGATTATAGATGGTGCATGTTCTCTTGCCATAACAAAGAGTTCTCGTACCATACGGCTTCCTTCACCAATGAATTTTTGTACCAATTCAGAACCAGAAACACGGATAAAAGTACATTCTGTGTGATGTGCTACTGCTCTAGCTAACAGAGTCTTCCCAGTACCTGGAGGGCCATACAAAAGCACACCTTTGGGCTGCGCGATTCCAAGAGCATCAAACAATTCAGGATGTTTAACAGGCAATTCAATTACTTCCTTTATCTCTTTAATTTGTTTATCCAAACCGCCAACCATCTCATATGTAGAATCGGGGACCTTTTCCACCATCATAAGGGATACTAACGGGTCAACTTTGTTGGGTAAAATCTTATGCAGAGTGTAACTCTCATTACGCAGTGCAACACGGCAATTAGCGGTAACATCATTGATATCAACATTTTTGTCTAGATCCACAACAAATTTGCCTTCAGGGTGGACTTTTACAAGAACCTTTTTCTTATCCATCGGCTTAACAACCTCGCCGACATACGAACCTTGTTCTTGTAAGAGTTGAAGCTCTTCTCGCAACATTCTTACTTTGGCGTTGAGTTCATTACGTTGAGCTTGCAGTCGCCGCAAATTTTGTGATTTTTCAGCCACAATGAGTTGCAACTCTTCAATCTTGGTAATATAGTATGGGCGAAATCCTTCACCCTTTACGGGGTCTACGTCCATCTTCGTGATAGTCATTTTAACACTTGGTTGTTATCTCATTAATTTCGAAATATAAACAAATTACATTCAAATAACAATAAGATGAATCGCAAATAATGATTGGGATTTGGGATTATGAAAACTGAAGACGTCAAAAGTTTAATTTAAAATTTTGATTTTTGACAACACACCGGACTTCGAAACTACAAGTCACTCCACAGATTATACGAACATAAGTTTTTAGTTTCGTAGTGACGTAGACTAAATATTTGAAAAATAGCGTCAAACACGTTTTCCAAGCACAGTCCAAATTAATATGGAAAATTTATCTACACAAATAAATTAGTACATATAACACCTCTCTCTTGTCAGGATTAGGTCAATTCACAACAGTAAAATGCGGACAAAATTCTAAATATTTGATAACAATTTGTTACAAATATGTTTTTGGATGTTAACTGTCGAATACCAAAATCTGATCGTCTATCATCTATTTTGACAAATGACGTCATGAAAATTGAAATGACATTCAAATAGAAAAATACCCACACAACCACACAACGTTGGCACTTGGCTGTTGTGCAGCCGGCAGTGGTTAGTGGCCAGTGTCTTTAAATTTATTGAGACAATCAGATTTTGATTTTGTCCGCATATTATCTTAATTTAACAAAATCTTCCCAACATATCGGTGGTAAATAATTAGTCTACAAGTATAAAACGACAAAAACAATTAAATTAGTGTAAAAAATTTAAATCTCTTACAACATCTATTATGGGATTATTATTTCGACCCCATACGTATCACCGGCTTTTCAGAAAACGTATTGGAATATGTTTTAAAAGAACCTGCCATGCCGCTCCAAAGAAAGAGAACAATGTAGATCTGCTAAATTCCTTTAACCAGGATATTAAAACAGGTATGTGTGTATTTAAGATATTATATAGGTATAAAATTACTTATCATTTTAAGATACCTTGTTGACGCAAATATAGATAATATATATGAAAATACGTAGTATGATTATCGTTTATCGCACTTATTGAGTTTTATCAAAATGCCAAGAAATATGTGATCATTTTTACAGGTTTGTAAAACTAGAACTGTTTCCTGCAATTACCTGCCTCTTATCTTACTGTTATTATAGAAGTAAAGATAGTTTTAGCAACATTTGCTTACACAAAGTAGGTACTAATTTGTCTGGATCATGTAAATTTACATTTTAAGCAATATATGTTAATTATATAGTTAAGTAGTTTATCTTACTATGTCATCTTTTTTCTCTTCTAGAAGTTTATAATTTGTCTTGCTTGTGAATACTGTTGGCAGGTGGAGTCATACCAGTTTTCCGTAGAACACTTTTGTTCCCATCCAGAGTTGCAGTCCAAGATGACTCTGGAACATTTACCTATGCTGGACTATATCATGCGGCAAACGATCTTAGTAGGGATATTGCAGCACAGCTATGTAAGACTCATCTTTGTTTTAAATATAATTGTTAACCAAAATTTGTTGCGAGACAAAAATATAACACCATAAACATAACAATATAAAGTACTGGTTTTTTAGTGGGTGAAACCGAAAGGACTATTGGATACCTGTGTGGCAACAATGTTTCACATGTCATTACACAGTGGGCAATTTGGATGACAGGAAATATAGGTAAGAAACATTTGATTTTCATTACATTAAAAGTCCAATTTCCCCATAAGATATATTACATATGGTAAGTTACATTTGATCAACATGTATAAATTAGTTGACATGGTTCCATTAACCACCACCAAGGGTTACCCCTATGTTTTGTACATTCCTTAAACTTAATTTAAATATGTATTTTGCCAATGTTTTTTCTTACAACTATAGAACTTGAAATTTCTTTCAGCTGTTCCATTAACACCTATACACCCACCAGAAATGTTAAAATACTTCATAACCGATAGTGATGCTGGTCTAGTCATATGTACAAAGGAACATGAAAATTTACTTAGACCAGTCACATCTGAACTTTCAAAGCCATTATTAGTGTCAGATCGAGATAAGGATAAAGATGAAATACCAAATCACTGGAAACCAGAGACTGGTCTAGGGGAAACAGGACCAACAAACTTATGGTATGGTGGAAAAGATGCTATGCTGATTTATACTAGTGGTAAGTAAGTTTAATTTTAACAATAATCATTTTTTCCCATTCACTAGTTGCTGTGTCTTTGCTTATGTGTAAAAATATTTCTAGACAAAAAAAAATATTCAGAGCGGTTAATTAAGAGACCCAGACAACAGTTTTAACTATAAATTTTTTTAATATGAAAAAGGGATGATACAGAGTTTTTATTGATAGACAAAAGTCAATATTGTGTTTTTAATATTTCCCACATTACTACCATATCTACTTAAACTTTTTATAGGCACAACCAGCAAACCAAAAGGGGTAGTCTGGACACACAGGATGCTGGCAACCCAGATTGCGGCTTTACATAGTGCATGGCAATATTCTGCCAGCGATGTTGTGTTACACACGTTGCCACTGCATCATATACATGGACAGCTCAATTCCTTGAACGCCACATTAGCTGCGGGGGCCAGGTGAGAGTGAAGAAATGACTATGATTAGACCAATTTTGTCATTACTTCATATCTAGATGTACATAAAATAAAGTTAGTTTATTTGAATTGAATAAATTAATTTTTCAGAATTCGTATGCTGCCGTCGTTCACGTCACACACTGTCTGGTCCCATCTTCTGGGCAAAGGATCCGAAGAAGCCCGTATCTCGGTGTTCCACGGAGTGCCGGCCATGTACGCGCGGTTGGCGGCCGACCACTCCGCTCTGTTCACGGACAAAAACACCGTGGAGTACGTCCGGAACACCTTGAGTAAGATGAGACTGATGTGTGCCGGCTCGGCCCCTCTGCCCGAGACGCTGTTCAATAAGTGGGAGGAGGTGAGTGGCGCATCGTCATCTCTATCTCTCGCGAACAAAGTTTTTTATTATTTTCAGTGTATAATTGCTTTAAAAATTAGTAAATTATGATTGTTCCGTTATTACGATTTCCAGATCTCCGGCCTTCGCTTACTCGAGCGGTACGGTATGTCCGAAGTGGGAATGGCCCTGAGCAACCCGTACCGACCCCTAGAGAAGAGGCGAGTGGGTTGCGTCGGCACACCGCTCCCCGGGGTGTCGGCCCGGATCGTGGCCCCGCGGGACGAGGGCCTCGAGCCATTGGTCACGGTGGAGAGTCGAGCACCAGACTTACAGGTGGTGGACCGATCGACATTATTTTGTATTTGACACTAGGAACCGTCTAATGACACGTCCACCTCGATTCAGATATCGCCGGAGAGACTAGGTATCGCCGGGAGCCTCCCGGAAAACGAGGACTCCCCTCCCCTAGAAGCGAAAGTGACCATGCACGAGGAAGCCGATGGCGCTTTTGAAGGCGAATTACTTCTGAAGGGACCCAACGTGTTTACCAGGTTAGTCCTTAACTTTTTCTTTTTCTTTAAGTTTAGTTTTTACTAACGTTTTCGTCGACCAGATATTGGAACCGAGCGCCGACCCTCGACGGCGCCGACTTCACGAGAGACGGCTGGTTCCGAACGGGAGACGTGGCGTCCTTCTCGGACGGGTCGTTTAAAATTCTCGGCCGATCTTCCGTGGACATCATCAAAACGGGGGGTTACAAGGTGAGCGCCGTGCAAGTGGAGTCGGCCGTTTTGGAACACCCCAGCGTGGCGGATGTGGCGGTTCTGGGGATCGAGGACGACAGCTACGGGGAGATCGTCTCGGCCGTGGTCCAGTTGAAAGAGAACGAGAGCGTGTCGCTCCGACAGTTGAAGGACGTCGTCGGAAAGAAGTTGGCGCCTTACCAGTTGCCCAGGACCATGTTGACGGTTGAGAAAATGCCGAGAAACGCGATGGGGAAGCTGGACAAGAAGGAGATCAGGCGACTCTTCGCGAAGGATTTGGTTTTTAAGAGATCCTGAGGCTATATAAAGCTTCGTATAACAGTTATTTATTCCTACTTCTTAAACTTAACGGTAACAGAATCCGAGAGTTGTGAGAGAAAAGAGAGGTTTATGTTAAATAAAATTGTTTTAATAAGTTGAGAAACAGACACAGAATTATGTCTAAGCGTATTACAAAGCTCGCATTTTAAATATTAATGTTATTAAATGCCTTAAATATATAGAAAATATGTTACTTTTGTACATAGATGTAGTTAAAATATATTTTTCAAATGGGTATTTTTTTGAAAAAAAATGTATAATGGCGCGTCTAAACGGGCCATGTTTTGCTGCAATTGATGGCTGCAACACTGTGGCCGGCAACATTGCAAACTATAGCAGCCACACTTTGCAATATTGCAGTAGTGTCCCGGCCATATAGCCAAACATGTTTTGTATAGCCACATATGGCCGATGTTGCCCCGATGGGTGGCAGGACGATCGCTAGGCTATCGAATTCAACTGCAATATTGCACAGCCAGTTCTCGTGTTGTTTCAGTCACTCTCTTTGTTATGGCATAGTGTATCCTTTTCTACGCGACATGACGTTTGCTTTGAGTGAAGTGTGCCTGTTGCTTTATTCTGTGTTTTGCGATCAGCTGTATTTGACGTTAGATTACTACGTAAAAATGACTACTTTTGACATTCTAGTTCTTGAATAATTTATTATCAAGACTTATTTCTAGACTCAAATTGTCTACAGTTTCACGCCTATTTAAGTAAGGTCGAATCCACAATCTCTTCTTTTTCTGTTTCTTTTTTAAAACAATATAAGCTGCTGCGACAAGTGTGATTTCGTCAGCCATTGTTGCCGGTTTGTGTAGCCCGTTTAGGAGTCTGCATCATGGGCCATACTATTGCAACACATTGCCCAGCCATAGATTGTTCGGCCATCAGCTGCATTAAAATATTTTTGTAATGGCCGGGCAATTAGTGGCTAACAGTGCAGCCATCAATTGCAGCAAAACATGGCCCGTTTAGACGCGCCATTATACAAAGAAAAAAGTTTTCGTTTGTAAGTTATTGTTGCATTTAATGTTATCGCGTATTAGCGAGCAAATGAAAAATAATGTGTTAAAAATTTAAATATTTTATATATTGAAGTTTCTGTATGGATATAAATTTTACCAAAGCGTGAGAAGATTATGACTATGACACTTTACAAGGCTGATTGTTGTTTATTTCTTTGAATAAAACGTTTGTTACTTAAAATGTATTTTATTTACACAGCTGTACAAAATATAATAAGGTTAGACCAAGTAATTTTCGCATAGAGACGATTTCGTGCATTACTCACCACTCATTTAGGCATATAGGTTAACCATAAGAAGATTCAATGTCTACCTGTCAAACGCAACTTTATCTGTACTGATTTACCCTAACAATTGTTGTGCATACATTATACGACACTTAGATACAACAAAAACATTAAATATTGTTGAAGACAACATCAGTGTACTCTTTATAACATCATTCTTTATAACGAAAACCGCTCTGTAACGTAAAAATGAGTGATATTTATTTGGTTTAACCCAATACCCATACATTAATTCTTCCCTCCCCATAACTAAACTTGTCTATAACGTATGAAAATGCTCGGTCCCTTGAAATTCGTAATAAAGAGATTATACTACATTGTAATAATTAACAAAGTCAATGATCTAATTGCTAACATAAAAATACTAGGCGTTACTGATGGCACGGTGATAAACTATGTGCCATCACGTACTGAAAAGAATCGCCTTCTTTTTAAGTGAAACACATTTCACTGTATGTTACGGAATCTTACTTTCTTTTTAGGACCACCATCATAAGTACGCTTCTAGGCAGGCTAAACCGGCAGTGTTAACAGCGCTAACTAACATTATTATATTATTTTACGTCATTCGAATGTTTCTTTCAATAAAACTCCTCGCAGCGGCAGTAGAGTTGACTATACAGGGCGGTGAAAAAGATGCTGACGATATCGCATCTGACCAACTGGAATATGTCGCTAAAGCAGTGGCCAATATACCCAATAACATTACAAGCACTGCCAATACTATATCATACCATTTAATATTATATTCATCCATATCGTTTTCACCCATTTTGCCTAACGTATTCGTAAATGTCTTGTATTTCGTGTCAAATGAATGCATAAACAACGCCATTTTTGACGGATCATTGCCGTTTTTCAGTTCTCCAGACGTCACTTTATGAGGATTTTCAGTTTTTAATTTATTAAATGGCAATGCACTGTTTGGTAAGGAGGACTTTTTATAACACAATCGAAGGAAAAATAATGGTGGAAATATAAACATGAGAGGACCGGTAAGCGTTGAGCCAATTAAGCCCATGACTAGATCGAATCTTGGCACGGATTCACCTAGAAATACAGCGAGGGCGATAATACTCGACCGCATTACGCACCGTTGTAAACAGAATTCTGAAAAGATACAGTAAGAATATTATAAAAACTTTTTATCTTAGATATTCAAGTCAATTGTTACTATTGTCAGTCTCCAAAAGTTTGAATGCTAAATAAGCAGACTCAATTGGTCTTACCTCTTGGTATTTTAAGCAGATCTTCTAAATGCTGAAACAGGGCTGAGTTGCCGACGGCACTCGAAAGGCAGAGTTGCAATGTGACAAGAAGAGCCACTATGTATAGAGTTATTGATGAGGGCAACCCTAAAACAAAATCATATTTCAAGCAGTTAATATAGTAACCAAGTTTCTACATAACAATCAAATTATTTATAGAAAGAAAATAATCTAGGACAAGCAATATAATAAAATCTTCCCCAACCTTGTAGTATATTACTCTGAACATTGTTCCCATATCTCTTGGCTGCCAGGAATGAGGTGACCGTGAACATGATTCCAGTAACTGTGAACCCTCCCAACACGGCCGAGTGAATACGACGACTGTCTTTCATATCCACTTGCAGGGTTAGCAGCATTGGGTGGATGTCGAACTGGAAAAGGGTTTTTTGCTTTACAATATAATGAATTCGTATACTTAACAAAATTCCCAAAAGGTCTTATAGATTCTCATGATTCTTACATTGAGTAACTACTTAACATTTCAAGTGTCATGTGTGTTAAGGGGCTTCTACACGGGCTACATTTTTAAAGAAATATGTGGCTACATCATTGCCGACTATATCCCGAAAATACAAAACAAAACATTTTAAGGCAGCACGTGGCTAAACAATGTATATATCTCGGCAATATTCCTGCAAAAGAATATGGCCTATTACTTTGTCTTTACACGATCTACATATGTTACATACATAGTTGCCATGCTATATATATAATCTATGGCTACAATGGCGGACGAACTCATGCGCGTTGCAGCACCTTATATTGTTTTAAAAGCCGTCAAAACAAAAAAAAAACAAGAAAAATGTGGATTCGACCTTATTTCAATAGGCGTGATACATTAGATATTTTAAGTCTGGACATAAATATTAAAAAAAGGCGAAGAGAAAAAGGGACGAACTTAGGCCGTAAAGCGAGAGAGCAATAATATTGGCTAGAAATATTCAAGTATTTTCGATTGCAAAGCGATCGTTCCGGCCATACGGCTGGGACACTAAACATTCATCGGACATACAAAAAATATTTTGCAATACGGGATGTATTACCATACTTAAAATATTGCCGAGTGTTGCATAGTCTAGTCGTAAATGCTGACTGATTGCTAGCAGCCAAACCCTTGCAGGTCTAATTTTTCGTGAAAATATGGCTCTTCTAGAAGCCCCTTTAGAGACTTACGTTTGTTATCGTCTCACTGAAACCTAATCTGGGAAAAAATAATGGGTTGTGCAAGTCAATATTATTAATAAATTTGAGCAAAACGATGGTCTTACTAGTGTATACGCCAGTAACTATTGATAATATTTAAACCTATGTATAAACTAACCTGATAAACCATGATGCCATAAGCCACCAGAAAGTCTCTAGCACTAGGCATATAGGCTACTACGTCCCCGGACGGAGGAGGGGACTTATCATCATTTATTATACAGGTCCATGTAGAGATAGCCACTGTAGTTACAATGAACACTGATGTCAACGCTAGGGGCCTGTGGGAGAAAAAGATTTTAACTGATTCTATCATGAGGCGGACAGAAAAACTAAGATTAGGTTTTAAGTTTCTGTAACTGTTTAAGTAACATTCACCAGAGTTAAAACTTAGCGCCGAGTGGAACTTCAGTAAGCCAAATCCAATACGTTTTTGAAACACGGGAGTTATATACGTCCGAATCCTTGCCGCCTGACCTAAGCCCCTGCCGCATTTTAGCTCTTAACTTGGGCCAAAAGATCTTCATCTATCCACAGATCTTTCATTAAAGTGGAAGCATATTTTTATTATTTCAGCTTCAAGTACTTTCGTTTAACTTACAACACATAGCCACTCTAACAAGCGAAAGCTACCAAACATGTTGAATGTTTATTGTAGATGTCACCGTAAAATTGTAAACACCGTTAGATTGTAATCTATCTCGCGAGATTGTAAACTGTCGAAAGATTGTGAACCTCAACAAACTGCTTACAATTTAACGTATTATTATTCGGTAGATTGTAATCTATCGAAGTGAAACCGTCAAATTGTCAAATACATTTTTTGGACAGCTCCGGCGCTACGCGCCTCCGATTTTTTATATACACTCTAGGGGTAGGGCAGACAAGACCACGTGGATAGTGGGATGCTCTGATTCGGATTTGGGTACTTTTTGAATAATTTCAAAATGTTCGGTACCATACACTAATTGAAACATGAAGTTAATGTAATGTATGTACATTTGTCAAGTAATGGTTAAATTAGGTTCAACTTTAAAATTAACAAATGAGGAATAATCGATTCGATTAATTTACCGAGAATGTCACATCACTTATAACCAATAGAAAACGAGAATGCCACATCTCTTAAAAACAATAGAAAAGTAGAAAATGGCCGTTTCACAATTTGTCGGTTTCACTTCGATAGATTACAATCTACCGAATAATAATACGTTAAATTGTAAGCAGTATGCTCAGGTTCACAATCTTTCGACAGTTTATAATCTCACGAGATAGATTACAATCTAACGGTTTTTACAATTTTACGTTAACATAGATACAATTTAAACTAACTTCATATCCTTGGGTGATCCAAGCCACATAACTGGGCAGAGTAAAAGACCAATGACGACCATCCATACGCAGTATGTGATGCCCACGTCGCCATCCGTTATTTTCCACCAGAATAACTGCATGCTTTGCGATGCTGAAAACATTTTTAAGAAATGTACTTTTTCAGTAACCTCTCAACATATTTTTATAATGTATATATTTAAAAGTATACCAAATATGAAATTCGGAACTCCTGCGCTGAAAACAGTAGCATCAATTAAGAATGTGACAATACTGCGAGAAGTCTTTCCAAAAGCTAATTCTGCAACTGCAGCGTATGGAAATCTGGAAGAGATATAAAGTGTCAATACCAACCGGAACAGAGATTGCCACTCGTTGTAATAAAAGACTACAATTATGACTCTTTAAAAAGAACCTTTATTACCGACTCTTTTCTCTTATATTGGGTGAGATATCGTGTGCTAAAATCCAACTTCTGCCGAGCAGCACTGCAGTATAGAGCTGTAGCGCGACCACAGCTAGCACCAACGGAATGCCATAAATTCCTATAACAAAACTTAGTTTCATTTCATGGGATTGTCATTAACGAATAAAATATATCTTTCCCGCTAAATGTAAATGTTTTCTGTAGTCTATGATAGATTCTTGAAACTCCCAGACAAAGCCGTCGTCTAAAACACACGCCAAGTAACCCGTGTTTGTTTCTGTGGTTAAGCTAGATATGTTTCCCATGAGAGTACGTCAGTTTAATATATCCAATTACCAAGCAGCCCATTCTAAATGAGACGTACTTACAGTTCTCTGTCACATAGTTCAACCAAAATTCAAATCTAGTTAGGGTTTTATTTTGTGCCATGGAGTGATTCCCGCTGACCCGGTTGGGTTGAATACAATTTTACCGGGTTTCATAGATAATCTCTGACAGTTTTAATGCCTATTTTTTATCTAAGCCGAGTTACATACCACACGATATAATGCTTTTCGGCAATGCTACCACAGGAAACACTCCAAATAAATCAATGATGCACAGCATTGTAAAGATCACGCTTAGACCTCCCGTGGTCTCTCCAGCTGTGTATCTATCGTGGTACATCATCACCTGAGTGGCCTTGGTTGGAATGGAACTAACCACGTTTTCTTCGGATAAACGCAGTAATTTCATGTTTATCTGAAAAAGGGCTTTAAATAAAGAGGGGCACATATTTAATTTACCCATTAAATTAACAAAAATTTACTTTAAGCTGTCGCTTTAATTCCCTCTTACACTTAGTGAATATATTATGTACGTACTAAATCTACGCTTATTGGCTTTAGCTTTTTTTAACCAAGTAAAAATGATGTTAGCTGGTGGTAATAACATGTACTTCACTTGAAGCCTTGTTGTATGTACAAAGAAATATAAACGATTTTAAAACAAATGGTGACTCACCAGTATAATACTCGAAACAAAACTTATTTAAGCGTACGGCCAACCAGGCTCCAAAATAAAAACCACTCTTTATATGGAAATTGTATTCGTTTTACAACAAACTCCCAAGCTTAATTAAACAATTATATTTGCATAAATTCAAAAATCTCTAAATTAATCAACAAAGCTTTTTATAAATTTTACGAATATTTAAATGATCATAAACCTTGAGATTTATTTGCTCCAGGTCAAACAATTTTTTTGACTCAAAACTTAGCGATCAAAAATAGTGGTGGAAAGATTCTTTCAAGTTCTTCTTGCTCGCTCTACGCCCTTGACTTGCGAACTGCCTTGCGATTCTGTAGCTCACCTTCCGAAGGAGGGAGCTTGTAGTTAATTTTTTATCAGAATTCCAAGTCGTAAAATGACTGCTTTACGACTGATTTGAGCGCGACCGCCGCTGCGAAAGCCGCTGTGAGAGTTCGAAAAGTGAGTTAGTGAGAATCGCAAGGCATAGGTAGTATCGCTAATCGATAGCATAGCAAGGTAGTAAATATGAATTTAGAATCAATTTAACATCTTTTCTGTTGATGTTCATAATAATTGTACTAGGTTACCTATATGAAAGTTATTAAAAAAAACTATTTCATGATTGTAATGTAAAATGAATAGCAGATTTACTAGATTAAAACTGTATCAACGCAATTATACCTCGTTTCACGTGCTTGTATGATAAAAATCGGTTTTTAAATTGAACTTCAGTAATAATATTCTAAAAGACCTTTTTGTTATCTATAATAATGCATAATATGAAAGCGATAACACAATATTCATGTATTTAAATACCGATACGACTAAAGTGCCCTCTTTGCCACCAGCTTATGAGTGCCATGTCAAGAAAAGGTTATCCTGAAGCACCTCAAGTGATCATGGACCCACTGTCCTCATAAGCTATTTGAACGTATAAAATGTGAAGGTATTAAATAACAAGTGGATTTAATCAACAAGTTACTCATCAATATTTGTTTTAGTTAAAGTACATATGCATTTAATTATTTCACAATAAAGTTTAGTATTAATTTTCACAAGAATAGGTGACCACTTGAGTCTTTTGAGACAAATATGTGTCTTTGCTATCACATACTAGCGAGTACTAATTCGTACATAGAAACAAAAGACTGATTGCAGAAGACTGAAGAGACGTTTATTCACGAAGTAAACGCTGCTTTAGTATCTAAAACGATGGTATGTTATTTTGTTAATCGTTTAACGTAAACGGCGGTAATGTTAGGAACACTTAACAAAGGCCCACTTAAATTGTATTATATATTGCATGTTCAATATAAGAGATTCGCTTGGATGCATAGCATAACCATTCAGATCACATAACATACATTTTGAACCACCGTAACATGGACTACTTTCAGGTAATGTAGATATATCAAGAAAAGCATTGGTTTTCTTTCAACATTGGAACTCCTTCTTTTAATCCTATTCGCCAGATCCTGTTACATGAGAACTTATTGACGTAGTTTGGATATCTTTATTCGAAGGTCAAGGAATTATTGTGACGTTGTACACAACGTACGTGTTCAAATTTTTTATTTACTGAACTATATCTGCCGAAATCAAGGCATTACTTTGATGCAACAACTGATATTTCCGTTTTTTTCATTTAAAAGTAAGGAAGGAAAAGTGACACACAATTTAACCACTTCCAAATTATATTTCAAAAGAAAAGTAACCTTTTAAGAAAACTAGTTTTTTACGAACCTAAATTTTACAATTAAAAAACTTAATTAAACCTAGATGCCACACACGTACCTACAGGTTCGATAAAATTTTTTTTAATTATTAATAAGTGGATTTTTTATTTAAGTATAAAATCAAAAAGCTATTTCATGCCTACCAAGTTTCAACTGTATTGTCTTAATAGTTTCGGAATAAATTGGCTGTGACATACGGACGGACTGTAAGTGATTATTGGCAATTCGGCTATGAAGCTTAAAACTAGCTACGAGGAAATTGCTTCAGTACGCACTCTCATATTAGTAGGTACTTATTATTTATAAATCACAAATAAATAATGTTATCAGGTAAGGACAGGTATTGGTGTATTAAAAAGGCAAATTAATTTTGCAGCTCGAAAACAACTATCACGTGCAAAAATGTTGTTTTTCTTCTTATTACCGGAAATGATAACCAACTTGTTGCACTATAACTGACCAGATAAATCTATGATCGAAACTCCAACAGACAACAGCCGTTGAATTTTGGTTCATATTCGATTCATAGAATAATGACATGGATGGATGGATTATAAAACTGGAGAAAAAAAGAACTGGTATGTATAAGGTGAAGCAATAAAAGATGTCGAAGAGAAGGTGTCAACCACGACCGCTCTGTTAAGTGTAGGGCATAAGCTTAAACTAATCAGTATTAATTACATTGAAACTTTTATGTCGAAAACTACAATAATTATTCTGTGCTGTTGAAATGGTAATTTCAGGGAGGAAATACTGCCAGCGTTTAATGTTAATTTTCTTTTTGATAATTTGTAATATTACTTTCTAAGTTAAGAAAATTGTAAATACAAATTATACGTATAATTTAATAAAGAAAATAATAATACAATGAATACAAAATAAATATTAAGGTCACTACTTCATTAAGATTACAATTTCGGATTAATTTAAGGAGATATTCAAATAAATTAGATTCAGGTTCCTTCTGAATGACGTCAAGGTATAAAAATTTCTAGCTCTTGAATGAAACATATTTTAGATTTTGTTTATCGTATTTTTTGCGTTCGACATCTGGTTCATGGACATGTTCTAAGTGCTGAATGCATATTGATGAAATATGTCTATTTAAAATAAGACCACGTTGGTGACTATTTAGTTATTCGTTTTTTTGGGAACACACTCTCAAAAATTAGTGTACCTGTGTACGTAGTGTAAAGCCAATCAAAAGCTAAATAATTCCCCTTTTCAAGTGTGAAATATTTTTTATTTAAGAATAAGACTCAACAACTTTAAAACAATCGAGTAAGCGACGTCTTTTTCCAATTTATTTATTGAATCTAAACATAATCGAAAATATCTCATCATCCAGTTTATTATACCACATTATTTAAAACATTTTAATTTGGCCACAATATTTTGTTAGTTGCTTGGTACACAAACATTATGATGTATTGATGTGCTGGTAATTAAATAAAATATATACTTAATAATAAATATATTTTGATACTTTAGGTAATACTTAAATAAATCTGAATAGAAGTGACTCCGTTGATAACAGATTCTGAAATATAGTGTAGAATATAAACCGTATAGTATGAAAAATAAGGGTTCCAAGATTGGAACAATCCTATAAGATCTTCGCTAATTATTGGTGTTAATTTAATAGTCCTGTGTTACTAAGTGAGTAAAAAACCGACGATACCTACACCTTGATAACCATTAGGTATAGTAAAATTACAACTATGTATTAAATTAAGGTAGGTTACATAGTTCTACTTACAGTTTCGAAGAGCAGATAATAACTGAAGCCACCAAAAGAAAAAAATCACATGTCAAAGTTAAACGTTTCGTGCAATACATTCGTTGCAATAACAGCAACAGCGTAGCACTTATATTTTTCTAAATGCATTAATTTGAAAATGGAAAACAAGTAAATATTTTATAAATTATTGTTATTTAATAATACTGTAAAAGGGCCGATATAATTTAATTCGGCAGTATAATTGTAAGCCAGCCAACATTCGGTCTGACGTGCGCCTGTGGTTGTTCGTTCAATTCTGAGGCATGGATTAACACAATAAGCTGATTCCATGCGACTGGACAGTCCTGAACAGAAGTGCATATGTAAGTACGCAAATTCAGGTTTTACGAGGTCAAAGACCTACGTCCTTTTAGGAGTTCCCAAAAATAAAAGGTACTTTTCGTTAAAACATTAATTAAAACTGATCTGCACAGATCTTATTTTTATCGTAAAGGTGTTTGGAAAATTGGCACATTCAGTTCAAAGTTCTGGGGGCCTACCATGAACTCTTATTGCGAGCCTATTGACAACCTACAACTGAGATGCATCGCTAATTCGTACCATGACATCGAAAAAACGAGACATTTTATGTTCCCACGTGACCTTTCGACGCTTTCGCAGTATGATTAAAGATTTCTTAGGTAAAGTATTATTTTTACTTAGGCAAAGTCCGTGGCGAATTCGTTTATTCATGGTAACGTCTTAATAATACATTCTAACCTACATTATTTAATTTGCTATTATAGCCACATCCTTCATTACTCATAACCCATTCTCACCTTTTTAACGACCCTAGCAAATACAACTTTATCTGTACTTAAAAAAGGGTGCGTGTACTTATGTACGTGCGTAAGAAGTTATACTTCTTTGGCTTTCTTTATTTTTTTTAAATATTAAATAAATAATAACAAATATTTAACGTTAATAATGTAATAATATTTAATATTTAGTATATTATTCAATTATTAATTAATATTAATAATTATTATCATTTATTATTTTATTATATTATTCATTCAATATTTAATAACTACGTATGTTTCATAACCTTTTAACTAAGTAACAATAAGTCTTTGTGAAAAAGCATTGCTAAATTTCTTTGAAAAAATAATAAAAACTCCTTTATTTGTTTAAAATTTAAATGACAGATGTCATTATGGTCATTCAAAATTCTTGGCATACGAACTTCACGCATATTCTTTTTACTTGTAGATTGTCTAATTCCTATTTCGCTAGCGCACGCTATAATCACACTCCCAATTTTGTGTCACGGTGCGCGCGCATCGTAAAATTTCACTCTCATAAATTTTTCATAACGCGCCTTAAGAAGTATAACTTCAAAAAAAGCAGATTTGGAATGAATATATTGATATTATACAGTAAACTATACATTATTTTAAAGAATAATTAACCGTTATTTATGACACATTGATTGGAGTTATTCTCCTACATCTGGTCAACTTTCCATCGCAGCAGAAGCAGCTCTCAGGCGATAACAGCCTTGTGTGTCTTTTTTCCTGTAATCTCGAGACGAGCGATTGACCGAAATAGGACCTATAACTTTTCAGCCGTAAAATATTACTAAGATTTTACTATTTTTATAGTCTTTTTATACAATTTTACTTTCTACACCACTGTACATATTCTTCGTGTAATTTAATACTGCCTATTAAATTGAAGCTAGATTTTGTCGACATAAAACCACGCTCTATTATAACTTCAGCGTGTGACAGTACTTCAAAGACTTCAGGTCATCTGAGGTGACCTAAATAGTCAATAGATATTGTTTACCGACTTTGAAAGGAGACTACTTTTAGTCTTGATACTCACGGTACTATTACACCTACTTTTATGTTATTTTGCAGTTTTTCGTCATAATCAATATTACGTTGCAGCATAGCATTAATGAGAAAACATTGGGGACGAAAATAGAGTACGGGAAGATCCCTCTTGCTCATATAAAAGATGGAATAAAATAATGTAGGTGGTGAATCCCACCACCATCCTTCACAACTGCTTTCTGTCGGTAAATGTTAGTTTCAGAGAGCCCAACGTCTTTGTGATGCTGCCCACGTCGAGGAGCATGCATGTCAAACAGATGCTACACCGAAACAAGCTGCGCATCCCCCGGCTGCATCACAGAAACAAAAACAAGACTCAAACAGTTCCCCGCCAGCCAGCCTACCTGCCATATGTAAAGGGAGTTACAAATAGAATTAGCCGGATGCTAAAACGAGCTTCTATTAATACAATTTTCAAGCCGCACAAGAAGATTCAGCAATTTCTAAGACCAATGAAAAGTAACACCCCGTTGCAAGATGCAGGTATATAACTAGATTGCGACTGTGGCTCGCTCATTGTAACGGGACAACGAGTCATGCTTTTTCGTGCGTGCAGCCGGCGTTCATCGATTTATTAGACACATTTGTCACATCAAAAAGTCTACACCACAAATCTTTACGGGACATAGGCGTTTCCTGACTTCAGATTTAATCAAAGATCAGTTTCTACAAACACGACGGACAAGAATGCATCTTGTGCTGGGCGACCTGTTTTCCGGTTACGACTGGAAGTTTTTTGCTATAGAATTGTAAAACACGTCGGTCACTGCATCAAAAGCGTAAAGACAGGACTCCCACTCGCCTACGAATATTATAAACATTATTAAGTGGCAAAACATGAAAACATAATAAAGTCTTAAGAGGTTTTTAATGATAACCTTTGACATTAAAAATAAAAAACTGACAATTTCATATTAGTCCCTTATCATGCCAGTATACGAGTATGTTAAATACTGTTAGGTTCAAGCGGTACGACCTAGTTTAAATCTCACGTAAGTGCGTAACTTAGTGCACGGACTTAGCACTTTAACCGGGCCAAGTAGATTAGAAAAACAAATGCTCAGCTTTAAAACGTTTATTTACATATCATCGTTTCGATGATATGATTACAATATTTTGAGTTGTCGTTAACACTTGTTCTACAAAACTTTAAAATATTATTATAAATCAAAGTTATCTTATTATTAAAAAAAAATTGCTCACTGCATTACGCTTTAAATATAACTAAAATAACCCACTTAACACATCTAAATGCGCAGGGTCTATCGCTCGCAATAGAAACCTCTCATTTTGAAAATCATCGACAACACTAGGTCTATCAATTAACTTAATAAATTAATGGTGATCGAGTTAACTCGAGTGAAAGAAGTGAAGTGAAGGTGCTACATGTTCGTTGGGGCGTCTAAGTACGAAACCAAGTCGAGTTGAATTGTATCGATTTTGGACAACATTTGCGTCGAGTCTCGCGAAACGTTTTCCAGAACTTGATCGTCGACTTTCTGACTCCTAGAAACATTGTTATGATCTCAATTACACGTAAAATGACTGAATTATCGAAGACAACGGACGTTTCGGACGTACTTGGCCTCGAGCTCGGTGAACTTGGCTTCGAGTATTTTGCCTATGTCTGAGAATATCTCGCGCGCAGACTCCGTATACAAGGCCCGGCGACGCAAACGTGCCTCTTCTATCTGCTTGACTACACCTCTTTGAATATGTTTTAACCTGTATTATTATGGATATTCTTCATTACAAGTAAAAATAATTGCATTGAAACTGCCATTACTTTTTAATAATTTAATAAAAATATACCTACGAATCAATAATACTCGTAAATTAAAAAAAAGTAAATACTCACGAATTCCTGGCGTTATTTTTAATTTTTGCTAAATCAAAATCGATTTTCTTCTGCACCTCTTTGAAAATATCACCAAAGACGTTTACCCTCACGCCGTCGACTAAAACAATGAAAATGTGGTCAGGTCATTGCTAAAAGCTATTATGCGTTCGTAAAACCGATTTTGATGTGACCAAACGTACGTACACCTCTCGGACGAAATGACCGGTTAAAAAGTTATTTTTTTATTTATTTATTTATTGAGAAAGATTTACAGCTTATAACTAACTTACTTACTAAATACAGTAAATATACTCACACTCTTCCGTTTCGAGCTCGTGTTGGCTTCGATCCAACCAATTATGTATCGTCTCAGCGTTGGATAACTCTTTCATTGAAGACTCGCTCTCTTCTTCTCTCAAAGAAGAGTCGTCGTCACTGGTAGGCCTCTTGAGAGCTCTTCTGGTAATTATTCGTTTGTCTGAATCCGACGACGAAATCGATCGCACCTTTTCAGCGCGGCGCTTAATAGGGATGTCTTTAATCAGATTTTCCTTCGAAACCGGCGTTTTAAGCACGCGATTGTTAAATGCTTTTGGAGTCTTTCGAGTCTTCAGAGAAACTGCCCGTATCGATGAACTGTTTCGACATTTATCCTTCTCCGTACAATCCACATCTGGTTCCACCCGTTTGAGTTCGGGTGTGTGTCTTTTATATTTTTGATCCTTTGATTTTTTATTGTTTTTGAATGGGAGAATCAAAGAATTACATATATCCCCATATTTGTTTTTTGCAAAAAATTCACATTTAGGAGAAAATATATGTGACTTATCGCCGACCGGCGGATGTGCGTCTGTTTCGGGTTTCGGTGAGGGGTTACTCGTTCCGCTCAGTGAAGATGATTTAGCGCGTGGTGACAACCACTCCTTAATAGCTTTTTCCGACATCCTCTCTACACTTACGCGTGGAAAGCGCTGCGCGCATTCATCTTCGCTTATTTTATTTCGACATATCTCATCGTGAGGGTCTTCGGGCATCACATTGTTGTTTTGAATACTTTGAGTCAAAGAGTTGGGTTGGCCACGGGAGGATTGGCCTCGCTCAATGGGGGCGCGTCTCAGTGGAACGTGTTCAATGATGGCTTTGGTCTCAATGGTTTCGTAGACACAATCTCTATGCCCGAATGAGTCCTCTTCGTGAGCTTTCTCGATGATATGAATTTTGTCCATATCGGTTAGTGAGTCGTCAGGCTTCTTCTCGGCTTCTTGTAATTCGCATTTGAGCCCCGGGCTTATACTCTCGTCCCTATCGCGTGACATATTCATCACTTTCGTCGTAGGTAGTTTGTTAGTCTTTTTAGGGCCCTTTCTGGATTTAGTATTCTTTTTAGTTTCACGGGTCTTAACAATTCTTGATTTTTTGGTTGAAATATTTTCATCTTCGATGATCGGCTCGACAGCAATGACCGGTACCTCTACGTTTGCGCACGTTTCGATGGGTTCTTGAATAGTGAAAGACGTGTTTAGGTCTGCCGTAGCGTTTCGCATCTTTTCATCGATGAGCGTATCTTTGACTACATTTATACGTTTTTGTTTTCTTTTTCTTGATTTTTTTCCCATTAAGTTAACTGAAGCATTGCTTTTTCGCAAAGGTAGCGATGGCTTTGTCAGGTTACCGTTGTCTTTGAAATCGCTATCGTCACTATCGGTGAAGTTGTATACCGATATAAGTTTGGTGTTGTTCGATTTCTTTAAGTTTTCATCGTTACAATCGGTCTGCAATAGCTTATCGAAGTCGTCGTTTAACCGTTTCGATCGCGGTGACAGGACTACCGTCTTTGGGATAGATTTTCTTTTGGTTGATTCTCTATGCGTGGCTCGCATTTCTTGAATCTCTCGATAAGGAGTCTTGGAAGAGGTCAGAGTGCGAGTTTGCTCTACACCGGTCTCGGGATCGACGGGGCCTTGAAATGTAAAGTTATCTTTTGGTGAGTATAATTTGCGCCTTCGACGCGTCATTGGTCCTTTAATATTGGGACTTTTAAGATTGACGTCTGTTTCATAAGCGATCGATAGTTTGGTCGCCGCCTCCGGTTCGAGCCTTTTCTGTCGACGTTGACCTTTCCTCTTATTGACCTTGGTCTTTGGAAAAGTAATTTCAATCGGTTTAGCCGTTTTCTTCATTGCCTTTCGGGTATCGGTCGACCGATGCTCACTTTGGGTAGTTATTGGAAGACCAGCTTCAATTAGTAATTTATTCGTGAATTCCTTTTCATTCATTAAATGCGAATTCATTTCATAATCTGCGCAAACTCGATCAACTAAATCGTTAACGCATTGGATTACGTCCGCTTCGATAAGTTCGTAATGCGTTTTATAATTTTTGTCACAAACTTGAACGTTTTCACGTGCGTCGAGGATCGGTCTAGCAAACGGAGTATTTTCGATGACTTCGCTTTGTAAGTCTGATGTACTATCACTTTTGTTTCGCTGACGGTACACCATATAATTGAGCGTGTTCAGTTCGAGGTCTTCCGGAAAGCCATCCAAGGTGTCGTGCGGGGCGTTGGCTTCGTAAGAATCTATAGTCGTAGCTAAGACTAAGCTGATAGTGCTGGGCTTAGAAGCCGTGGTTTTGTCTACAGAATCTCGAACGTTAATTTTGTGGGAGAAGACCGCATTGCATCGCGGTTTGTTACGAGCTGGTGTCAAAACACATATGTCGTCTTCGGATTCTTCGGCGACTCGGGGCAACAGCGGCTTCGCGCAAATACCGCCGTATTCCTCGTCGTTTGCTCCGACACACCCTGGATACTCCGATAATTTTTCTTTGAGCTAAAACAATTTCGTTATTTGAGAACTAGGTAAAGGTGTTCGAACCCCGGTGATGAGACTAAAAATTGACTGGCGTCAGAAACATTAATAAGGTAAATAAAACATTAAACACCTATTCTGGGACTTCATAAGATACACACAATTTGTTAATTAAGTATAAGATACAATAAATGAACTCACTAAAAGCAATGAGGTCGTGGAAGTAGTGGACGGCGACTTCCATGCGTGGGATTGCCTATTGAGGGTTGCGGCTGCGACCCCTGAAATTGCCAGACTAAATCGGACCATCTACGTGGAATAAAGTTACGCGAATAAATGATTTTTGAATTTGAATTTGAATTTGAAATTTGCACAATTTATTTAATTTCATCCTCGTCTATATTTCATAAAATATATAAACAACGATTTGATGTTCGCTAACAATGTAGTCTAGTCGACAAGTTGAAAATGGTACAAAATAGAGATACTGCTCTTAAAATTATGTGCGATAGCTCATTGGATCCGGAATGACGTCTAGAAAAATGTGCCAAAAGCGTGTATTAGCACGTAAAAAATGGCAAAAGTTATAAACAATTAAAGATGAAAAAAAAATGGCATTTCGTTTTTTGCCAATATTTAATAAACTATTAATATTTAAGAAATTTCAAAATTAAATTGTAAAAAAAATTCAACTTGTCGACTAGACTAATGTTGTTGTTCTCAAAAAGTCGCCAAATAGGTATATTAAGACTTGTTTGATGATCGTGAGATAGGAATAGGAAAACCAAAAGAATAAACAACAAATCTTACGGCTTTGCTTCCCGCGTCTCGTGTTTATGCCGAACTGTCGACTGTCCTCCTGCAAATAACGTTTTAGTTTACTCTAACATAAAATCAACGAATTGTCATAAAGTTATCCTACCCTCATATCGAACGTTGATATTAAAAAACAACTGTCAGCTGTCATAAACTTGCGACATTTTGACAAAGATTAAAGTCTATGAGAGTAATTCCAAAGTTGGGGTCGCTTCCCTGTTATCCCACTACTTTAGTATTTTAGACGAGGTAATATTAATTAATTAATTAATAGGAGCAGTGTTGGCCTAGTGGCTTCAGCGTGCGACTCTCATCCCTGAGGTCGTAGGTTCGATCCCCGGCCGTGCACCAATGGATTTTCTTTCTATGTGCGCATTTAACATTCGCTCGAACGGTGAATACATCGTGAGGAAACCGGCTAGCCTTAGCCCCAAAAAGTCAACGGCGGGCGTCAGGCACAGAAGGCTGATCGCCTACTTGCCTATTATATTAGATTACCAAATGATCACGAAACCGATATAGAAATATGAGGCCCAGACCTAAAAAGGTTGTAGTGCCATTGATTATTTATAATATTAATTCATATAAGATATAAGAAGACTGACCGAGTTTTCTATTTGTGAACATTCTCCTGCGGTGTTGGGTGAACACTGCTGTTTACCTTCTTCCAGGAACGAAGCCTAATTTAAAAAAGGTCTGTATGAAGTCACCAACGATGATAAATTTAAGCAGTTCATTAATTAAATATAAAAATTCAAAGTTACCTCATATTTGTTTCCAAATATTTTCTTTAGCGACTCATTTACTTTTTCGGCGTTTATCGCGTTCATATAAATAGTAATTTCGTGTTCATTGTTTATTTTTTCAGATGATCGGTTCAAAGGCTCCATTACGATTATGTCTATTTGAATAAAAGCGCCATTTCTGCAATAGGCAATGATCGAGCATTTCACAATTGATCCAGCGATTTACTCAAACATTTATCTATAGAGCGATCATTATTACATCATGCTATCAAATAATATAGGGGCTCAACTGTTAAAAAACCTAGTTTCCACATTAATTATTAACCTAAGTATGTTGTGGTTTTTGATCTGTCGATGATTAATGGGCTGAACTTGAAGTCGTGGCTATTTGCAACGGTTTAATTGATTGCCCTAACTTATTATCGCTTTTACTATTTCACACCCTTTCTTCAGACAATACAAGACAAACCCAACTATTTCAAATTCCTCGGTCTAATACAAACTATTTACGTAACTCACTCGTGTATCGAATACCCTCAGATTATATACATAAATCACCAAAAATAGATATTTTAATAAATCAAACAAAAAATTTTAAATAATTTAAAAAAAACTCTGGTATCTTTTATTAATAATGGCTTTGTTATTCTACCTTTTTATTAAATATATATAATAATGAACAATGCATCTTGGAATTTATTATAAATATACATATGTTTTCTGTATAAATAGGTAAAAATAATTAACTGTGCTTTATTTTTATTTGAATATGTATTTCGTTTTTGGCTTTTGTGTATAATGTAACTGTTTGGATATTGTTTAATGAGAAGATGTAGAAATACTGATGAGCAAATAAATAAGAACTTTAATTACATGTGTGATAAATTAATATTGAATTTACCGTAGATAAAAACGGTAAGGTCAGAAATAGGGAAACTAAAAATGTATTATTCAAGAAGTGAATCTGCGGTATAACTTAACCAAATACAAATTATGTTGGGGCTCGCAACTCCACACGAACTTTGTAGTCGTTTTTTAAGTTTAAAATTTATTTTAGTATCAAGAAATGGATGTTGTATGAAATTCCGTGGCTTCGTCCGCAGTTTACTACTAGACTACTATCTCATTAACTAGTGGATAATAATAATGTGTCGTTGAAAAGTACGTAGTTTTCCGATATTTTTAAAATTCAAAGCTATCCTGACTTAGAATAATCAAATGATACATCTCATAATGCAGCACTCGCTCTAAACGTAATAACGCGAAGGCACAGTAAAAATACCTATATGAACACTTAAATATCTTCTTATCACAAGACACGCGACAAACTTTTATCCTAGCATCGGCAATCGGCATAGACCTGGACCAATGCTGGGGGCCGATTCGAAGACCGTGGCTTTTGGCCTCACAAAGGGCCCTTCGCCTTTTGGCGGGAAACGCTGGGCGTACGATGTTGACAAAATCGGAATTTAAAAAGGTTTACCTTAATTATAAAAATAGTTTTCTTGGTTTACAATTAAAAGTGTATTTTAGATTAATATAGGCACATAGAGGGTACACCGTAATAAATTAATAACATTGTATGCTTCTCTTAAAAGCTTAGAAAATAATAAGAAATGTTTAGGCGTAGTGGTATTAAGGAATAGACAAACCTAATCAATTTCACAGATCTCGTGTTATCTTCCTCAATCACGAGAGCGTCGAAGACGGAGGTCGCGATTTTAAGAACCTCCATCAACTCTAACTCCAGCATCAGGGAAATGCAGTTATTCGCTATGTTAAAATCAATCCAGTGTTTTTTATCCTTAGCCTGGAAATTCACAATTCTCTGAAAGTGTCTTCGAAAGTCTAGAGCGCAGTTTCGACCGGACGAGACCTCCCTTGCCCGAAAATACTCAAAGAAATGAAAGTTAGTGTATTCAATGCGTTAAGCCTGCGATCGCGGGTTCGATTCCCGGCCCCACAGAAAGGTAATCGTCTACTCGAATGTTAACATTATAAAACAAAAATGTGTAAAAGAAGATATAGTTACAGTGATCGCCTCAGTTTTGCCGATATTTAACTTTTTACAAATTAAAGAAATTATTGAAGAGTTATTCTCGTTCTGTGCGTTTAGGAAATCCCTCGCGTCCTGAAACAAATATGCGTTTTTAGTAAATATCTCGTTCTTCACTTGAATACTGGCGAATAAATCGAAAGCCTCAACGTAACGAATGGACCTTAAAGAAGTTCTTCCAATCCCTCTCCAAAAAGATTTTGACGGCCATTGTCGAATAGAGGTCGCGCGGGAACCACGAAGCGGCGACTTCTTCTCGAAAGGTTCGTTCGTTCCGCCTCAAGAGCCACCTCAAAAGAGTCTCCATCGCGTTGAACTGTAACCTGAAGTCACCCCACGACGGCATCTCGTGCGCCAGCTTCGTCCTGAAATATCGCAGCAAAATCCTCATCATGTTCTCAAAACTAAAACAAAAAGGTGTATCGAGTGAACTTACAAATACTCTTCGAACGTTTCCCTCAAAGCCAATCTGGACTGTTTGGGCAACTCCGCACAGCACGCGTTGAAGCATTGAAGAGTCGCCCGACGCTGATTCAAGTCCAGATTGTTATTTGTGCTCAGCTGGAGAAAATCTTCACCCAGCCCTTCTACGAGTTTATAGTTTAGGAGTGGGCTTTTGGTTCTTAATTCCTGAAAGTTTCAAATATTCTTTCTTTCAATTTGCTAAACGCGTGTCGTAGTTTCTTTAGTCATATTTTCTTGATAATTACATTCTAAAACGTTTATGCATTAAATATTGCTCCATCGTCAATTAGTAAATGTACAAAAACCATTTTAGAAACTAGATATAGATATAGAAACTCAAAAGTAAAGAATAAGACTTTTATACTGTTAGATAAAACTTACTTTAACAAAATTCAAAAGCTTTTGTAGAAAATTCCACCAAACAGTGTTGTGTTTTATCATTTGATGTTGGAGTTTATTAAACCAAAATTTAAATAGCGAAACGAGCTCCTTTGAAAGATCATCCCAAGTTTTCGAAGGTCGAATTAGCAACATTTTTTCAAGAGCTTGGAATGCAGCGCCGCATTTGGAGTACTTTATAAAATACTGAAACAATCAAGCGTAAGGCGTTAAATGAAATGTATGATAGATATGGTATGTATATAGTATTTATTATTGAAACTTTAACTAGATAACATACCTCAGCTTCAAAAATTTTGAATTTATTCAAAGTAACAAGGGTTGAACTATTTAGCGTTATTTTCAATTCTGAATATTTCGTAATCATATCCCGAGAAAGAAAAGTGTACTCTGTTAAATTTGTGATTTTTGTATTCTTCAAATCCATTGTGTAGCTCCAAAAATTGTATGCAAAACATAAATACCACTTGAAATTATACACCACTACAATATGGTATAATAACAATTAACAAGAATATATTATAATAACAATTAACAAGATTACGTTTCCCGCCCATAATTCAAGATTATTTCAAAGACAAATTGTCTATGTCACAGACATATACCTAATATCAGACTAAGTCTAGTTCACAGACTACGACGGCGATGTTGTATGTAGGATACAATATAAAGCCCATTTTATAAAGCATTTGTAAAATAGGGTTCAAAATATGCCTTCACAAATCATTATTTCACTCCATGATGATAAGAATGCGTCCGTGCGTCCTTACAATGCAGTAGTTAAGAACAAATGGAGCAAGGGCGAGACGCGAGAGTTGATGCTCTCGCCTCATCCGCTTTCATCCTTTGAATCGCGTCCCAAAATCCGACAACTCTCTCGCGCTCGCGTCCCCTCGTATAGCCTCGTATAGCACTTAACATTTTACAAACTTAGCAATTATTTGTCGAACAAATATACATGACCATAGAGTAAATTCTTATTTTTCTTAAACTTAACACCATAGTAACAGAAGTTAAAAGAAAGAGTAATAATTTATTAGAAAAACAAGCAAAATATAATTAATTAACATTATATTTCTTATTCAGTTTGCTGTTTCAAACATAAACAAGATTTTTATAGTAAATTAGTTACTTTTATATTTTTTTCAAGTTTCGCGCGCATGCGGGAGCCGTATATTTTTCGATCAATATCACCCTGAGTGGGCACTGCGCGCGCATTATTTTTCTGACATTTCCTGTAACTATCTCTTTCTACTATTCGGATCTCTTTCTCGTTCCTTTTGTGACATTTTCGCAAGTTGTGCATTACCTCCTGGAAATTTTATCAAAAAATTACATTAGGGAATGGTCGGTAAAGTTTTTAAGTCTAATAACCGTGATATAAAATCTATAATCGTGGTTAAGTTTTTTTGTGCCAAGTGCAACTAAACTATCAAGATTCCGCCGATACTTCAAAGCCTACCCAGTGGGTGGCTTAATTTGGTAAGCTTCTTTTAATTAATTAATTATATCTTCTAGTTAAACTGGTCTTAAAACAATTAATTCCAGTAGATTCGTAATCCCTGTAGCCGCCACCTGGCGTTATATTTTGTGACGTTTGTCCGTTGCTGTAGTATTTACTGTGAAACATATTGGTATTTGATATGGAGAACACAGTGTGACTATAGCCTCATATATATATATTTATTTACGTTACATGAATCGTTTGTAAGGTACATGTATCAATATTCTCCTTCTAAACTCAAAAGTTCCAACAAAAATGAATCACCACTATTTGCCTTGTGACTTTTACGTCACTTATCGGATTCGTAAACGTGTGACTTGACTAGATTGTAAAATTCTTTGAGAATCATTAAATTGATTTGTAGCATAAAATTTTCCATAATAAGCAATTACCAAATTTATAATACTTAAATCTACAAATTTTTATTTAATTGATTTTGATGGTTGAGTTGAACCAAACTCTTGCAGATTGTATGTAAGTTTTGTTGAGATAGAATTTCGAGAAATTTTTCCATTTCTGATGTAAGGGTACATTTCTTCTAGATGGAGTTTAAATGAAAACTCGTTTTATTTAAAGGTTAAAGTGTTAAGAGGTTTCTGATTCTCAATAATAGAGGTTTTGGGAGCTTAAAATAACGGGTCCCGGCTATTACTCTCACTTATAGAGTTTTCTCACTTATCCAGGTCTCACTTACCCAGGCTTGACTGTACTTACAACTGTAATAATCATAATGATATTTTCTAGAGCAAACAAACATTTTAAATTATTTGAACAAATTCTTCTGCTGTTAATAAATGTAATAAGTTATACATTTTTCATCTACAACATCTATTTAATATTCATGTTTTTAAATGGTAAAGAAAAAGCGTGTTTAGAGGTTTATCTTTTTATTTTGCATGGTGGATTTTTCATTGTTTTCCTTCTTGTTATATGTTGAAACACGCTTTTTCTTTATAGGTCTGAGGAAAAATCAAAAATGGAAAAGAACAGAGATTCTTTTTTTATTTCAAGCAAGAACCAGAATCCTAGTAAGGAGTATCTTAATGAAATAAAGAGTTCTAAAAAAAAGGAAAACAAATTTGATAAAAATAGGGGACTGCCTGAGCCAATGGAGAATGGAAAGAAACCATTTGACAAGAAGACATACAGATTGAAGAAATACAGCAAAAAGTATAAGCTTGAGCAGTGGGAGGAGCAAAGAAAAAAGAGGTTGCTCCAAGAGTATGAAAAGACTGTAAAAAATGATCCAATGGTTGGTACATATAAACCTAAAACATTTGATCAAGATGTTCCTGACTCAACCAATGTTGGTAGATTTGTTAAACATCCAGATGTACTTGAAAAAGAACTTGCAAAAACTAAAAAACATCCCTTTACTAAAGCAAAAGAGCAATTTAACAAGGTGAAAGAGGAAAAATTGAAAAAGCAACAAGAAAAAGAAAAGTCTAGACAGGAAAAAATGCAGAAATTGCAGGAATATAAAAAAAAGAAGCAGGATAGATTTAAGAAATTAAGCAAAAAAAATAAGAAAGGACAGCCGGTTATGTCAGGCCGCATGGAGTTATTACTAGAGAAAATAAAAAGTGCTAATTAATTTTAAAAATCCCCAAAATGATTTTTACTAAAAATTTTAATATTCTTGTATATGAAGTTTACTTGTGGTTCTAATATTGTTACAGCACACATATTGTTGTGTTAAATAATATCAAGTGTTTAGATAATCCACACAAATTAAGTTATGCTAATTTGCAGTGTTTTTATGAGAACTTAGATTAATCTTATTATGATGACAAGTTGGTAATGTTTTGTTCTATATAATAGCATTTTAAAGGTTTGATTTGTTGTATGAACTTTTTTAAATCTCATTGTTTAAACTTGTGTGTTTTTATACAATTTGAAATAAATGTAAGTGAATTTATATTGACTTCCTTTTTTTAATGCATATAAATTTTTATGTTGAGCAGTTATAGTCACGTTACCATCAGTTTAGAGGCATTTAAAAATAATTCTGTCCAAACTAGCTTAAGAATCTTTTAATCTTAGACATAATATAAAGTATTTGAGATACAGCATTTAGATTACAGTATGTTTATATATTTGTTTATTACTACATTATAGTGGTTATAATCAGATAAAAGTGAGATGAAACTTGATTCAATGTTTATTTTGTATGCAGGTTCATATAATGGCATTCCTAGTTTAAATAGTAGAATTTATTTACAATGATTTTAATAGTTCACTTCATTGGTTATCTTAATGAGAATCTGGGTTTTATGTACGGATTAAATAGATCCAATTTAAAATGTTTCAACTTATTGCAGAACGATATTGCCATTATTAGAGTATAAGCTGCTATTTTTGTGCACAGTCTAAATATTAGGTACGAAATTTGTCGCATCTTACAACTTATTATCAACAACGAGAGGTAGTAATTTTGTACAAGGCAAAATATATTGATAAATTCGATGATTATAACGCTTGTCAGACGCAGATCAATTTGCCCTATTACGCAATAAAGGACCCATCTTCATCAACGACGAATCGGTTCGTTTGTAAAACACTGGAGCTACAATTAATCTTATTAATTAATATTATCTCTAAATAAAGACAGTGTTAAACGTTGTAACGATCACTGGAAAGGATTCATAAGAAAAAACGTCTAGTTATATTTTAGTAAGTGTCGATTTTTTTCAATACATAATAATTTATTTGCAAGAATGTGGTTGGTACAATCTGAGTTTTGCTTATTCTGCCACACATAATGGCGTAAATTTATCTTACATAATTAAAAGATAGAATTATAGATTACATTATCAATAATTTTATCATAGTCAATTAATATATTATTATATCAGTACGGCACCACATTACTAATATATACTATAACATTATTACATTAATATTGATTATAATTTTTTATACAAATATTCATCAATAGAATCATATTTTTTTCAAAAGTAATATTTTTAAGTCCATTTTTAAAAGCTCTAGTAGAGAGATTTTTGAATGGTTTTGGTAAATTATTATAAAACTTGATTGCCATACAAAAAGTGTTGTTGTTTAAAGAAGAAATGTTTAAAATATCTTTTTCATTTTAAAATAAAAGCCAATCGATATTAATTTGCGAAATGAAATTTTGTTCCGTGTAAATTGGCCAAGATCACAAGTAAATCGGGGCGTCGCGGTTTGATAAGTTCAGACCTAAATGTCGTGCAAGACGTGTGATTTTTATAATGCTAATTAGCTTGTTTAATTTGATAATAAACAATAAAACTAAATAAACATCCTACAAATCTTACTCGTGATAAAACCAGCGTTTAAATTGTTCAAACGACAGCCATTTTGATCAGTTCTCCGCGCGCTGGGCGAGTGACAGATTGAATTCATTCTAAATTTTAAATCTAACAGATATTTTTCTATTAGTCAACGTTGACTACGATTTTTGTTTCTTTTATCTTCTGCATAATTTAGCAACAACCAAGCGGTTGTTGCTTAAAAGTTTGTTAAAGCTTTGAGAATTTCGCTACTAAAGGTACAGGTACGTATTAGTTTTGACACATATTGATATTATATTTCTTTTGAATTGTGGAATTTGCTCGTACACTACGTAGCGTAGCATAACGTAACGTTAGGAAACGTAAAAAATGTCGCGTAATATTGGCCTTGCTCGATATCGTTGCATGACGACATGACACGAGCGAGGTCTTTGCCACTTATCTAATGTACTTAGATGCTAAAAATCATTTTCGTCGGCACACTAAATTGATTCGATTCTCTATTCTCAATGGGGACATTAATGTAATGCCTCAGTGATAATATTAAAACATACGTCGATGTTCAGTTAGGCCTATTTTTTAACGAATTGAATATAAATTAATATGTCGATCTTATTTTATTTGTTACTTGATACGTGCATTTTTCGTACGAGTAAGACGGCGTGTAATGTTGTCTCGCCGTGTTACAGACAGGAGCGGGCTCGTCCGGCGCGTGTAGCGGTGCCGGGCGACACGCGACGCGCTGCTGGCGCCGTGCGCTCAACGTTGACCCGCCCTGGCTGCGGCGCACGCCGCCCCGCTGACGTCACACGCACAAGTATGTACACACGCGAAAGCATAAGCACAGGCACAAACAAACCTCCATTGCAAAAGCAATATAGGACAATCATCAGAAGGATGGATTCGGGATAGATGCTCGTTCTACTACTGAAAGGTCCTGCGCTACGGGGAATGCCTATTTACATTAATCGCGATGGCTATAAACTGAAAGTGTTGTGGTAAATGAATAATAATTATTTTCGTAGCTGACACCCGTGGAGTAGCGCTACCGGGTCACCGACGCACAGTGCCAAGTGTCCGGGCGTAACCGAGCAATCGAAAGGTTGACTCGCCCTCGACACTCGCCGGACTCACCGCCGCATCGAGAGGTCTGTTTCAAATGTCGCTGTCGAGTCGAGTCGCTTCATTAAACCGAATTGACTCGTATCGTTTTTTGTTGACACCGCAGATAAAGTAGAGCCGAATGAAACCCGGCGCCATGCGTCTGGCCGACGAGGAGCGCGTGTGTGTGATGGAGGGGGAATGGAGCTCCACGGGGGTCATCAGACAGGTGGTGGAGGAAGGACAGGAGGACCCCTTCTACGTCATGGACCTCGGGGAAATAGTGCGTCGCTACCAGCACTGGAAGGCTATGATGCCGCGCGTCGAGCCCTTTTACGGTGAGTCATCCGCCTCGTCTGCGGTGTCTCCCTCCGCTATATTATTCGATTGCTCATGTGATTGTATCTTTCTTACGAATGCAGCCGTGAAGTGCAATGACGATAAGCTGCTGGTGAGGACGTTGGCCGCGCTCGGGACGGGCTTCGACTGCGCCTCCAAGGCGGAAATACAACTCGTCATGGACATGGGCATTAAGGCCGAGTGAGTGTTTACGAAGATTTAGGAGAAATAAATGGAAGTAGCCGTCGGACGGGTAATTAATTTAGTTTATCTTAAATCAGGCGCATAATATTCGCGAATCCCGCCAAGATGGCGTCCCACATCCGCTACGCCACGGCCCGAGGCGTCACCACCATGACTTTCGACTCGGAGGCGGAGCTGCACAAAATCAAGCAGATCTCGCCCGACGCCCGGTGAGTACCCGAACGACACGAAGCGTGCGACTTCGCGCCTTCTTCTTAGAAGATATCACGTAAACGGATATCCGCAGGCTGGTGATCCGCATCCGTTGCGACGCTGCGGCGGCCCAGTGTCCTCTGGGCATCAAGTTCGGCTGCGAGCCTCTCACGGAGGCCCCTCGTCTGCTCAAACTCGCCGCCGTCCTGAAGCTCAACGTGAGTACCGGCTCGGTCGCTTCGATCGGCGAAACGCGCGTACCGATTTTCACGAAACGCCAACCTCGCAGGTGGCGGGCGTCGCCTTCCACGTGGGTTCCGGCGCCGGCGAGAGCGCCGTCTACGCTCGCGGGATAAAGGTGGCGCGCATGCTCTTCGACCTGGGGGACACGCTCGGCCTCGACATGCGAGTGGTCGACATCGGCGGCGGCTTCGCCGGCGACGCCGACTCCGATCTGCGAGACGTGAGTTCGCCGATACGAGGAGACGCCCGGACGCCATACGTCTACTGATGCGGGGTTTCGCGACTTGCAGGTCGCCCGAGTGGTGAACGCGGCGATCGAGGCGAACTTCGGCGAGCGCGAGGTGCGCGTGATCGCCGAGCCGGGCCGATACTTCGCGGCCGCCGCGTACACGCTCGCGACCATGGTGCACGCCACCAGGCAGGTAATGCTCCGCTCTCCGCCGCTCGAGCCGGAGTGTCCGTTCGAGAAGAGGTTCACGATTGTGACGTGTGTTCCAGCTGACGAACGCGTCGTCCGAGTCCCACACGATGTACTTCATAAACGACGGCGTCTACGGCTCCTTCAACTGCGTGCTCTACGACCATCAGACCGTAGTCGCCGAACCGCTGGACGTGAGTCGCGGCAGCCATTTTAATGAGTCCTTAGAGCTCGATCTGGAGATAAATGATCGATTTTTAATATTCAGCCGTGTGACTCCCGGCCCGAAGCCTGCTCCGTGTGGGGTCCGACCTGCGACGGCTTGGATTGCGTGATAGCCTCTTGCCGCCTCCCCGCTTTGCGCACGGGACAGTGGCTGGTCTTCAAGGACATGGGCGCCTATACGCTCCCCGTGGCCTCCGCTTTCAACGGGTTCCCCGTGCCTAAAGTCAAGACGATCGTCGATAAACGACTTTGGTGAGTTTCAGTCTATTTCACGATTTGAGTTCATTATTTTTTAATCCACCGTTAAATAATAAACTCACTAATTCCAGGGCCGTTCTAAAAGAGCTGTGGCCGTTGAACGAGGCCGACGTGACGGTGGACATCTGCCCCCTCGGCCCCCAGAGCCCCGAGTCTTTGACCCCTCGCTCGGAAACCCCTTCCCCCACTCTGGAAAGCCCCCATCACACCGTGTTCGTGGAGTGCGCGCTCAAGTAGTGAACCCCGGAACTCGTTGCACGTTTTAGCACTTGGTCATTTTAATTATATTCAATTTAAGTGGGTTTTATTCAGTGTGTCGAAAGCGTCCCCAAACAATCATTTTGTAACAATTCATATTTTCGTATTGTAAGAGTCTTCGGCGTATATTCTTTATTGAGGTGATCGGTATATTTGCGTGTAACGCGTCGTTTTACGTTAACTGTAGTGCAATAATGTTTTCGTATCGCTTTGTAACTAACGAGCACTTGCAACAATTGTTTGTCTTAGCCGATTGTCTAAAAACATAAGTGCCCGGGAAATAAAGTGCGTCCACAGTATTATTTCTGTCTCTGTCTGTCTCAGTACAAGGAACGAGATAGATATATTTCACACGGTTGTATTATATGACTGGCCCTTATGTATTTGGACAATTATATAATCGTTTTATTATTAAACCTTTTCAGATTTTTTTGCAAATTTACTATAATTAACTGTTACATATTCATTGATTTCGATTGATTTAACTTGTTTAGTGTTTGTTTGTAGTGATACAATTAAATGTATTCATTGGATATTTTGCTTTTATTTACAACGACGAATATCCTTCTGTCCAACGACTACCGTTAATGTTTGAATAAAAAAAAATGTAATTTGACGCCATTTTGACAAGAGGACAAGATTTCTGTCAAGAATAAGGGAAACCCCGAACAATCATATTTTCAGACCCAAATGGGTGCACCATTTTGATCTGAAATTACAAACAAGTACAAACTATTGAAAAATTTCCTTTCCAAATGAAACTTTGTTATCCTATTATTTGCGAAATACGTGATAAGCTTTTGATATGATATCTCAAAGAAATTACTCCATTATCATTGGATGGATTCCAAGTCACTGTGGGATATATTTAAAGTTGTCACTTCTATCATTTCCAGAATGCCTTTAGGACATGTATGCACACCTCATCATTTAGCAAGGCTTCGTATTGTTGATACTAATATTTGTAAGTGTGGAGAAGATATTTTTTTTTATATGGCTCTGGCTCGGTTTGTGCATTAGCCAGCGTCAAGTATAAGATTTTTTTATAATTCGTGCTTGCCATTAGAAATTCGACCGTATCCTCCATGTACGGTTTAAGCACTCGCCCGGTACCGCACAACCCTCCCAAAGGCCGAGAACAAATTTTAAATTAAATTAAAACTTGCCCTCGAACCGGGAATCGAACCCGGTACCCCTCACCTAGCTGCCACTTAATAAGACCGCTAGGCTATGAGGCCCCTACGGAGAAGATATTGGTGACCTCGACCATATTTTCTTTTGACGTGACAACGTCTTATAATTCGATGGAGCCGGCTGCACGCACGAAGAAACATGACTCATGCGGCGTTACCTCGCTCTGAGGCGTTCCATTTAAGGCTTGAAGTGCAAGCGAGAGCGCGAAGCGACAGAGACGCACAATCAGACTCTGCGCTCTTCAGCGATCGACATCTGTCTCTCTCCTACTTGAGTGAGCGATTCGTGATGTTGTCACGTTCAACTATCGTCAGTAAACCGACTTTACAGACAACCGATTTTTTTTTGTTCCCAATATGACCCCACTTCCTTTCTCAGTTCCTTAGAATTACCTACTACATGTTCCGTTTCCGACTAAAATCTGCCTTTTGCCTTATCCTTTATTGTATTATAATGTATTATCTTCTTTCATAAGAAGTCCTTTTGAAGTCTTTGTTTATTTTTTCTCGCGTGTTCCCTACCTTTTACTTGAAAGTTGAAACTGGCATAAATTTTAAACTATTTCCATAAAAAAAAAAGGCAAACCTAGTATTTATAATCTACAAATGTTTCAATAATGTTTACCGCCCTCTATTTTTCTAATTATTGTTGTGTCTATGGAGCTATTATTTGGCGGGAAACTTGACCGCGGCTTCATTTCATAGAACTAACCAATTACTTTAATAAATTGTTCAATACTTGTGAATTTAGTAATAACAATGGCTATATCTTCGCAGTCTTGCCGAATATGTTTATCAGTGTCTGAATTTAACGTTTCTTTATTCGGTACTTATTGCACAAATACAAATATGATTGACAAGATATTGGTGTGTCTAAAAATTGTTATAGAGAAAACAGACAGACAAAATACTATTTGTTACAAATGCGCGGAGAACATCGAACGATTTTATGATTTCATAACGACTGTAAAGAAATCGCAGTACATATTCGATAAACAAGAACATTTTTCAAGACGTCCTACTTCTATAAACACTCATATAACTTCCTATATTCGAGAGGAAGTAGTTGACGCCGATTGCACTTTTTCATGTATGGAGTTGAGACGTCACAACGAGAACAAAGAGTCAAAGAAGTCGAGTCCATTTTTTTCATATTTTGCACCTCCACCTCCGTTTCAGAGAGCATATGACAATTCCCGCACATGTTCTCAAAATGTACAGATCGACGACTGTTTGAAACGTAAACCGGAGAAGCCAAAACAACTATCAGGCGACATATTTGAGTCTCAACCTGACTTCGAGGAGTTGGATCGCTCTCAATGGAAATTGAGCCGCGATCAGAGTCTCATGAAAAAAATAAGAGAAAAATGTTTCGGTCGGTCGGATTATTAATTGAAGAAATTACAACTAAAGTCCGAAGTTACTACTTCCCAATCGATATCAAACAGAATAATATAACACGTACCACACGTCCACAACCAATTAACTGGTTTTAAAAAAGTATGTTACTTACTTATAGTATAAGTGTGTACTTATTTATGTGATTTATGTAATGATTTTTAATATAAAGAATGTCATAAAAAGTAAGTTGTATTATAATTTGTTTCCAAATGTTTTAAAATAATACCAGTAATCAAATTTTCCATGCATTTCCAATGATAAGGATTTAAAAAAATATATTTTTACATTTAATTGAAAATACTATACTTAAATGGTATAAAACTTTTATTCAGTATTTAGTATTATACATTAACGCACAACATTGCCATCGATTACAAACTAACTTAACAATAGTTAGTATTGCTAATAGAAAGTTTAAATTTACACATATTTAATACAAACTAGGGCACATATGACCTTTCTTTTAACAATAAAACAGAAAAGGAACAAACGCGCAGCGCACATTATTCAAACAGCCATTCGTTTCGTAAATTTACATTTTCAGAATTACATTCAGATTTTTCTAATTTGGAAACAACTAAATAATTATTAGTAGATTCATTAAAATTATCAAACAAACAATTTCCGACCTACGAATCACGAATTCATATCCTTGGATTATTTTCACTGGAAAATAAAAAGAAATCAATTTCACGGACTCGTTAGCAAATTTGCACACTGGATCCGGCTAAGTACATCTGCAGGGCGTTTCTGTGGGGCTCATCCATGGCTGCGATCCTCGGGGGAAGCAATCCGGGGTTAGACTGCGACAGGAGCGACAGATTCTCCACTAGGTACTTCTTCGGATCTTCTATACCTACGGAACGGAGTTCGAGAAGATTATTATTTTTAGCCTAAGTTCAAAAATCAACAACCTTCACCGACGATCGACGGATCGACTCACTGGCCAAGGGGTCGGCGCTGTTTGCGCGTGCGCAGGCCAGCTGCGCGTACTGCGCTTGATAGCCCGGAGCGTCGTCCACCTCGACGAAGTGGTCGTCCGGCAGAGAAGTCTCGTCCACGGGCAGCTCGAACAGAGATATCAGGGCCTGGAACGAATCGAGTCGTAAATCAGATTTCGCAGAAGGAACGAGAGGACGGCGGACTCGAAGAGAGGCGTCACCTGCAGGAGGCCCGGCCAGAGGTGCGCGAGAGGCCCTCTGACGAACCGAGCGCTGTCGCAGAGCAGCTTGACGCAGCCCACCGCCGCCGCCTTCCGCTCCAGGGCCCCGCTCACCTTCCGCAGATCCGGAATCAGCACTCGCTCCACGTACATCGCGAACATGCTGCAAGGGAGAGATAGCCCGCGAATCATTCTCGTCGCTCCGCTCTCGGCCCTCACTCTCTACTACTCTGACGCACTCACTTCGCCTGGATGGAGTCGATGACGTCGACGAGCGGGTCGGCGCCGAAATGCGCCGCGAAGAATCCCAAAAAGGCGATCAGACCCCGAACGTACTTCGTCGTCTTCGAAGAGGAGAGCCTTTGGAACAGCAGAGTCATTATCTGCTTCGTGTATTGCTGCATGTCGGTGCTGCGAGGAAGGAGAAAAGAAGCTTGAATCGCATTTAACTCGTCGCGAGGCGCCGAAGGATGGCGAAGGACTCACGTTCCAAATTTGTAGAGCATCGTCTGCACCAAATAGAACCCTTCGTGGTCGTTGGTCTTCGAGGCGATCAGCTTTTGGAAAACTCCCAGCATCGCCGGCTGAAAGGAGTCGTTTTTTCGTTTTAATTCACGAATAAGGGAAATCAAACCTTAAGCGAAGGTGAAATCCAGTCGCCTCACCAGTTTCCCGGACGTCCTGACCAGGTGTTCCCTGGTGGCGATGAAGGCGCAGAGCAGCCTCACCAGGGGCCGAACGTTGGCCGCGCGCTCCCAGAGAGGAGGCGCGACCAGGCACGGCAAGAGGGCCCCGTACGCCTCCCCGTCCCCGCCGGCCCCTCGCTCCCCCCGCAGCTCCAGCAGCAGCGACAGCATTTGGAACACGTACGGCATGAATTCTGCGAAACGTTTCAAATCATACAGCTCTAGTGACACGTCGAACTCGCGTCGCGTTCGTCGCATCGCTCACCTTGCACGTCGTTCTGCAGCACCTCTTGGAAGATCGGGAAGAGGGCGTCCTCGAAGGCCGCGATCGCCTCGGGGTTCGCCTTCACCACCAGCCTGGTCACAGTCACTCGTCATTCGAGGCACGACTCGATTAATACAAAGTGCGGTCGGAGTTTTTCTACCGACAATCGTATGCAATACTTACGAAACGGACAGAGACAGAGTCTCGAACAAGTAGTGGTTGAAGTGGGGCTTGCAAGGGTTCTTGGTGACCACCGCCAGCAGACTGGCCAGTTTGGGGAGGGCTTCGCCCAGGTAACTCAGCGCCGACTCGCGTAGACACGAAAGGGTACGGAGTATGGCTGAAAATCATAATCACTCATTGGAAGCCGCGAGCATAAAAGATCGAGCCGAAAAGCATCGAAAGCGCACCTTTCATGACGTATTCGTTATGCTCCGAGGGGTCAGCGGCGTTTCCGAGAGCGTTGAAGAGGGCCGCCAGCAAGGCGGGGGCGTGCGGTTCGATGACCTGACGGGGCACCATCCCTCCCGCTATCATCTTCTCTACTGCGCAAGCGCCGTACGTACAGACGACGCCGCGCCCGTTGATGTGTCGGACCTGTCCGCGTCATACGTGCCGTTACACTTTGCCGTTTATGAGTATAAAGTGTAAAATTGCCCTGACGCTCACCAGAAGCGGGAAAGCGGTGACGAGGAGATCGTTGGGCAGAAGCGAGCGGAACGTCATGATGTACTTGAGGGCGTCGGCCTTCAGCACCGGCACGTCGTTCACTGGAGACAAATTGAGGCCCCGTTCATTTAACGGTAACGATCTACGCTTCGAGGCGAAGACGACGAAACTCACCGTCGGGCTTGTCCAGCTCGGGTAGAACGTGCGCTTGCGCAAACTGAGCTAGGTCGACGAGGGGCGAGGCGCGCGTGACCCCGGCGGCTTGAGTGCTCCCGCGAGACGCCAGCGACGTCACCAAGAACAGAGCCGTGTCCTTGCCGCGCCACGCCGTCCTGCCGCTGTCTTCGTACTTCTTCAGCATCACCTGTCGAGCGAACACCCTTCGCGTTAGCGGTTGTCGTCCTTACGTGGAACGACGAGAGCTCGCGTCTCGCGTCCCCTACCTCGACGTATTGACCGAACGTGGCCATGATCTTCTGCTCGTAGTGCACGGCCAAAGTCCTGACGAGGTCGCAGGCGGCGCGACGCCTCGTGTCCACGTCGGAGCCCTCGATGTCTCGCCTCACGTACTCCTCGGGGTTGTCTTCGAACAACTCCATATCCGACTCTGAAATGTCAAATATTTAGAGGTCGTAGCGGTCGGTGGACGGTCTGCGAGGAAACACCGAAGGGCTCATCGCTACGAACCTCTGAACTCCATGTTGGGTATGACAACCTTTTCACAGATGCTGCTGAGTGTTGCCGGGTCTTCAAATAGACTTTTATAGCTGTTCTTCTCCGCAACTTTCGCAAGGAATGTTAAAGCGTTTGAAACTAACTGGAATTTAAAAGATGTGAGTCGCATTGCTCAGTAAAAATCACAATAATAAGAGCAACAAAACACTTACACCATCATATTTAGGCCGTGTGCTGGTGGACAGCAGCACATTCCAAACGGCCGTAACGAACCCTGGGGCGTAGGGACCGAATTCTTCTTCATATTTCAGTGCATACAAAGCTGCACATTCGCACACCTCAGTGCGTAGTTCTTCCATTACCCCAGGCTTATCGTCATCATCCTGGCAGGAAATCATTTTAAGATTGAAGACAACAGTATCTGAAGAAAAGCAGTGCTGGGTGCCTCTTACTTTATATAAGAAAGAAAACAAGTGATATATAAATGGTGATTAAATCCACCAGCTGGCAAGCTGCCCCGAGGCATGACACTCTTACATGGAGCCATTTCCCTACTGTAGTCTTGCTGTTGTAGTTTAGTTAAGAGATACAAAACTCCATACTTACATTAGTTTCTAGGCACGGGACCTTGACTTGTAGCAAATTCAGCAAATTGGGCATCCATATTGGCATATTATCCTCGAAGAACTCTGGCAGATCTTGGTAATTGAGGGAGTAGAAAACCTTGCATATGAGCACTAGGGAGTTGTATATTATCTTCAGTGCTTGAGGATTATCTGCATGTTTTGCTGTGAGATCTATGGTAGCCTGAAATTGTTTCAGAGAAAATTGTGATTTTGTAAATATGCAAATGTAAAATAAAATAATCTCTCAATACACAATGTAATATGTTTCATATGACCTGTAGTGAAATTAACATTACGCGAATACCAGATTTAGGTCACAAACCATCTTTATAGGACCTTCTGCTGACCTCACATCCATTCTCTCCCCCTCCCTCCGACCCTCCTTTGTGTTTTGCTAACTACGCGCCCTCCACAGCCGTACTTTGTCTTTCTTTGCGTCCTACTTTAGGGTACCCTTAAGAGACCCATGGGCTTTTAGTCAGATGCTCTAGAGTTGGCTCCGGTCCTAACGCGCCGTATCCGTTAGCTGTACTCGCTCGACACTGTCCAAAACTGCTAGATCGCTCGATCCCTGCGGCAATTGAGTCCAAGGGGAGGCGCTAGCAGTTAGTTTGAATATAGCGAAAGCCATCGATAGGGTGTGGCATAAAGCGCTTCTCTCGAAGCCTCCACCCTTTAAGGCTCTCCAAGAAATTACGCAACTGTATCTCCAGCTTTCTGGCCGATCTAAGCATCAAGGTCGTCATTGACGGAGCAAATCCGTGAACGCCCCAGCGTTCAACAAGGCTGTCTTTCGATCGATGTTGTCGATTTGTAGCGGAAGAAACTTGTGTCTGAGGTCGGAGATCTGTTACATGGAGTCTCGGCCTAAGGTCGACTCAATCTAGTTCAATTTAAGCATAAGACGACAGATTTTGCCTTGAAACTGAAGCTTTATAGCATTGGTAGTTGACATATGAAACGCCGTTCAGTTTTGTGGTCATTTGGAAAAAAAAGCTAAGTTAGGCCTCGAAGAACCTTAGTGTGCTCAGCCACGCGAGACTGTACTTCACTGCGGGCTATCGTTTGCAACTACATATATAAAGCCCAAATGCGGCGCCACATGGAGTATTGGTTTCACTTCTAGGTGGGAGCCCGAATTTACTATGCAAAGAGTGTTAAGAGGAGTTTTGAGGAGTGTTCAGATTAATACCTCAATCTGAGTTTCATGTGACAGAATATGAAATTCCACCCATATCATCTCGACATCCTTCGAATTTGGAGTTGTAGAAACAACTGAGCGTTTCTTAAAGAATTTTTGTATCACCTGTATGTGAAGCAATCTGCCCTTCATTGATTGATTGAGTATGTATCATCCATAAAATATCTTTCCAGAACCACATACATCATAACATTAATATGGAAAAAATTATATAGCAACAATCTAAAATATGCAATTTCTTTAAAAACCTCAATACACTTACAGTTAGACTCAAAAGCATTAATTTAATTATGTCTAATGGCTAATTAATAATTAATAACAAATCTAAAGAACACTATAAACTCAGTATAACCAGCGGCACGTAAGTCTAGCGCTGGCCGATACGTGGAGGGGATTGCTGCGCATGTGTACTGTCGCGCGGGGGACAAAATGCGACTGGAGAGCCAATCGACGCTCTTCATTCCGCTAGCCCCCCTCTACTACCGCTACTTATAGCAACTTCATAGTTAAATGACAATTATTAGTGAAAACATGATTTAAGATTTCTTTACAATTACATAATATAATAAATACATATAATAATTAATACATAGTTAAATGTATTTATTGTTATATGTATGTATGTATGTATGTTAAACATCTAACCTTTTTAGCTTTCATTGAATTCACAGTAGTCATTTAACTTCAACTTGATTAAATTACTTAAGATTTTAGTCAAGTTTATTTATTTAGACAGATATAACATAGGACATTATTTTACAAAATTAAGGCTAACACAAAAACTTACAACAAATAAGTCAGTCAATGGTTTAGCAAAGTTTTCCAGGACATGCTTTATTTCTTCCCAAAGCTTTTGTGATTTAAATTCATATCTGTAGCGTTTGAACAGTGAATGAGCTGTTCTTAATATTCCATTTATAACATGAAAATCACCTGAAAAATCAGTTTTTGTAAATGAGGATTTAATGCTTAAATATTAATTACACATAGGAAAGAAATTATACCTGTAGCGAACTTTTCAACCATTTCTGATATAAGACCGGGCCATCTCTCAGGGAAGTCAGTCTTGCCAATAATGGATACAGCATCACTAAATTGTCTCTGAATAGACTCAGGTGATTTTAACATTAGAGATACTATGAGAGTTTTGATGGTTTTCCTGTCAGCTGCATGTATGCGATCCTGCCCAAATTCCTCCTTAAATTTATATATGATTTTAATTATAGCTAGATAGGGCAAAGTTAAAATATATTCTTAAAAATTTACCAACTATCTGAAAATATTTACTTAACTCAGAGAATGTAATATGAAATTACATTTGATTACATTATAACTGGTCAACATAAAAGAGGGACTATGTGAGTACTGGAGATGTATATTTATTAATTTCTTACCACAGGCCAATTTCTCTTGATATAATTTTTGAATGTAATAGCTGCAGCAATTCGAATTGTAAGATCTGCAGATTCTTTGTCAATGAGGTGTAATAATAGTATAGCATAGTTTTGGTTAATTTCAACACTCTCTAAGAATTTTTCAGCTAAAAAGAATATAAAATTTATATTTACATAAAAAAGCGGCGAGTAATATTCTAACTATTTTTTAAAATAATATTAAATTTCACATGTTACATTATAACGAGTGATTAGTAAACCTTTCGGTTTAGGTTAGAAAAGTGTTTATATATAATTTTACGAGTTATATACAATAATACAAAAGATATACATTTATGCATTAATAAATGTGTTGAATAATGATTGTTTTAATGGATAAAGAAGTTGAGTACACATACCCGGCCTTCGAATGTTCGGGTCCGGATTCAGTGTTTGTTGTAAGTAATTAGCTAATGTGGCGAGGTTTTCATCAGTAACTTCCATTATATGACAATAAATTCAAGTGCTTGGCCGTTGAAATGTTTTATATCAAATAACAATAAACAATAACTTTTAAAAATACTGAGATATAGACAAATAGTTCGCCCTTCACCGTTCGCAAGTGGGAATTGGGAAATAGAAATTTCAAATTTGATAGATGTCACAGACTACATAAAACTTCAAACAACAACATTCTGTGCGAGTTTTGAGTTTTAGGGTATGATTATAAAAGAAAACTTAGTGTTAAACGTCTGAATCCCGCCCGTTAAAAATGTATTCAATTTATATAATAAGTCTTATGTCTCTCAATTTTGCTTTCCCTAATTCTCCTATACACAGATATCCCGATAACACAACAAACAGATTTCATAGTGTCACGAAAGCATTTATCGTTAACACTTTGACAGCTGTAATTCACGATCTGACAGATTATTATATTACATTCAAAGTTTTGAAAAATTTGTTGTTGAAATTTTTTTAGGTGTTGTGAAATATGAATTCATAAAGTTAATTGTCTCGGAACTCGACTTGTTACAATCTTCACACTTAAACAAAATTGATTATAAATTCCGTTGCTGTCGCGTCTGCTATCATTTGTTAACGATCAACCTGTGCTGTTCGTGCTTATCATTTTTTGAGCGTTTAAGTGACTGATATATTATATCAAGCCACAATTTCTTAAATATATATCTTGTGCCTAGTGTCAAAACTACAATATGAGTCAATCACGTCTTGCTTCTTGTATACCGCTTCCACTAGACAACAAAGTACTTTCAAATGTAGTAGAAAAAGCAAAAGATTGGGCACTGATGCATGGTGTGGGGATGAGAGACAAAGCACATTTCTCAAAGGATACCATCCAGGTAAATCATTTTTAAATTTTTAATTATACCAAAAAATTATGTTTAATGTGATGATCATATACAGTAAGGTATTTGAACACTACCTGACCACATACGTCTTGGAAGATAAAGTCTATATTGAAGCATCTCTCTGCTAGCAGTATGCATGCTCCAAAAACATAAATTTACATTTTAGATGTTTTAATTGCAATTTGTTTTATTTTGCATGAAATCAAAGAATTAAATGCCTACAATTAAATAATAACAAAAATATGTATATGAAAATTGTGGTTAATACAAACTCACTTACTTTCCTATATTGTTAGACTACAAAATGAATATTGATGTTAGTAATGACCTAAAGCAGTACTGGGATTTAAGATGTAATGTACATTCTTAATTTTATTTATTTCTATTTCGAGAATGTTTTTATTGATAAAGTTATTCATTGGTTGTTCTAGATTGCTCCTTTTGTGTTACTGCCATCACCTTTTCCTAGAACAGAGTTCACAAAAGCGGTGGACTTACAACCAGTCTTGAATGAACTAATGCATAAGGTAACTTGTTTTATGTTCTTGTCTGAAAGAGGTCTTAAAAGGACTGGATTTGTAAAATATTTTTGTATTCTTTTTAAGATATTAACAACAACAAAAAATTATCAATTTTTTTTCAAAGTGCAGGTCAATTTATGACCCATTTATTAGTATAATGAGAGATTTTGTCAATGAAATACGATTGAGAGACATAATGCAATGGCTTTGTGCAATATCATAGTGAAACCACATTTTGCAATGGTTACTATTGATTCTTGAATTTGCAAAAAACCTAATATTTGTAACCCACTGAACATACTTTGTTAATATCTTTAAATTTTTTGTTTGTTTGTTCCATTGATAATGTTTCTTTATTACCCAATAAAGAAGCTGCTCTTACCCAAGAGCAGCTGTCTGCTGCCTCGTTGTCATGCAGGGTGGGTAACAAACAAAAATGCCAATCACAATTACATTTTAACACGTTCACTGCGGCAAGTAAAATCATAATTTTTCATCAGGTGCGGCGGCGGGCCAAAATGCGCCCCCAATGATATTTCCGCCGGTGCGTGGCAGGTCTTTCTAGACCCAACAGTACTAGGATAGATTAAATTGCTCTAACTTTGTGGAAACATAATGTATTCGTTTTTTTTTATATTGTTAGAATGACCTTGAACCCAAATTCCTTAGGTTTGATTCGCCCCGGGATCTGGCAAACAGGAAATGAGAAATAAAGCAGGAAAAGCGGCAGGCCGATATCGACCTGAACCGCACTAGAATATATTTTTAGTAGTGATGGGACAGAGAAATATCGAAAATAAAACAGAATTATCGTAAAGGAACTGAAAAATGTATTTTATTACTTATGTATGCCTGTCTTGGAAACAGAAATACTTTTTCACTATCACTGTCAATAACTGCAAGGCAAATTACTCTATTTTCCTAAATTTGTATTTTTCTTGTATTGCTTGCCATCGTTGATTATATCGAACGCTACGTTAGATCAGTTAGATAGCACAACACTAACTAGCCGGGCGCGCGCTCAGTGCGGTATCGGGTCGCCAGCTGCCTGTTGGGATGGCGGGCTGAAATAGGCCCACTGCCGCACTCAGCGGATGCAAAACAGCGTTAGTGCGTGGTAGGTCGATAAAAGCCTGCCGTTATGTTTTGATGGAGAAAACCTACAATTTTGACCACAAGATGAAATATATATTTGTCCCTGTCGAATTTTTACAAACACCTGAGATAATCGTTACGCACCAGCGAGAGGGACATAGATTTCTTCGTCCGCACCAGCGGAAATACCGCGGCAGGCTGATATCGGCCTGTTACGCAGTGAACGTGTTAACAGAAAAATAGCAATGTATATTAAAGATATTATTTTAGGTTTCCCATGATGATGAATTTCTTGAAAAAACCCTTCAAAATGCTCTTGAAGTCGACGACTTTACGGCTAAATTATATAACATTTGGATTAAAGTTCGCGAAGAAGGAATAACACAGGTAAATATACGTACATGATATTTTAAAAAGTGCGTTCATTAGTTTTTTATTGGAGAACTTGTTGAAGTTTGTTTGAAAATTAAAGATTCCTTTATTAGGGCTTTATTAGTATTAAGGTTAGATAACTTATAGAACAACCAAGATGTATGTGTGTTAGCCAATATCATTAGGGATGCTGCGATCTGACATCATGCTGGAGTCGCGTTGTCCCCACACTGAGAACCAGTGTGCCAAGCACACTCCATACTGTTCCTGGAAGCAGGTGGAAATCAACAGTATCGCATCCGGTTTCGGTCACCTGGGACCCGTCTCCAGGGAGATACAAAGGTAGCCCACGGATATTGCTGTATCGTTGTGCCAAAAATATACACACATACGAGATTATGATGCCGATTTCTGGTGTATGGTTATGTAGAAATGTAGTCATCTTCACAATAATATACTTTATCACCTTTAAGTTTATAAAAGTGTGGAAATGGCTTGAGTAGCGGTGGAAGGTCAATAATCTACTTTTTGTTATTTTAAGTATTAATACGTACATATTATAGATCGTGTCCGGTTTTGTCCCCGCAAATGAACGCCGATTGATTCGACAAAGATGGATAAATATTTAACAAGTTATTGTTAAGTCAGTTGTAAATTCATATTAAATCGGTTTATGCAATGGTTATTATTATTTATATTTGTCGTAAAATATAACATTATATATTGCTATTGTTTTGTCTGACGAATTACGTTCTTAAATGTTGTTTAGTGAAGATAATAGTTTTATAATAAACTGTTATCGTTTTAGTCATTTTGGCATAACGAACGGACAATGTGGGCTTTACAAGATATCGTAGATAGATGAATGTTGGCGATTAACATACTGACTTTTGCATTTTTGTACATATCGAGACTGCATTGTCTTGCAATTAATTACCTTCACGTAGATACAATATATTTATATAAAACCGATATATATGTATATTATACATAGATGAATTATAAACAACATTTTTGTCGGATTAAAACGACCACATTCTGTGCTCGTAACCTCAGAGACTGCGAAGTGAGGAACTGGAATTTTGTGAAATATAAATAAATACAAGTAACCGATGGAGACACAACGTAGCTTTAAAATTATCGAATACATAATACTGAAACTATGTGTTAAAAAGTTTCGAAACGTTCGCTAACTCAAAAGCAACTTACAAATGTTGACAGAAGAAAAGACACGATTTAATAACATTTGTCGCATTGTTTCCTACGTACGAGGCTGTTGGAACGTCACGGTCAACAAGAAACGGAAAGTAAATTAATCTTGACGTATTTACGTATTTCTATTTCGAATACAGTATGGAAAGACATTAAACATGCCATGTCATTAGTTTAAAGAGTGACGTAAACCGAATGGAAATGATTTTTGGGAATCCAATAATGATGTCTCATCAGTTATTAAATAGCAAAATGCTACGTCATCATACGTTGCTTCTGATTATAAACAATTTATCGTGATCAGGAAGATACAACTGTACACACATTATATAGTGACAGTTATTTTGATTTTCGAAAGAGTATTTAGGCTTTATTTTTGTAGTAAGGTTTCGGAGCTGGTTACGGGATATCATCTAGTATTATTAGCAATTAATTATATAATAATAATATTAATCAGCGTTGTAGATCACATCACTTTGATAAATATCTATAAAATAACAATACAGGTTGTACAATGTAGGTACCATATTCATAGGAAGGAAGAATATATAACATTTGCCTATGATAATGAATACGAAGGAAAATAACTATTGGAATAAAATTTTTCAGTCTCTCAGCCTGGGTCTATTTCGCTCCGACTATCTGATGCAGCAACCAGACAGCAATCGAATAAAACAAGTGGAGTTTAACACGGTGGCAGCGAGTTTCGGCGCCATCACCTCTTATCTCCCCGCCATGTTTCGGTATCGACTTTGTTTGACGTTACTTAATGGGCTTCGATCTTTTAAGGAATAAAAAACTTGATTCTCTAAGTGCTAAGCTAAATGGTTGTGTGAACTCTCGGCGTCAAGAGTGCATTAGCAATACGTCGGGACGTTTTATGGCGACTGCGATACACAGTCACTGAAGTATACTGAAAAGTATTGTATTTGCGAATGCTCTACTATTCATCCGAGATCTACGCCCATTAAAGTAACTGTACGTTCAGTTAACATCTCTCATGTGTTTGCTCTATCTTATCTATGCACGCTGTCATTCATATTTTTTTCACTTAGCTCGTCGCCTTTACACTTTATTTTCTATGCATTTCAGTCTATTATAGTCTATCAGCATGTCTATTTTGTGTATGTTTGTTTTATTTTTGTTTTGCAATAAATAATAGTATTTATTATATTTGAGAATAGTTGGCGTGTATTAACGACCGGCGTGCATGATTTTTGGCTTCCGAAGTAACTTGAGAGATGTTCCCTGACCACGCCTGCATTGTCGATAAGAATATAGTATTGTTTACGGTGCCATCGCTTGTTTTAATCGATACGGTTTGCACAGGACGGGTTAGATGCACATCTTTCAAATGCTTTGAATGCGAAGCGGGTTCGCAAAGCAGAATAGATCAATCATAAATTTAAACAACACTTATACTGATCGTTCGGAATGACTTCCATATAAGATACAGTTAAATTTGAATGTTAACTTCCTCAAATATTATGTTATGCATTTATTTTATCACACACACACACACACATCTGTACTCAAACATAAAATATCTGAATATAAGCATGTGTATGTTATGTGTAGTCTTGTGATAGATACCGAATATATTGTATATCATATTTTGTAGTAAACCATGTAAAATATAATTAGCCATAGTTTTAAGTGAATTAACGTTTTGGTAGCTTGTATCTTTTTGTCTGTTATCTGTAGTCCATTTTATATTGTGTTTGTTGTTGTAAGTTTGTTCATTTTTATGTTTTTATAATAATTCCATAGCCTTAACTAAAGGTTAGGTATAACCGTTTCCCTATTAACTATAGCATTATCTAGAAGTTACCTATCAGCCTTTAACCCTATCTAGGCTTATTGTTTCCTCGGAAAGCCAATGCAATACTAATATTAAATATTATTTTTAGACCTTTTTATTGGTTTTCTCGAAACATAATAAAAAAAAGGGTGCATGTACTTATGTACGCGCGTAAGAAGTTATACTTCTTTGGCATTATTAAGAATAGTTTTTGATTGCATGATAATTAATTGCAATTAAATAATCAAAGACTGGAAAAGGAGTCATTATAGTCAATAAAGTTCAGTTTACATTTGAAAAATTAAATAAATAAGTATTTATTATTATTCTCTTACATTAAGTGTAACATAAATTCTATTATTATTCGTATGTTGTTTTTAAATTATGTCCAATGCCGTAGCATCTTCCGTTGGCAACTTCATACTGATAATTTTGTGTAACGGTGCGCGCGCATCGTAATATTTCACTCTCATCAATTTTTCATAACGTGCCTAAAGAAGTATAACTTAAAAAATAAAACTTTCAAGTTTTGATATGTTTTTGTTTAAATCTTTAAGAAAACAGAATTTACTTCAGAAGGCGTGTGTTATTTTTCTCAGAAGGTTTCAAATAAACACTAGTTTTCAATGACTACCTCATTTTTTGTGTATGATGTTAATAAGTTAAATTTTTGCGTTTCAGTTATATCTTGAGGCAGTTGGGACACGGGGACCTTATCAAAAACGTGAGTATGCTTTTTAATTAGTCTCATCTTTAAACTGACTGGATTTCTGCTAAATCTTTCGAATTGAATAGAATCACGCAACAATACAGTTATTTATTATGTGTATTAAACACATTTATTATTATATTGGATTTTTTCACCGAGCACACTTATAAATTTTTTAAATGGAGAATTTGGACTTTCAGTTGCCAGAAAACAGAGCCCTGTCAGGTTTGTGCTCGGGTATAATCGAGGCCTACGACATGTTCGGTGTTCCCTCCGCAGTGGTGCTCTTCGTGGTCGAAGAAGTCTCCTACAATATTTGTGATCAGCGGTTCCACGAGTTTGAGATATCCGAGAAACGGCCCGATATTATGGTAATTTAGTCTCGTTAAAAACTGCAGAAATGACGTTAGAAACATTGAAACTACCGAGAATATGGCGATAGTGATGAAACAACTATCTACTTTCAATCATCCCCCTGCTTCACAGGCAGTCAAATACCGAGTACTCCTATTAAAATGTGTTGTACCAATTTTTAAAAAATGGAGATAAGTTATCGTTTGCCTACTATCGTTCCGACTACATAAGTTAGCCGGGCGCTTCATCGTAATAAACTTTCCTATTTCCAGATCTACAGGAAGACGTTAAACGAAATCCACGAAGAGGCCGAGTTGAACGACAAGAAACAGCTGGTCATGTAAGTAGTCAGTCGAGGTACTCGTTGAGAGAGAGAGTGAAGTGGAGGAGAGCTCGAGAGCTCGTCTGACGCGGAGTCTCCGTTCACAGAGAGGGTCGACCCGTGGCAGTGGTGTACTACAGGTCCGGCTACGAACCGGCTCAGTACCCCTCGCAGAAGGAGTGGGACGCCAGGCTCAGGGTCGAGAGATCGTCGTGAGTTCCTTTTCGTTCGTTCGAGACTGCTCGCGTTCGAACCGGCCGACTCTAAGCTCTACTACGTCTCCAGGGCCATCAAGTGTCCGTCGATCCACTACCAACTCGCGGGCACCAAGAAGGTGCAACAGGCTCTGGCGGCTCCCGGAGCCCTCGAGAGGTTCGTGGCCGAAGGGGAGCTGAGGTCCCGGGTTCGAGACATCTTCACGGGACTCTACTCTCTGGACTTCGACGACGGCGGCGAGAGGGCCGTCGAAATGGCGATCGCCGACGCGGAAAGGTCTCGACCGCTCCGTCCCGCGACGGGTTCGATCTCGGCGGATTGACTGGAATTTCTAATATTTCAGATTCGTATTGAAACCCCAACGCGAAGGAGGCGGAAACAACTTGTACGGCGCCGATGTGAAGGAGGCCCTTTTGAGGATGAGACACAGTCGCGAACGAGCGGCCTATATCCTCATGGAGAGGATATTGCCACCCTTGGTAGGAAAACATACGCCGACGGTTAGATTGATTTGTCTCGACTGCAATATTTATATTTAACCGATTCGTGTTCGTCGCAGATTTCGGGATACGTCGTGCGACCGAACGCAGCCGTCCCTCCGTCTCTTTGCGACCTGGTCTCCGAACTCGGCATCTTCGGCGTTATTATTGGGTTTGTATTTCTAATTCATTAACGAATTTATATTTCGGCTAGATCTCGAGCCACGTTTTAAACGAAACGAAATCCACAGAAGTAAAGAGAAGATCTACAGCAACCGCCAAGTGGGTCACATGCTCCGGACGAAGCTAGCGGACGCCAACGAAGGGGGCGTGGCTGCGGGTCTGGGGGCTTTGGACTCGCCCTATTTACTCGATTTATAGTAAATCATTGTTATGTTTATTTTTTATTTCTGTTATTACTATTTTTAACGTGAATTTTATATATTGTCATCGATATTGAATCGAAACTATAAATACGTAATCCTTTACCGAAAGTCTAACGGAGCATTAAAAATTGTTGTAAAAATATTGAATTACGATCACGTAGTTTGTTTAAGTTGAACTGTTTACACCTTTGACTGTTTTATTTACAGCTGAGCATAAATATTCAAGAAGTGTTTCAATTCAATGTTTTATGTGAATTTAATTTTTATACTAAATGCATTCCGAAGTCATCTACAAATTCTATTACTTTTTGTAAACTTAAAATGTGAAAACGCACATTAAACTTTGATATAGTAAATATTGTGATGTTAGGTGCTATTTAGAGCAAAATGATGGGTATAATTTTAATAAATAACTTTATAAATTAAATTTTTGATCACTTATTTTACTTTAATTAAATTATCTTTAGCAAAATGTACAGCGAACGGGACTATGAAAAGCATGTTACTGGTTACTAATTTTATTATTCACAAATACGCTAAATAATCCCCTTTTAGAAGTATTCTGTATATTTGGGCATTTTATTCTTCATGGCGATGCCCGTGTCACCGGCTTCAGCGTTGTAGCCTTCCAAGAACCTTATTTTAGGATCACCGTACACCACCTGAAAATATTTAACAGAATTTAGCCATTGTTGTAAGCATTGTTTCATTTGAGGAAATGACTAATCCCAAAATAACTTGTGATATCTATCACACAGACTGAGTACCTGAGTATAGGCATGCATGTCGTCAGCACTAGTGACCAATTCTGGTACATCAGTTCTTGGTATGTTGAATAGGTTCATGAAAATGTGCTTGTTGTTAGTGAAAATCATACGCTGATCGGACCACTCCACTTCGCGGGGCAGCCTCCAGTCTTTCATTTTTGGCTCATCTCGGTGGACATACTGATCGAAGTCGAGACGTTCAATATCTTCGACTACCTAATAACAAAAATAAGAATAATTTTAAAACATCATTGTCCAACTTATATTACTACTTGTATTACAAAAGTCATTAGCAACAAATACTTCTAAATCCATGTATAGGAACATTTTAAATATAACTCACCACTTCAACCTCACCACCCCCAGTCCAGTCGTACACTAAAAGCTCTGCATGGGTAGAAATATCACGAAGATATTTGTTCTTATATTGCCTTTCAATTTCTTGCAAGTAAGCAGGTGTCAGAGCTTTGCCACATACTTCATGTTTTTGTCCACGCTTCTTGATTGCTTCCTGTACCTGTGATTAATTTACAACTTTGCATAGAGTTTAGTTTTAATCAATCAAAAAGTGATATTACATATTCAATAGCTAACCTTGTCAACAGGGATGTCAAGGTAGATGACTAGATGAGGACGCAGCAAATCTTCAATTGTTTGGCCTCTCAACTCATAGTAAATAGACCTAACTCCCTTGCTTAAAAACTTCTGAGAGAACATCGCTTCAAGGAACACAAAATCAGAAAATGGAGATCTTTCCAACACAACTCCTTGTCCAGTGTTTAATAGATGAGCCAATGCATCGATGTACTGGCTAAACCTAGCCATGTACATCATAATCTGATAATTACCAGCCAAGCGGTGGTTGGGGCAATTATTAAAATCGATGTGGTCGAATGTTCTTGTGTCCAGAGGGACACGGTCGTTGAACGTGCGTAGATCAACCCCTTGTTGTATATAGTGGATGTCCATATTAGCTTCAGGAAAATGCTTCATGCCTAGGTCAGCAGCCAGGGCGGATGCAAACTGAGTTTTACCGGCTGCTACTGGTCCTTCTACGATAACAACTTTGGAATTTTCATCCAACCTATGGGTAGTCCTATCAAATAAACTTCGGAACCAGGTATAATCCTTATTGACGTAATCAAAGGGGGCTGGTTTAGGCGGGCGGGGCGGAAGCGACTCCCGTAAGGTTTTCCCCATAATATCTCGCTTTTGGATAATTGTGCATCCTGCTATTTTGCCACCCTGCGCAGGGCTTACCACTTTCACAAATGTAGTGCGGATAAGAGTCGCCATATTTACTGTCGACCCTGAAAAAGAGTGACATACCTATCTTTTAAATTAAATCTTTAAAAATAAGACTTGATTTTCAATATTTTTAGGGACTTACCTATTAATTCATAATAAAAATTCACTATATATTATAGTTTAGAGGTATGACATAACAATTAACACTACAGACCTGGGGGTCTAGCCATATTGGTGTCGAAAAGTATTCTACATACACTACCGCTTTTGCGTAATTGTACTGTCGAAAACGCTTCGTTCGTAGCCAAGAGGCATGTCGATACATTACCGCAAAGTCGACAGCGTAGATGCGAGCTGCTGTTCGTAGCACCTTATTCCGTCATATTGTCTCTGGGTTAAATGTATTCCTAATGTCACTTCTATAAACAAATAAAAGTTAAAACTACAATATTATTGTAAATTTTTAATAATTGCAAATTCCAATTATTGGAAGCTGCAAAAGGGACATTAGAATGTCAGCAAGGTCGGAACAATTTTCGATTTAAGTGGAATTTACGGAAGGTGCAAAGTGAATATATGAATTTTTATTGCATGTTTAAATCAATTATGGTTTGTTTCATGTTTTCTCAGAAATTTATTGCGATATATAATAATTAGTAGCACTCATACTTTAATATTTTTAGGATTTGACCTCACAACTTATCTGCAAAATGAAGAAGCAACATGTTTTGTTACCGCTTAGAAGAAACAATAGAAATAGTACTGTGGATTGATAAATAAAGAATGAAAATAAGATTGACTAGAAGTTGATAAATTCCGAGGAATTAAAAAAACAATAGAAAAAAAACGTAGACTAGTGTGAACACTGAAATTAGAGTTTGATTTAAGCTTTAATTAGGTTTGGTGTTTGTGCTTGAACATTCTTAATGTCAATTTGAAAGCAGATTTATATATCAGTATAGATTTTATTAGTGATTTGCTACTAGTTGGAATTGTCTCTGTTTATGTTAAACAAACAATTTCAGTTAGAGTCATAAAGGTTGATTGTTTATAATAAATTTATACTTTTAGAAAGTGAGAATTGCAAAGCAGCAAGTACTATGAAATGAAAAGAGGGATTAACAAATATTATAAAATAGAAACTTAGTCTGGTATGAAATTATAACCCTTACTCAACCTTTGATTCCATATTGATGCTCCAACATCTTAGATATAAATTTAAGTTTGATGCTGATTTTAAGTTAATATTTATGTCAATTAACTTTTGGTTATATCAGTGATTTGCTACTAGTTAATATGTAAATGCAAAATCTGTTTAAGTAAGAAATGAATAAACATTGTATGTTATGTATTTGTCAGTTTTATTTTTGGTAATTTACCTATGTCTTCTTTAGTAGGAAAAGCCATTAAAGTGGTTAACAATATTAGTTTATTTTACAAGAATATACAGATAATGCATATATGAATGACCCGTACCTACTAATAGTTAGGTATATTAAACAAACGGGTAGCAAAATAAAAATGTTTCAGTTATGGTTATTTTTTATTAAAATAAAGCACCAAATATCTTCCTTAACATAATTCAGTCTACATAGAAAAATAAGCATATGTAACAACTTATTAAACAATACAGACATTACTACTGAACACACACAGGTGCACAAAATTCAATGCATTACTACCTAATGTAGATGTATTCATATTTATATATGTAGATAATTAACTAATAAATGTAAGTGTTAATTTACAGCAATGTCAATATCTTGTTTGTGTGCTGTCATAATATACAAAAAATTGTTCAATTCATAAAACCTAACGTTAGATGTTGTGATGATTTCATAAAATTACTATGATACCTACAGTTACTATAAATTCATCCTGGGTGATTAAAAATTAGAGATTGTTTCCTTAACACAACAATTGTAAATAATAATAATTATTGTAAAGATATAATTCTTCCCAAAATCTACAAATGCAGTTTGTTTATACATAATTATATCTCATTATTAAGACTCTTTCATACTCCACTTGTCTTATTTTTTACATTATTCATAAAATGCTTCATTCCCCTTTATCAAATTTATTTTCAGGTACATAATATAACACTTAAATTAATTAAAAGATAAGACTTTAATAAATCTTGTCCATTTGTGGGTATTTTTAATATTTTTTCAGTTGTCTTATTAGCTTTCTTTTTCTGAAAAGAAAATATTTTAGTTAGTACTTTGATCAAATAGAAAATTGACAAACTAAACTGTAAGATCGGTCCAAGGTTTGTTCAATAGGTAACTTTAATATTAAAACTCTTTAGTTAATTCAAAACTTAAAAATATACTTAATTTGTCAATTAAAGTTAGGTATTAATAACCAAACAATGTCAGTAACTCCCAAGGGACTTGAATTCAAACTTCTCATTCATTAACAATATTATAATAAAGTCTCTAGTATATTGACTTAGTAAATAATTAAAGAAAATATCTTACTTACTGTAGTATTGCTCACTAGATTTTATATTTCCAAAGTTCATAAAGTATAAATCCACTTTATTTGATTAATTTAAATCATTATCAGCTTCTATTATAATTACAATAAAATATATTTAGGACTTCTAATTATGTTCATTAGTGACTGCTTTCTCATCTGAAATATACAAATAAAATGTACAATCATTTTACTTTGTGATTACATAATATATGCAATATTAAATGGTATATGTACCTATTTTTCAAATTAAAGAACAATTTCATGAACTTACATGCAATATAAATATCAATAAAAGATATCCAATATAACTAGAATTTACTTCAACTAATTTGCTGATTTTCTTGATATCCTCATATTTATCTGTCTATTATGTTATCCTCGCATTGATTCATAGGAAAAACTTAAACTCTTAACTTAAAAATATTAACTCTAGTTTAAATTATTATAATTACACGAGAACGTTAAAAAAAGACAGATAACAAATTAAAACCATTTCGTTAAAACGTCCAAAATATGACATGTTTTTAAAACGGTAGCCATTAAAGATGGCAATATTTGTACTGAATTATTGCAAACAGCAGCTTTTGAGATCACGCTAAAACATGGCGGAGAAACGCCGTTTTTTCTACACTGCCGAAACATTAATTGGCCGTTGGCTACCGAATAGCGTAAGCGTTAATGTGTGTCTTTTCGTAGCACTGTCATGGCGTCGCTTATTGTATCCCGACTCACGCCTTTAGGGCCTAGGCTACCGACCAGTGCTTCCAGATCCCAAAAGTAAAATTACAGTGTTGCCAGCTAAAAATATAGTAGTTTCTTAAAACAATACAGCAGATTCCAAATTCGATTACAGTAAAATTACAGTAAAAGTTTGCTTAAATATTAAAAGAAAAATAAGATGCTGTATTAATTTATTTGTAAATAAGTATAAGTAAGTAAGTTATTCTAAAATAATTTCCTCATGATTTTGATAAATTTTTGCATTCATCTTCAAAATCATTTCATTACTGGGATTAAATTTGACGCAGTTTTCAGAATTTCGACGAATGGCTTGCTGAGCTAACATATTTCCTTTAATAGTGTTTGTGATAAGACAGTTCCTCTGCTTGGTTTTTATATTATTAATTTCACTAAACTTGCGTTCGCACTCAGCGTTTGAGTGAGGCAAAGATAATACTTGCAGCATAAATCGAGGCAGCAAATGGAATTTAATGTCTCCATTGCTATCTTTCATTTGAGATAACTGAAATAAAAACAAATTTATGAAATGTGAACATAAATATGTGCAAAATTATGTAAATAGAGTTCTTATATAATTAAATTTTACCTGATGCCAAAATAAGTCTGCTGGTTGACTTGTATTCCAATGTATATCATTCGCAATAAAAATCAAGTTTCTCCATTCGTCATCTAACGTCTGTTGATCATTTAAAGTTGGGGGTTTCAGCCTTGGTAACACTGGGTATAGTGAAGACAAAGACTGTTCTCTATTATCTGATAAGCAAGAATCAGGATTCAACTTTGCGATTGAGCTCAAAACTGGGTCATTTAAACTGTATCTTTTCCGAATGCCCACGCATGCTTTAACGATAAAGTTGAGGCATTTCTGTTTCATCACTGTAACTTCTTCGGTATGCGCATGTAGCTCTAGGACAGCAACTTGATTAGCAACACCCAATCCTAGGTATATATCTTTCAGATGTATGTAATGTTGACTATTAGTAGGGTCAATTGCGTCGAGTGGGGTGTTTTTAATATAATTTGGAGTTATGAATAACGATAACAGTTCTCTGTATAGCTCAGTCATTTTGTTATGGGCTTCAATAATAACGGGATCTTCACTTTGAAAGAATACGTTAACGCGGGTAAATTTTGGCAGCATCCAACATAAAAAATAAAAATATGCCTTGATGATGGGATCATTCAAAAGATTGTGAATGTCTTGGCAATCCTGTTCTTCTAGCCATTTATCGTCATAATATAATCGCAAGGCATCCCATTGCTCCATGATTCTGTTCACAACACTGGACAGCGACAACCAACGCGTTTGAGCTGGACGTAGAATTTTGTGAATATTAGTGTCCGTAAATACTTGAAATTCTTTTAGCTCTGCTTGACGTTTGTTACTATTTTTGAAATAATTGTAAATCAATCGAGTCAGTTTTTCTGCATCATGAGGCAATTCTTTACAAGCGTCTGAGGCACATAAATGTAAGGAATGGCATAGACATTTTAGCACAATAATACCTGGGCACAATTGTCTAAACCGTGAGGACACTGAATTACGACAGCCCATCATAGTATTACAGCCATCTGATCCAAATCCGATCATATTTTCTAAAGGTATATTTCCGTCTTGAAATGATTTTATTATTGAATTAAATAATTTTTCAGCCGTAGCTGAGTAATCACCAATCCGTCCAGCATTAGTATCATTAAACATTTGAATAAGATCCCAGAATCGACTTACTATACGCCCTGAACTACGATCATAATATTTGACTACAATACACATTGTTTTCACACTGGCAACATCGGTACTTTCATCTACCATTATAGAAAACTTTTCGCGTTTCAAATCTGCTACTAAACATTCTCTTTCAGAAGCTCCGATGACGTTGTTTACTACTGCTTGTAATTTAGTATGCTTAAGATTAATGTTACTTGCAATTTTAGAATCCGGGAAAATTTTTGGAAGTAAATCAACAAGATGGTCCATCACTATGTGGGATATTTTATGTTCTGCCATAAAGGCCGATAATTTAATTTCCGCAATTTTTCGTCGCTCATCATCACTTACACGTTGCTGACTCTTAAAAATATTATCAATGGTACGCACATACGGTTGCCCAGGAAAACGAAGTTTATGTTTAGCACCTTCACCGTGTCTTTTAATAGCACCTAGATCGGCAGTTAATGAAGAATCGCAGACAGTGCAAAAACATTTATAAGCAGATTTTTTGTCAGGTTTTAGCCACTTACGAAAGTCTTGGATTTTAAGCCATTCCTCTCGAAATTGTTGCCGATATTTCTTTTTTGCACTTGACGGACCAGCAGCGCCACGAACATCACTTTCTTCACTACTTGAGCCCATTTTTACAATTATATAGATTTGGTTTTATTTACGCTATCCACAAGAATTAAAAAGTCTTAATCTGAAATAAATGTATGTGCTCGCTACAGTAGCAAAGCAATAAAACCACACGAAATACGAATCAAAACGTAATGAATGAGATGGAAAATACAATGTTGCTTTGTCAGACAGAGACGGTTAGATTTTGCTAAGCGTTAGTTCTGATTCATTGGGGAATTCCCCGCACGTAAACTATAATATGTAGGTAACAATCCTACTCTACATTGTCTATAGATAAAGGTCAGGGGTTCTGGGTTCTAGAGTAGGTTGCAAATTTATATTTCGTATTTTCTAATACGTAAAACGTATTAAATTTGATAATTTATATGAATGGAAATTAAATACAGTATTTTCATACACTGTATTTTATCATTACAGTATACAGTAGAAAAGTCTAAAATACAGTAAATCTACTGTAATTACAGTGAATCTGGAAGCGCTGCTACCGACTGTCGACACGAGCTGTCATTTTCATACAAATTTAGTTTTCGACTTTCTACATACACTACCGTTAAGCCATCTTGGCTAGACCCCTAGGAAGACTATACCGTCTAAACCTATTGTATAACCTATGTTTAAGAATGTTGATTATTGACATATTTTATACGTCGCCAAAATTACAGATTGCTCTGCGCTGTGTATGGACAATAAGTAATAACATTGACGTCTTAACTCTCATTATCTCATGTGACAGCTGACCGCTGACAATCTCTTTGAAGTTTAATCCTTACGGCTTACACTTGTCACTTACAGAGTTACAGCTAACACAGCCATGTGGTTTTATTAAATAACAACAAATTAATAAAACTTTTATTTTTTATCGTTGATAATTAGTTTCCCCTACGAAAATGGAAGTGGAAAATATCAACGTAGATGAGTTTCTGCCTGCGAAAAATCCGATTAAATTAAAACGAAGTGCCGTTTCGGAGGCTGGTGATGGTATGGAAGTTGAGCAGCACAATGGCATCGAAGGCAAGTCTCAACACAGACGTCCGAGAGCTAAAAGACCTAAAAAAAGTGCTGAACCTAATGAGAGCAAAGTTAATATGAGAAAAGTAGCTGTACCTGCTCACAGGTATAACCTTAAAAAAATTGTTGTCTATTAAATTGTACTATAGCAGTGTTGGCCTAGTGGCTTAGACTCGCGACTATCAACTTGGAGAACCTGCATTGCCATAACGGCTGTGCGCCAATATATTTTCTTCTAAGTGTGTGTAACTTTCTTCCATGGTGAAGGAAACATCGCGAGAAAACGGGCGTATGACCATATCTCAAACCTAATCCTACTTTCCAAAACTCTTAGAGGGTTGTACCAGCAGTGCCAATGGGTGTTTATTATATTTTAAAATATATACACTATACCATAAATAAATACATATTTAATTTATAAAGTATATTGTATACAATTTTATAATCTTTTGCTGTTTATTTTTAGATACACACCATTAAAAGAAAATTGGTTAAAAATATTTACTCCAATAGTTGAACATTTGTTGCTTCAAGTGAGGTTCAATACTAAGACAAGAAATGTAGAAATTAAAATAGGACCAGAAACAAAGGATATAGCGAATTTACAAAAAGCTGCTGATTTTGTCAAGGTATGTAACACATCAGTCCGCTAAAAGAACTGTACTATCATAATTTGTATATATATATTAAATGATAAGCGCAGCTTATCTCAGCCCAACTTATGGAAGATTTTGTGAATTGGTCTGACTTAATTTAGCATGCACTCAATAAATTCTTAGCCTAGGACTATAAATATCAGCTAGGTCACAGGAATAAGTAAATAAGAGGTAAAAATTATGACAACATCCGCATAAAAACTCTATTCCTACTCATTTGTATAAGAGTCACATATTTTTATTGACCTGAAATATTTGATACAAAATCAAACCCAGTAAACTCTTGCTTGCTCTCTATATATTTTTTGCAAAAGCAGTACTATGTACATTTTATGAGCAGTTATTCTGACTGAAACTGAGTCCACCAACCATCTGACATTAATAGGGGTGTGTCCCCGAGAATTAGTAAGAAGATGGTAAAGTCTTAAGAACCTATGGTTGCCATTAGGTTTTCTCATAATCAGAGGTTGAAATAGCTTATGTCCAGAGAAATGTGGAGATGCATAATGCAAAAGATAAAGATTATTGTGTTGAGCACAGTTACTACACTATAAATATTGCAAATTTTTTAGTAAATTGTTTTCCTTTGGATCAGTCATGTCATATATATCTCATTCTCTTAGATTAAGCAACATTATTTGTGTTATTTACAAGAATGATACAAATGGTGATATGTGGATAAATTTATGTGACATTATATATTTTATTTCTAAGCTACTCAGTTTAAATTAAAATGGTGTAAGAGGCATTGGGATTGCTTATAAAAAATGTATTCACATTAACATTAATTATGGAAATAATGTACCAACTTTATATAATTTTGATCACTCATACTCGGGAGTTAATATTTTGTAAAAAGGTATATGTTTGTTGCAGGCTTTTGTTTGTGGTTTTGAAGTTGATGATGCTTTAGCATTGCTGAGATTAGATGATTTATTCGTGGAGACATTTGAAATTAAGGATGTAAAAACATTACAAGGCGATCATTTGGGAAGAGCTATTGGCAGATTAGCAGGAAAGGCTGGTCGTACCAAATTTACCATAGAGAATGTCACCAAAACCAGGATAGTGTTAGCAGATTCAAAAATACACATCCTTGGGAGTTATCAAAACATAGCTTTAGCTAGAAGAGCTATATGTAATCTCATTATGGGTTCTCCGCCTTCAAAAGTATATGGCAATTTGAGGAATGTAGCAAAAAGAGTTGCAGAGAGGTTTTAAAAAATTATTTAAAGTTAATAATATTCTTTTATTACATACTCTATAGTAAAATCTTATATTTAAAATGTCGTGGGACCCGTGACAGTACTAATCTTGCATCGTAACTAAGTGAGGCAAAGGTCCAAGGCTCAGCAGTACTCCATTCCACACAATATACTGAATCTTCATGTTGTTCATATGACTGAAGAACGCCATCTTCTAGACTGCAACATTCGTAGGAGCAAACAATATGTTAGTCAATACAGTAAATTCATTCAAAAGAATATCAACCACATGTTCCAGAGTAATAAACTTTCAAAGATATTTCTTATCACACTGTACAGCTTTCACAGACAGAATGAGAAGGTTGCCTGGTTGAAGTTAGACTATTATTAGGTTCTTAGGTATTGTAGAACTAGAAAAATAAGATGTATTTTATATACATAATATAGGCTAATAAAACTCACACTTGACTAAGTTTCTTGTCATCATCAGTATCGCAGATACTGGCAGCAGCAGTAAGCAATGCTCTTCCATCGGAACTGCCCGTTACAAGTAATTGCTCATGGTATGTGTTGTAACGTACTGTCCATACCCTATTAACCAAGAGTATTTATCAAAACTGTTTGGGTCTTATGTATCATTATACATAAGACCCACAAACTCTATTGAGTTTATAGCGGAATTTTTAGAAATTTGAATGTGTTGTCATTACACATACATTTTCGAGTTGAGGCTTAAATAATAATGCATGCCTTACCAATGTGAATGATCAGTTCTACTGAAAATGGGTTCTTTTGGATTTCTGTAGTCCCATATGTTGAGTGCAGCATCATCACCTGCTGTCGCCAACTGAAATTGTCTGCACAAAATAATTTGCATATTTATACAAAAATCACTAATTAATTTTTAAAACACAACAACGAAAGATATTAATGTTATTTTAACTAAAACTGATTACCTATTTGGATTGAAGTCTAGATCTCGAGCTAATTGTCTATGGGCATTGTCAATGCCCCACACTGGTTTGCAGTCTGCCCGAGTATCAAAACATTTTACATGAGTATCTTGCAGTACTGCAAACTATAAGGAATAATATTAATACTATAGAATGAATGAATAAATATGTAAGGGCAATTATGAGAGTTCTGCATTCAGCCAGTAATTTACCTGGTGTGCTGCCTGTGGACTCCATTTCCCACCAGTAAATTTGAGTCTGGTACGGCCTTCTGGTGTGATATTATAACCTTGGGTAGTAGTGATATCACGCACCGATATGCTACCATCCATGACAATACTGACACAATTAGTATCTGTTGGATGCCATTCAGAGCATCGGATCTCTTCTTCTGGTTTCTGTAAGCATCATATTATAATGTGATACAAACCTGCTGCCATTATTACTTTAATAATAATTGAGTAAAGTTTAGGTGAAGTTCTAATTGTTCATACACTTAGGCTTTAGAAATACCATAATGAGTGTTGCTAAACCTGGACTAGTGGAAAGTCTTTCCATAAGCTTTATTATTATTATTTAAGTACTAGTGGCTTAATAATCTGATATAACCTCGGGATTAATAGTAGTGAGTAGTTCCATGTCTTCTGCATTCTGACTCTGCATTGCGCTGAGTTCATCTATGTCTCTTGGTATTACCTGCATTATTAAAAAAATCTACATTTAAAAGACAGTTTTGAAAATTTATTAAAAAGATGCATACTGCATCTGTTACCTAATTATAATCTGAAAAATTTGCTACTTTCTAGGATCATCAAACCAACCATGCAATAGTAGGTTAAGAGTGGAAACTACTGTAAAATACACAGTATTACCAAATTTGGTTTTTATACATATACCCTTTTTCTTACTATTGGTTTTGAGTAAAGACAGTACTTACATCCAAAGTTGGTAGCTTATAGATTGACACCCCCATGCTGCATTGAGAGTTTTCTGGATCGTAAGAGTTGTGAGTGGTCATCAAGGTTGCTGCATCATGAGGCGAGCAACGCAAGTGCCAGATTTCACCAATATCATGTTTATACACCTAGCAAACAATATACTGGCTACTTTCTACTAGAACTTAGTCAACTGAATTTTAAAACATTCCTGATGGTGTTTTGTAAACATAACTGCTAGTTTGAAATAAGCATTGGTCATGTCAATTTAACAGCCCTTAGAATAGATACGAATACAGTATATTTCATTTCTTAAGTATAAAAATAATGTATCTTTTTAAATCAACTAAAAACCTTGTTTCTTTAATGATTACCTTAGTGTGTAGTGCTCCAGTATCTTCCTCAAGCTCTACTACATGAACCTGATTTGTCTGCGGCTTTAAACTCTGCGTACCAATCAGAAATCTGATGGCATCACTTTCGTATTGAGGTGATAACGCTCTTGTCTACAAAAATTAAAAGGTGGATTGTATAGTAAGAGATCAAAATAATGTACATAGTGGAGTTCATGTGCTAAGCCAGCTAAGGGTTTGCTCACCTGGTGTTCTAATCCGTAGATAATTGAATTACCTTCTTCCATCTTTTATGACTTTTCTAGTACTTGTACCAAACTTTAAATTGTTTCATAAATTAGTGTTGTTTACATTAAAAACATTTTAGCCACAGGGCACAGATGAATAAGAGACCAGGGGGCCTACCATGAACTTTCTTAAAACAATTCTCTTGAGATGCAGCGGAGTTTAGGTACCTAAAGTCAATAGCATTTTTTCGTACCATGACCGTCTATAAGCTGAAACGTATTAGCATCGCAAGACCGAATGAAAGAACGATAATTTTGTTTGTGGTTTCTGAGTACGTTTAGAAATTTAACTTTCAAACTTACTTCGACAGATGTTTCTATGAAAATAAATAAAATATAAAATTATTTTAAATAATTCATCAATCACAATAAGCTATTATGTCTTAATATATATATTTATTTTATATAAAACTATTCTTTTGACATATTTTAAACGGAAAGTTCTCTGGTGCTATGACAGTTGACACTTATTATTTTTAAACGTTTCTTGAGCTTTTAAATGTTAAACAATGTTATTTTGAGAAGCGCGGGAAATACGATCGTTGACTGACGCGTTTTTCGATTTAATTAAATTTTATTTTATTTCTAGGGTTTGGATCAGTAGTCTAGTGTAGTTAATGTATATATATTTGTTATTTCTTAGTTTTATTTAATAGTGTATTAAAGAGAAGATTTATTGGTAAGTTATTTTAATATACTTTTGCTCCTTATGGAGCCGCCTGATGACCCTGGGGGCGGAGAAGTCCCTGGGGTGGGCTGTTTAGTAACTATTTCAAATGATGAGTCTGGAATGGAAACAGATGGATCTATAAAGTCTAGCAGTGGTGCTCGAAAACGGAGAGCCACTGTGCATAAACATTGCACCCACTGTAACAAAAAGAGACGTAGTCGGAAACATGAGGGCAAGGAAATTAAACCAAACGAATGTCATTGCATTCCTTTAACCAATACCCATATTAGCACTGCTCCCTTGTTCAATGAGTCACAATCCAACCCGTCACAACTTAATTCTAATGAATATAAAAAGCCAGAATCAGTAGCACGTTTAAGATACCAGCCAAGTGATGCAGCACCATATGTTGTTCACATACAAAGAGTACAGCAAACTCCAAATGATAGCGTTTCAGTCCACCCAATTGCTTTTGGTCGTTTCTTAAAAAGAAATTCTATACACAATATTGTTAACGGAAGCTTAAAACGAATTGGTCGTAATAGACTGTCTCTGTCTTTTAATAATTACCAGGACGCAAATTCTTTCCTTAATAACTCTGCTTTACAATCAGTCGAGTATAAGGTTTTTATCCCAACATTTACTGTTACCCGTATGGGTGTTGTAAGAGGCATACCTGCTGAGTGGTCAGATGAAGAAGTTACGGAAAATATTAATTTACCTGTTGGATGCGGTCCAATTTGAAAAATAAGAAGAATGAGACGGCGTATTATTACTAGTAATGGCAGTGAGTTTAAGCCTACTGAAACTGTGGTTCTTACATTTGATGGACAAATACTACCTAAGCGAATTTTTATTTGCTACACTTCCCTCCCAGTTGATCTTTACATTTTCCCCACAATACAGTGCTACAATTGTTGCAGATTTGGTCATGTTAAATCATTATGTAGATCAAAACCAAAGTGTTTCAAGTGTGGCCAAGACCATTCGGCTGATCAGTGCTCTATCCTAGAGGAAGATGCATACTGTTGTTTATGTCAAGGTTCCCATTTTGCCACAAGTAAAAGATGTTTAGAATTTGTTCGCCAAAAAGCGATCAAAGAATCTATGGCCAAGAGCTGTATTTCGTACGCTGAAGCATCTAAAATTCATGCACCTATCTCAAAAATTTCTTATGCTGATGCTTTACTTTCTTCTTCCAATGTAGGTGCTTCTACTATTTCTACTCCTCAAAATGAACAGTCTCATAAACAGTCTTTGAGTAACTCTTACAAAAAGACTTTTTTTCTCAAACCTAAATCTATTCCTAAACTTTCCAAAGGTTATGACAGAAATACACAACAACAATTAATTAAAGATTATGATATGCCCTCACCCAGAAATGGTTGTGGATTAAACTTAAACAACAATAATGATTTGACATTACAATCAATTGCAGACCTAATAAAAATTCTTATTAACACTTTATCACAGTCTAATATTCTTTCACCGTCCAACGCTGCTCCTTTAATTGACACTATTGTTAGCTTACCAAATTATATTAATAATGGACAAGCAAGCCAAAGCTCTACAGTGGAACTGTAGAAGTGCTTCGTCTAAGAAAAGTGATATTATTTATCTTATAAATAAATATAAACCTTTTATCTTCGCTCTACAGGAAACCTGGTTAAAACCAGGTGCTCCTTGTAGGTACTCAGGCTATGCCTGTCTCCGTGAGGATCATATTGACGGGTATGGCGGAGTTGCCTTACTAGTCAAACATCATCTTCCTTTTTCTCACTTTCCTATTCCTTCTCATAGTAATGATTTTTCAATTATTGCTGCTATTGTTAATAATATCTGCTATGTTTCAATATATATTCCTCATCCTAGTTCTTCTATTTTTGTTGAAATTGACTCTATCATTTCTACTCTTCCTAAGCCTTTTATCTTATTAGGCGACTTTAACAGTCAACATAATTCTTGGGGCAGTTCAACAACCAATACATACGGAGTTTCATTGATGGAACTGTTAAACTCTCATAATCTTTGCTTTCTTAACGATGGTTCTGTGACCCGGCGTACCTCTCCCAATGAAGGCTCAAGTGTCCCTGATTTAAGCATTTGTACTCCTAGTTTAGCTTCCACTATTTCATGGTCTACACTTTCTTCTTCCTATGGTAGTGACCACTTCCCTTTACTTCTTAGATTTCCTTTTCAGATTAATTTTACATTTAGACATTCACCTAGATTAAAACATCGACTTAATGATGCTGATTGGGATACCTTTAAATCCCGTATAGAACAAAAGATGACTTCCCTTCCTAATATCTCACATGGTTCAGAATCAATTTGTGCTGATGCATTAACTAAATTATTTATAGAAGTAGCAGACAAAACCTTTCCACTTAAAAATGGTGCTTTGGGCTTTATTCCATCTCCACCTTGGTGGGATCAAGAATGTTCAGATTCAATTAAAAAAAGAAAACAAGTTGAGCTCCAATATTGTGAGAATTGTACATCTGAAAATTTTGATCTAGTTACAGATGCTTTCAAGGCCACTAGTTTATTATTCAAAAAGAAAAAAACAGATAGCTGGAAATCTTTTTGTCTCTCCATCTCCCCTAATGTCCGTCCTTCTGTGGTATGGCGTAATATTAGAAGATTCAGGTGTGCATTTACTGAAACTTCTGGTTCTCTCCCCGATTCATTAACAAATCAATTCCTCGACAGACTTGCTCCTACTACAGTTCCTGAAACAATAATTATACCTCTGATGCCATTGAACCCCTCTGGTCTCAATAGTCCATTTTCTATGTATGAAATTAAAGGAATACTATCTTCAGTTATAGACTCTGCTCCTGGTGACGATGGAATCCCATATTCCTTCATCTCTCATTTAGGTGACCAAACTCTTGAATATTTCCTGAAATTGATAAATACACTTATGTTAACCGGTTATATCCCTCCACGCTGGAAAAACCAGATCATTATACCAATTCTGAAATCTAATAAAAATCCCTCTAACGCAAATTCATATCGTCCTATTGCATTATCCTCGGTCTTGATAAAACTCTGTGAACATTTAGTGAAAACTCGTCTTGAATGGTTTGTAGAAAGCAATAAATTACTTTGTGACAGTCAATTTGGTTTCCGTCGAGGGAAGAGTACGATGGACAGTATTGCCATCTTTATAACTGACATTTTTTTAGCATTTTCAAGGAACGATTCTGTTGTTGCCACATTTTTAGATGTACAATCCGCTTATGACAATGTAGTGTTGTCAGTTCTTCATAAAAAGCTACAGTATTTGAATGTACCTGTAATGTTATCAAATTTTATCATAAATACTTTATACGAAAGACACATCACTCTAATTTCACAAGACTCCACTGTTGTAACCAGAACCTTATGGAGAGGTCTTCCTCAAGGATCAGTCTTAAGTCCCATCTTATATAATATTTATACCCATGATTTGAAAGCTTCTTTGGGTAATCGGATTTGTATTCTCCAGTATGCTGATGACCTTTTAATTTATTCCATTCATCAATCACCGGCCATTGCTTGCTCATTACTGTCTCATTCTCTTAATTTATTAAAAACTTGGCTTGATACTAATGGCCTTGAAATATCCCCCACTAAAAGTGTTGCCATGCTTTTTTCTAGAATGCGTCTCCCTCCTCCAATCAACGTGTATTTTGATAATAATATTATCCCTGTTAAAAACTCTGTGAAGTTCCTTGGTGTGTTTTTAGATTCTAAGCTCTCTGGTGTAAATCATTGTGACTACATTTTTAATAGGTGTGAGCGAAACTTGAACATTCTTAGATGTTTATCCGGTGTATGGTGGGGTGCCCATCCCTTTTGTATGAAACTCATGTACAATGCTTTAATCCGAAGTATTTTAGACTATGGTACCTTTTTATTATCTCCTGGAAATGCAACCCGTTTAAAAAAATTGGATAATATACAGTCTAAGGCATTAAGATTAATTACAGGAGCTATGAAAACTAGTCCAATTAATGCTTTACAAGTAGAATGTGTTGAAGCCCCATTACATCTTAGACGACAATATTTATCTGATAAATTCATATTTCGCTCCCTTCAATATGCCAACCATCCTCTCCGTTCTAAGCTTCAAGAATTATCTCAATTGTTGACATCTTCCAAGTACTGGTCAAATAAATCTTCACCTTGTCTCATCGTCAGCTTCAATAAATTTATCAATATTCAAGCTCCAACTCATACCTTACCAACTTACCCTTTATTTGGAACCAACTTTGAATCTCTAATTATTTCTCCAGACATTAAATTCAATATTGGTATAAACAAGGGCGATTCCCACGCAAGGATTACTTTTAATTATTTCTGTGAACAACACTGCCATGAGTACAATTACATATTTACAGATGCCTCTAAACACGGTTCGCCTGGTAATGTAGGCATAGGAGTATTTCACTTACAAAGTAAAACTACAATAAAAATAATGTTTCCTCCAGAGTCCTCAATCTTCACAGGGGAATGTTACGGTATCTTTAAAGCTTTAAAATTAGTTTTGAGTAAGAAACTTAAGAAATCCATCATATTCACAGATTCACTTAGTGCTCTTCAAGCTCTCCAAAAATATCCATTAAAAAACAAATTAATTTTTCCTATCATTATTGAGATTAGGAGTTTGCTGTATGAATGTGAGCAATTGGGATTGTCTGTGTCATTTGGTTGGATACCTGGACATTCTGGTATTTTTGGTAACGACATAGCAGACCAACTAGCAAATGAAGCTGTTAAGGATGGCGATTCTAACTCGTATAAAAATTATTATCATGATTTGGCCTCACTTCCTGCTTCTTTTCTTCGACAATCTTGGACTGACCTTTGGATTCAGAGCAGTTTAATTAAGGGTAAATATTTTTCATGTATACAGCCCACAATACCACTAAAGCCATGGTTTTTTAAAATGAAATTTAATAAAAAGGAAACATCGTCTCTCATTCGTATGAGATTGGGCCATGTGTGTACCCCAGCCCACCTTTCCAGATTTCATATTATTGATAGTGAAATGTGTGAGTGTGGGCTGAATATTGGTGATTTAAATCATATCATTCTGTCCTGTCCTCGGTATAACCACTCCATGTTATTCGATCATTCTCATCCTTCTTCTAGTATCCCGTTACCTACATCTGTTCCTGTTCTGCTTTCATCTTTAAATAATAATATATATAAAAAGTTATGTTTATTTCTTACTGTAAATAATATTAAATTATAAATACATACATATGTATACAAATCGTATTTTGTATGATATATATTGTATTAATTACTGTTCCTTTCCATAATGTAGTATTTTGTATTAGAGATAGTTTTATATCCTGCTGATCCTATCCTTTATCGATGTAATGTTCATTCGGTGTAAAATTATTTTTCTTTACTATTCCGTTTTCCTTACCTTTGTCTGTGGCAATACGCTCTGCGTGAGGCTATTAAAAAAAAAAAAAAAAACAATGTTATTTGGTGTTTACAAAATTTCGGTTTTAGAAATATATTTACAAATTGTTTAACTTATAAAATAATGGTATGGGGTAAGTATTGTTCACAAATTTGTTTATTAAAAATAAATCCCTATAACGAAGTGAATTAAATTACTGATATAAAACGCTTTGCAAAAGATATTTCAAATCAACTTATTACTCTAAAATCATAAGTAACTATAATAAAAATTAATTCCTTCAAATTCTACTAATTCATATAATATAAATAATTATACTTTCTTTACAGGAAAGTAAGTAGTGGTAGTGACTACGACCTTCCATCTCCACTACAAAACTTCGATGTATGCACAATGCAAAATCTTTTCTATCAAATGAAAGATTATTATTATGACGAACCACCAAACTATTCCAATAAAGGTTTATAACAGTACATTACAATGTTTAAAACTATGTTTACCTGGGTCAACAAGTATCTTTCTCAAAGACAAGACACGACGATTAGGTTAAAAGACGAGTTAACATAACCTGGAATAAATCCTGGAGCAATAAAGAAACCCTTAAATCAGAATTTTAAAATTTAAGAAAAAATAATGGACTCATATTTAATACCTTGTCTTACATATGGCTTCCAGACATGGATTTACAATAACTACACCAAAAACAAAATACAAGTGTGCCAGAGAATGATGGAAAGGAGTCTACTAAACATACAAAGACAACATCGGAAGAGAAATACAGAAATAAGGAAAATAACAAAAATAATAGACGCTTTAGACAAAAATGTAATTGATTGGGTCTTACTGCTCGCATGGACAAGGAAAAATGGACACGAAGGGTAACCTAGTGAGAACCAACAAAAAGATTAAGAGGTAGGCCAAAGTAAAACTGGATTGATGAAATATAAAGAAAAGCTGTGAAAACTGGACCACCAATGCAAAAGACAGACAGATGTGGAGCAAAATGGAGGAAGCCTTTACCTGTAGAGGGGTCCATAACAATTTAATGATACTTTATAATGAATTTTGTTTATGATTTTTATGAATTTATTTATCATTTCAAACTTATATACATTGAAATTATTAATTATGATTGGAATATAATTTAAAGATTATAAATAATAATATTGTATTTTATAATGCATGCACATATAATGTAATTATTACTCATATGATATACTTGTTTAATATGTTAATCATTATGGAAATAAAGAGGCTATAATAATAATAATAATTTTCTTTACAGCTTAACCTGACAAAATTGCTAAATTGAGACTATATGAATAAATGTTTATAACCAATTGAACATTGCCTGAAGACATCTTTTTCTATCTTGATGGAGTCATCCTAACTTAATAAATACTATTATTATAATATTTTTAAATGGCTTATTATTTACACATTAAAAATACCTATGTTTTTTTAAACAACAAAAAGCAGAGGAGAATAATACTATTCATGAACATAGAGAGGAAAAATTTTATTATAATAAATATCTACTAGTAATATGGCATTCTTATTTATTGTAAAATATGATATTTTATTGGGGGTTTATGTTTTTGTTAGATATGCATAAATAATTAATTGAATATTATTGAATAATGTGCAATTATTTGTAGGTACACTGAAATCTTCAATGAATCAAAGTCAATAATCTATAGTAAATTATAAACTCAATATCAACGAAGTCGGAAGGGCATTGCCGTCTTGTTTCTCATCTCCGTATATATTTTAATAATTTATTTATAATCACACTCTAAACTCAAAATATCGTAAATATAAAAATTATATTTATTTTTTTCCTAATATTAGCCATAGTAGATAAATCTTATTATTTTAACTTTATTAACAAGTTTTAATACAAATATTGAATTTTATAGGTTCTAAACTATTATTTGGACATTTCGATACAAAAAAGGTGAACAAAAAGTAACTTTTTTAGAATCGCTTATTCTGTCATAGTTGGAAGGCGCAACTGTCAAATTTCGGTTCAGCCGAGCGGTCATGGTACGGATTTTCATACAAATTGAACGAACGAAATCTGATAATCGCTAAGGTCACGTGGGAACATAAACTGTCTCGTTTTTTCGATGTCATGGTACGAATTAGCGATGCATCTCAGTTGTAGGTTGTCAATAGGCTCGCAATAAGAGTTCATGGTAGGCCCCCAGTTGGCAGTTGCAGCAAAATTTTTCGACCCTTTCTAGCTCAATAATAGAATTCGGCAGCTTACTATGTTTTTCAATATGCTGTATAGTGTATACTTGCCTATTGTTAATGAATCTAGATACGAGGCTTTTGAGTTTTAGTATAAGGGATTAGGGAACTACACTTTTTATACTTTTTTTTTTAATGGCCCGCACGGTTTGTGCATTGTGGCCCAGGGTCAAAAACAGGGAAACGGGTAAAAACATAAAATTATCAGCATTTACAGCGGTTAATGTTGGTATATACTTACACATTTAAAATTAAAAAGGCAAAGAAATGTTAAAGGGATCCTCTCATCCACTTAAAGGACAAAGAGATCTTCTCTTTGTTCTAACACAGCAGCGGAAACAGACGACAGTGAAGATGACCAGGTATAGTTTAAAAAAAATAAGAAGTGAAACTTCTTTATGACCTTATTTTTCGAAAAATGATCTACTATATGCAACTTTACAGATATTCGTTAAATAAAGTTAAATTAGATAAAGTTTAACAGAAGGCTTTTATTATCATAGACATGAATACAAATATCTCATTTTAACTTATTACTGTACTACTATGTAGTACTAAGATTATTACAGAATTTCATTAATGTAATAGAATTATTAGTATTACTATCATTGTTATCGTTATTATATATTTTTGTTACTAATGGCTTCGAATCTCTTCGGATCACCCGTGGTAGGGACAAGAAAAAGATGGCGCGTAACCGAAAAATGTGACAAATGTGTGTAAATTTTTTTCCAACGCCGATAAAGAAGTTTGACTTCAAAAAGCAACATGGCGCGTAACCTGCTACAAAATTTCTCCCATACGTCGATAAAGAAGTTTCACTTCAAAAGATGGCGCGTAACGGAAAAATGTGACGCGTAACGAAAAAATATCACACTAAATTTTTTTTCCAACCCCGATAAAGAAGTTTCACTTCAATAATTGTAACAACTATTTTTTGTGATTAATAAAAAAAATGCAATGCTCTTAAAATCCACGGCAATCTAGCAATTTTTGAGGTGTAATTTAGCTTCCATTTGTCCAAAATTAGTCAACAGCATTTTTAATCCAAGAACAGACACCATTCCATAAAGACGGACATATTTAGTGTATAGTGTGTTAGAGAAAAGAAATATAAAAACGTAAAAGGTCTTCGTGGGTGCATCCTATATTATTGGAAAGGGAAAAATATGGTGCAAGAAGATGAAACTAAATTGTACAATTATTTTTGGATGAAGAAAGAAACCCATTTTTAAAAGAACACAGGTAGACGGCACTCAATTAACAGAAAACAGGCAATACGTCCGGCAGCGTCAACACGCACCCTGGCGCAACACTGGCGTGGATGACCGCCCTTTCTTACACCGGACCGGTGTCCGTCGCGCCAAGGGGAAGCGGTGGTGCATCCGGCGTAAATTGTTCGCCGGACCGATGTCCAGTACATGTACACACATTCATTATAATTCATACACCACCGCGAATCCGGCAAAAAACACGGTCCGTTATCCGGTGAAAAAAACGGACGTCTACAAGCGCTCTTACACTGACAGAAATTACAAGAATTGCACTGACCTATATTTGTTGTGAAAACATTTAAGTTAATTTTTCTTTTCTATTGAATTAGGTTTCTGAAACGGTATAAAGTCAGGTTACCTTAACGTAACTCTAAACACAACTGTATGTGAAAGTGTTAAATGAAACCAAAGAGTTATATCTCACCAGACCACAATATATTTTTGTTCGATAAATCTCTAACAAAGTACGTAAATCTTATTTACACAAAATGGAAGCATCGAATGCTAAACGATCTAATACTGTAACGCTAACCATTTTAAATACACTTTAAAGAAATTTGATCTACACAGTTATTATCAATCAAATTTATACACCATCCTACCTCTGCGCAAACCTTAATTATGGTTAACTTCAAAATACATTTTCATTAGTCTTGTTGCGTTGACAAATAGAAGTGGTGGAGGATGAGCTATAATCTCACTCAAGGCGTATTTTTTAAAAATTGAATATAAAAAAACAAAATGAAAATATAATAAAAGGAATATTAAAGAGACAAACTGTTTTTGTTAAAAGGTCCTTCTCCACCACTCGATTATTAACTATAGCAATTGTGCAAAAATCAACAAATGGAAATGTTCTCAGTGAAAAACACAAAAATAAAAGGAAAAATCGTGAATTTACAACCATATCACAGTGGAAGAGAAAATGGCAGTCTCTTAGCATAATTATGCGTCTAAATAATAAATGCATTAAGTATTGTTCACATCGGTCTGGGTAGACGACAAAATCTGAAGATTTCGTTCTCGTGAAGTTCATAGAACATTGAACACATTTTATTCTTATAAGAATATAAATAATTCATTTCAACAAATCGATTACACGTTCTTATAGACACAGACCAATAACATTATATAATAAAAAAGTTTAGAAATGTTTTATGAAATGAATAATATTGAAATATAAACTGGTTAAAGAATGCTACTTTCGTATCTAGTTTAGATATTTTTATATTAATGTCTTTATCATCTAATTATTGACTTATAGCGTAAACTATTGTTGCGTAATATTCGTAGTCGTAAATTAAGAATGTGTCTTTGAATAGGACTTCTGCGCGAGTTTATTTCATTATTTAAGTAACTCGATGGTTCAAGTGCTTTAATTCGCATTTACCTACGTTAAAGAAATGTAATATATCTCGATATATCATTAATTTTGTTCTGACACTCTTAAAAATATTGTCTCGGTGTATCATCAATCCCTTCAATATCAAGCTTATGAAAAATATTTATCTCGTTCAAAATATGTTCTTTCGTACTATTTTTTAAATATTTGTAGGAAATTCGATGGACAATTGAAATTTTCAAAAACAACGATAACACGAAAAAACTTTAAACTCATTTCCCATTTTGAGGTTAATGCACGAGAGGAACATATACAAGAATATGTCGTACGCTACGTGTTATTAATATATAATCATTAACCAAAGCAATTTTTAAACGGTGGATGACTAACAGATCGAAAGATCGCGTCGCACCAATCACTTTAATAAATCTAAGCGGAGCCTGCATTGACTCCTTTTAATCGAAGAGATCGCTTTCATTCCTAAGCTAGACGCGACAAAACGAGTCATTTTCGTAATCGTTTCCTAAACTAGTGAACAGATTTCCTTAACATTATTAACAATGACGTCACCGCAACGTCATAGACACGAAAATCATTACATCATTATATTAATCGAGAAAAGTTTACGCATAATGACCTCTCTAGGCGTTCAACGTTATTACATGACGAAGGGGTCGCTCGACCGAAGACGCGTAGTTATTGAGGAGGCTGCATCTGAACCTTCCGACACTGGCAGAGCCATTTGATGATTCTGGCGTTCCTCTCGACGACGCTCGGCGGTTCCGTGTTTCGGTAGATGGGCTTCTGCGCGCCCGCAGGCCCTTGCACCTGGAAACACTGCGCTTGAGGACGGCTCCGCGTGATTCGTTATATTTGTAGCGAACGAAGTAGAGAACTCACCGTGTAGTCGGTGGTGGCGAGTTGATTGGAGTCGACCGTCGAGGCCGACGAGAAGAAGACCGGGCTGTCCGGGTCCTCGTCTCGAATGACCGCGTCGTACGTCCGGGACTCCAGCCCCAGACGGTCGAAGAACACCTGCAGCCGGGACTCCTCCGACGGACTGTCCGGCGAGTCTTCGCCCTCGCACGGGGCCGACGCGGGGCTCCGCCCGTCGGAGCGACGGTATCTGAGGGCGATTCGAGTTTCATTGAAAAGCCCCAAAGTTGAAATTCGACGCGAGCGCCCACCGACCTGTCGGATATGTCCGATTTCGACCGCAGAATGGGCCGAGGTCTTCTCTGCTTGTACCGGAGACATCTCTGTCGTTTGAAAGTCCCCAGAGGGGACGTCACCTCCTCCGCTTGACAGATCTGAACAAATTTTTTTTAAATTGAAATCAACACAACAAAATTAAACATAAGAAATTTGCGATATTTGTTTTAAAATAAGTGTTGTTTGATGATTTGCTATTTTAAAAGAGTACCGAGAGTTTTTAACGCCGGATTTTTCTCTCGGCCTACACCCTCTGTCTTCTTTGCTGATGAGTAGGGATGTCTACCGATTCCAATTTAATGACGTGGAATAAGTGATACATGTATGTTTATGTTTCATAATAAACATATTTTATTTTAAAGAAGTAGACCTGCGGTGGAGCGTTGACATATTCCTGGGTGTCGTCAATTCTCGGTCTCATCCGGTACATCTCTTCTTGGTACTGAGGCTGTTTGCTGACCACCTCCGCGGGAGCCTCCTGGTACCTGAGAGAAGTTCCCCTCTTAATAAAGACACTCGGATCTGAGCGACGGACAAACGTGTCTCCGAAGCGTACCTCGGATATTCCCTCGCGACGAAGTCTTTTCTGCCGACCGAGAGGCACTTGAGGGGCGTTTTGTACGAGCAGTCGTAGGAGAAGGGCTCGTCCTGGAACTGCGGAGGGGGCGCACTCGCCTGTCGGAGGACTCTCGGTTAACATTTCGCACAGAACACTAAGGAGGCTTCGGAGCCGTCGGAGGCAACTTCACCTGGAAGTGTATCCCCACCCTGGGGTGCGAGGAGTAGAGCGGCCCGGGGGGCGGGGACGGAGCCCCGTCCTGGAACTGAGGAGGGGCCGACACGAAGCACTGCTCCAGGGACGACTCGCGGGCCCGAGGACACGCGTAGCGTCTGCGAGGGTCGAGCGACTCGTAGGGCGCGGGGTTGTCTCGGGCCAGAGGGGGCGCACTGCGCTGGGTGTAGTGGCCGCTGGAACCCCCCGAGTCGCGCGCGAACGACGAACCGCAACGACTACGTGAAGATTCCAGAATGAGACTCAGTCTAACATTTATTTCGAATTATATCTTGAGCGTGGAATCGGTGTAAAGACAGATTACGTGATGGTTTTTGGTTACTTCTCGAACGGCCGTTAACGTTACGATTGACGACTCCTCAAAATTGGTTACAAATAGGAAGATTGTCTTTTAGAAATAATTTATTAGTTAAGCATCCATTTGTTAATATCGATAATTAACGTGGATATATTTAATGATTCCCCTTACGATATGGAAGTAAGCAATCACATTGAACGAAGCGCAGTTACAACTTACCCAGGATTTGGTAAAAAATAATAATTTCCAAAAACCAGATAAAGGACCAAACATGCGATTCGATGCCACGGGATCTTTTAATTTAATTTTTATAAGTATTTTATTGAAACGAAATTGCTATCGAACACAAAAGACCAATATTGGTTATGCTTTTAACTTTAGTTACTTTACGTTTTAAATTTCTCTTATTTTTCTTATAAATAAAAATATTTATTCGAATATAAAAATTAATCTCATGAATTAAATTGTATATAAGGAATTAATTAAGAATGCAAATGAATCAGCTTTAATAAGCAACACAACAATCGGCCGAGACTTGAATACATTGATTTATTAAAATTGTACACTCGATAGAGATAGATAGAGATAGATTTACTAGACATTAGATCTGACCAAACATTGACCTGATAATTCGGAATTATCAAATGAGGAAGGAAGTTTATTCACATTTCTTATTAGCTTCTCTGATTTATCCTGGAATTTGCCCCTGAGAGGCCAAGCCGGAGAGTAAAGATCGACCGATACCTATTGTACTGGTAGTTTTCTTCGCCCGGAGACGGATGCTCCGAGAACGCATCGCACGAAGACATCAGCGACGAATGGTTGGACCTGAAAAGATAAATTGCATATTTGCATTTGTCTTCATCGTCGACGATACGAATGAGACTCGACGAGTCGGTACCTGGTGCCTTTGGAAGAGCACGAGGCGGTTCTGTGGTGAGCCGAATGTCGGCGTCTCCTCGGAGACCGGCCGATCGACTCCGTCCCCCCCACCACGATCACGCTGCACGCGAACGAAGAAATAAATTAATTTTCACCGAGGCTGGTCTCTTAAATACGATTTGAGACGTTTAAGAACGGGCGTTGACAACTCACCGTTCGGGGTAACCGTGTGTCTGAGCGTGAAGGTCCGGCAGCGATTTATGACTGTTGATGTTGGTGTTGCCGTCCTCTTCGCGTACACTCGGGTGAGAGTGGGAATTCGATCTGAAATAAATAAAATATATGATAAGACGTAAATACTTTTGTTAAAATTGTTGCAAATAAAATACCTAAAAAGTGTCGAAAATAATATTACCTGATATACCTGGGTGCCGAATGAGCGTACTCCGCGGGAGGGCTGATGGTGTCCAGTTGCTCCCCGTGAGGGGACGTGTCCCGCCTCGGCTCTTGCGGACTCGACTGAGGACTCGCTGTGGGAGCAAGGAAAGAAGCGATTCTTGTACATCGACTCGGTTCACTTAAGAGGCACCCGAACGGCGTCGAACGAGAGACTCACGTATCGAATAAGCGTTCTTGATTACGACTTCGCTGGCCCTCTGTCTCGGGATAACGAACGACTCCGGAAAGAAGACCCTGGCGTCTCCGAAACTGAGCGGCCTCTTGTCCTTGGAGGCGGACGTGCCGGACGAGGAGGTTCCGGAGAAGGTGCCCGAAGTGTGCTGGGAGCGAGACAACTCCCTCTCCGCGTACGGCTCTTTGACGCGACGTATTTCCGTGAAGGGTTTTTGGCCTGAAATTCGAGGTCACTTATGTGCACTTGAACGCATCTCTTTAAACGTCGAGTCCCGGAACTTACAGGCATAAGGAGGGGAGTAGACATTTTCCCGACTATCGGCGTGTTCGAGGAGTCTCCTCAGAGTGTTCTGAAGCCCTTCCCCCGCGCTCACCGCGCGTCTGCTGCTGATCCTGGTGGTAGCATCTGAAATTCAATAAGCTATAAACGAGCCAGACTTTTTGGGTTTAATTTATTAAATGCTAATTAATATCAGGTCTTTGTGGACGTAAATAAGCGATTGTAAACTCACATGGGTTGCAGTAGGCGTCGTTGTCGAGGGTCCCGGAACTGACCAGGTGACACCCTCCGGCCGCTATCGCCTGGCTCAAACCGCTGCTCACCTGCCAAACCGTTAAATGAACCGTGCGGGCAAAGCCTTTAAGAAAGCGGTTCCGTGTCTCAAAAATTATGAATTTATTCATTCTCACCCTCAAGGGCAACTCCTGTTTCCGATCCAGCACGGTCTCCGACTTGACGTAGAAGGCCTTCGACTCGGCGAGCAGCTCCACCGCGGACTTGCGTTTCTGCTGCGGCTGAAGGGCGAGGGAGCGAGGCGCCGCCATCTCTTTCTTGCGCGGTAGCTTGAAACTCGCGAAGAGGGAGTCGGCTAGCCGACGTCTGCAACGAGCGAGCCGCATGAGCCGACTGCAGTTACAATAATACATATTTTGGAGTAATGTCGCTTTCCTCGCGTCGTCGGTTACCTAGGAGGGGACTCGAACGACCTCGAATAGGAAGCCGCCGCCGCTGCACCTTCGAACTTCTTTCTGACTTCTTCGACCTTGGACCACCCGGACTCGACATTCAGTCGCCTCGCCGGCGCTGCCTGTGCCGCATACTTGGCCAGCTCATCCCTCGTTCTCTTCACTGAAACCTCAGGTATGAAGTCCCTGTGCCGTCCCGACCGCGCGTCGTGACATCTCTCTATAAACTGCCTTCGACGAAGCGAGAGGGTCGCCGTTTGCTCTTCGTAGTCGTCTAAACACCTGAAACGTCGCATCTTTATCGTTAATAAGCCGATGAACGCTTCTTGTTTACCTCATTAAACTTGTGTTAATTTGTTGATACTTTTCGAATCGCAGTTTAGATATAAGTGAAACCGCGAGACGCAACAAGCGTTGAACAGCCATAAAGTATTCTATAAAAGGGAATGAAATAGCAGAAACCAAACGGGATTAGCAGGTGAAAGTGGCCTCGTAACAGGTTAAATGTTGATTGGTAATCTAAGGACAAAATATTACGTAGGAGTTACTTTGGAAGGCAATCGTTATCTTAAAATATCGCAAGTCTGCTGACTAAAAGGCCAGCAACGTAACGGTAGAGACGGATCTAGTATGGAATGCTAAAAAAGATAAATTAACTATGTATAAATTGGACAATTAGTAAATTGGTTTGCCCGTCTTTGAATCTCCCAATGTTTTTCATGTCCATCAGAGGACGCCTCAGAGCTATAATATTTTTCCATTTCTGATCAGGGTCAATTCTGGGTCTTCTTATTGTTCTATCACCATTATTCACCACCACAATAAGAAATATTTTTTGCTGGATAATTGGAAACAATTTAAATGAAATATACCTAGCCGGCTGCGCAAGATGCGACCTGCAGGGCTGGTAACAGGAGAGGGCGGCCATGTCGGCGAATGAGCGCGCGCAGGGGGCATCATTCGGTTACTGCACACCGATCCACGCTCCTCACATACACCTGGAAGAACACAAATGCCAATTAATAGAATTACTAATACCATAAATCGTATTTATAATATAACTTTACGACCGTTGGCAAGCTTAAAACACAATAATATTTAATATGTACCTAAGAAAACTAAAACCATATTCTCTTAACAACAAGTTCTGCCCACATATACGAGTGTCATTATATCTCATATCCACATATAGAACAATGGTTTTAATGAAGTGCTTCAGCCCAGGTGTCCTACATGACCATCGCGAGAGCTTGATAATTAATAATATATTCTATATACTTTTACATAATAAACACATTTTAGGCTGTAGGTTGTGTGGCTTGTGTATTGAAATTGAAATATTCTTTTGAGTTAATCACTTTTGGTACGCAATACAGTATTACCTACTAATCTGTATATTCTGTTAATTTAAAACTATACATCTAAATTATTAAACGTGTCTATTCAGTCCATTCGACTCATTGTGCAACAAGAGTGGCGTGACTCAACGTCAGCAAAAGATCTACTGTCAAAACTATTCAGCACTTTTGCAGACATGTCTCATAGAACAACAATATAATTAATTTTATTAGATTTAAGGTTCAAGAGTTCAATAAATATAGTATGTATAGTCGATATAGATTGGTTTCTATTGTGCATCGACTACTCATTGTATTCTAATCATCTTAATGAATAGAACGACGGCATAGATTGAGACAAACAGTTGACAACACTTATATTGGAGGAGGCTTGTGAAGGAAGCTACTTCTGAAGACGTGATTCTCCACTTTAGGATTCGTTTTTACTTTTTTCACATACTGTGTTCGTTACTTATATGTAATTTGAGACTAACTCAATTTTTTTCAATTTTTTTGACCATTTTTCGCTAATATTGGTTACGCATAAAACAATTTTAGTCGCCGCTTATATCCCGCTGCGCACCTTCGTAACGTTAATTAAAATATATTAAACTGCTTTAATCTATGCTCTATAGTCAATGGCCTTCAAGAAAAAGTTGACGCACGCGCTTTCTTTATTGCGAAAGTTTCGTTACTTGCATATAATAGAACCTACGAACTTGCTTAGAAGCATCAATGACGATTCCGATCTCGGTCCAGTTAATGGAAAGACCACGTCGAAATTGGGTTTGTCGTCTGCTGAGTATTATGGTATAGGAATAAAATTCGACCTTGGATCTAACGAAGGCATTAAAAAGCATAAATATGGTTTCTGACGTTTTGAATAATTTCTTAGTGCAAAGCTTAGAGATAAGGAAGGCTGATGCTGCCATTCCAACTACGCATTCAATGTGTGAATGTGTCGAGTAGGAACCAGTTTTTTAGGGAACTTTCATCATTTTGCAGGAGGCCTGTGATTGTCATGGTTACAGGCCTATAACAAGTGTTGATGACGCAACCCAAATTACTATAATAGTGCGAGAACGATGATCCCACCTGGAGAAGGGAGAGAGCCCCGTGTCTATTTGCAGTGCCATTTAAAAATGCATGGATGCCGATTTAAAATCCCTGAAGTTTTGCCGGTTTCAAGTTAAATCCTTTCAATAGCGTCAAGCACTACGAGAGATACTGAATGGGATTATTCCCTTCAAAAATGCGTTCACTGCAGAATTAATGGGGTAAAGCACGGAATATTTTTAAAAGAAACTGCAATTTTCCAAATCTATGTAATTTTCAACAAAATAAAAGTTTCAAGTTCAAAACCTTTATTGCAACTAATACAAGAGAAAGTTTACAAAAAGAAGGTTTTGTTGCACTGCAGTCCTCTTCAGCATGCCTTTGTGGCACAAGAGCCTTCTCCAGCTGCTTCCAGTGATTCCTATGGCTGAAAAGTCTTTGCCACAGAGGACCAATAGCTTTTTTTAAAGTCATCTGCCCACCGCGCGCATGGTCTACCTACATTATAGTTTAAATTAGATTACTTTAACAACCATTTCAAGGGTAACGGTTGTCTTAATTGCAATAACTATAAAATGCAAGACACGCTCTGCGCACGCCGAGCTGTATCCAATTTAAAGTGCTACGTATAGATGTACGCAATTACTTTTATCTGATTTTTGTGTTTTAACTGTACGTATAATTTTAAATTATGGGCATTAATTTGGCTGAATTCCCTTTTGTTAAGCCTGTCTATTCATATTCAAAACAAGTAATATACATATATATATAACAAATAGACAAGAGAGGGGCCGCCTCGTAGATAGTAATTTATGGACAAGCATGGTACACGAATATCAGATATGCTCTAGTTTTTCGTGTATCTTAAATTCGACCAGTTCGATAACTATTAAAAACTAATGAAATTTTAGAGCTTCTTTTAACATTCCTATTCTGAAAGTAGACTTTAGGTAACGCAAAGGCAATTACTCTCATTGCAGCACATCATACTATATGATGTAAACCAGTGGCGGATTTACCAGCAGGCTCAGTAGGCTGGAGCCTAGGGCGGCAAATTTTAAGGGGCGGCAAATTTAGTTCATAATTTTTTTATTTCGGTTTACAAATTTTAAAAAATTTATTATACACACATAATACGAATTTCGAAAATTGGAGAGAAATGAAAATATTTAACAAAAATCGAAATATTCCCATATACAGTGCTAATTAATAAATATTTCAACATCTCTGCATGAACAATTCCTAAACGCTTTACTAATTATACATTAATGATTATGAACTTTTAGAATATCGCGATTCGATATTGTAATCGAAATTTAGTAATTTTTACATATATTCTTCACTGATAACTGCTATAATTTTTTCTCCGTGTACCTAATAATTATGAGATCTGCTTACCCAATTCAATCGATATAATATCGATGGTCTAATAAAAATACTGACAAAAATTGACTAATTTTTATTAAATAAAAACTAGTTCAATATCTAGTGAGTGTAATAATAAATTTTAATCAAAGTTCGCCAAATGTATGTTTTTTACGTAAGCTTAATTCATATTTTGTAAGTATTGTATAGTTTTAAGACATACCTTACCTTACTTTAAAAGTGGTATATTTTTTCCTTAAAATAATGTTTTTTGATAATTCTTTGCTGTAAAAATAATCAAGGATCTAACACGGTACCATAGTTCTCAATAATAATAACTATATGGGAAAAGTTGATGTAACGAGGATGATGGAGCACAAATTATAAAGTTGGAATTTTATTGATAGAAAATTGATATGATTGTGGACTAAGATTTCAAAATTTAGAGGCGGCAAAAGTTTAATAGCCTACGGGCGGCAAATCTATAAATCCGCCACTGATGTAAACTCCTTTATAAATACCAACGTCAAGTTTGAATACCTTTTCTCGTTGGGCCATGACAGGTCTATGTCATAGATGCGATCGATCAATTCAGATTACCGTTATATTACGATTCAAAAATCGAACGCAGGCACTGTTCGATATTTGAATCATACTTTTTATTAATCTACAACACAACTCTAGATATAGATACGCATTTACTGGTATCTAAATTCAGAGGCCAGAAGTACTAAAATATTACGCAGCTAAATTATAAAAGATTATCAAAACAAACTGTTCATTCAGAGGGTTGTTTCTATTAATAATTTTAACCTTAGCTGCAAGAGAAATACGTTTCAGAGATCACTCTGTGTAATGTCAGATAAAAACACAGCGTCCGTTTTGCTAAAATCATTAATGTATTGTGTATCAGTTTCGTGATATTCACTTGGTTATCTTGGCAGCTGACTTTGATTTACTTTTTATGATAAATTAAAGGGCTGGTAGCTGCCACAATTGACGTATTGACCACGTTTTAGCTTGCATCTATGAAACTGCAGAGACCTGAAGAGTGCTAGTATTCACTTGTTATTTTTTAATCAGATTGAAATCTCTTCAAAAACATACTTCAACGTTTTGAAGAAATTTATTATGACTCGCGTGAAGAGTGTCGTGATCAGAGATCAGTTAAGAGGATTGTGGAAACTACTAGACGGGTTTTATTTATCAGAAGAACCAAAGTTTCTACATCATAATTACAAAATAAACTTGGAAAAGTCTAGGAGTTTTCTTGAAAAATGCGATGAACCTAACATACAACTGACTATTTTGACATATTTATACAATGCTAGGTGTACCTACCCTGCCACGCTTCGCTGTGGCACATTGTGATTGAATGGTTGAGAAATGAGAAACAAAACAAAGAAAACATTTCATATAAGTTTAATTTTGCAATACTTGTGGAAAAATAAAAAAATCCTTGATGCGGATTATATATTATAAATTATCTAAAATTTCATGCTCGATCGGTGCAGAACTTTTTGAGTTTTTGAACCGTACACAAACCAACATAACATTTTTATATATACATATGTATAATGTAGATACATTAGTATACCAACCCTTATTAATATGGTACACCCGGAGATAACGTAATGAATATTAATTATAATGAGCGATATCAGCATCACACGTCTACCAATTTACTGCAAACAGTTATTTGTGTTACATGGAGGCGAACTAAATTGATCCTTATGAGAAAAGTCATTAATCATCAATGTTTATTACACATGTCGCGCACAACCACTTTCTGGAGCAAGCTGCAGCAGCAGTCGAGGAATTGCCGTGCAAGTGAAAGAGCGTACCACATCTTTAAGAACCACACCTGCAATTATTCTAAGATCTACCTTCCCAAAACAACAAAAATGCTTACAGCCATTTATAATTGACAATTTCTTGCGTAAATCTAATCAATTATTAGTTTTGCATAAAAGGGTAAATTACTAACACTTCAGCAAGCTTCAACGATTAATTACACCTAGGAAGTGTCATATTAATCAAATGTTTTATATGCTCATGCGCAGGTGACGTGTAGTCTGATACAGTAGAAATAATGGCTATCATTTATGATTTATGTAATTTAATCGATATCTTTACTCAAACTAAATTATACTAGGGGTGTTAAATTAAGAGTGATAATGAGTATGACGCAATTATCTTTGATTTAATTTAATTTTATTTATCGACGTAGTCAACTTTCAAGTTCATACACTTTGTACATATATGTTTTCTATAAAGCTAATGTTTCCTTTTTTTTTAAATATATCCCGAGATGATCCTTTAAACGCGGAAATAGGTAGAAAGCACTAGGTCCGATGAATATGGAGAATGTTTCATAAATTCCAAGCCCGTTTCTCTAATGGCAGGACTTAACTTGGTGCAGCAAAAAAGCTTTAGCGAGTTGGCCACGCAGCTCCTTGCGTATTTACTCACGCAACTTTGTTATTTGTCCTGCGTACAATTATCGTATTCGATCGATCATTTAATACATATATAAACCGCCCCTTGGCTGTCTGACAATACAGCCCGTGATCTTACCGGTGGATGGAATGTCCTTTAATTTCTTCGGAGTTATCTTCCAAGTTATGGACAGTTTTTCGTTTCTGGGTCATAATGTTAAAGCCATGTTTAGTCCATTGTTATAATTCGAGCAAAGAATCGGTAAAGCTTTGTCAAACTCGACTCGTCTGTTTCGAAGCATTCTGGGCACCCAGCGTTCTGACACTTTTTTCATACCTAGAAATCTTAATATCTTCTAAAATACGACGATCCGCCAAGACAATATTTATTAATTCACCACCGAGCTAGGGCATTTATCAATATTTAAGAACACGTTCCGAAACGACACAAACAAATGTCATTTAATTGTAAAAACAAAAGAGAATTAAGTGATTTTTATATTATTATTAGTGATAATATCTAATGTCTTGGCTATGCCTGCCTGTATTGCATTATGTAAAAGCGTAATTTAAACTGGGTTTAATTAAGACATCTATTTAAATCACAATCAAACCACGTACCTACCAACAATTATTATTAACGTTTTTTTAATAATAAATTTGAAGTGGTACAGTCGCCAACGAACTTTTGTTCGTCGTCTCAAGCCGTTTAAAGTAAAGGTTACATTGTTTGTTGATCAGGCAAAACTGATCACTATGGAGAATGTGACTTTTTCCACTTGCAACGCGTCTGCAAACCAGATGCAGCGAACGCAAACAGTAAAGCTATTGTCTACGGAAATAAAGGTTGAAATAATGTATCGTAAGTACAAGAGTACACAATGTGGAAATGTTAATTTACATGAGTTTTACAATTGACACACACGGCGACTGCATACCGATGTCGTCTTTTGTCACGCCGCTGTCTCGAGTCGAAGAATGCATTTAGGCTTTTCAAACTAAGAGCTGGGTGGACTTTGGCCAACCTTTGAAGCACGTGTCGTTCTGCAGTCAGCATTATATATATTTACTTCCTGATAGCTATAAATGCATGAAAGTAATGTACTCGTCGAAATAGATAATATATAGAAAAGGGCACTCACGACACAATGCATGGAAATAATAATTAACGTGTGCTTTATGTTAGTTCCTATACTGTACGATATAGGTAGTAATTTTGCAAATATGTATTTTATCCTTTTACTGTTTAATGTTGTGTTTTTTTTGAAGTGAAACTTCTTTAGGCGCATGAGGGTAAATTTTTTACGGAATGTCACGAAGATGTGCAGCGTTTTTGTCGAAGGGATAGAGCGATTGAGACCGATTGATACTAGAGAGTGAGAAGCGCGAATTACCTTATAGAAATTATATTTATAAAATTAAAATTTCGTAAAGAGAATTTATAAAATATTTAAAGCATTTTATATTTTACGCAATATAATTTATTGAAATCTCAAACTAAGAATTATAAATTAAAATACCACGTGTTTTTATCATCGAAGAAATAAATTTAAAAAAATAATAATTTGTATTAATTTTCGACACTTTTAATATTTTAATGACAATTAAATTAACTAAATTCCTAACATATTTTCCTTTTTCCCTATCTCAAGTCTCGGAAATCTAAAGTTTTAGATTTGTATAAATATTAACAAGACTTAAAAATTAGTTTACCAAAGAAGTTATTGTGTAGGTACTTTGTACGCACACATTTTTTATTTTCTATGTGATGTAAATATAAATAACTACCGCGTTGGTGTAATCTGTAAGGGTAGCTTATTTTGTTGTTAAATAAATATAAAAAAAAGATAATATTTTTATTACCGCAGAAGTACTCGAAACGATATCATATGCCTTTATGACATTACATTGTTTTTTATAACAATTTCTTAAACTATTTGTGGTATAGGTATAATAATGATTCAGTCGCTTAAGTCGTTGAATTTTATTCAAACATTACGATTGTCAGGATAAGTGTCCTGAATCTATTCTGCTTTGTTTAACAACGGACAGTTCTATAATAAAACTCAAGTAAGTGCCAGGGTTTCTATTTTTAATAAGTAAGTGTAAAGTAGCGATTCGTAGTCAATTGATTACGCTCGTGACAGCTAAACATATATTTTATTTAATACAACCAATGAACTGATCACGCGTAAATATATTTCAAATAAAGCAAATACTATTTCTATATGTACAGCGGAACGACACATTAAAAAGTTTTCTACTAATCTAAGCAAGGTACTATTAAAAATGTCATCATTGTCGTAATCGCGATCACGTGCGTGCATTTCCTCGATACTTCCTTAATATGCTTATTCATTCGTAACTCTATCGCTAACACTTGCTAACACACGGTTGAAATCTAAATACGTATATCATTTCCTTCGACCATCAAATTGTAATATTATTGAGTGGGAATAACACGAATTAACGGTTAAATAATATATTTTAGATAAACTTAGTTAGCAAAAGTATTATAGCTTAGGAACTGCGTCTGGACGAGGCGTAGCTGTAGGCGAGATCTGTGGGCCGCGTCAAATTAATAGCAAAGCGTTAAAACACCCAACTTTATCTTTCGGATATTCTAGCTTTACGAAATCTCATATGTAGGCGTCAATGCCCTTGTGTCAAAATTTGTTTCACATATCGCGACCTAACAGATATTAAAAGATAGTTTATTAATCTTTATAAGAATAAAACAATTCAGTGCCGCTATTACTTCACATAATTCCGAGACAAGAAACATTTTTCCTGCTTTCTATAAACGCCACTGTTTTTGTAACAAAATCGATTTGTTTACGTGCATCGACAGTTACGATTCCATATCGATTATGCCCTCAATCGATTTCGAATTACTTTAGCACATTACGAATTAATATATGACACGCTAGCCGCATACTTTGCTAGCGTCGTATATAATGAGGACACCGGCTCCTATGCATATTATCAATAGATCTATCGATAAGGCAAAATCTCAAGAGCCCACATCTTTGTACTACTAATTTCCAAGTAATAAAGCTATACATTCCCGAGAAATCGCTTCGATTCCGTACGTATTAGATAATATACTTGGAACTCAATACGTACACGAGATTTCCTCTCGTTCGAGCAAAAAGTTCATTGCACTTTGACTATTCAATTCCTAGCATCGTGAATTTCATCCGAACAAGTCGTGATTTGAACCACTTTTTTATGAATAGCTTGTTTAGCAAGAGTTTGAGACTGTTTCAGCTACAATAGTACCTCGTTTAATACATCTCTTTGAACTAGGGTTTGGCCAAGCCTAAAGTATTAATATCTCTAGATAAAGACCATAGACCATACGTGTTTTTTCCTGTCCATCGTACCGGCGTTAATTAAAAGACATTGTTGTATTATTTAAGTCGAACGATTCTTGAAACATGAATTTCATGGCACAAATCGCCTATTAAAGAGACATGTCATTAGTCCTTGACATGTGTCAAACGTCGGACATCCAAGATGGCAGTGTCCCACTTCGTCTTATTTGTTTATTATTTAGAGTGAACATTCCAGGTAGTGCCGTTGGATAAATACTTAACAGTTGTGCTGTCAAACTTATTCTGTTTCTTACCTAAATACTTAATAAAATCGAAAATACAGTGCAAGGAAGTACGGAGTGATATTCTCTTATTAATATGACATATATAGAATATAAACCATTATATTGTCATTCGAATTATGTTTTTTTTGTTCACGTTTATTCTGAACAATGGAATGAACAGCAATCTTTGTTTTTAATCTTTCGCCGCTGAGCCATATATTAGAATCCGCTCAATAATAAATCGAGCATTCTCTTTCACAAACAACTCAGCACTAAGTCACGTAATTGTTACGGCAGTGTCGCAGATTTGACAATTTTCCTTTTGGTTACTTCCGGTTTACTGCTAATATTATTGAACTAGCAATACAATTTTTGTTTACATTTGAAGAAAATATGGAAAACCATTGGCGCTATGGGACTCCAATGCGTATACGCGATGCTAAAATAAGTCTTTTTCACGAATTGCTTTTGTACGAACATTAGCATTATAATAACAGACAGAATTTCTTCAGTGTATTGCCTATAGACATATAGCTCGCAGAGGTCCCGATAACTTAGATAAGATTGTGGTGACCGGTAGAGTGGATATCACGAGACCCCAAAGCCGATTCCATACTCTATGGACCGACGAAGTTAAGCTCCTTACAGGCCTTAATATTACACAGCGGCGGAGGCTTGGCGGGGAAAGACGGGGAAATGGGGCAAGATATGCGACACTAACACGACCTTCAGTAATGAAGAACGCGACTTATGAAGAAGGACAAACAGAAACAAAACAGCTTTTACTGCATGCGTGTGCATTATCAAATAGACAGCATCTCACAACGTTACTACTTCGACTGTCATCATAACTCCCACCAAGGCCTTTTAGAGCTAACGTAACAAGATTGAAATAAGAATTTTAAATTAGGGTTACTATAAACACATGTACCACTTATTACGTTCATCTACTAATCTAGAAGCTTTAAAAATAGTCACATTTTATGACTCGACGCAACCGGTAACAGTGAGTAGGTTTCATAAGTTTACGGTAGCGCAGCCAAGCCTAACGAGGAATAAAGGCCACAGGCTAATACACCCATTTCTCTGTCTCGATTGTGTGTACACAATTTTGCATGTGCTTTAAAGGAATTCCTCGCAATAAAAGTATAATGAAACATTCGGTTCAACCATTACCATCCTTGAGTTAATATTAGGGAAATACTCCTGTCAACGAAGACATCAGCTGGTCGGGCTCTTACCGACTATAATTCATACAGTTAATCTTAACAAGCTCTGCCATTTGCGATCGTATCGTTGCGTTGTTAAGCTGCAATGTTAATCATGGGGAATTTTGTAATAATTCCGTTTGTGGTATTGGACAAGCTATCTTCGATATTATTCAAAGCTACGCTGCATCATTAAACGATAAAACTAAGGCAAAAATCCAATCTCAGATTTCATACTATTCTCGCAATGGAGCGGTAAGTATTGATGTCTTTAGCTGTAAACCGCATTGTGCTTGCTTTCACAAAAAGCACCGACACCTCATGCCAGTCGATAATACATTCCCATAGCCTACTTATTTTACACTACAGATTTTGCCGCAAGTTCTAATAAATCATTTATAAAAGACATCCCATGCAGGCAACGCCAGGGGCTATATTTAAATTGATCTTGAAGCCCTTGATGAATGAATTTCTGTACAAACTTGAGAAAGGGTAATCCTACACCTTAAGACCGGTCAGTTGATATCTTACGGTTATACAACGATACACGTCGACACCACCGCAGCCCGACAGACCGCAATGGATCTTATACAGTATGAGTTTGTGATGCGTTCACAAGCGTTATGATATATATTATAACAGATTCTATTTATCTGATGGATAAAAAAGAATTGGTGTTTCTATGGACACATCTAGCCATTGTTTCCGACTCGTCCTTGACTCTATGCCATTTATCGATTTTGGGTTACGCTTACCTATTCTTTATGGTCGACGAATCAGAATTCGTTACATGTCACACAAAGTCAATGGAAGATGATGAAATTACAAAACGTAACATCATTTCAAATTAGGAAACATATTCCCATAACTGCAAAGGAAACTTATATAATAAAAAATCCACGTCAGGAAGACGGTAAAATCTAGCTTTTCTGTTAGAAGTATATATGCTGTAAAGAGAGTCGAAGTCCTTTTTGAACAACGAGTGCTTTTTTACCGCATTCATACATTTTTAAAAACACTAACCAGTTATGTACGCACTTGCTTCTTTTAACGACACGGAACAAAAACAACTTTTAAACGCAACGACTTTTAACAAAGCAAGAGCCACTAGTATTTTTTATTCTAAACTATTTAAATTGTAATCAAAAATTACGTATTCATTGAAAAAAAACCAATAAACTTATCAATGATGTCCGAAATTCTGAGGCGGTCTTTTTAATAGAAAGTATCAAGGCCACATTTCCAGGCAATAACACGAGGCTTACATGATCCAAAAAGCCATAAACAAACAGAGGATTATCAAATTTGTTTGGCGCGTCCTTCTAGATGTAAACAAAGCACAAAAAGTTTATTTATATCCGTCGTCTAGCAACTCGAAGTCACAGAAAAATAAACATTCCCTTATATTAAGAACCATACTGATTTATGGTAACCTAAATAAACATGTTTTATTATGAAGCTCAAACGGCTATAAAGTTGACGTATCTCAGGGCGATGACTCCCTTTTCAATGTTTTCCTTGAGTTTTGAAGCGATATGATTCTGGAAGCATTCTTTTAGAGCGTAACTGATTCTGGCTATCACTAGACTTTTCTTCAAGTTTCCGAAATGTCTGCCGAGATAAGTAGATTTGCGAAATTTTCTTTGCTTACATCCAACTAAACTTCTTGTCGTGAGAAAAACATCACTAAGAGCAAAGTTAACTGTTAAACACTGAAAAAGGGTAAATTGAAGTAATTCAAAGTTAAAATTCGCTCTAACTGGGTTAAGCGGCAGACGATTATTACGAAAACTGGAATAGTAATGAGCGTTAAAGAACAAATTTTATGATCTTTATTTGGTTTAATCTGTTGTTACAGCGGGCGGACGAATTGAGAAATTGAAATAGTGCAACACCCGGAAGAGCTCAACTTTTCGAAAAATGTTAAACATTATGTACAACCTAAAAATTAAAAACACAAATTTGCTAAACCAAATACTGGAAGATTAATAAAATCATAAGCCGATGCAGTATCTTGTTTTACTAGGACAAGGCCGTTTCGCGTGAATGGAGAGCTTCATGAATTACGAGGGCCAGTTGCCAAAACGCCAATTTAAGGAGCTTCAGCCCCTGAATAAATAGATTTGAGTTCAAAAACTTCAGAATGTTTTTAACATAATGATTTATATCCGAACAAACTAAACATTTATTTCTCTTAATAATTTAACATGAATACACTTTCAGGGCAGAAGATCAGTTCAACGTGTTCATACGATTCTTAAATAAAGGGAAGGTTAGGCCGAGCAAAATGCAAACCAGGCCAAGGACACTTCTGCGGCTCAAGGACCCGCCATTCATAGAGGAAATTGTAACAAAATCTCTTTGGCACGTTCAGTCTAAATAGAGCCATTTCATTCGGAACGAAAATTTATAGAACCAGTTGCTTATAAAAAAATAATCTAGCGCTACTCGTTTTTTCTTTATTATCTGAATGGCTTTCTGTAAAAAGTTATTTTGGCCTAAAGAGCTCTTATACATACAAACGTGTGATCATTTGAATATTGTTAAACGTTTAATTATAAAAGTGAGTTTATAACCAGGTCTAGCCTCGTTATATTCAGTGTCACTCAAATCTCATTAGTTCATTTTGCATCGCATTTACGTCTGGAAAATGCACTCTTTGAACTGTAGAGATTACTCGAAAGCCTACGAAGGATAAAAAGGAATTTCTTTTATGGCAAGTCGCAAGACGTAGCCCTTCAGCAAAACGTCATCTACTTCATAAAACATAGCTTTTAAATATAAAAGGGTACAACTATTAGTCTCGTAAATTTTTGCATTTTTAAATAAAATACTAGTATATAATAATAAAACGAAACAGATTTTGTTTCTATAACGCACTATCAAGATATAACGTCGTATCGTAAAACGGAGCGATCAAAGACACTTGGGTCAAATGTATGAAAATTTTCGATTTTAGCTTATTTATTTATTTAGTTATCGAGCCCACGACATCACACACAGTCCCAAATCTACCAATTATTTCACAAAATCTTACATCCAAAATGTGCGACAATCAACGCAAGCATTAGTTTCTCAAAAAAAAATTAAAAAAAAAAATACTATACAATAATACAACTAAAACACACACGACAATACACACATTAAAATAAAATATTTTTTTTTAACATAATCATAAAATAAAATTTTCAACAAATTTCATTAAAATTAAATTTGTTGGCACTAAGCAGAAAAAACAGAAAAATCATCAGAAAAACAGCGAAATTAGGTTCGAGAAAGGCACCCCACAATGCTTTTTCTAAAACCGATCAGCCCACTACCGAATATATTCCGCTCCAGATAAGCTATGTTCAATTTGTTAAAATCAAGAAGAATTCGAACAAGAGGTGCCTGAACTCCTAGGTTGGTTTTGGCAGAAGGAATTTGGAAAATATTGTTGATTTTAAACCTAGGGAATGAGTAAGGGACGACAATTTTGATATCCTGTAAGAGGTCACTGCTTTGTTTATGGTTATTGAGCAATTTATGCAAGACGGTAACACCGGCTAGAGTTCTCCGATTGTACAGGGATAACATATTAAATTTTTTAAGGAGCTGATGGTACGGGTGTCTATGTGAAAATCCTCTGCTTATGAAAGCTAGGTGTCGCGTAAAAGATCTTTGAATGCTTTCAACGCGTTGCGAATGGATCGCATATAGTGGATTCCATATAATACTACCAAATTCAACATGACTAAACCAGAGCGTTCTAAAGTTAATAATATATCCATCTATTATCATCTAGTTATCTATCTACTTGCAATATAGTTTTTTAATAAAATTAAACACTGTCTACTTTTTATCATACATTATGATTATGCTTAAAGCATTATTATAATGCACCCTACAAATAAAAAATATTTGAATGTACAAATCCATTGGTACTAAAGGAAATGATTTTAAATTGTGCGCTAAAGTGAATTCGATGAGAAGAACTGGCAATAAACTCTCTGTCACTCTTTTATTATTAATACATTCATTATAAAAATGTTTTTATTATTACATTAATTTTTCCCCGAAAGGATAGGCAGAGACGACAGATCTCAACTTGCTACAATCCTGACATACCAATCTTGCTTCATACACTCTCATGAAGCAACGCAATTCACCATGCATGCTTGTAGACACTTTTAACTTGTAAGGGACATTCTAGTACATTAATCTATAAATCTTTAAAATCTTCTGTTTGTGAATGGTAATAAGAAAAAGTGTGTAAGATAATAACTAGCCAATAATAGTAAATACACAGGTGTCTATAGGTTTTATATGAACAACTCATAATTTTTGTGTAACACAAAGAAAGATTTTGAACTCTTTTATAAAACCTCTGACTTAGTTTAAATTCCTCTGAAGGCATGTGCTTCCACAATAATTGTGTCATATTCACATTAATTGTCTTTAAACAACTTATAACATATGGAATGTATAACTAAAGATTATATTTTTATATAACTAGAGCCAACCTAGGTTCACTCATAAAGCACATAAAATTGTATAATATCATCAGATTGAAATAAAAAATTTGCAATACTGTTGACCTGGCTTTAACTGCACTTGCTTATCTTATTGACGCTTCTTATATGTTTTATTAAATTAGAGATTACTGAGTAGTTCAGATATTTTAAATCAGTTGAGTATTATTAAAAAATTAATTAATGACTTATTACATACATTTTTTAAATCACCCTCTAATATCTTATTATTATTAATAGATAGTTAAAAAAATATTGTTAATAAGAAATTACCATTAAAATTTTAAATAGGTACCAAGAAATAAAACATAGCTCGTCTTTGCTGAGTACCTTAAATTGTACAAAAATTATCAAGATGATAATCTACTCATCTATAAATGCGTGGAACTTTAGTCACAGTTAGCCAAATCAAGTACCTGCACACACAAAGCAAAACTTACCATATAGACAAGAAACAGCTTCAGTTTGAGCTTACTTCACTCACACATCTTAAACGGTTATACGGGCAAACCTACTCCCGTAATAAACACACCACAAAAACACGAGTCGAGAGACAAAACCAAGGACCTGTTTTTATTCATGGGAAACTAGCAATGATCCTTTTATAGTTAAATTCAATAGTAAATATACAAGTTCCAACGGCAATACTAAAATCGAGAATGATTAAGATCGATTAATTAATTCTCAAACGATCGTTTTAATGCAATTGGTAATTCCAACACTTTAATTCACTTTCTTTAAAACAAAAAAGCCTAAGCTTGTTTCGGGTGCCCAAGAATTTTAATTTATTTAAAATAAAACTTGGATCTGTCAGTGTCCATTAACGGGATCGCGGCGCAACGCATGCGTCCGACGAGCAGTATCGCCACCTGCGCAAATCCAACTGTGACGGACGACGGTATTCATTAATCACTAGCCACTACTACCGAGCCGTTGCCCGTTGCCGACTGCCGACTGCCGAGTGCCGAGTGCCGTTCAATTTAAGAGATGGCCCGACCGCCCGCCGCCCACTAACTTGCAGCGCAGCATAAGGGCCGATTTACATTATCTTAGTGTTTAGGAGAGTATTTTAGTACAACTTGAAAGGCAAGTTCTTTAGTGCTATAGTGCGTTGCGAGTGAACGTTTACATTTCTTCCAGTAGAGTATCATTACAGCGCCACAATGAATGCGCAACGAGGTCGGCAAATACGCTCTATTCTACGCAAAATACTAACTGTAGTTATAGAACAAATAGAAGACGAGATTTTATTCGAAATAAATAAACTAAATATAAATACTAAATAAAATAGCTTCTTTTAAGGCAGTGTATGCCGAATGCCTAGCCTGTTTGTTCTTGTATAAATTGTTTTTAACGTTCCACAAACATTCGTGAACATCATATTCAGACACAAATTTGATAGTTGTATCTTCCGTACATTTAGCCATTTTTAAAAATCAAAAAACACGCACGCTTTTCACGGCACTTGTGCACGCTCCTAAAAATTTTACTAAATTACGTGTTTACACACAACGAGGGAAGATCTCGGGGGATGCGCGGGCGCGGGAGGGGTATCACTTGAAACAAAAATAAAAAGCGATTATATTTTGATTCAACTTGAAAGTCAAGTAGAACCGTACTAAAGCAAGTAGCGTTTACATGTTTCAACTAAAGTACTATCCTAAAGCACTCTCCTAAAAACTAAGATAATATGAATCGGCCTTTACGCAACTGCTTGTAACTCCCTGCGCTAGCTCGCCAATTCACTTTTGAAAATATTTGTTGCGTATGTCACGTGACCCGTCAGTTGTCACCTTAATAATTTACGTACGTGAAAGTCTTAGCATAGGAACCGCGATAAAATAGCAAAATAAGGAATATTATGCTGGTCACTTTAGGTTGGGGATGGGATTTCTACCATCTACGCACACAAGGCATCTTACCATAACTAACCCAAAAGTATAACGATGATCAATTTAACTTTTAAATGGGAATTAATAAACGGTAAAAGATAGTTTTGCTTTTAGAAAGAAAGAAAGAAACATTAATAAAAATAATACAGTAGTGCGTAGTGTTAATTTGTTGTAAATTAGCAAGGCCCTTATTGTTCTTGCAAGGAAGCAGATGTTGTTAACGTTTTTAAAACATTTAACAATTAAAAAAAGCAATTAATATATACTAAGTATGTATATACATAATTTGTATTTAGTAGGTACCGATTGATTCTTTAATTGTATCAAAAGATAATGTCGAAAAAGGATAAAAATAATAGAACAAACATTATTTTATTTTAGTTTAGGACGACGTTAGAAAATACAGTTAAACATATTATATTATGTTTTCTATCCGAAGGTTCAACCTTCGGTTGCTATTTAGCGCGATTTCTATACAAATGTGAAGTTAGGGCACTTCCTTATGAACACGTGTCTCATTATCATGTTGTTTCTGTTTTTTTTATTGTAAGAGTTTCATAGCATCGGGTTATCTCACATTGATATTTGACGTCTGACGTTTAGAAATATAGCGCCATAGGCCTCTTGGGTAAAGGGGTATATACACGGGTCGATTTTCGCCGTGCGGCGAGTCGCTTCACAAATTGCCTCACCAAGCCGCATCGCTAGGCATTTACACAGGTTACTAAAATCGCATGCGGCTCGGTCATTTCCATCGAAAATGTTGAGCAGAATAGCCGTTTGTGCCGGAATTGAAATAATTAATTATTCAATTATTCAACAATTGCTTAAGCAACAAAGAGAGAAGAAAAAGCAAAAAATATTTTAATACAATATGTCATAACGTATAGGTATGTTATTTAAAGCTGGCGGCTTCAACACATTTACACTTTGTGCTTGTGTAGTGTCTGTGAATAAGCGCGAGGCTTGATGTCAAAGTCTGTCAAACTGAAATACAATCACAAAATATACATCATGAAAAGACTGTCCGTCTCTCTCGCGCTTGGTCAAGCTTATTAGTATAAAAGAGACAGTTATTGTTCTGCTATTGATACTGTTTATGTTGATCTTTACTACACATGTTGATCTTTTTTCAAACATTACCAGGGCAATCTCGTGAAATGGTGCACAATGTTTTTAATTATTTTAAGCATCTTAATAAAAACAGTTTAATGAAAAAATGTTAAATTTCATTTGACATCAGATGCTGTAAGCTGATTTGATTTTTTTTTTATTTGTTGAAAGCTGGGTTTACCAACATACTCCTGAATCAAAGCAACAGTCCAAACAATGGAAAATATCTGGATCACCTACTCCGAAAACGGCTAAGGTCGTTTTGTCGACCAACAAAGTCATGGCTAGATGGAGCGTATGTCGAAAAATGAAAAATTATTTACACGAACTACTCTTTCACGTTCTTGGTCTGGCTTAGAATTTTTGGATCCACCCTCGTATGCACCTAATATTTATATGTATTTGACACATTTTTATTTATTTACAACCCACCCAACCTTACTAAAACCAGAGTGGACTAAAATATATAGCTTGGCAAAAAAATCATATTTTGAAACATACTGTATGTGAAATTGCATTAGTGTGAGTACTGTGAACCCGCCAGCTTTCGATAACCGATACCGACCTATAAAGAATATTTTATAACGTAAAAATTCTCTTGGGTTCCATATGCATGGATGAATTTCATAGCATTCTAAAAACTGTATGGTGTTATTTTTATTCATGGTTATCACGATACATATACACAGTAAGTGCATGCGCAAAACACCTTCATGCGGCGGGCGATCGCTTGCAACTGATCGTTTACACTTGATTTTAGTCACCAGTCGCACGCGGCCGGTCGCCGCGCGGCCAAAGTCGGATGCTACCCAACTTTGGGGCTTGCGGTTTTAGACACTTGCGACTTAGCCGAATTGCCATTTAGATGGTCGATTTACGCCGCGCGGCAAAAATCGTGCGGCTTTAGTCACCCGTTTAAACCCCCTATAACGCTAGTGGCGCGGCGTTGTGGCACATTCAGACAACACGCGGGCATCTGGGTGCGATCGGCTGTACGGTTTACGTTATTCAGTCAGTTGAAAACGTTAAGAAGTGCTCTCAAAAACGAAAAAAAATGGGTGGTACGAGGTACTGTGTTGTGGGGTGTAAAATTTTCCATTCTCGGAATCGTGGATTAACTTTTTATTCGTTTCCTAGACGGAATACGGAAATTAAAAAAAGAAAGGAGTGGATAAAAGTTGTCAGAAGAATGTAAGGAAATATTTATTATGACGAGTTCATACCGGGAACATATAGAAAATATACAAACTCCAAATTTTCTGTTTGTAGGCTATATAGGCGTTTTTTAGAGCATTGCTATGCTATATAATAGCCGTGGCAGCTGAGTAAGAACACTCGAGTCTGCAGTGCTCATTTTGTTGGAGAAAAGCAGTCTAACGTCGAAAACAGCCTAGCGTATCTCCCAACAATTTTTCCACTTGTGTACAAAAAAAAAGATATATCACAATTGGCCTTAGCTAGACACTAGAGCGACTTCTGAAACAAAATAGAAAATGGGTACGTCAACAGCTTCAAAACCACAAGAACTGGAAATGATAGATGAAAAACGGTGGAATAAAAAATGACTAAATGAATAAAATTTTACTATCGGTTCAATATTTCAGAACAATACTTATTCCTTCAATATATGGGTCAAAATCACCAAGGTGCCGAATTTGGAAGTTGAAACTTTTGTAAAAAATATTACGTCATGGAAACCTAAAAAATATCTTACAATATAATTAATAATATTGTGCTCTAAAAGATGCGCGCAAAATATTCACATTTTAATTATTTATTCAGGATTTCACAGAGACTGGGTGTATTATAACATCATTCAGTGAACGTATTTCAGAACGTAAATATTTTTGTTAAATATATTAATTTGAGAAAGCTTAATGTGGAAAAATGGTACTAAAATAATTATATTGATTTTTTCTAAGAAATTGTATGTTATGATCTTTAATTTAAATAATAAATTTTTTTTTATGTTTTCACTGAACTTTAATAAATATGTAAATATAAATTTTAACAATCTTACATTACTTCATTAAAAAATGAATTTTCATTTGTACCTACTAATACAATTTAAATATCTTTATTCAATAATAATAAAATAATATACATTGAAATAAATAACTAAACTTAACATAAACTAAAATATATCATTAAAAGGAGTCCCTTTAGGCAAGGTTCCGAAGATACTGGCAGCGTTCCCCCTTTGAATTGCTAGACTAATTCTTTGTCCGAGGTAGCTGCCAGATCTTCGGTCTCCTGTGATATCGACTAACCTTTTTGAAATTTCTTTAAAAAGCCTTAAAGCGCTAGGACCCCACGGACCAAGGGTCTCGACACCGAATGGGACAAAATCATATTCTGAGCCCAGACCCCTGTATTTGCATGCTTTATTTTTTTCAGCCGCTTCACAAGCCGCACCAGCTCTGTAGTTGGTTCCATGTAGATGCGAAGGGGCCAGAGTGTCTGAACAGGTTGCATCCCATACCAGTACCCGACCCATCTTCCATGGAATCAAACTAATACCGTCCGGTCTCTTGCCATCGTCTCTTGCAATACTTGGCTCAAGAAGACTTGGCACGTTGACGGTGGCAAGGGAACGGCGTATGATATCGTTAAGTGCGGCATGTCTCGAGAAGCGGCCTGCACTTTTTTGGCAAGACAGGCAACTTGTCGACATCACTGCCACAGGGACATATATGAGGAGCGCAGACCGGAACCCCAAGCCGTAGACAGGTTGCGATTCGAAGCGTGTCAGGCTCAAGAAAAGTTCCTGTATTTGACGATGGGTAAGCGTGAAGCCAGTAGCCGGCCTCATGCGTACCCGCGGCCAAAAGCCTTGCACGCGCCGAACCTGAACTACAACTCAAAAGATCGTCAAAAGTCAACTTGCAGTGTATGTCATCCCAGCTCCTCTGTGAATTTAGAGATAATGGAATTAATAATAAATTAATCCGATATATTTTGTCTTAATTGAAATAATAATAATTTTATGACGTTCCCGAAATGACGAAACGTTGTCTTAATGATGGCGACGTTCAAATCATGATAAATGCATTCCCTGAACAACACATCAAATGTGTAAGTAGGAACTTTATTTTGAGTTGTAACTCTAAAACTTTCATCAAATACTAAGTAATAAAAACTCTACTAAAAATCGACACGCACGCACAAACAAGTATCCCGATCTTTTGCAGTTGGGCTAAGAACCCAAAATGGTTTGTCCCTCAGTAATTTTATATATTAAGATAATTTAATGCCTGTATCTCATAAACTTTGGATGAAAATCTTTGACTGTATTTAGAACACGTTTTTGTTTTTAAGTTGCACCTCTTCTAATAAAAGTATCAGCAGTTGCCTGAATTTGTGAGGTTAATACCTCCGCAAACATAAAGCTTTTTTCGTACGTCATTAGCCACGTAAGAATCTCTGGTTAAATCGTCAACTTTGGTATTGGGTGAAGTTTCAATTTGTGAAACTGTTTTCAGCGTTCTTTCTTGTCTTTTCTGTCCCTCAATTTTTTTTCACCGAATCGATTTTATTTTGCATCTCTTATTTTAGTATTTTGCTTGGCTATGGTGCGATATGTTCATAATTAAAAGTTCTACACTTCGATGATCCGTAAAATTTAATAAAATTGAATGGTTGGGGAGAAAAATGTAAAAAAAAGTAAATTTTTTGCCTTGCGTTAGTAATAACTTGAAAAATATTAATGTTATAAAAAAAGTTTCAGATAAAAAAGTTAGTAAATTTTGTTTGGAAAAGAAAAGGTCTCAAAACAATTTTTCGCCTAACACTAACCATTCTCGAGATATCGAGTTAAACGCGTTTCCATCGAAATGACCTTGAGCTGACCTCAGTACAACCCCTCAAATTGGAATTTATGCTCAGAATACACCACCCTATCGATCCTCAAAATCCCCAAACTGTGTTCGCTCATGTTTATTTATTTCGTAATTTGACTGGACTAATATTAATCTGACGCGCTTGAGTATTTCGAATTGGCGAATTTTTTTGCATATTCTTTTAATAAACCCCCTTAGAAAATCTGAATACAACGCCCTATCGATCCTCAAAATCCCCAAACTGTGTTCGCTCATGTTTATTTAACCCGTTTTTAGCCATAATTTGACTGGACTACATTTTACTAATGTGAATTCACTAAATTAAATTATTGAAGGGGCAATCCTAAAAAAACGTCATTTTGGGAACGCACATCATATTCGGCAACGTTCTCGAAATGACCGTTCCCGAAATGATTTTTCAACGCAACTTATTATTTTAAATAGTCATCCGCTATCTGAACGCCAATATACAGCACTGGTGGCAACAGAACAGCATTATTTAATGGGATTTAGACTAATTATCTTCACTTTTCAGTTATGTTAATGATTTTGAGGCGTTCCCGATATGATGTGCTATTAATGTACGGTAGCAAAATATATAGCTGATATAATCTTACCAATAATATTAATTGAAAACCGGCAAAAAAAAGTCGAACGCTGTATACACTAATAATTGAGAGCTTACAACATGTGACTGCACAAGTTGCGCTTCGCTTGACGCAATTGGACACTACTTTTTGACAGAATATAATGCGTCCACGTAATGACGAACAAACTACCGGACAAAGTTATACGTAGGATAAATATGAAATGACTTACATTTTCTTTAATTTATAATTGTTCTTCTTAAATTTATATTGTTATTATAATACAATTGTATGGAACTTGATTCAACATTTTACTTTTAAATTACTATTTCATAGTTTTATGCACATTGGAAATACGGAAATGCGTTTTGGGACAATATTTTCATTTTTATTTTGCATGTGTAGTTGAGAAGTTGCTGAAAATATATTTGTTTAGATTTTTAATCCATTAATTCATTTTATAATTAATGCATACCTCCACTTTCACGTCGTACATTCGATTACCTACTCTAGTCTGTGGTATTACTTTTCCAAGGATGATTCGTTCTCCACCACATGGATTTCGAAGCCCTCTAGAACAAGATGGCTTTGGAATAGTTTGTGCGCTATGACATTAATAATTGAACATCCTATTATTAGTAATACGATGATCTTACAAATAAAAATATAAGAAGTAAAAATTACATACAATGAATTTAAAAGAATATATTTTCATGGTTCGTGTATTTACTTACCTTTCGAAACAGATATTCCGTTGAAAAAGCCTGCTTCAATATTCTGAAATCCACACATAATAATAGTTTGGCTCATAATATTGATTGAATACTTTTTTAATTGTGTTAAAATGAACAATCATCAAAAAGGTGTTTTGAACGAATCAATGTTCAGTGCTATGAGAAAAACGACCTCGAGTTGCCGTAGCTACGCCACGACATCCAAGAGGCCTATGGTTAAGAGTAAATAATGCAGTATACACGTTTACTTATGTTTCTATTGGTATTTATCATAACAATTTACCAGAATTTATTCTTTTTTTTCCACATTTACCCAAACAATTTATCAATGGAGCAGCAAGTACCTAATCTTGCATACCAAACACCTTAAACTATTAAAAGTCGGTTTATCATAACGAATTATTACTAATACTAGTTGTGGGAAAAAAAAGAAATACCAATTATATTGAAATATCTGACCTCTTTACAGAATCCAACGATTCAATGAGTATATTATCACTTTCGCACATTTCGTTCAGCCATCGAGATGACACACATCATCATTGGAAACGAATTCGAAAAGCGATTTGAAATAAAAAATAAAAAAAATGTTTATCATGTATCTTTCAAAAAAGTGGAAAATTTTGTTATTGTAGATTTAACTACTGATGTCTTTTAAATTGTTGGCATTTTTATTTACAGTTTTATCGTTAGTTTATCTGTTGCAAATTAGTGATTATTATATTTGTTGATTGTTATTCTAAAACGAATTGTTTGAGATGTCACATTGAATGAGCTTCGAAGTGGATCGTTACTCGCCGGCCTGGGCACACGTAGCCCTCTGTGCTGATCTCACTTGGGCCTCCGAACCTCCAGATGATTTTATCATAGCCAATCAGGTAGCCGCACTAGATTTCCTCTATCTCATTCATATCAGTACGTCGTTTTTGCGTTAAAGTTTAATTTATGTCCTCAGCGCCTATTGGCACAACACTGCCGTGTCTCGCAAATATTACAGGACCATACGACAGAGTCTTCGCAAAATTCAACGAACCGATGTGATGCAGCGGGTATGGATTTAAGTACATCTTCTACTATACCACTAGCACATTTATCTTCGTCGGGTTAATCGGCTAATTGGCAGACCACAACACCAAAGGGTGTAAATCTGTATTTAATCATAGCATTTATAAAATAATAATTATTTTAAGATAAGCAGAGGGAATACTATAGGCAGGTGTCAAATAAGGTGTTCGGCTCCTCTTTCATAATAATTGAATTCCAGAGAAACACCTTGACAATGCTAGAGCAAGTGGTCAGAGAAGCGTGAAAGACGTGATACCGGAATCTAGACTGGCTCAATTTTATGGAAACTTTTGTTACGACGAACACAGGTACCAATATATCGTTATAGGAAAACTTGAAATATAATAACTAGTAATAATCTATATATATAATTTGTTGGATAGAGAGAGCTGCTACACAAACCCAAATGACATCAGGATTCGCCCTTACTGCGCTCAGGGATACGACAACTCCGATGTCACTGAATGCTGGATGTTGCCTGAGGTAAGTTTTACTTTTATTTTCCTACATTTTTAACAATAGCATTATAGCATTAGCATAATAGCATTCTATTCCGAAGTGACTATTGAAAAAGTACATTTCTCCAGGTTGAGTATTGGTTTCGTAAGCTGATGGAAGATCCCTCGGAACGCAGCATGGTGCCACGACGACGCAGGCAGTACCGAATACCAGCTGATGACGATTTGTGCGTACTTTTTTTTTACTTTATCCATATTTAATAGTAGGTATATAAAGCTTCCGAGGTTGAAGTAGATATAGGCCATTCTAAGTACCCTAAGAATTCTAAGCTATGTGATAAAAATGGAATACTGCACAGTACTGTACGGTATGATAGTTAATCATGTGTTAGTATTAATGAGCACCAATCGGCAGCTAGCGAGCGCTGGAGCCCGATTGGCGCACGGAATCTAGAGGAGGCGAGCCTGGAGGCCAGAGTGCGGAGTGTGCGTCAATTGTGGGAGGACGAAGAACAAAAGCCACAGCCCACTCCACCCCAGAACTCTAGGAAGATGAGGGCACGCCGCAGACAGCCACGACGACTCGGAGCCCTGGCCCCCCCTCCGCCCCTCTATTCTTTGGACACTTCAGCGCAACTAGTCTGTGACCCGACTTGTAAGGTACGCGCAACGACTCAATAGTAGCTAGCTAGTAAGTTTAACATCTGTTAAGTACCTATCCGATTTTGTTACAGTTCCATTTTGAATCTCCTAGAGCGCCGAGCGCTGATTTTCAGCGTGCAATAAGCCGCTACTCCGCGAGTATGCAGGCATTAATGCGAGCCACTGCGGCCAGATGTCCTTTGTACCGGGGTACTAATGTGAGCCGATACGCTCCCACCGGTCAGAGACCCTTAAGATGCTCAGATAGACGCTGCATATGGTGGCCGAAAGATGCTCAGCCACCTAACAAGTATTACCAAACAAAAATACGTTCAAAACCACAACCGCAGCCTGTTTGTACTGATGAGGAATTGGACAGGACTGAAAATGTTAAAACACCAGAAGAACCTCTTGAGAGATCAAATAAACACACCGAGGATGAGATAGAAAAGCCAGATAGCCCAAAATTAAGAGATAAAATAGTAGAGGATGATCAAACGGCCTCTACAAGTACAGCTCCGACTACAAATTCTGAACGAAAGAAACGACTTTACAGCACCGTCCTTAGCATGAGTCCTCCGATAAACATAGCAGCAAGCTGCATAAGAATAAACAAGCTCTCACCTGGAATTTTAAAACTGAATCCAAAAATTGTGCTACAGACACGCCTAAGAACTTCAACTGTAGATAACAAATTTGAGGAGCTTGAAAAGGAAGCATTAGAACAATATAAGGCATCAGACGAAAGCATTGATTCTAAATTTCAAGAACTAGAAAAAGAAGCCGTAGAACAATATAGCACAAGTAACAGTAACACAAGCTGCAGTAGTGGACATTCGGCAGAAAAGAAACTCAACTCTACCATGGATATCAAGAAATCATCAAAATTTCCAAAGGATAAATCGGTTGATAGTGTTGTTATTTACTCCCAAAATTTTCCAGATCTCAATGCAAGAGGGCACAGTAGCGTTACGAATCTAAAAAACTCCCATGTCCCCCATAGGGGGGAAAAAAAAGAACTGAACCACAGATCGTGTAAACCTTCTAAAAAGAATAAATCGGAGTCGCATCAAGCTGGGTCTGACACAGATTATGAATCGAGACACAATAAAGCCAGTCATAAAGGCGCTATGCATTGGACACTTCATCTGATGCCACCAAAAAAGAGACACCTGTCTTCTTGTGTATCGGATTTTTCCTCAGATGATGATTTAGTAGAACCACCAGGTTTTATTAAAGACAGGCCTTGTATTAAGCACCACTTGACTGGAAAATTTAAAATGTCGGCCCATGGTGCGGGAGATTTACAGCCAATCATAAGAAAAACATAGAATCATGCAAATTAATGTAAGCTAGCATAGTCAAAAAATTGTTCAGTATGTTTATGAGGTCAAGTAAGAGAATGTAACAATTTGAAGCTATCAATGTGATCGAAAACTTATTTTTACTAGTCATAAATAATTTGTATATATATTTTTGTATTTGTCTTTACTTGATATTTAAGAAAACAATTTCAAATAATGAAAATGTTACACTGAAAATTGCTTAGATGTTGAGTTATGAAAAAATAAATATTTATATTTATTTGTATATCTGGATTTTATTTTGTTCCCAATTGTTCCAAAAACATTTATAAATATAACATACTCTATCTTCAATAACTACCAATATGAATGGATTTATTCAAACAAATCAGCTTTCTTCTAAGAATTTTTCTAACTCTGAACTATCAACATCCAATTCAATTTGTTCAAGTGCTGTTGGCAATGGCTGAGGTCCTGAACCTGTAATTTGTCATTAAAAATATATCTATAATATATAAATCAAATACCTTTTTTAAAAAAGATGGTATTCAGAATAAGCACATTTATCCAAACCTAAGCTACAAAAACACTGAAAGGGTTATTACTTACATGTAAAAAATTGGTTATTCAGGTCAAGCAATCTTTGTAAGAACTAATAATAACTAATAGTCCAGTCAGTCAAGACAATTAATTCATTATAATTCCAAAAGTTTTCAAATTTTGATGTATGGTTGGGAGTGGTATTAAAACAAACTATGAAATTTTGCAACCTGCTCTGCGGTCCGGAACATTGTTAAAAATGCAATAAATGATAATTTGCTCAGTTCTTGAGACCAAAATTCCTAAAGTTCTGCAAAGTTGGAGTGGTGTTAAATATATTATTTTACATCACGTGTCAAATTTGCAACCAATTTAAGTGTACGGAACATTTTTTATTATTAAAAATTAATGTTTTTCTTTATTAAACTGAAGGAAAACGTTCCAAAAGTTCTGCAAATTTGACAGATATATCGAAAATAAGATAAATAACAAAAAATGTTCCGTACACTTAGGTTGGTTGCAAATTTTATACGTGATATAAAATATTATATCGAAAACTTCCCCAAGTTTGCAGAACTTTTGGAATTTTTTTCACGACCATACAGCAAAAATTAATTTAATTGCAATTTTAACAATGTTCCGGACTGCGGACAAGGTTGCAAAATGAGATTTATTGTCGTCCCAATGTACCATTCACTTGACCGAAGTTTGAAAACTTTTGGAATTATTATCAAATTTTCGATTTCGAATGTCTATAATGACTGGTCTATAAAGAGTCATACAGTTGTTATTTAGTTAATTTTACTTAAGTCATTTAGTAGAACAGTTGTGATAATATTTATAACGACAATGAGAATTTATGATTATTGATAATTTCAACAGATGGCGCTAAATACTTTTTGTGATGTAACTTACCTAAGCCAAAGAATAAAATGACTTCCAGTTTAAGCTAATTTTATTTATTATAGAGACTACTTCAGGTTTTATTTTAGACAAGTTCCGAACACATAAAAATACAAACCTGAAGGTAAACTGCCACTGGTCAAATATCTTGAAACATCACTCTGGAATGCAGCTGCACTAGTCTCTCTCTTTATTTGCAGCTCTGCAAACTGTTGTCTCTCTCTTTTGTTATTTAGCTCTGCATTTTCTTTTGCTAACTGTGTTCTGGTTTCTTCAAGCTGTGCTGTTAATGTATTGTTTATAACACATAACAAAAAAAATGTATATTAGATCACATAAAGACCCTAAAATTATAAAAAGTACTTACTCATTTTCTTCTTCTTATAAAGACTTAATTCATAATGATGATCAAGCTTCCATTTTTCCATATTATTTTTTTCTACTAAATCTTCAAACTCAACTAGTTGCTCCTCAACTTCTTGTAACAATATTTGTAAATTTTTTAGGCCGTCCATACACTGCGCGACACTTGCTGTTAAGATTGGTAAATAAGCTATATTATTTGAAAGTTCTGTCGCAGCTTTTAAACGTTTATTCGAGATCTCATGTAAGTGAAGGACCAATCTATCTACTTCTTCGGCGGCTTTTGCATTTTTGTCTGCATAGTCATGTAGTTCAGCCCATTCTTCATGATATTTTTCTAATAGTGCACCACCAGCTCCGAAATTTACTTTTTCGTTGGAAACTTTCTGTTTATCTTTAAATATATTAGTAACCTTCTGAACCTCTTGCAGAGTCTGCCGAAGATTATTACTTGAACTTAAGCCATCTTGTACGACTGAAATAAATTCTTTGAGATTGCCTAGCATTCTTTAAAATAAACTAAGAAGTAAGAACGGAAGAGAATCAAAACAAATTTAAAAAGTATAAATCTTGTCATCACATAATATTAACAATTGACTGATTACAGAACAAGTAGAACAAGATAAATAGTCAACACCATGTACTCTGTGGCTGTGGTCGAAAAAGTGTCAGTGTCAGGATGACTTAAAGGTCTTTGTTACCAGGTCATAAAATTAAAAAAAAAAAAGTGTCAGCGCCACAGAAAACTAATTAGATCGTTAGTTTGTCGAAAATAATTTATTAATTATTAATATAGTTAATTTACATTAATTAACTAATATTTAATTAACTGCTAGTTCTTAAATTAAGGACGTAGAACGACCGACTATAAGCTACTAATCGTTTTTTTTATAAAGACCGAGTCTCTTTTTTTAGGTCGCAAGATGTTCCGATACATATATGTATTTAATATGTACATTCAACATTGAATAATTCGAAGAATTATTCTATTTTATCGTTCGAAATTATATACCTAAAACCCATATGTAACGTTCTTCATTATCTCATAATAAAACAGAGCTATCATGTTCATTGTTCAATTATGTCAAACGTATATAAAAATATATTGTAACCACCACCCAAACAATACGAAATACGAAATTATAAAAATAAGTGAGCTACATATTTTGGTTGTCATTTTATATGATTATATAAAATAGTGTCGATTTCTTTAATCTTGAGACGGGTGTTCGGAAAACCGGTATCTTCGGATAAAAGAACTACTTATATATTATTACAAACAAGTAAATGAAAACTATTTTTACTTTAATGACAAATTATAGTTAAAACAGTACAGACAAAGCGCAAATATCTTGTATATATTAGGCAAAATTAAGCCTTAAGAAAATCTTCAATCTTCTTCTGGCAAAGCAAGCCTATCCTCGTAAGACCGTACTTTTTTAAGGACATATAACTGATACTGGTCGCTTTCAGCCTGTGTCTCAAACTAACGCTAGACAATATCAAGAAAACGCTTCAGAAGCAGAAATAATGTTTTAGTCTTCATTATCTCATCTTTTAGTTGATGAGGTGCTAGCGGTGGCGTGGTTCTTATTAGTCATGAGATCTAAAATTTTCTTTTATTTCCAAATGCTAACATTTTTATGCTCAGGCAGTTTCAATCGAGAATTTACTTTCAGCGGCAAAATTAATTTGATTAAATAGCGGCTACATGGAAGTCCAAGAAGTGACAAACACGTGCGGGTTGGGCGGGCGTAGTCGTTCAGATAAGTGGCTGTTCGGGTAATCGACGGTGAATGGTCAATGAGTAATGACACCTATTTTACACTCGTGTATCCTTTAGCTTGGTTTTGACCGTTGACGTATTAGTATGGCTTGAAACATTCTATCGTTTGATATTTTAGCGTGGCTGGTGCTAGAATTGCTAGATAGTTCTTGTTTTTAAGGGCATGATCGACGGACGAGTAAGACCGCGGTTTTATGGCTCGTCGGTAAAGCTCGCCGGTGTATCATTGCAAAACCACGGTTTTAAATACCGCCGAGCCTGGCTCGCGGCTCGTTGTCGTGCTATATTTTTTACTCGGCTCGCCATGCAAAACCGCGTGTCGATCACGGCCGGCGAGCCGAACCGTCACTTTTCAGCGACAGTGCTAGAGGAGTGAGGACGGATGTGCGCCAGAAGAGCTGTGCGTGCTCAGTCCGTGTCACAATAATGGATCTACGCACTTGCAGCCACGATTTTATAATACAATTTTAAATGCCTTTTGAGACATTCCCTGTTTATGGCAAACTAAATCAAGCGAGTATAAAAACAAAGCAAATAGGCTTGCAGCATATAATAAACTCGTGGATATTGCAAAAAAATATGAACAAAACTCGGATATAACCGATATTAAAAAATTCTGTAGCAGTCTGAAATAACTTCTCGCATTACAGTGTGTTGTTTTTGTATTAAAGGTGTCACTAAAGATAACAACTCGTTGTACGATTCCTCAGACATTCTCAGATAATTTTGGTAATCAAGTGACTCTGCTGCTAATTCTTGAATTAAATGGGTATGTGACAAAGCTTGCCTTTTTTCAATCCAACTTTTAACCCAAACTTAAGGGCGGTTTCTTTTTGAAGTTATACTTCTTTAGGCGCGTTATGAAAAATTTATGAGAGTGAAATTTTACGATGCGCGCGCACCGTGACACAAAATTCAGTATCGGCGCCATGCGTGCGCGAGCGAGATGGGAATATGACAATCTAAAAGTAAAAAGAAATAGAATATCCGTGACGTATGACCATAATGACATTTGTAGTACCTTTTAAACAAATAAAGCAGTTTTAATTATTTTTTCAAAGAAATTTAGCAATGCTTTTTCACAAAGACCTATGTTACTTGTTACTTAGTTAAAAGGTTATGAAACATACCTAGTTATTAGATTAAATTAATAATATAATAAAATAATAATTGTTATTAATAGTAATTAATAATTGAATACTATACTAAATATTAAATATTGTTAAATTATTAACGCTAAACATCTATTATTAATTATTTAATATTTCAAAAAAAATAAAGAAAGCCAAAGAAGTATACCTTCTTACGCGCGTACATAAGTACACGCACCATTTTTTTTTCATAACTGCGTAATATCCTGTGGCGAGATAACACAAGGCTACAGACTCGGAACAAGACATGTGTGCGATTGTTTTGCTTGCTAATCGATCAGCACCAACGAGCCGCGAGCCAGGTTCGTCGGTATTTAAAACCACGGTCTTACTCGCCCGTCGATCATAGGCTTTAGGTTGTCTGTGATTTTTGGTAATTGAATCATAGAGTCTAATAAAAAATGTTATGAATATAATATATTCTATAACATAGACTATACATATTACATAATACATATCTCTTGTTTGCAGTTTGAAAATACTGAAATATAACGAATCTAATTTTTATTTATAATTTCGTTTTGTATCGTTATATTAATAGTGTTAGTTTTAAAATAAATATCATCATAACAAAAACGAGTTTTTGATTATGTTTACTGCTTACTCTTTATAAGTTTGAATAAATTAACTTTAAACTACCTAGGAATAAATATGAATGTAAGGAAATTCAGTAGTGAAGAAGTACCACAAGAGTTTTTGAAATGGCTTCTTTCGATGGGTTGTCCTGCTGACGTCGTGCCTTCTGTTGACAAAATGCCTTTGTAAGATCCCATTGCAAAGTATATATGAAAGTAGCCATGAGGAATTGGCAAAAACTATTTTGATCATATCAATGAATTAGGTGTTAAAATTTTATAATCGATTAATTCTTCTAGATTATGTCGTGGACAATACAATATGATATGGAAGAGTATGATGGAACACATTTCCTCTAAAAATGCCATTATGAACAAACGACTACAAGTTTTCCTAGATGACATTTCAAAATGTAGAAAAAGATGTTCATTTAATGAGGTTTGCTGTTTTTATTTAAGCATTATTTTTTGGAGGTTCTTTGAAGTTACATTCTAAAAGAAATACATCAGGTCCCAAGTCACTTAAAGATTCAACTATCTAACTTAAATATATTGTTTCATTATTATTATTTTAATCTTAAATGAATAGTTAAAATAAATATCACTTAATTTTATCAGGTAGATAAGTGTCAACCTTGTGTGCCTTGGTGATGCTCTTGAGAGTTAAAATTTTACTTGTAAATAAAAACAAAATTTACTATATTATATATATAATAAACTGACTATTTCTCATAGAAAACACAATCTGTTATTGAACCAATACAACTGACACTTTGGAAGCAGAAAATCGAAGCAAAGAAAAAATTATTGGAAAAGGAAACAAGAATTGCTCAAGCACACAATGATCTTATAATTGTGGATAAAATATCTAGTTTACGTAAGTAGTGGTCAGGAATCAGGATACTGTTACTTAATTTTAATGGAACTTTGAATTGTCTCTCAATCTGCCTCCTTTTTAAGACCATCAGTTACAAGTACAAACAGGTTTATGTAATAGAGATAGTTCTTTAAATTTTAAGTCATTGAGAATTTAACTTTTTTGAACTTAAGAAGAGATGTCTTTCTATGCAGACAGATAACTTTCTAATTTATTGTAAAACTTTTAGTTACACAGAAAAAGCTATCAAGTATTAAAGTGGAGAATTTGCAACGACGCTCTTGGTTACTGCAACAAGTATTAGCAGAGTTTGAAAGTAAGAAGAAACACTTAGAGGAAACGAGAGATATTGCCAAGTCACTTTGCAATATCACTGAAAGTTCTCTTGATCTTGAGGTGTTTATTTTAAGTATTTTATCACTGAAAACATGAACATTTTACTCTATTATTATATTTGTAAGGTATCATGATATATTAATAAATACATATCAAAAGTATTTGTCAAATACATATCATAACCCAAAACTTAGAAGCTTCCATGAATTAAATCTGCTTTTGTAAAAAGACAATAACCATTTTGAGCAGTAATTAAATGTATTGTAATTTAAAAATACCATTTCAGAGTAAACTTGAGAAGTGTATGGGGTTAATAAAACAAAATTTGACATCTCAGACTTCTCAGACCAGTACATTTGCCGAAACTGATTCAGGTAATGTGCACCATTGATTCTCTGATGTGAATTTTTTACGATTCCCTGAATAAGGCCACATATGACTCGTCTTATTTACAGAAGAGACTCTAGAATCGCTGGTGAAATACCGTGGAGATGTCCTCTGGAATAATTTAAATGAAAAGCGAGCCTCACTAGTCAGAGAGCTAGAGATGGCCCACAACGAGAGAAGGGAAAACGTCGGTAGAGATGTGTAAGTTGACAACTTTAACGAACGACTACCGTTTGAAAGTGTCGTTAATTGAGAATTGTCGTTCCAGTGGAAAAGTGGAGGCTGCGGTGTCCCACTCGACGAGAGCGCAATGCTCCCTGGCCTTGCGGAGCATGAAGAATCGCCAACACGTGAAGCACGCCCAGAAACAACTCGCTGCGAATATTGAACTCCTCGGGGTAATATTTTTAGCGTCCAGTCGTAAGAATCGTCTCGTACCTCGTTCCACCGGTCATTTATTGGCTTTTCAGGCGAACTCGAGCGCCGAGTCGTGCGAGCTGTTGGTGTTGAACTGCGAAAGAGCTCGCGCCCGAGCGAAAGTCTCGGCTCTGAAGGAAATGCTGGACGACGTGAAACATTCGCGCGGAGTTTTCTCTCTGGAAGAACCCGCGACCGACGACAGTCACCCGACCGTGCGACTAGTCGCAGACGCAGACAAGGACATAGTGAGTGAATTTTCCCTAGAATAGGACCCGGTCAAGCTCAAACGGCACTAAACACTCGCACTCAACAAAATTGATATTTCTTTATCGACAGGAAAGGGAGCGCAACGAGCTAGTGAAGTACTTGACGGCGCAAGAGGCCACCGAGCACAAAATCAGCGGCGTCGAGACGTGTCTGACCAGGGTCTTCGAAGCCTTTCATACAAATTCTGCCAAGGATTTAATTAAAGGTAACCCTTCGAATTTTTTTGTGTGTGAGTGCCGTCGCCGCGATAACACGTACTTACTTTGTCGCTACGATTTAAATTCAAATTTGAAAGCAAAAGTGAAAAAATTATTCAAATTAACGAGATCATAGTGTAGTAATGTTATCTAGTAACTCACCAAATAACTTCATAAAGTTCTCTGAAGTCGAAAAGTGCCAAAACTTAAAGGATTAAATCTGAGTAAATTGTTTCATGACCTACGACAAGATAGCTAACGAGTAACATCGAGTAGCAATGGCCGCAGCGCCGTCTTCGGACCGGTTTGCAGCAGTGGAATTGCGTACGAGAACGATAAATAAAACTGTGCTCGCTATAGAAATACAGCTGCGAAACTGGATGCGGCAATTCAATAGCCGTATGACCACGGAGTAATAAAATCGACATATGGGTATTGTAGTTCCGGTGCTCAAAGCTTAAGTGTCGTGGTAGTGCAATCCTCAAATTTATTGTGATTAAAAATTGTTGTGTGAATAGTGGAAAATACGATAGAGCATTATTAGAAACGTCACAGTGATATCGGCTACATTCAATTGTAAAAACATGGAAGATCAATTTCAAATTCTGTTCGACAATATGAAAATCGAAATGCAGAAACAGACAATGCAACTAAAAGAGTCTATAACCAATTCTGTCATGGAGAAAATAGATGAAAAAATAAAACCTATTATAGCAGAAAACAAAGATTTAAAGAAAAAAATAATGAACCTTGAAAAGGAGTTGGAATATTTGAAAAGAGATAAGAAGGAAAACAACATAATTATTTTTGGATTAAAAGAGGAAGAAGAGTCTACGTCAGGATTAATTCAAGTGGTGAAGAAGATTTTTAATAAAAACTTAAATATAAACATTGAAGATTTTGAAATAAACAAAATTTATCGCATCGGAAAGAAAAGCCCAGACGCAAAACCGAGACCCGTCCTGTTTTGCTTTATCAATTCATGGAAGAAAACCGAGGTAATGAAAGTCCAGAAGAACCTCAAAGACATATATATAACAGAAGATTATTCTAAAAAAGTTTTAGGGAAGAGAAAAATGTTACAAATTAAATTGAAAGAGGAAAGAATGAAAGGCAACTTTGCATATCTTAAATACGATAAACTTGTAGTAAAAGAAACTAATTCAAACAAGGAAAAAAGGAAGAGAGAAATGTCCTCGTCGCCGCTAGACAATTCACAAGCTAAAAAGCAGCAAGCCCGGACATTACAAAATAATAGGCGCAATGCCTTTGATGTCATGAGAGGCAGATCTAACTCCCTCTCCTGTAACGTGGATAATAGACAATAACAATTAGATATCGGCAACTGGAAAACACAACAACAACATAAAAATATAAGAAACCAAATAACTAAAAACCTCCCCCAAACCGACTGGTCCTCGTGGGGGAAAATGACCACGACCCTCTAAATATAAGAAATAACAGGAAGTATTCGAAACATGCATTATACCATGCCTATTATATGGGTGCCAGACATGGGCGTTAACAGAAAGGCAAGAAAATAAATTAAAAGTCTGCCAAAACGCAATGGAAAGGAGTATTTTAAGTTACAAAAAGAAGAGATAGAGTAAAATTACAAGAAATTAAAAAGAAAACAAAATTAAAAAATGTACACACAATCTACAGACAGCTTAAATGGCGTTGGACCGGACATATGTTGAGACAAAGTACAGAAAAATGGACAAGGATAGTAACTGAGTGGTATCCAAGAGATACCAGAAGAAAAAGAGGTAGACAAACGAAAAGATGGGAAGACGACTTCAACAAAATAGCTGGTCCGGTATGGACTCGTTTAGCAAAAGACAGGAATACGTGGAAATCTTTAGAGGAGGCCTTTGGCGACAGACAAGCTGTTCCAGACAAACATCCAGTTGCCGAAAATACAATGATTAAAGCAATTTAATTTAGTAAGTACCTCGAAAGTAATTTAAATTTAATTTAGTAGCAAAGTATTTAGAAAGTAATTATGTTAGGCATGTATTAATTAATGAGTATTATTGTAAGATAGAAACAGCAATAAAGGCTATTTTATTTATTTATTTTATTTATCGAGGCAGGGCAGAGTGAAAGCGTCCATTGTTTCAGACGGTCAATTCAATTTCCCGCAAGAGTCGGCGGCCGCCCTGCACGAGTTCTTCTCGGAGATACGCCAGAGAGAGGCGAACGGACGCGACCTGAGTCTGGAGTTCGACGCCTCCGACGCGGTTGTGGACCGAAGCGATCGCTCGACCGAGCTGAAGATATATCTCCAGACCTTCAGCTTGGAGAAGAACAGGAAAATTCTTTTGAAAAGGTATCACCTATCGAGACGAAAGCTTTCGCTTTTGTTTATATGCAGACCTGTCTCTGAAATGAGTTTTCAGCGGCGAGAAAGTGTGGATCTCCGACACCCTGAAGTCTTCGACGGAACGCCTCCGACGGCAGTGGCTGCTCGACGACGTCGCGCCGCCTTTGTGTCCGGCCGCCGGTGTCGAATATAACCTGCGGCAGATCATCGACGACGCGGAAGACGTCCGGGGGCTGGAGGAGGTCGCGAGAGGACTCGCGTCCGGAGATGCGCCCGGCGAAGGAGGCCTCGGTGAGGGTGCACCCGTAGATCGGCCGACTCGGACGGATTTAGTGGACGTCCGATGTAATGTCGCTTCTGTTTTAGATGTCGGAGACCCGTCTCGAGCGGACGAGGCGTACGAGGACCGCTTAAAGAAGAGAATTGCGGAAAACTTGGGCGTCTTGGAGAGAACTAAGAAAAATTTGGACATTGCGGAAGAAAACCTGAACTTCTGGGCGCGAGACGAGATGAAGAAATATATATCGTCGACGAGAACCGTGGACGGGAAAAGCTTCGCAGAATTCGAAAGTTTATATTCTAAGGCCATTGTAACTAAGTAATAAATGATGTTTTGCCAAAATCCTAGTTGTACCTTTGCAAAGCTTTTATTCATTTGACGACTTTTATTCATTTTTTTTTTATAGAACGGGGGGCAAACGGGCAGGTGGCTCACATGATGTTAAGTGATACCGTCGCCCGTGGACACTCTCAATGCCATTCTTAAACGAATAATGATGTGGAGTATTGTAAAACGATTTCTTTCTGATTACTAAAATTTTAAAACATCTTGGATTTTTGCTGAAAATTAAATCGTTCTTTTCACATAAATACCACTGTCTGATAGTAATATCATAAAGGCCGGTAAAATAATAGCCCTACTCGAAGAATTTTGCTCTAAAGATCATATATCTGTCTACCAATGCAATGTCTGGGCAATGTTTTTGGGATCCATTGTATTTTATGTGTAAAGCCAGATTAAAAAAAATAATTTGTTTCAATCGACCCCGACGCAATGCCTAGTGAAACAAAATGTAATAAAGAAATTTGATTTTCACATGAAATTTCGGGCGTTAAAATAAAAATTCACTTCAGTTATAACTTATCTAATAAATAAAACTTAACTATGGGCTTTGAATTGTGGCAAACATAATTAAGAACACCTTTTGTACACTCTTCATGTGTCCACATTTTATAATCCGTGCATTGTAACCATTTTTCCCTCGGTCTGCTCCGTATATGCTGACATACCAAGCAGTAGTACTACTCTTCTGATGATGACGATGCGTTTTGCGTGTTCTCATTTTTCCTGTCCTCAGTATTTGTTATAATATATTATATTTTCATAACTTGTGCGTTGGTGTTCAATCTTAAGTATTTTCATGTTCTATTTTTATCTTTTCTTTTTCAGGTGTACCTCTGTAGATTGTAGATTAGTTTTTCGTCATCAATTTGTTAATTTCCACCTTTTACATCTTCTCAGGCTTGTTTGTACGATGATGGCTTCAGCTCTGGTTGTCTTCCATTTGCGTATCCTTGGCATCTAAACAACAAAATAATTAGATAAAAAAACTGATTCGACCGTCCCCACTCCCCAGCCCCCCTTCCTAATATAAAATTGTTCACAACAAGCATTATAATAAAATAGACCAACCAACTTCAAATAAAATAACATAAATTTCTCAAAGTTATAACATAAATAACTTTTGAAATAAAAATACGATGAGGTCTCCTATACCCATTCACAGCGCGCGACGCAACACTACAATTCGTGTTTCGACGTGTCCGCCGCTTTGTTCTCCTCTCGCGTCTTTTATGGACGACGGTGCTCGCTCACATCGTTCTGGCGACGTGGAGCGTATAACCAGCGGCACGTAGGTCTAGCGCTGGCCGATACGTCGAGGGGATTGCTGCGCATGTGTACTATCGCGCGGGGGACAAAATGCGACTGGAGAGCCAATCGACGCTCTTCATTCCGCTAGCCCCCCTCAGGTACCTTATTTTTTACTTCTGCGCAATAACGGTCAGCGCTAGAGTTTCGTGCCGCTACTTATACATGCAAGGATTTGGGATTCGTCGTTTAGATTGGCCAGCTGGAGTCCTGACTCAATCCAATTGAGCATGTCCGAGATGTACTAAAGAGATGAATGAGTAGGTAAGATCACTGCAACCACAAAAGATAGCTTAAAACATTTAGTAATAGCAGAATAGTGGGAACGTAAAAATATCGTTGAAAGAGTGCCCAGCCCCAGACGGATTAGAACGGATGAGGTCACTCATTATTCGGATTTCTCTAACTAAAAATCAGTGGCGTATCAATAGGGTGGCAGGGCTGGCAGAATGCCACGGGCCCCCGACCCAAGAGGGCCCGTACCCAAGAGATATTATATTCTATGGATGAATGTGAAGTCTCCAATACCCATTGGGCTAGCGTGGGGATTACAAACCATTCCCTTTCGCCTAAGAAAGGGGGCCTATGGCCATTAGTGGGACATATGCAACGTGTGATTGAGTGCTGAAAATCTCGAAGTTTATTAAAATTAAACTGAGTATTTATACACAACGTGACGACTTTTACTGATAGGGCCCCATCAAAAGAATTTGCCACGGGCCCCAGATGGTATAGTTACGTCACTGCTAAAAATAACTTTATTATTTGTAGCAGCCCAGTAGGTATTCCAATGCTGGCTGTAGCTTTAATGAGAGTGTCTCCGAAGAGAAGAGTAGGGACAAAGGGTGTTTTATTTTACCATAGAATTACCGCCTTGGTATAAGTTTAATCAATATGACAAGATATTACGGTACTCCCAGTTTCCGTAGTCTGGTTCACAAGTATTCCCATCTTAGGCAATCTTATGCTTTGGAGTAGGCAATCTTATGCTTTGGAGTAGGCAATCTTATGCTTTGGAGTAGGCAATCTTATGCTTTGGAGTAGGCAATCAATAAAGCACATGAACGCTAAATTCACGGCTTTTCTCGTAGATTTGCCTGACATTTACAATCTGTTCTCTCGTTCCTCGACCTTTTACAAACCCAGTTTTGTTCTTTGCCATTGGGGTAAAGATTGCAAGCGGCCCTTAATAAGGAAACCATTATTTTTCTAGATTAAGATTATGATGAGTTTTCCTTACTTCGTGCTAGACAGCAGGCAATCCAAAAAAAATGTTTTAATTTATATATGCAAAAAATACAAACGTCGTTAAGGAAAGATCCAAAGAAAATCTGGTCATATTTAAAATCCTTACGAATTAATAACACTGGCTATCCAAATAGATTACAATTAGGAAGCAATATATATAATAACGAATCGGAAGCATGCACGGGATTCAGTACTTTCTTTGAGAACGTATTTCAACAAGCAGCGCCTTCATTCCATGAAATTCTGCAGACTAATACGGAAGTAACCGACAATATTATATGTAATCTAAATATTACCAAATTTGATATATTGAAGATACTAAATTCATTCGGTCTTACTAATAAAGATTTATGCACATTGTATAAGCCTGTTATAAGAAAAATGTTACTAATAATTCCTGAATTGACAAGTTTGATGTATACGGCTGTTATAACAAGTGTCTGGTTTGTATGAAGACTTGTACAATGCTTATACAACGCAGAGGCCTAGTTTAACGGGTATATAAGACAAAAATTGCGTTATTTTATCTGATTTCGCGTTTGACAGAGTTTTTTGACTGTTCAAGGAAAGATTTAAGTTAGTAGGTATTTGTGTTTGTCGAAAATAGATTTTATAGATCAAATGGAAGATTTAGATAATATTGATATGCAGCTAATACATACGATTGAAGATTTGCCGTCTCCAAGGAAAGTCTAAACATACCAAACTCGGTGCAATCCGTTATTACTTTCGGATGGCGATTTCAAACAAAATACCGCTTTTCAAAGAAGTATGTTATGAAGATCTGTGACATAGTGCGAGCTGATGTCGAAAAGAGTAATAGAGGTGGAGGGTTTTCGATTTAGGTGTCTTCTTCATGGCTTCTCAGTGTCAATAGAAAATGCCAAATTATATATAGTAGCACTGGTAATCCTCCACAATATTGCTATTGATATCAAAGAAGACCTGGATGTTACGTATGATGACACTGAGAATGCTCCAGAAGAACCAAGGCCAACCTAGACGCCCCCAAGCAATCTGGCTGGACAAGCTGCTAGAGCTGCTTTTATTGAAACATATTTTTAAAGCTGTTTTATTTACATAGATGTAGATAGTTAAAGACGTGAAATAAATAAAAAGTTATATTTCATTTAAAACAGGGGTTTAATTTTTTTATAAGTATATAATTATTCATTTAATTGCTGCTGTAACAATTTGAGCCTTAGAAGATGCTCCTGTCTAGCCCTTTCGTGAGCTTCGGCAAGTTGCTTCTGTTTGAGCTCATGTGTTTCAGCCATCTGCCTTTGTTTTGTTTCGTGCTCTTCCTGCAAACACTGGAACAGAACCGTGTTGCGGAGTTTGGCACTTTCCACTATTTGAGATGCCTAAAAAATTTAAGTATGATCGTTGAGGGGTTTTGAATGAAATAGTCCTTTCTCTATCACATTGATACTATCCTCTTCTAACTTTTGTACTGCAGAACGCGGCTTTTTATGTAAAATTCTAGTCCTCTTTGTCTGAGGTTTTGGAGTTTCTATTAGCTGCAAATAATAAAATGTTATTAGTATATTAAGTAAATGTGTATATAATTGCTTTGGATGATAAAATAAATACAACTTACATTAGAATTATGAGTTGTATCAGAATTATTAAATCAAACAATAAATAAGGGTTGTTTAGTTATTCAACCAATACACATCGATTATTGGTCAAAGAGGTGTTTATGCCCTGTACAAGCTCTATTCACTGAATTACTATCACCTTGTTATAACGCATGTATAGTGATTTTTTATTAGTAAGACCGATTAAATGCAGAAAAAGGAGCTGGGTATGACGGTATACCACCTATTTTTATCAAAAAATGTGCTCAAACTATCACAGAACCACTGTACATAATACTGAACTTATCCGTGAACACATTTGGCATTTATCCTGATGTATGGAAGATAGCTAAAATAACACCGATTCATAAGAGTGGCTCGCGGTTGAGTATTGAAAATTACCGCCCAATATCGATACTTAATACTTTCAGTAAAGTCTTTGAAAAGATAATTTATAAAGCCTGCCACAATATAATAAGTAATTCACTTCCCGATGAACAGCATGGTTTTATCAATAAACGTTCTACGATAACCAACTTAACCGTGTTTACGAACTATGTACTGCAAAGTATGGATGGTGGTGCACAGGTTGATGTAATTTACACAGACTTTGAGAAGGCTTTCGACAGAGTGGATCACACCATCCTATTGCATAAGCTCCAACTTCTAGTGATACGTGGTGACCTTCATCGCTGGTTTTGTTCATATATAACAAATCGTAGGCAGGCGGTTGCGGTTGGCAGTGCTAGAAGTGACTTTGTTTATATAAGTTCTGGAGTTCCTCAAGGATCTATATTGGGTCCCCTGTTATACAATGCATATCTTTATGACATAAATAGTAGCATTAAAGATTCAAATTACCTTATGTTCGCTGATGATAAAAAGATATACTTAAAAATAAACAAAGAAGTAGACTGTCAAAAAATTCAGGCTGACTTAAATAACCTTTCCAACTATTATAGACAAAATCGAATATCGGTTAATACTTCTAAATGTGTCAAAATAACATTCACCAGAAAAAAAAAACAAAATTGACTTCAGCTATCATATTAATAACAAATCCGTAAAAGAAGTAGATTGTGTTCGTGACTTAGGTATATGGTTAGACTACAAAATGACATATTGTTACGAGCTAAGGGATCGGATAGAAACGCCGTAAATCTCTTCAAGGGTTTATTTCTAATTAAATCTACGAGGAATTTGTTAACACTAAAAACTGGAAATTACGCACTAAAATTCACTGAATACACACACAAAATACTGTCACTAATTACGTTAATTACTCGCACTTCACACAGTACTTAATCACTTGTCTTCACTATATTCGCACTTTGTCACTCCGATGTTTATCTCTTGATATCGCATTCAAAACTGAACTAATCGGTCGCGTTTCGGCTCGCTTATACATATATCCCTGGGAGCGATGTTCGAGAACTCTCTAGGCGGCAGCGCAACTGAGTAGCGATCGCACAATTCTAGAACGTGCGTACTAGCTATCTCGTTTGCATATTACATTGTTCCGTCCTTGTCGTACGGCGTTCTAGAATGCTCGGTCTAGCTTCGAGAAGGTTCCGATCTTCCCTCTCTCTCGCGTATCATTCCGTCCCTGTCCCACACCTAGAAAATTCGTTCTAGAACATTCCTTCATCAAAGGGTTATAACCAGGCCTGAAAACGCCTGAAAACGGGTTTCCTGAAAAGTGTACCATTCGACTACACTTGTTCTGAAACGGCCTGAAAAAATGTTTCAGGCTCCTGAAAACTAGGGTAACATTATGTAAATTACGATTTTCTAATATGTGATTGACCCTTCCCTGAAACGGTCAGAAATCACATTTCAGCCTGCTGAAAAGTTCTCTAAGTAGTGGAAAAATGTAGAAACATTGTAGTCGACCCGTCTTCGTAACAATATAATAACCATATTGACACAATAGTTGACAAGGCCTATAAGCAGCTTGGTTTTGTAAGACGTGTTAGTGAACATTTTCATGATGTCGACTGTATGAAAGTGCTATACTATACATATGTAAGAAGTATTCTCGAATATGGTTGCTCGGTTTGGTCACCTAGTTACACTGTACACAAAGAAAAAATTGAAAAGATCCAAAAAGACTTCATAATTTAAATTTATCTCCTATAAGACCTACAATAAGTTTAATACATATAAAGACGCGTGTGAACATTTTAAAATTAATACCTTAGACTCTCGACGAAAACAATATGATTTATTGCTACTACATGACATCATCTCAAAAAAATTAATTGCAGCTCACTTCTAGAAAAATTGCCCTTTCTTGTTCCTGCCTACCAGACTCGTAATCGTGCTTTGTTCCATGTTCCTCACATTAACACTAACTATGCAAAAAACTCAGTTTTATATCGCGCAGCCCGGACATACAACGACCAATATTTAAGCCTTGACCTGTTTAAGCTGTCGCGGAATATGATTAAAAGGAGTATTAAGAATATCCATAGCGCAAAATCACCTGCATCATAAGCATACCCCACATACACACCTTCACGTACTTACCCTCACTTTTACACCATCATACAACACAACCAAATTAGGTACCACTTAGATAAACGTATTGAATAGTTTTTATTTGTTTGTTTCCTTTTATAAATTCTTGAACCATTTTGTAGTTAAATGTATTATTATGTATTCCACATTTGGCTATATTTTTAATGTAACTGTTTGTTATTGTATATAATTTATGTTAGCTGTAGGTTTACAAAATAAATAAATAAATAATAATAATAATAAGCATGGGATATGAGCGCTACCGTACGATAGTTCTCGCGCCTATATCGCACGTAGATCGTTTCCTGTGTTTTAGAATCAGTAGTAACCCCTTCCAATCTGCAATCTGTCCACCGGTCTTCCACACTTGATTACATAGATCAAGCATGACTTTGAACCATTGATCTCCTATATGTTTTATCTCTTCAGCGAAATTTTTTTTGCTGAGTCATTTTGGCATTTTGTATGGCGGTAATCGATGGCAACTTTTAGCAGTTCCTTGTATCTTTGATAGCCCTCCATGTTCTATCGCTTCAAACGGCGAACAATTCATTTTGAATTTGTATCGCAAGGCAGGTGACACGAATTGTACCAATCTCAACGAGCTCCGATATAAGGGATATAAAAAATGGCAGGCAGTGGGAGGTTAAATTAGAATCCCTTCCTCTGATGCGGCATTTTTCCACTCGTTGAGGTCTCTACACTTCGATGATCGGTAAAATTTATTAAAATTGAATGGTTGGGGAGAAAACGACGAAAAATGGAAAAAAAGTAAAATTTTTGCCTTGCGGGAGTAATAAGTTGAAAAATATTAATGTTATAAAAAAAGTTTCAAATAAAAAAGTTAGTAAATTTTGTTTGGAAAAGAAAATGTCTCTACAATTTTTCGCCTAACACTAACCATTATCGAGATATCGAATTAAACGCGTTTCCATCGAAATGACCTTGAGCTGACCTCAGTACAACCCCTCAAATTGGAATTTATGCTCAGAATACACCACCCTATCGATCCTCAAAATCTCCAAACTGTCTTCGCTTATGTTTATTTATTTCGTAATTTGACTGGACTAATATTAATCTGACGCGCTTGAGTATTTCGAATTGGCGAATTTTTTTTTGCATATTCTTTTAATAAACCCCCTTAGAAAATTTGACGCGCTCGATTAATTGTTTTTTTTTTTTTCATTTTCAACCCTTACGTGCGACCACACCCACCATGCAAACAATCAGATTACCATACGTACATTATTAAAAATACGTAGGACATGGATGCTATCAATATCTGACGAGTATGTCCATGGCACACTTTTTTTTACATTTTTGAATATCTAGCCGCTCTCCCCTCCGATGAAAAGGTATACATTAGGTATATAATATTTTTTTCTTATTATAATCTAAGCTTCGCAACCCAATAGATCTCTATGAAGCTCAAGTAAATCCCTATTTAGCACCGTGGGCTCCCCTACTATTACGTACATATCTGATTATATAGATAAAAGACACATTAAAGTAGGATAGCCATTTTAAGCAACACTTTTGCGTGGCGTAGGTAATTAAAAACTGTACAAAATCATATCTAACCAAAACGACATTTTTATATAATGCCTCCTATTTACATTAACATTCTTATTATAAAAAGTCTTGTTAATTAATATTGAGATTATTTCAATTAAGTAGGTAATGCTTAATGTCGGCTGAGTTTTAGCTACTCAACACGAAAGTACTCTACAAACAAGGTCGTCGTTCAACATTCATGCTCGTGTTATGCTACCGATTCCGCTCAAATTATCAAGCATACCATTTGCCATATAGTTGTCAGACCGTAATTGACTAAGTCTTGCCACCATGCAATGCAGTAATGCAGTGAATTAACCGCTGTAGAAAAAGACGAGCATATAGAATTTACTTTGAGTGATAAGGACAACAACATTGTTGTCGAATATTACCATGCAAAATGTACTGCCATGCGCTATATAGCCATACTATCATCGCCGTGTGTCGCATGGGTGTGAGCGAAATAGACGACAACAGAGTACAGACCGTTCATGCAATGAGCATCAGTGAGCAATAAGCATTTTCAGACGGAATTAGAGTTAGGTGTAAATGTATGATTCATTATTGTAACCTCACCATTTTATAGATGTAAGTAGTGTTTAGTGTGTTAAATGTTGTTTTATTATTAGGAGTGTAAAAAAAGCATTTGAAGAGTTAACTACGTTATAACCTTTACAAAAGCAGCATAACATAACTTCCGCCATTTTGTATTTTTGTTATGTTTCTTCTGTATGACTTAAAACTTGTCTTGGATTGTTTTTGTTTAGCCCGGTAAAAGATTTTGTAAAATTTGAATGATTATTGTTGTTTAGTTCCTATTAATGAGGTGTGAGAACAAGAGTGTTTTGGATTACTTCTTAGGATTCTGTAAATTTAACAACGAAACAACATTGATTTGGATAATTTGTAGTAAGTAGTTACCTACTTTACATTATTTTAGTTCACATTTTTGCATTTATAAGGAACTTTATAAATGGATATACATAAGTAGGTATTATTTTCTGTTATTGTATAAATTCAAAAGAATTTTCGTATAAATATACTGAAGTAGTAAACCGACAGTAGTAGGTAACTATATATTTTAATAATATGTAGATATAATCTAACATCATTCAGTTAGTACAAATAGAGTTAATAAATAATGCCGAAAATTGTGCACTACTAAGTACTAACTTTAGACTATAATATTAACTCATTAAATCCATAACAAATCTTGCAATGGAATAATGGTTATTATATCCATTTTAGTTATAATACCATGGAATGTTTATTTTCAGGTAGATTATGGCTAACAAGGACTCTGACTATCCCTCATCTCAGTCAGGTTTGTTTTGTAATCTTATTCATATACATATATACATACCTACCTAAAGTAAAAATATTCTATTGTTATAATCATCATAACTAATCACTTGTAATTCCTTGAGTTGTGGCACAAGTTAATTTTTTAAAGATATTCTAAGTAACCAAAATAATCTTGTCATGCTTTTATTTGTCTGGCGTTGAATTTATATTGTTTTACTGCTAACTAGTGACTGAATGATCTCATGTAAAATAGTAAGGCCATTTACACATACTACACTCACTGAGTGTGATTGAATGAGATGAGTTTTTTGTTTATTATAAAGTTAGTATTCTAAGCAAATGTGTCTTGTACTTCAACATATATGAATAAAGACTGCTTTTTTTCTAAGCTTATGCTCTTTAAATAAATTAAATTGACTGTTTAGTAGTTATGATGATAAGAACTCCTATCTATTAATTACTTTGCTGCAGTGACATGGTTTTTTACTGTTTGAGTATTGAAAATTCACCTTATCACCCCACCCACCCTATCACCTTTTGGAAATAAATAGTACCTACATATTTAAATATGAGAATCTGTTTTTCCAGATGGAGATGATGTAGACCCTGATCAAGAAGAACAGAGGCAGCCAGTTAACAATAACGTTGCAAATATCCTTGCGAGACTCCAATCTACTGGAGCTTTGATTAAGAAACCAAAGAAAGAGTTTTATTGCTTCACGTGTGAATTAGATTTTCCTGATAGGGAAGAGTTAAATAATCATCTCATTCAGCATGTTTCCTTACCGAATGTGGAACTTGTAAAACTGCCTTCTGACGATGAAGACGGACCTCCTTCGGAAGACGAAAACTGGTTTGACGAAGAAGAGCCAAAAATGCCAAACCCAAAAACACCTCAGAAGGTAGATATATCAGAAATACTTCAAAACAAAGGCCTTTCAATTAAAAAGAATGAAAGTTCCCTAAATTCGACCTCGGCATTAGATAAATTGAGCAGCTTAGGGCTGACAATAAAAAATAATGCAACTCCAATCAAAAAAGAAAAGCCAGATAATGACAAAAGTGATGTTATGCAAAGGTTAGGTAAATTAGGAGGTATTAAATTAACATTAAAGTCAGATGGAAGTAATACAAATACATTTAAAGTGGTCAATGGCTTAAAAGACTTCAAAGCCTCAGATGATGAAGATGAAGGAAGTGAAAAAGATAAAAACGATGATGATGATGATAATGACAACAACCTTAAAACAGAAGAAAGTAATAACCAAATCAAGTCGCGCACACCTTCTGAAAGTGAAGATTCAAACTCTAGTAAAGCTATTAAATTCCCCAAAACTTCAAAAGTCACGAATTTCAATGAGGTAGAAGATCAACTTGGTGCCACGCCAGTCAACAAACAAGCCAAGCCTCGGGCGAGACCAACAGTTAAACAAACTCCAACAAGAGCAATACTACAAACTCAGAATAATTGTAATGCAGAAAAAATTTCTGAAGCAGAACTAGATCGACCGCATTCCAATTCAAGTACGGATACCATAGTTATTAAAAAAGAAGAAACTGATTCTACCGAATCTTGTCCGATAGATGCACCTTTGTTTTCGGGACAGATTAAAACTGAGCGAATGTCCCCAACTCTTCCAGACAGTTCGACACCTATTGTCACTCAAATTAAGACTGAAAATGATACTATAACATCACCACCAATAACTACAATGCCATTAAAATGTGTAACTAAAACAGAAGAACCAGTCACGGTAATAGAAATAAACGGAGATTCTAATGATGAGGACGATGATTGCTGTGTTGTTTCAACCACCCCTGCCCCTGATTATAAGCCGAAAACGGAAATGAAATATGTTCCAATTGCGACTAAAATAGAAGAAGTTAGTTATCCTTCGTCAACTTCGTACTCTACAAGTGCATTCTCTATGGCACAAACTAATCATAGTTCAGCTTCAGGTGTGTCACAAGCGCCCACAATACAAACAACAGAAAAGCAGCATAGTTTTGATTGGAATGCACCAGATTCAAAACCTGCTGTTGATATTTTTGAAAAAAGTGCAGATGACATATTTGATAGTCTAATATCGACGGGTAAAAGAGAGAATATGATATCTGATGCAAATGAATATATATCTATTGATAAGTTAGGTTCAAAACATACATGCGACGTTTGTAACACTCGGTTCACAGACATATCTTTACTCGATGATCATAGAAAAATGACAGGTCATTCTCAAAGTTTAGTGGCTTCCTCTAGTCTTCTTCCATACAACAATTCCCCAAATATCATCTCAAATCTTTTGCCAGTAAAACAAATAGCAGACCAAGTTGGCAAGTTATCATCTATAGGCAACAATTCAGGATTCACTCATCAACAAAATGTTATGATTAACATACAAGCATATCCCGGAGGAGGCGGAGCCATGATGCCTGGACAAACTCCATATAATACTTTCCAAAGTCCACCTAACTATACCACATCAAATAATATGTACGGACCGACTGGACAGCCCATGTCTGAGCAATTTCCACCAGGAAACTTTATGGATTCAAACATGCCTTATGGACAGTATCCATCCCATATGTCTAAACCTGGTTACCCTAGTACGATGTCGCAGAATACATATCCTCCACACATCCCTTATTCAGGTAATACACCACTTCAAGCCATGCAACAAGCTGTTTATGGCCAGACGGGAATTATGAATCAACCTGGGACTATGGGACCACCACCGGCCCAACCTTACGCTCCCGTATCTAGTCCAGGTGGACTAATGAAACCACCAAGCACTAGCGGGCTTACTATACAGAATGTACAAACCTTTCCTCCTGGTCAATTAGCCATGTCAAGTACAGGTCAAGGCATGGATCACAAGGCAAGTCAAGCGATGGGGCAAATGCTCCCGCCCCCTTTGAGAATGTCGTCGGGGCCGACTGGGTCTCAAGGATCTCGTCCCCGAATGCCGAGTATACGGCCAGCAGCCCCAAAACCGACTATACGATCCGGAGTGCAAGTGCACGGCCAAATCCGTGGTGCTAAAATTTCTCAACGAATGCCTTTAAAACGTACAGGAGGAGCGACAGGAGGACCTGGTACTAAGCGACGGCCTGATATGTTGCTGCCCGGCAAACACGACAATGAAGATTGCCAAGTTATGGCCATGCAGAAACAAAGAGAGGGCCTTCCATTGATTCATAGTGTGCAGGGAGCTAAAGATAAATTGGGAAGTCAAATCTCAATTACCAAAAAGACTGTAAATAAAGAAGCAAATGCCATGGCCAACGTCCTTGCTTCTCGTGGTATTAGCATCAAACAGAAGCAGAAAAGCCGATCCCCAACCCCAGAAAGACCTCTACCACATATTCCTAATCTCGGTTCCGGTGTTAGCATTAAGCATACTTCAAAATCCAGTAATTTCTCAATTCCCGAAGCTAAAGTGGGTGGAGGTATGGCTTTGTGTAAAATCTGCAAAAAAATGTTTGGATCGTACAGTTCCCTTCAAGTCCACATGGCAAATGCACACCCACAGAGTAAAGTACCTTCGTTCAAATGCGACGAATGTCCAGCTTCATATCCTAAGTCATTGCAGTTACAGCATCACAAACGAGTGTTTCATAACATGACTGGAGCTAACAAGGAACTTGGTCTACCTGTCGTAGATTTCTCTCAAATTGATAACCTTAAGAGACTTAGTAATTTAGGCATCTATAGTTTTATCCCCTTAGCAAACCGAGAGCAGGCCAATGGATGCTTTGGTATACCTGTAATATCGGTTCATAACATGAATTCTGGCATGACATCCAATTTGCAAGCCTTAGGTGCAGATGGTTTGTTGAGTTTAGGCCCACTCAAGCCATTACCGAATACTTAAAAGTGATCTTTTCTAAAATAGTGTCTCAAATAAATGTATTATGTACTTTGTTAAAGTAAGTTCCTTGATTGTAGCATATAATTTGTAATGTACATATAGTATAGTTTACAATGATTACTGTAATATATTGTTGTTAGCTAACGGCTGTTATTAGCTAACAAAGTGTACTTGGTGTAAAACAAAGTTGATTTTGTCTGTATGCTTAGAACTTTTTGATTTCGTTTTCTTATTTCTACGCAAACGTCGGATTAAATATGATTTTTATTGGGAAGCAGTATAACTGCCAACAAATTACCTTCATTCTAAAACAAACTATCTAAACAAATTCGTAGTAGATATTAAAATTCGAATACACAGTTTTAAAAAGAACAATAGTTTTGATTGGGTATCAAACAAATTAACAGTATTTAGTTGGTAAGTGCAATAATTATAGATCTTATAGTTTTAAGAAACATTTATTTTTTTAATATCTCAAAATCTTAATAATATATTACACAAAACATGTCTTATGTTTAACATCCAGTTTGTTTAAATTATTGTACCTAAAAAGTATGGTCTTTATATATTGCTAATAAACAATTATTTCCTTCCTGATTAAAATTCTGCTGTATGGTAAACTCCTGCCAAACCGATTTTGCTAAACACCCATATTTGACTGAGCCAATGGCAAGTTCAAATTTTGAAAATATAATTTTTTTTTTTTGATGTTCAAAAGTGCCATTTTAGATGGTCTAATTGAAATAAATGCTTTGACTTTGAACTGTCAAGATGGCGCAATTGTGCTGGACAAGTTCCGTTAAGTATGCTTGTTCACAATATTATGTCATTGTTTATAATGACTGTACCCAAATAACATTGAATTTAATACAGAAGTAACTAGAGAAATCCACTGTTACACAAATGCATGTTTAAAATTGTAATAATTAAAAAAAGTTTCTGTCCACTTTTTTCTTTTTATAGTAAAACATTTAAAACCAGAAATGAAGGAATAAAACAAATATATAATGTTTGACAATATTTATTTCTTAAATGTGAGCTTAAGCTTTTGGTGATATTAATATAAATAATTGTCATCATAGTATCCAAAATAATTATACCATAAAAATGCACTTAAATGTTCATTGGTGTATGTTACAGGTACAAGCTTCAAATAACCAATAAAACAGGAAAAGAACTCCTTACAAAGTATCACATTTATAAATTTGCTTATGTATCTTGCTGACCAACTATTAATTAGTAGAGTTGTTATACTTTATGGCATTATTCAAGGCGCAGGAGCTCCACATCAAAGATAAGAGTAGAGTTAGGGGGTATGACACCTGGGTGTCCTTGCTGACCATATGCATAGTCTGGAGTGCAGGTTAACTTGGCGCGTTCTCCAACAGACATCTGAAACATTTGTCATTGGAATATAAGTTTATTGATTTAATTATTAAATATGAATTACTATCCATATTTGTAATCTAAATAGATACTGTTATAAACCTGACAACTGAGAATAAGTGCAGTTTAACCCACACTATCATCAGGGCTTGAGATATTCACTTCTTGACCCACTAACATCAAACAAATTTGTATGATGGTATTGTTATGTGTCAAAGTGTGACCTAGTCATTCTACACAAATTCTTTTTGAGTTTTAGTCTCAAGTCCCAGCGCTACTTATTAGTAAACAGTTCTGAAAGAAGTAACAACTATTGTTGATGGACCTGTTATTAATTTTTTTTAATGAATACAACAAAACAACTAGCAGTTAACACTACATATCCTACAAAAATATATTAAATTGACCATGGCTTATTTATTGATACTCAATATTAATCTTGAATAATTTAGTTTTTTTGTTTCATTTTAAGAGTCATGGTGTTCTGTTCTGGCGTGATTGTAAAATTTCTAAACATTTACTGCAATATTCCTCTTGTCAGCAAAAGTAAACAAAGCTATAAAAAATAATAGAACATAATTATTTAATTAACAAATGTATATTAATTTTTTGTAGGAATCTTCAATAATGTTTTTTTTAAGCATAGACAACATGTGAGTAATGTGTAAAACACGAAATAATTACTATTGATGTAATAACCAAATCAAAGACCTCCTCCCCCCATAGTGCTTACGTAATACTTTATATTGTCAATGTATAAATGTTTCAACAAGGGTTTGGCCGTTTTGTTAATGGCAAATCTAATGATAGATACTTTTACATGATTTTACGAACAAACCACAAATGGCCATATTAATGCCTATTTATATTTTGAAACACTAACTATTTATTGATCTGGCCTGATCAAAGTATGAAACTATCAAGTTCATACTTTGATCTAGGCATAACTTAACATATTTTTACTAAGGCCCATGTGATGCAAAGCTTCTAATTGTAAACAGTTTCTAACCGTATAACTTTTATAAAAAGTAGTGTACCTATGTAAATGTAACATCATAAATAAAATAAATTATAAGCTATTGAAGCAAAATTTCATAACACCTTTGCCACGCCTTCATCCCAGCCTTTGATAACCTCTCCCTTTCCAATCTTGAACTTGAATGGCTTTCCACGGTCACGAGATGAGTCAAACTTTTGTCCATTAGTTAATGTACCAGTGTAGTGGACTACAACAGTTTGACCTTTTTTTGCATAGGTTGCCTCTGAAAAATAACAATGATATTATGGTCAATCAGAATAACAAAGTAAAATTAGAATCATAATTGAAAGTAAGATAATGTGTGATTAAAATACCAGAAGATGCATGACGAGAGAAGACTTAGCTGATAGTTATTATAAACGCGACAGGTTATGGACGCGGCGTGTTACATCCAGACGCCGGCCGCAAGCTTTAAGAGCAGACTTAATTATCTTTACTTGATCTCGGGGCAATTAGCGCAAGTATATATTAAGATTTTGAAATAAAATATGATAAATTGAATAATCATATAATAAAGTCGCCTTTTGATTTAACTTACCATCGCCAGGTGAAATAGTTTCCACGTTGACACCCATGATGAAGGTTTTTTTAGACCTAGGGTTAATTCAAATAAAAACTAAATCTTTTTTCGATGCTTAATTGCAGCTAGAATTATCCCAGAATGTTTATTGAATTTTCTAAATGAATCAATCACAGAAGTCAAGAATTAATGTAATGGTGGCGACTGGCGTCAGGCGTGAGCCGTGGCCCGTGAGGCGTCTTCAGGGTTGCCACATTTCCGATTGCATTAAAAAAATACTATATTTTCATAACGAATAACGTGGTAATAGGTAAAAAATTATAAAAATTAAATAACAGTACATTGTACAGTAAAATGATAAATTTTTTATTTCAATTTAAAGAAAATTATTATAGATGTTTTTATTTATGGCCCGCAGAGCACGGTTTGTGCATTGTGGCCCAGGGTCAAAAACAGGGAAACGGGTAATAACATAAAATTATCGGCTGGAAAGGAATTTAGGAATAGAAAATAATTAATCTATAAAATAAAAGATCAATTCTTATAAATCTACATAAAAAAGGATTGGAAGAAAACATATTTACATATATTTACGTTCATATTGTCTAAATTTTTATATCTCATATCCGCAATCGCACATAGGGCTGTCATTAATATTTAACTTAGTAAGATGAGCTGGGGTGCAGACGTGTCCCAGTCGCATACGAGACAGTACTGTTGTAACTTTTTTACCGAATCTCAGTCTTCAAAACCAGGGCTTACTGGGTATAGAAGGAATAGTACGATAATGGCGACCTTTAGAACTATCTTGAGCCCAGGATTCAGTCCAGGAATTTCTGAGATAAATCCGTGAAAGAGACATCAAGTCATGCGCATAGTTTCTAAAAATGTCTACATCTCCACTCTTCACCGCCTCATTGGCTAAACGATCGGCTTTCTCGTTTCCAGATATTCCACAGTGACCAGGAACCCATGCAAACGATACGGAATAGTTTTTTTTATACATTTTAATAGCAGGTTTCTAATTTCGGAAATGACAGGGAATTGATAATGTGAAAATGGGAACCGGGCTAGGGCATTTAAAGAACTCAGTGAATCTAAAAATTACAGTTTTTTTGATGTTTTAGTAGAAGGATGTATTCTATGGCTTTAACAAGGCCAATACATTCGCCAGTGAACACGGAGGATTCAGGAGGGAGTTTAGTTTTTTGAACATATTGCACATATTGTAATTAGAGTGCAGTACACCAACACCTACACAGCCATCTTTGGAACGCTTAAATATTATCTGTAAATATTCGATGCCATTGTGGCCACTTGGTGTCAACAATATAGTTAAATGTTAACTTTTGGATTTGCTCAATTTTCACAAGACCTGTGCTAGTATGTATATCAGGAGAGATTACAAGGGAATCATAACTAGGTATATTTGAACAATGGATTAGAAGTCGCTTGGTGAGTAGGAGCCTCAAAGAAGTAAATCTTTAATAACTTTCAAACAAACATGGTGGGCGTTTGTTTTTCCAATAACTACAATTGGGGATTAAAGATGCCAGGCAAGTCAGTTTAGGTGTAAGAATATGCTTACTGAATTAGACACAACGGAATAGGAATTTATCAGACAGAAATTGCCGTCCTAAGCTGAATGGAGCCTCCATTACACATATACATACACACCCGACTCTCATACAGTTTATTGAAATTTGGACTTGACTTCATAGCTCCTAGGACTATTCTCATTGCTTAAGCCTGAATATTATCCATTTTTTTAAAACCAGAAATATTTCCTGGTTCCAACAGGAAAGTACCGTAATCCATTACACTTCTGATTATGGCCTTGTAAATCAGTTTAAGGAGTGTGAATGCGGGGAGCGCTAGAACCAGATGCCCGATAAGCATCTAAGAATATTCAAATAACATTCACTTCTTGCAGTTACATATTCACAATGGGGTACACCGGTAAGCTTGGAATCTAGAACTACTCCTAAGAATTTGACGTCATTAGTCGAGGGAATCAAAACACTATTGAACTTTACCTGGACCGGGGGAGGCCTACGCATTCTAGAAAACAACACAACCCTACTCTTGGATACAGATAATTCTAAACCATTCGAATTTAGCCATGATTTTAAAAATTAAAGGGAAGATGTTAGAGCTTGGCAATTATTTTCAATCGATTTTCCCTAATTGTATATTAGAAAATCGTCTGCATACTGTAGTACGTTTGCTGATGCTTGCAATGATGTTTCTAAATCATATGACGTATAGATGTTATAGAGCAAAGGACTGAGCACAGAACTCTGTGGTAATCCTTTCCACAGAGTCCGGGATAGTTTGACATCTTCGATAAATATATTAATGTATCTTTCACTGAGCATATTGATTATAAAATTTGACAGAATAGGTGGTACATTTAAGGGGAACCTTAAGTTGGCGGGGGGAAATTAATTTTTTGCAGTTTTTTTTGGCTCTATCAACTGTTCGTTAACTGTTCTTCATTGTTCTATCAAAAATTTTTTTTGTTCGTTCTTATTTTTTTTTTTTTGTAATTTTAAAAAAATTGACCCTCAATTTGGCACGAACTATAGATACTTTGTTTTTTTTTTTCTTTTTCTAATAGTTTAGAACTATTCAATAACTGTTCGTTCAAAATAAACAACTGTTCGGCTTTTATTATCCTGTAATTTAGTGATAATTAACTTTTTTTATAAATCTTAATTAAATGTTATTGCGCATGCGCAGTATCAATGCGCATAGTTCTCATAAGTTATGCGCGGCCTACTTGAATTCGATTCAAAGAGATAACACAACAATAACAGCAACAACCACAAAATCATCATCATCATCATCTTAATAGATGCGTTCGATCTTGTATGTTGCATGTGTCCCCAGTATGGCCTTGGTCACACTTGTAACAGCAGGGCCGAGAGTTACAATTAGACTTAGTATGACCAAATCGGCAACAAGAATAGCACTGAATAGTGGGGTATGCGTAAAGTTCCACGGGCAGGGCATTGTAGCAGAGAAATACATGTTTAGGTAGGGTTTGACCATAGAAAGTTATTACAATAGTCTGTGATGGCTTCCACTCAGGAGGGCTGCTGTTACGTACTTTATAATTTAGTCGTCTAATTTTTATAATTCCTCCGCTGCCTACAGGCAGAGAGATGTTGTCTAATATCTCTTCGAGAGACCATTCCGCGGGAACGCCTCGCACCAGGCTCATTCACATTAAATGAGGGAATAAAAGCTATGGAATTATTTCTTGCCAGGCAAGGGTTATTAATAAATTCGTTTGCACATTTGTGGTCTGAGAATAATAGGGAAATTCGGTTTCTGCCTATCCTTTTGATGCTACCATTAATTATGTTTTTAAAATAATTTTTCTTGAGGAAATACCCAAATTGAACGGGGTGTAGGGAGGGGATGTCCGTATCTGAAGAAACTTTTTGCGCATGAACTACGAATGGCCCTATATCATAGGCCTCATAAAACGTTCGGCCTGTAGGATTTTTTATGGACTGAGTAACGTCTGATGGAGGTGATGGGTTGTAGCAGTAGCAATTGTAGCAGTTGTAACAGTTGCAGTATCTACACGGTCTACTTGTTCTGAAAACTATCTAGAACATTAGCGTTCTTAAGCCCAGTATCTATTGAGGGAATTTCAATTTCCGGTATTTGGCACGAGCAATCAGTGTCCTTTTGTTGGTTCAGACGCGTCGGATCGAATCTTTTTTTCCTTTTGTTGCAGTGTTTGCAAATTTTGCCTAGTCGCATTCTTTTTCGGTCACTCCGTTGATCCACATCTGTATCTACACTTTACTCGTCCAGTTTAGAAAATCTATTTTCTATTATAATATTACAAGCTACCTCGGGAGGCGAGCCCCCGATATCTGGTGGAATGGAGGGCTGAAGAAAATTTCCTTAAACGGGTTTGGCAAGAGACCAGATGACTTGAGTCCCCGAAGGCTCGAGTCCAAGGGCAGGACGCAAAGAAAGACTGCAAAGTAATCCGGAGGGGCAGAGTAGGTACTCCGAACTACGCAATCTTACGTGTACGTCTCGCCATTTTACGTGTTAGTTTTCATTTAATTACATACATGACAATGGATACAAATAATAAATTAATACATAATACTCGAGCATAGGTTTATGTTTCATCGACAGCTTAGAGTTTTGTTGGTTTTTCATAGTGCAATTGATTACTAAAGGACCTGTTGGGCTATGACAATTACAAAAAAATACATTTAGGCGCAGGCAACCAAACCTGCTCAAGGTTTGGTTACGCGAGGCACCCGTAGGCCTCCGACTTGTAGCAATTGCTCCAAGTCGGAGGTAGCAATTGCACCATCTCTCGTCTTCACACACTCCTACCCATAAATAGGAAACCGAATATTACTATTTTATCTAATTGTATTGTATATACTCCGCACCCGAAGACGCGAGGGAAATCATATTTTTTTCTAGCTGTAGGCGCATTCTTAACTCAAGCTTCCCGCGCTAAGTATTGGATTCTTTGCCTCCCAAAATACAGTGTCGCCACACAACTTACCTACTTTGCAAGGAGGTAACAATCTGGCTTCCTTTAGAAGTCATCATGTTATTATAAACTTTACTACGTAGTTAAGTACTAATTGAAAATTAGTCTTATAAGTGGTAATTAAAATAAAATTTATAAATATAAACACTTTATTTGCATTATTAATGTTTAGTCTTTGCACATTTATATTATAATTAACACGTTATTATATATTAGATTTAATACATTTTAAATTAAATTAACATTTATCTTTACTATCACATCGATTTCTAACAAAGAAAATTTTATTTTTTCTACAATAACTGCAAATCATAGAAATCTTAATAAGTCTAAACGGTCGCCGATTTCTTCTAAATATCACGTTTATAATTGTTCAATTAGATTTCATCACGATGTATATTTATTTTCTGAACAATATCAATAGATATTATGAAGAACTAGAAGATAGTATAATATGCGAACAAAAAAAATTGCCATTTAAAAAGTGTTCGATACCTACACCATCGAGTAAGCATTTTCAGAGAGCTATAAAAAACTACAAAGCGAAGAGAAGACGCGTTTGTTTCATGTTTTACATTATAAGACACGCAGGACCAATGCTGTTGATTAGAAGTCGGCTCTCACGATTTCAATCAATATTGAAGCGACATATGAAAATATTACTTAATAACTTTTCAATATTTAAGCATTTTAGAGAACATAAGTAAAAATGATTGCACCTTTATTATACTACGTTATGGTTTCTCTTAATTAAATAATAGCTATTCCAACTCGGTTTAAATTTAACTAAATACAAAATATCACTTTATCCCTGGGCTAAGAATTATATTCTGCGTTATAGTCGATAATAAAATCATCGCAGAGTCGCAGAAGAATCCGTGGAATAATGTACATTTATAACAACAATAATCTTCTTCTCACGAGATAAGGTTCCATCGATTCTCAGATTGCTCACTATCATTACAGTAGTTTTAAAAAGAGAGACAAATGCCTTCAATGTTGTTTAGAAATTGTATAAATAAACAGAAAAGGAGATTAATAATTGAATAATAAAATAAACTCTCACGAGGGATATCCCTATAATTTTTATACAATATTTGGCATTGACTTTGGCTTATATCTTACGGTAATTCTAAACAGCTTTAATAACAATGATAAACTCTGTGGACTGTGGCACAGATTTACAAGTTAGGAAAAATTGACCGCTAGCTCCACGTGCATAATCAACAGGTATTGCTCGCTGGGTTGCCGATATAAATGGTTGGTTCAGCTTCACGACATCATGCCATGGGCTTCTCCCATTATTTAATTCAAGTAAACGTGTCCACGGGTGGGTTATACATTGTTAAAGTGAATTACAAAATTGTAACAATGCTTACAATACTCACTAAACGTTTAACACATCAAGCTAGTACATTTAACACGACGCTTCTATTGTAAAAAGCACACATTATTATTTGAAGGTAATTCTACCTGAAGCCTTTTCATAGCTTCTCTCTCTCTCATCTCATCTAGGCTATGAAAAGGCCAAGTGAATTGACAGTGGGACGGACTAGCGACGAGATTTGTTTTCAATTATGGAGTAGCCGGCTCTTCTTCTTGATTATGCTTCGCCAGAGCCAAAAGTATCATTGTCAATTGTTTTCTACTTATTTTCCCTTCACTGCTGTATTCCAGGCCTTGGAGAATGGTCTCTTCGAATTCGAGCAGGTCTTGGGCGTCGTAGTCCTGAAAAAGCCAAATGTACTCGTTACTTTGGAACCTGCCTTATAGAAAACTCCACCCAGAAATACCTCACTCAACACTCACCTTTTTTACCAATTCTAAGAGGTCTTTGAGAAATCCTTTTAACTCTTCATTTTCTATAGATCCGTTATTGTCCTAAAAACAGTTTTTGCATGAATTAAGGATCGTCGTACAAACATTTTATCGAAATAATAGAAAACTTAGCTAAGATCGCGAAACGAGAATTAGAACGAACTGTGCCTTTCGAATGGCAAAATCCAAATCCATTACGTTTTTATCATACAGGAGTCTCATTTAGCGCTTGGTGTCCTTTCTGAAAATCTTTCCTAGATCAAACTAACGTTGTTATTTGAATTCTGACTTAGCTAGAGTGAAAGATTTATGATCAGCCTGCTGCGTTTGTTACCGCGGAGCTTGCAAAAGGCCGATTCGAGAGACAGCGTCGCATGCCAATTGTGATAGGGATTCGCCACTTACTCTGTCATAAAGAGAAAAAACTCTTTCGATGTCGTCCTTAGTGAGCTTAGTGGCGCCCTGTGAACATGTCAAAGATAAATTTTAAAAAAATCTGTAAAAATTTTCGGTTATCTTGATCCAAAACTGCCCGCAATCGCCGTCCAACAAAATGTTCAACAGGTCTGTGTACTTATTATAAGCACGATGCAGATATTAAAATTATATTTCTAACTAGCTGTTCCCTGCCACGCTTCGTTGTGGCACATTGTGATTGAATGGTTGAGAAATGAGAAACAAAACAAAGAAAACATTTCATATAAGTTTAATTTTGCAATACTTGTGGAAAAAACAATCCTTGATGCGGATTGTATATCATGCTAAAATTTCAGCTCGATCGGTGCAGAACTTTTTGAGTTTTTGAAGTGTACACAAACCAACATAACTTTTTTATATATTCTATATATATAATAATGTTTAACTCTTGTAAAAGTGGGTTTTCCTTAAATGTGACATTAAAGTAAATAATAAAAAATAATAAAAGAGAAACTACGTCAAACGGAAAGATCGATGGCTAAAAGTTGTCAAACTATTTAATTGTTTTGAACAAAAATATTGCACAGAGCAGTGTCCTAGACATCAACCTCCACTGCAAAACTATTATTGCGGCATGCCATATTTCAGTGCTAAAAAAACAAAATATTCTACTAAGTTTTAATTATGTACTTTGTTTAGCGATCGTTCTGGCTTCTAAACTTTTCCTTCCAACTTATTTATCAACACTCGCGCGTGCTGTAATCGTCGAGTGTATACAATCCCGGTAAACCACAATATTAAAGAAAATATATATATATATATACCAAAAACTAGACCGTCGAGGCGCCATCATCATTAATTGTGGGCTAACAAAAGCTTCTCTAGTGGTAGGTCTATTCGAAGATTCCAACTTTCTCATCATAAAACTAATGCTCAAAAAACGACTAAAAAATGATTACTCCGATTGAACTGTTTGTGGTTTAGTAGTCAGCGTATCTTCGTTTGACATGCTTTATTTTCTTAAACAATATTTGCAGAAGAGTAAAACTTAATAAATAAATGAGACGTTGTCCAAGTATGCTTTTTAAAATCGAGATTTGTATGACCGGTGATGTCGATTAATAATATCTTTTACGAAGACTTATTTCCGGTAAGACACCGTTTATCAAATAGAGGTTGGAATTTGATGAAACTAGTCACGTCTTGGACTACGTTCGGAGGACTCACCTCGATGCCTTCCTATGTGCGATGTGCAGACAAGCAGCCGTGTAGATAGAGAGAGAGAGAGAGACAGGCAAATCAATAGTAGGTGTTTCGGTATATATATTTATTTAGTATCATTTATGTAATTAAGGAATATTTGTTTTATTAGTAGAAGTATTTTTTTTCAAATTCTACTTGTAATTGTGATTAAATCGTGACGTTCTGACAGAAATATGTAAGTTAAATATAAATATTATGATTTCGGCATAAGCGTAAGCCGATACAAATGTCAGTGATGAGATATGCCAAGTTAATTATGTGATGAATGAAAAATGGCCACTTTGCAATAAAAAGTGAGCATCTCTGTATAAAGCTTGTTTATGGAACTTTGCAAGCTTTTTATCATTTAGTTGCAGGCGTAAGCGGAGTTTGTGAATTGGAGGAAACCGAGTTCTAAGCTAATAAGTAATAGGTGCCGAGCGACGCTCACGTTCCCAGAATTAATTATAACACATTATATTGTTTGGAATACGTATGATTCAATGTTACTTTATAATTAAAAGTAATAAAACCTTAAACTGAAAATTAATCTTCTTCGTTAAGAGCAGAAGTTACAAAACGCATTTTAAAGATAATTCCTTGAAACCTAGCCCACAGATCGTCGTGGTTCTTTTATAAATCTATTATTATTTATTTCTTTGGAGTTCATATTTAATGTCAACTATATTAGATTTTACAGTCTCATGTAAAAAAGTGCGATTGCAAAAAAATTTGAAAAGCATGCTTCGTAAATTGCAAATATATTGGGTTGGTCTAGTCGAGCGAAAAATGTAAGGAAATATTTAAAAAGTGAAAAATGTGCAAGGAAATCAATAATAATTCATAAAATGTTAGCCAATGAATGATTTGCAAGGAACAATGGCGACGCTGCTTACGTTGGCGGGAAATTAGACGTCACTCACCTTGAACACTTGTCTGCAGAGAAAATTTTCTTTCACTGGTAGAAGCCTTAAAATAAATATTTTCTTAATTATTATTCCGATATGACGGCTGCTTCATTATTTTGCAATTACTTTCTTTAAACCTTCATCATTTTTATTTTGCACAAAAGTAGAATGGGAAGTGTAGCATAAACAAGTGCAGTAATATAACAAATAGCTAAATTACAAAACTTTTGGAAGGTTTTTACATCCAAGACGTTTCGGCGTCCTTCAAATAGCAACTAATAAATTAGTTTTTAGATCAGCAAACAGGTAAATTAATGTGCAGAATTGACTTGATTTAAACAAATACTCACTTTGCCATTTCGGAAAGCTGAAGTCTGCCGTCTTTGTTAGAGTCAAAAACTTGGAGCTGCAAAAAAATGTCACTTAAAAATTGTATTAATACGACATTTTTTAGAAAATTGCCAGTCAAGCACTAGTTAACGTTTCCTAATTGCAAACTGAAATAAACAAAGATTTAGGTCATAAAATAGTGTACACTCACCATTGTATCGGTGTATTCGATTAACTTATCTTCGGATACGTCGTTTATTTTTTTCGCCTCTTTCAAGAGATCGCGTAAGAAATTCTAAAAAGGACAATTAATTAAATGGTGGAGGAGTAATTTGATTTCGTAGTAGACAATACGTGAGTGGCTCATTATTTTGCTGATTATTAAATAAAATAGTAGTAAAAAAGCAACCTTAAGCTCGTCGGCTTCAATGTATCCACTTCCATCAGTATCGTATTCTCGCCAAATCTGGAACATGGTGCGGGTTGTTTTATAAGCCGCGGCTCTCCAAACATCTCTTTATCGTCGCAACGAGATCGAGATACAAAATAGGCATTTAGTTTCACTTAGAGGGAAAATAAATAGTTATTAGGTAGATAGCTAAGGTAGGTGACCTTACTATACAAAAAAGAGTAATAGTAAAAAGTATTTAAACGTTTGCAGTTTGTACCTTCATAAACTCGACGCTCGATTCTAGAGGGTTATCAAACCTGAACAGAAGGAGAAAGTTTTCCTCCATTGGAAGAAGTTGGGCCAACTGAAAAATAAATAATTCACCTATTTTCTCACAAATTACGGTCAATCGTTGTGTAAAATACAAATGATTATTTCTTATTGTATTTCTGCGTTGTAATAGGCCTGTATTAGGGAATCATAATTTCTCACCTCCCGAATATCGATTTTGCCATCTTGGTTATCGTCGTAGGCTTCCATAAAACAGGCTTTAAGTTCCACGAGCATCGAATCCGAAACCGCCTGAAAAACGGAAAAGCCTTTTATGTCAACATTAAATATTTGTAAAACGTATTTTTGGGCAATCGAGCCAAATGAAATATGCAGATGCAGATTGGCATTAAATGAAATCAGAGACGCTCTTGATGTCATACTTACTTAATTAAAAATTTCAAAGGCATCTAAATGTGGCTTTGCAGAAGCATTTCAGCAGTTGGCGGGGTCAAGGGTCGGCGCGGAATAATCCCGGAGTTAATTTAATCATTTTATTTAGACTCTCGTAACCGCGAACGATACTTACATTGTTGCAAATATACCGTTTAATCACAATTACAACGAAAAAAGTATACTTTACGATCACATCTAAACCTTTTTCTGAATAGAGATAGAGAGTAAGTTCTCTATGCGAGTACAATGGTTGGCCAATCGTGATTATTTACAACGTACGCTATCTATACTTATACGCTTATGGTATTATCGTAACAACTGCATAGAAAATGTTAAACCGGATTCCGCTGTTTTCCTTTCAGTCCCTGGCACATTGTGAGGCTGGACTTACTGAAAAAGGTTTGGATAAATTGTATGAATACAATATACACCTTAAGCATTTATTTTTTAGATTCCAAGCGAATAGTGTTAGTGTACATTTGGCGATGCTCCAAGAGGCCAAATCGTGTTCTATCGCATTCACGAGGCCTTCCAATTTCATTGCCAAACACATACTCTACGGGCTGCTTTGTGTGCTGGGGTTGGATGCCTCTCCACTTCCTCAACTCAAAGGTGTTTTATTATTCATATTATTATAATTTTTACTCATTTATGCAAATTTAGCTTTTTATATTTCCTTTTGCTATATGAGTTGCTTCCACTCAAGTAAGTATATCTATATATATAAAAGAAAGTCGTGTTTGTTACAACACTTATAACTCGAGATCGGCTGGACCGATGTTAGTTATGTCTTTTTTGATGGATTTTTCTCCACTTCGAATAGCAGAATAAGTAATAAAATATCGGATAAGTTATCGAATAACAATAAATAAATTAATTAATTTTACGAATGCACACGGCATGTGGTGACATTTGTTGACAAAACTACGCATCATTTTACGTCGAATTCGTGTCACTTCAAGAAATTCCGAACTTGAGGTAAATGAGGAGATGCATAACCAGGCTTTGATCTTGATCGAAAACATGTGTTACCTCATCAAAAAATGTTGTAAAGCAGAAAGTGCTTTAACATGCAGTATCGCAATATTGGCGATAGAGAGAAGAGGCCTAATGTGTAAAACTGGCATTCTTCTTTTGCAATGGCAAGCAATAAAACATTTCTCTATTTGCAAAAAAAGTTATCACCTTAATGGAATCCTAAAATAAGTTTAACTAAAGTAACAACGATATTATTATTAAGGCGGAACGAAGTTAGCCGGGTCAGCTAGTCATTTATAAATACTGATTTTTTTGTACTAATTTATGTTGCCGTAAGTAACGAGTAGGACACTAAGCCCTGAGCGATTTTTTTTAAAACCCGGCCAAAAGTGACACTGGAAAAAAAACCTCATATTATAAAAGACATAAAAGTGTTTTGTTCTAAAATCTAAGTTTCAAGGTAAAAATCCCGGTTTGGCAAGAGAAATTGCGCATTTCAAGTTCATAGGAACCAGCTGCCATCAGTTTTCATACCGGCACGTGTTATGCAATTTAACCAATAAAGCTAGGCAATAAAATGAAATTGTAAGCAAGAGCTCTGGCAAACCTCCAACGTTGCCAAATCACAGACCACATGTAAGCGAAGGCTCGAATAAAACCCCTCGTTACGTTTATTCTGGTTTTCTTTCTTCGGGGGTCAAACCTAATCTCTCCGCTCTAGTATTAATTGTTAGTATTAATTTCCTAATTTATCCGAAATAAAACATATAAGTTAAACAGTGAAAGTTTTTTCTTGGACACTAAACAAAACTGAACAAAATTTAATTCTAAATACTATTGTCAAATCTTTTACTAAGTATTGGAATAAAACAAATTTATACCTAATCCAACGTTATCTGATCGCTAACAAAATGAATTTCTTCTTGATCTTTAAAAAGGATATCGCCTTATAGTGTCTGTTATCTATAATGTAAACATTCGCACTGAAGGATATTTCGTTTCTGGATCGGAACCTCGCTTAGCTCAACAGATTATTATTCAAATTATTCGCATTGAAGAGAAATCATGTTGTGCATTTGCAGTAATTGTCATATCATGTATTCTTTAGGACCTATAGTCATGATAATATGCAATGATGTCATCTTTTCGCAGAAAACATCAGATACCGGAGTAAAGTACTGTTTACAAATATGAATCTCGTACACATGCATTTAAAAGTATGTAATGTTTGATTTGAATTAAAATTAATTTTAATGAAAGCGCCGACCTATTGTGACCTGGATAAGGAGGGAGCTTGTAGTTTATTGTTTATCAGAATGCCAAATCTTTAAATGACTGCTTTACGACTGATTTGAGCGCGACCGCCGCTGCGAAAACCGCTGTGTGAGTTCGAAAAGTGAGTTACAGAATCGCAAGGCTGATATATTTACCTATATGACATTACGTATTCGTATGCATTAAATAATTTAAAGAGCCTAAACATACATATTCAGAAACAAGTTATTTCGCACTTTTTCATCGTCTGACAAGTGCATTAAAATAGCTTCCTCAGTTTTGTAAGAAAAAATAATAAAGTTAAATAACCATACGTATAAGATGAATACACGGCTTTAATCAAATGACTGATAAGTAAGATAATGGTGCGAGCGTTATCGTCGCGATCACTTCTACACATAGTTTATGAGACTCTTGTCGTGGCAAAATGGTGAGTGAAAGTTTTATTGCACTAATCATCTTGAAACTGTGTCATTAATTTACAAGGAGTTAAACATAGTTTTTAAATAGATTGAGCGTGATTTTTACGGAATTGCAGGCGTCGTTTAGTTTATAACAAATGGCATAATAACAAAGTTGTTTAATCTCTTTTACAGATGAAGTTATTACTAGTTGTTTGTGTGGCAGTCGCGTCTCTCACTAGTGGTGCAGTGGTGAGACCCACGAACAGGTCTAGCTTGAGCGTGGGTTACATTACAAATGGCGACCGATTGTTGCATAGGTATAGCGTATAATATAGCGATTTTATTAATATTAAATATGAACGATGGTGATACATCTTAACCGAATGCCTGAATTTCAGACAGTATCTGAACAAACAACCTGTCCCCAACGCTGTTCAGTACCAGGACTTCATATTCCGTGGGAATGCTACTACCAGAATAGCAGCGTTGACGGCGACGGAAATAGGCTACAGCCAAAACGCTTACCCTTGGATTACATCGGGGGGCGTCGGGTACAATTATGCCACAGTAAGGGTTCAAAGTGCAAGGGGTTTGGGCTACTATTACGTCATTGATGTTTGGGGACGATAGTTCTAATACGTATAAGAAGACATTCATTAAAATCAATAGATGGAGATTAGCATTTTTATTTGGAGACGGACTAAAGACACCAAGAATTATCTTAGAACAAAATATATTATAAATCTGTCATTATATTATTTCAATATCACAAACATTAAATACGTGACTTAGGAGGTCGACAACTATTCAGACAGTATATTCAGACCTTGGCCAACTATATTCAGCACTTTATGCGAATCAGTTCTTTCCTTGGCGAAAGTAATTCGGTACTGTGTGTATCACACACACACACACGGTATTTTACCGACTGCTCCGAATCTTTAATCTACTTCAAATGTCAATGTAATAATATATATATTTAAAATGCATTTTATTCTGTATTTAATAGTTATAGTAATTAAAAGAAATACGTTGATTAGTATTTAATGACTAGTTTCAATCATAATGTTAATGGTTAATTGAAAATGTGCGCATTCTAAGGCCGTTCCTTGACATGAAGTTAACTTTAATTCTGTTTGTAGTTATTATAAAAATATGTGTTTGTGTCCCGAGAATCCACACTCATGGGTCAAGCTCAGAAGTCAGCGAAGGAGATCAGGTGAAGAGTTTGTTGACAGAAAAGCGGACACCTCCGTTGAACGAAATGAATAGCGAAAGAAAGACAGGGGATAGTGGGGAAGTGGCTCTAATGCAATTTTCTGCCTTTGCTGGTGATGGCTGTCCCACGGGTCTCGTACGGATCGGCAGGAGATGCATAGCTATTGATTTCTAATACCTGTTAGTGATAAAAGTTTCCAAGTTCCCTTTATCTTTCTATTATAGTATTAAATACAAAAGAAAGTTGACGTTAATAGAGACTGTAAGTTTTTTTACCTCAATATTAAATATTTAAACAAATGCGTCACAAATATAATATAAGTATTAATAGAGCAAGAAGATATACCTTTTGTTTCTGGATAATATTGGATACCTGATGCTGTGTGTAATTAACTGGCCAACGTAAATTATGTTTTGTCATGGTCATCAAAGTTTGAACACGTCTTTTAGCAAATATAATTTATTAGTAAATACTTTTTACAAATGTTAATTATTTATATTCTATTTATTCGTCACTGTGTACAATATTGGACAATGAAAGAAATTAAAAATATAATCGCTCAATAACTTTGATCTCAAAAAAGTGGATTTGTCTGTTTTCCGTTTGACACTATGTACTTACATCGGGACTGATGTCGGTAAAATTAGCGCTTGAAACGAACTCTCTCAAGAAGCCGTCCAGCTCCGTACCTTCGATGTACCCGTTGCCTGCAATGGAACAAGATTCATTCAGAAGTCAGTTGTGTCTGTAAAATTGTAAGGAGAATGGGTTAAAAATATGTTTATTACTAAATAACAATGGGATCGCAATTTGCTTGGAAAGTGGTACTGAATAATTCAACGTAATTAACTTATGTACGTCAATCTAAGCCTGTAAGTGGATTGATCGAAGCCGTTTCTATCTGGTGTAACTCGTTTTAACAGCGATTAACAGAGAAATGTTTTTTTTTTTTTTTTTTTTTTTATGAACTATTAAAACCAGATTATTCCCCGACTATATAGTCGTCGGAGGTGTTAAAAAGCTTACAAATGTATTGGTAACCCGAGTGTCTCTACTACTACCTATTTCTTTTTACAACCCCCTGTATGACCCTCACAGCAAATCCCAAAAAGATGCCCCTCAACCTAACATTGAGCATTATTTCCTTCAAACTAGTCTCCGTTACCCTCATGCCCATAGCTTGCTCAGCGTTATACCTGTCGTATCCATACATGGGACAGTCGGTCAGAACATGCAACACTGTCTCTTCAGCTGCATCGTCACAAGGACAGGCAGCACTTTGTCTAACCCTGAACCTGTGAAGATACGACAAGAAGCCACCGTGACCTGTCAACATCTGAGTAATCAATCCCGTTGGTTTCACTTGTTTAATTATCGAAAAGGCCGAAGCAACATTTGGAAGGAATAACTTGGTTATTGCAGCTGTTTCGCCGTCTCGATATCTGTGATTCCATTCTTCGATCGTGTTTCCACGTAGACAGTTCTTCAAATGCGATATGGGAAATCTATTGTACACGGGTGCCTCTTCTGGATGCGCAGCTTCCTTTGCTAGTTGGTCTGCTCTTTCATTCCCCTCCATGCCCGAATGCGCTTTAACCCAAAAAATATCAATTTTTTTATTGATTAAATGCGCTTTATTTATGTTCTTACGAATTTCAACTACAAGGGGATTGAAAGAGCGACCACCCGCAACACTTTCGAGTGCACTTCGGGAGTCACTATATACGCCGTAGGTTGTTTCTGGGTGACAAAGGATCCTTTGAGTCGCTTTAAGAATAGCCACCAGTTCAGCTTGATACACGGAACAGCATGAAGATAGTTTCAATTTAAAAGTCTCGAATTCGGCACCATTTTTCCATAAGGAAACGCTGGCACCGACCAATTCGTCTACTTTACTTCCGTCCGTATATATCTTTACTGCCGGTGCATCTGTTCTAGGACGCTCTTGTTCTCTATAGGCTATAAATTTGATATCAGGTTCTTTGGAGGGGTGAGGAATACTCATCCAGGATACTCTTTGCTCCAGGTCACCTTCCAATTCAGACTGAAATAATCCTCTCTTTGCTTCGTATAGCACAGCGGCCTCCTGGATTCTAAGGTCTAAGGGCAATAGTCCAGCGAGGATCAAGCTGGCATTCAGTGATACGGTTCGGTAAGCTCTGCAGAGCTTCAGCGCGAAGCTTCGTTGCACTGAATTTAATTGCTTCCTAATTCCTAGCTTTTTAGTGGCTGGAGCCCAGACTGCTGCCGCATATAAGATTATCGGCTCGATGACTGCTGTATAAATAATATGAATTACATCTCGGTGTAAACCCCAGCCAATTCTCGCCGCCCTTGCTAATTGTTTGTAAATATTTGTTGCTTTCCTGCATATATTGGAGATATGTTTATTAAAGGTCAATTTAGCATCGAGAGTCAAACCAAGTATTTTTATTTCATCTGATAGTTTCACGGACACTCCGCCCATATTCAAATGTGGTTTGTCATATTTTTTTTTTAGTTATAATCATAGCTTGGGTTTTTTGTGGAGCAAATCTGAGTCTATTTTTAGTGCCCCAATCTATTACATAGGCAAGAGCAGCATTAGCATTTCGTTCTATTTCAAATGCTGATTCTCCGACAAACACCATGATGACGTCGTCTGCAAAGGCTTGACAATAGTACCCCTTTTTTTCCATTTCTTGCAGCAATGGATCCAAAAGTAGGTTCCAGAGTATAGGGCCACCTATGGATCCCTGAACGCATCCTTTCGACGTATTTCTGTATACCTCCTCTCCCGCATATTTTAGCTGAACCTTTCGTTCTTTTAGGTAGCTATCTATTATCTTTCTCAGGTTAATCGGGACCCCTAGTTTAGCCAGCTGAACCCGTATCATTGGCCACCAGGCACTGTCAAAGGCGCCCTCTATGTCCAAGGAAACTATCGTTATCAGTTTTTTCTTATTTAGTTGGTCTCGTATATAGCCGATAAGGTCGTAGAGGGAGTCTTCTGTCCTCTTTTGTGGCATAAAACCGTATTGACGGTGGCTTAGTTTGGGTATCACATGCCATTTTAATCTAGACACAAGCAACTTTTCAAGGATTTTTCCCATCACGGGTAGAAGACCTATTGGTCTATAGGACTTTGGACTCGTGTAGTCATCCTTACCAGGTTTCCTGAGAACCACTACTGTTGCGACTTTCCATAGTTTCGGGAAGTATCCAAGTTCTAGACATTTGTTTGCCATTGATAGGAACACTCCCGGATCCCGCAGGATAGCTCGTGAACAAATATCGAGAGTGAGGCCATCTGATCCAGGTGCTTTTTTGCAGTCAAAGCTACCAATCACCATGTTGAGTTCAGTAATAGTAAATGGAGGATCATGGTTGTCATCATGGTCCTGTTCATTTACTGTTTCAGCGAGCTGTCTTGTTTTCTTATGTTCCTGATCATCGTCCTCCTCTCGATCGCGCGGATAAAAAACCTCTGCAAGTAGCTCAGCCGACTCCCTTGAACATAGAGTTTTACCTTGATTATTTAGCGGTGGGTCTTCATGCCTCTCAGTGGTTTTATTTATAATTTTATATATCCCCTTCCAGACTCCTTCTTTATCCTGTTTTTCACAGTACTCTTTCCAACTATTAATCTGTGCTTTTTTTGCTTCTTTCTCATATATATCCTTAGCCTCTAGATATTCTTTTATCACTTTCTGTCTTCGAACCGCGGCAGCGCATCGAATCCTACGCTTTTTAGTCACCATTATCCGTTTAAGGTTTGCCAGTTCTTTGGTCCACCACGGTATGGTAGGGAGTGATTTATTTTTTATTTTAGGTATGCAGGCATTACTGGTTTCTGTTATAATATTTATATATGTTGCTATAATGTCTTCTAACTCTGTTTTATCGGTTATATTATCTACGTTTTGTTGATTTATTCTATTTTCCAAAAGTAACTGACCGATTTTCTCTAGAAAATTAGTCCAGTTAGCTTTTTTAGTATAATATATCCTTGTTGTTTTTAATTCTGTGTTATTCTTTGTTATTTTCTGTTTTATTGTAAAGGTAATAGCATTGTGGTCAGAGCTAATTAAGTCTTGATTTACTTGCCAATTTTCAATTTTTTGTAACATATCTAATGTGCAAGCCGTTACGTCTATAAAACTGGTATATTGTTTATTGGCTCGTATGGTATAATATGTGGGGGTGTCTCCCTGATTTAAAATTTGCATTTCTAATTGCTCCAGTGTTGCAGCCATATCTTCTCCCCTTTCATCAATTACTGAGCTGCCCCACCAGACACTTTTTGCGTTTGCATCTCCTCCAAAAATTAAGTTGCGTTTAAATTTGCCTTTGATTTTAACTAGTTGGTCTAGGTATGGCACCAAGGGTTTGGGGTAGGGTTCAAAGTAGTAAGAGACGGCTACCATTTCCCACGCACCTGTGTGAATTTTAACCACCACAATATTGTTTGTGGTAAGTTCGGGGTACTGTTCAACTTTTAAGTCGTGGTCAAACACTGCTATCGCAGCTTTTACAACCCCCTCGTTTTTTGCGGTGCTTTGGTAGACCCTAGCCCCCCTATACTGCCTCACCCTACCTCTGGCGCCGATGTATGGCTCCTGTAGTAACGCAATTGCTATACCTTTCTTCTGTGATTCAATTATAATTTCGTTAGTGGCCAAGTTCTTCTTCTGTAGGTTTGCTTGAACTATTAAGTATGATTTTGAGTTTTTGTCTGTTGGGCCAACTGAGGCAACCTTAGCAATATGCTACTGAGGCCCTTGCCAATTAACAGAGAAATGTTGTAAAGTGTATGAAAATGTCAGTGTGGATCATAGAAAAATGTCCAGCGCCAGCAGGTTCTAGGGATATAAGATATTCAGAGTTCTATTTGCCGTGAGTGAGAATAAACATTGCAGAGTATCATAAAACTTGCATTCGAAGAAAGCGGAACGCCTCTTCTCTCTAGGCACTGCCACAGACTGTTATTAACCATTTTGTCATTTATAGAAATAACAAAATATTGCCTGGTTCAACGTTAAATTTTCAATTCAAAAGTAAAATGGTTTTCCAACTGTTTATATGAATCTGTGCGATGTCTCATCGCGATCTTTTATTCTTACATTTTTCGTATTTTTCGTACATTACTTGTTCAATTGAAATAAAAGAGAAAAGTTCCCGCTTGCCGCATTTGAGCCATTTCTTAAGTTAAGCACATTTATTACAGCTAAGTTAGCTCTTTTCTAGTAGTCTAACTGCGTATATACCTGTATCAATCTTAGTGAAATTTACATTAAGATTTGTGCAAGTTGTCTGTTCGTATGTGTTTGTAAGTAACGAGGCTAAGCTGTCTCAGTAAAAAAAAACAGTGGCGCCACAACTTCTTTAGGTCTGGGCCTCAGATTTCTGAATCTGTTTCATGATCATTTTTTTCAATCTAATAGACAAGCAGGTGATCAGAGTATTGTGCCTGACACACGCCGTCGACTTTTTGGGTCCAAGACATGTCGGTTTCCTCACGATGTTTTCCATCACCGCTCGAGCGAATGTTAAATGCGCACATGGAAAGAAAGTCCAAAGCCGGGATTCGAACCTACGACCTCAGGGATGAGAGTCGCACGTTAAAGTTACTAGGCCAATACTGCTCAGCAAAATAGCAGTTTTATAAGTGCAGTGATTACTATATCATAGGATTAGCTAAAAGCATTCAGGACGGAGAGGTATATTAGATACCTCTCCGCATGGATTTATATCGTTAGATAGGCCCTTACCGCAGTGAGACCGCGCCGTGTTGTCGCACAGTCTAAGTGAGTGAGACTCACTAACCTGGGAGGGCACGAAAGAGAAAGTAGTGTTTGCAACTAATGTAGGAGAAAAAGAGATGACACTAGTTTCGACCGTACCTTCTACACAAATTGCACTGTTTTAGGACGCCATGTTGACGCACACATTCAAACGTTTTCGTTAACGAACACATTCAAAAACAATGCCACAGTTTTTGGTGTCGGGGCCTATCTAACTATATAAATCTATGCCTCTCCGTCCTGAATGCTTACCCGCTCTACGCCCTTGAATAGCGAACTGGTAGTAAATGTAAATTTACAATTAATTTAGCTTGACAATTCATAAGTGTACTTGTTTACCTACATGAATAAAGATATTTTGAGTTTGAGATATTTTATATTGTAAGGAATGAAAGAAATGTCACTTTAGTAAAAAGTGAAAACACATTAATTATGCTCGTAAGGCATTTGGCTACTTTTTGTACTCAACATTCTTTTATTTACTTTTTAAAAGAAAAAGTAAAAATATATTTAACAGAAAAGGAAATATGGCGTGGCAGAAATCTATAATAATTTTATAAGGAAACCTTGAACATGAACAAATACGCCGAAATATTAATAATTTAATTCCTGTTTGCACGCAACTTAAACTAGTTTTATTAACATTTAATAAGACTAAAATAATTCTCCTAATTTCAATATATTTTAAGTAAAAAAAAAGGAGAATTCTAAAATCCTACCCGATAGACATGAAATGTGCTGCAAATAACTATTCAGAATAATTGAGAATAACATAAACAATTCAGGATAACAATAACACAAAAGGGTTATTATTTGATTAAATAGAACAGCGGTTTTATGAATAATGTAAATATAGGTAACGGTTTTTTCTTGCACAAGAATGATTCGAGCAAGCCAGGTCACCTTTAATAAAGTCGCGCCCATGGACGCCTGCGCCGCAAAGGGGCTTGGTGTTTTGCCGACCTCTTTTCTTCAACGCTTGAAGGTGGGAAATACCTCTACAGAATCACGCCGATCGGAAAGAGCAGGGTCATCGGCGATTCGAGTCGCCATGCGTTGGATGCGATCAAATGGTAGGAGCCGGTATAAGGAAGCCCTCGCTTAGAGGTAGAAACAGCACTGCATATAGGGCCGGATCTTTGTGGAGTTGTGAGCGGTGGCCAGGAGTTAGAGACTGTCCTGCTGGTTGGTTTTCAGGCTGAACTTTTTTTAGTTCCAAAGATTACATATGCAGAACTTGAAGTTCGAATCAAGTTAATTTTTTTTCAATTTTTTTAAAACTTCACGGATTTTTTTAACAATATAAATTGGCTTGGCTTGAAGGAGACATATACGTTCTTTCTCTTTATTACGAATTATTACAAATACACAAAAGTGAATTTTATTTAAATTTGCTGTTATTTAAGAATATCAGAATTAACTAAGCAATTATTTAATAATTGAATGTCAACCTTTATTGAAAGAATTATGTATTATTAAAGTTCTGCCTAGCTAATATGAATACGGCAAAATTAATGATTATTTCGTTTTCAATAAATTCGTGGAATCTTTATTTTCAAATAAAGCTATTGTTCGGCTCACCCGGCTTATATATGAGATCGCACACGATTACTTACGAAGTTTATATAAATTGAAAATTATCTGAAGCCAGCCACTTGGTCTACTACTTTTGTAACGTGTGTCTTCAGTAGGGTTGCCAACTTTTTTTGACAAATAAAACGTATAACAGTGGTTTGGATAGGAAAAAAATAAAGTATTAGGAAGAAAAAAAAGTATATTTCAAATTTTATGTTTTTTTTGCTTTAAAACGTATTTTTGTGTGCTTTTAGCACATGATAACAATTTCTTGTTATCTTTAAATGTTACAAAGCTTGTTTGACAATCAATATTTAAATTTAAATAGATAAACAATTCGTTTTTAATTAAATTTATTGATGCTCTATTTCTCTCTTCTCGCCACTTCAGATTCATTAATGCATTTTTAAGTATATATTGCCATTTTTCTACTGTACTTTTCACTAAAAATTCTTTATCATCATTAGTGACTTTTCTTTGGATTTCTCTAAGTCTTATAGATTCGGAATACATATCGTCCATCTTAATATTTAATCTGTCTTGTAATTTGGCCTTTGTAATAACCATTTCAAAATGTTCAAATTTTACCTCATTTTTCAAAGACATGTTTGGAAGTATTGAAAGCCAGTTATCTTCGCTAAACTCAAACCATTTTATCATATATTTTAAGCTCATATCAATAAAAAGCGAAAAGTTACTGACAACTGTATTGAATGTTTCGGGTGATGACTTTTGAATTTTTTGTAATCTCATTTTTGATTCATAACCAAAGTACTTATCAGTTTTTCTTTGTTCTAATTCGTTTTTTAAATTATCCATAATATTATAGACATCTAGTATAGTTACATCATTTCCTTCCAGACGTTTTATCGTTTTATTAAAAATATTAAGCATGTGGCTTGTAAAGTGTAGATAAATTTCCACAACCTCACTCTCCTGATGATCACTTAGTTTTAATAATTCTTGTATAATTATTGCACAATTATCACCTAAACTTATAAAATAATTACATATTGGTTCCCAATTAAGTAAAAGGGTGTCAACGGCTGGAAGTAGTGATAACCACCGTGTACCAATATGACGTTTGATTTCGTGAAATTCACCATCAACCATAGTAACAAATTTTTTAAAATCATCTCGTCTACAAGCAGATACCGAAAAATGACTGTATATTTTCAAAACAATATTTTCTATGTCACAAATCAAGTAGCCCATAGCATGTTTCACTGTATTATGGATAATGTGTGCATGACAGTTGCCTTTTATAAGGTTTGGTACTTCTTTTTTAATATTTGTGTACAATGAGTGATGAATGCCAAAATTAGCATTGCAATTGTCTGCACTGAGACCTGATACTTGATTGAATGACAGGTTGTGGGAATCCATAGACTTCTTTATAGCTTCTAACATGCCATCAGCAGATTCATTAGAATTTTCGTAAAAATCGATCAGTTTATTTTGGATCCCTTCATTTATTGAAAAATATTGCACTACAAGAGGAAATAACTTGCATTGCATTCTTCACTTATAAACAAAACTAACGGACCAGTTTTGTACAATTTCGTCGATAATGAAAGACATCTGTGACAATTGACAAATGTCACAAGTCACAACTGACATCTAACATTTCGTTCAGTAATTACAAATTGTTTCCATTATCCGTTTTAAATATTTCGTTCAGCAATTATGAATCGTTAAGTACCCATAATGAGTATTTTGTTTTACGCACCACAGTAAAGGTTGACAATAAAGTATTTTTGCATACTTTATTTGTATGTAAAAGTATAAAGTATAATTACCAAAAATAAAGTAGGATACGTTATTATATAGTATGGTTGGCAACCCTTGTCTTCAGTGAAATTCGTTTGGGTTTCGTGCAAAATAAATTATTTTTATTAATACTACCTATGTTAATATATTTCAAATAAAAAGCGGTTATCTCGGTGGGAGGACGAGTCGACTAGTGACGTAAAGATGTAAGTTTGAATGTTCAGTGAAGGTCACAAAACAGAGGTTATAAAGAATTTTTAAGTGAAGGTGAAAAGGTCGCTTTTTGTCCGACTCGCTAAAGTAAACATCATTATGTCTTGAATGTCTGGCACAAAAATCGCAATAAGTCTTTAGCCATAGTGGTTGCGATGTCTTCTAACGACGTTTTCGAATGAGTGGAAACACATTGGAAGAATTTAACCTCCGTTATCACAACAAATCATAGCGAAACTTGTTTGTTTCTGTCTGCTTGAAGCTATTGTTTGTTTTAATAACACTATTGTTTATATTATAACAGCGATTTGTTGGATCTGCTCAGTGTCTATGCAAAGATAGCCTTTGGCCGCGCATTTATGTCCTAAAAGATATCATGCTTTATAGTATGGGAGGTAGCAACGTTTTCGAGAAAGAATTTCAGGTCAGCTGATTTTGTGATATATATTCCTTCTTGCACTTTCGGTTGGAGTCTGGGCAATCTGGCTGGCGGTAGCGGTTGTGTTCATTAGTGCGCATCCTACCTGTCCAGGCAAAGCATTGTAAGAAGCGTAATTTTTAATTTTTCGTTTTAATATAAGTCTACCTGACATACTTTTTTACTGCCAGAGATTTTTGAAAATGCTAACTATGTGCCAGACGCGATTTTAAGTTTTTTTTTATAAAAATTTCAAAGTATTTTTTAATGTCTGTAATTTTAATATTATGTTAAGTTATTTAAATATAAGAAAAACTAAAAATTAATTTGCCAGACATTAATTCGATTGTTAAGCCTTGAATTAAAATGAAAAAGTCAGTATTGCAGTATGATGCCTTTCATTGGTAATAAAAACATTTCAAACTCAAACTCAAACTCAAAATATCTTTATTCAAGTAGGTAACCAAGTACACTTTTGAATCGTCAAGTTAAATTAATCGTAAATTTACATTTACTACCAGTTCGCAAGTCAAGGGCGTAGAGCGGGTAAGAAGAACTGGCAAGAAACTTTCCGCCACTCTTTTTAATCGCCAAGTATTGTCATACAAATTGTTTGAACTGGAGCAATTCAATCCCAAGGATTAGGATCATTTAAGTAGTCCTCAAATTTATAAAAAGCTTTGTTGATTAATTTTCGTTTAACGAGGGCTTTGAATTTATTTAGTGATAATTCTCTAATTTCGCTTGGGAGTTTGTTGTAAAAACGAATACAATTTCCATATAAGGAGTGGTTTATCTTTTGGAGCCTGGTTGGTCGTACACTCAAATTAGTTCTATTTCGCGTATTATACTGGTGAAAGTCACCATTTGTTTTAAAATCGTTTATATTTTTTTGGACATACAACAAGGCTTCAAGAATATATTGACCAGATAGTGTCATAATATTTAATTCCTTATACTTATTCCATACCAACTCCCTCAGAGAAACACAACAAATACCCCGAACAGCCCGCTTCTGCAGCACAAATATGGATTGAACCTCTGCAGCAGCACCCCACAGTAAAATGCCGTACGACATAACGCTATGAAAGTAGCTATGGTGATTTGGTGATTTACGTAAGATTTAATAAATGTTATTCATACAAAGTGATAAAGAAAGTCTAAGACACAAAGTTAATTGTTAAATCTTTCAACCTTAATAAATGTATATAGAATTTTCTTCATAATTCAAAATGCACTAAGTAAATAATAAGTATAAAATAACAATTTTCCCCATTTGACCTTTTTTAAAATTAAAGGGTGTAAGGTCCCATTAGGCTTATTTCATAACTCGGAAACTAAAATCAGAGTCAGATCCACGGAGGGAGTTCCGGTAATTGTTACAAGGTATTTTAAAAGTACACCAAAAAGCACTGACCGTCTTTGTCATAGTGACTCCAGATCTCCATGAACTGATTGGCAGACAATTTCTTTAATTCCCTAGAGTCAGGATCACGAAACTGACGCATAAAATTCGATGCCTTCTCCAAATTAAACTTTTTAGATGAGGTCGAATCGAGACTCATTTTTATGTGTGTAATAAATTTAACTATAAATTCAGCTGAGCAATCAATTTTCATTTAAATATAGCGAGTTCAGTAATTCTTAATAATTTGGCTTCGTTTATTGTCTGTGCGTGTAAGTTATGTGTTTAAATTACATCCATGTCAATGATTTCGTTCGTTGTGTCTGGCTCGTTTACATCTGAAACAAAACAGAATACGTTTGAAATGTTGTCAGTACTGTTCATTAAATATATGAAATCCATCATCCACATTCAGAGTCACGTATTCTGACTCAGCGTAAGACTCGCTGAGTCATTAGAGGATACACAACTTAAACCCATCATTACTATGGCCGAGCTAAGTGTTGCTTTACTTTAGTGACGATCGACGAAGCCGACCCTTTTAAATGTAAAATGTACCGCTAACTTGACATGGATTCGGTATTTGGTGAGTTATAAGTGGGATCGTAATTATTTATATGAAATCGATACTCTCGCGACTGGGTCACGGTGAAAACTTAAAATGCAAACAATGCCAAAGCCTATTAACGAAGTTTAAGAGCTGCTGCAGCCCAGATTGCCTGTCTATTGTCTATGCCTATATCGTTGCGAGCCAAATAGGCTAGCAGGCAGACTGAAATGCCCGTGCAAACTACACATTTAACGATCATCACGACTGCATTAATAAGCATATTATTATTCATGCACGGGTAGGTTTTACAATTGAACTGAAATATTATTTTGAATTTTAGATGATAGCGGTATCTGGATCTCACTTCGTAACCGCAGCCCATACGTAATACCCCATGCGACATACACCACGTGAATATAACTTTTGACGTGTGCCAATGCCGAGATAACTCACGGACTAATTTAATAAAAGGCAAAAGGTCTGATTGAAACTAATTTAGCGTTTCAGACCCAGTCAAAGGTATGATAGATTACTTTGATGCTTCTGTGCCATAGATTTCGATCAATATGTTCAAAGTGCGTACGCCGACTCAACTTTTTAAATAGGTAATATTTTTATAAAACGTTTTTATGTAAATAGTGTCCAACCCGCGATGAACGTCCAACATTGACAGAGTGTCATTTGAAGTTTCAATTACTATATATATATTATAGTTTTCTTCGGCTTTTATATATACGTGGTTTAGTAAATTCTTGAAGGTTTCATCTTTTCGTCAATACATTTGATTGCGCCGTTATCCTTGAAACAAATTCCCATTGTTATTCAAGTTCACCTTTAACTTCGGGACGAGGAAAAGTTTTCTAGAAAACATCCTCGTAACATAATTTATATTGAATATTTTCCAGCTTCCAAATAAATAAAGTTTTTTCATAATTCCAAAGACTAGTATTGCTAAGTTAGATAGTTGTAGTTTATTATATAAAATAAATTAATATGCTAGAAAAGCGAAAGCTCCTTCTTTAAATATATTTTTCTCTTTGATGTGGGTTAAAATAGGAGTCCCATTATTCAAGTATAAAGTCTAGGGCGGGCGGCGTTTCCTTTTTATTGTTGGGGCGGGTTACGAGTTACTGTAGTCGCTCTACTGTAAAAATCCGGTCACTCCTATAATTCATTTTTACAACTACGCTTCTCCCCTTAAACCTTTTTTAAAGTACCGATAATTTTATTTTAATTAATTTTGGTTGCGTTAACGTAGGATGTAACGTCTAATCGAATAAATAGCATTTCACCTTTTAAAATACGATTATGCATAACACTGTATTATAGAACTGTGTCGTACTCTACGTAAAACAAAACGTCTATTGCACTCGAACTCTAATCAGTGCGGTGCTATGTATAAACATTTTTTTTTTTTTTTTTACGTAATAGGAGGCAAAAGGGCACCACCCATGGACACTCACAATGCCGGAAGGCTCGCAAGTGCGTTGCCGGCCTTTCAAGTAGTACGCTCTTTTCTTGAAGGAACCTAAGTCGAATTGGGTCGGAAATACTTCAGTGGCTAGCTGGATCCAAATAGTGGTGGTGCGCGGCAAAAACTGCCTTAAAAACGATCAGTTGTAGAACGAGTCGTGGTGATACGGGTGGTATTTTGTATTCTGCCTTGACGTCCGATAATGAAACTCAGCTGCAGGTATTAGTCCGAACAACTCCTCTGGACACTCTCCATGGTAAATGCGGTAGAATATGCAGAGATACCCCAATGTCTACTCAACGCCAAGGGATCAAGCCGCACGGAAAGTGACCGGTCTTTGGTTAGCTGGTACTAGGAAGCTGCCGCTTAGAGGCTCACCTCTAACAAAAATTAACTAATTTAGTCTTCCCTTCTAAGTGACCGCGAAACATATTAAGAATAAATATAAGAATTACAAGATGCTTGGGAAGCGTAAAATGGTGTAACTTTACAGTCACATTAAGCATTTTAAACATTTTCATTATAATTTTAGTTTTACGCCGTAGCCTCGTAGAGACAGCTACGCCGTAGTATTAGATGTATCTGCCGAATGTGGACAATTGCCTGTCGACGGAGCCTTAAACAATGATAATAACATTTCTTCCGCATCTTTGGAATTCTAAATAAAGTTTATAACACACGTTATCACGAAGCCATGGAGACAGCAGATAGAACTGTGTTGTTGATATTAATTATAGTTTATATATGTAGTTGGTTACTTAAAAGAAAAAGTGGGTTAACGAATTGAAATGAAAACAAATAAGAAACTCTTGGGAGCTTTCACATTTTCGCTTGACTTAAAAATGCCAAAGCCCTTAGCAAATCTCTAACTTTGTAACTTATTAATTATTCTGAACATTTAAAAGTACTCGGAAACGAGCAAATCAGCACGTTTAACCTTGTGATCATCCAAAAAACCTATTGACACAGACACCTGTGAAACGGAGTTAAGTCAAGGGTAATACAAAATACGTTTTAAGAAGTGCTACTCAGCTTGCCTTTAACAGTTTTATTAACAATGTAACACTCACCCTTAGATCCCTAGCCTCGAGTGTTTTGTCAAGTAATTGTATTGTTTATATTTAACACGAAAGCTACACTATCGGAGAAGACGTGTAGCCACCGCGCGGACAACGGTACGAATGAATGAATCTAGGGGTTGCTCGAGGGCGGAGCTGTGTATTAACCCTCCACCTTTGAGAGGCGCTCTCGGCTTCCTGTTTCAGTGGCAATGTAGACTCCTCAATTCAGCCGGTTTAGGAAAACGTCGAGCTGCTTCTCAGAGAATTAAACAGCCGATTTAAAGAGACTTCGCTGCGATTAAATTGTCCTTGAAAACGGAGGTTTCTCATTTGACCGGATGGTTACGGATGTTTATTATCTAGGCAGACGCTGAAAATTGTTTCGAAGAAATATGGTGTGATGGTATGTGTAATTATGTATTATTGCTTACGTAGAGAACGCGTTTGCTCGCTATGGTATTTGGTAGCACCATTGCAATTATTCTCACAAATGTTTGAGAATAAATTCATGTAATAAAACAGTGACTTTACACTACTTATCTACGCATTCATGTGTTATTCGGTAAGATAGTTCGATTTAAACGTTTTAATTTTGTTTCTTCGGACTTAGGACTTCACTGTATCTTTAGAAAGAGCAGACGACAGTCGAACTCATAGTCAGAATCGCACTGTTGCGCTTTTTTGCGTTTTGGATTTGTTTATTAGTTAGGAACTTGCCTTTTTTACTCTGTAACAGACTGACATTCTTTTGACTTTAATATAATGCTTTCAACTCATATATTGTTTGTTGTCTACGAATAACTTTAAATGCAGTAAAATGGTTCGGTTGTATGTTTAAATTATTGTGATTATACGTATATATAATATTATATAATAAAGGAGGGCTTGTGGCATCTAAGTGAGTCCCTTAACTCAAATAGGAACATTACATACCTAATATAGATCTCAAATCCTCTAGGTATTTTACGGGACCATTCATAAATAAGTAGTGAGGGCGATACTTGGAAATTCTGCGACGTTATTTATTTAGTCAGTGCATGCCATCAGCATATCGATTTCAAAAGTTTTAACACATCAATGAATCAATGCAAGTGTGAAATCTAAACATTATAAACTTGTTTACAAAATGTCCGTTTAGTACGAGAAGTATCGCTTTGATCTGATATCTTTGATCTTAGATTGAGTACAAGGTGTACTCTACAATGATATTTATATGAAAAAGGGATAAATTAATTCCTGTCTAACAGTAAAGTATTGGAAATGAAACTGGACTAATTTATTGTTAAGAGCACGAGATTTTGTACTCTTTTTAACCGACTCCAAAAAAAACCGAAGGGAGGAAGGGGGTTATTCGACGTGAAATTTTCTTTGTGTTCGTTCTAGCAGAGCTCCTCCGTCCGTAGACCGATCTGGATGATCAAGGTGTCAAATGATTTGGAATTTCATTGTTTCAGGTTCAACATAAAGGAAGTGGTATGCCTCTATATAGAACCTAGTTATATGTACAACAAACGTCCTGCTTATAGTTTCAGCGAAATAGGAGGAACTCACGAGACAGGTTAATTTTTTGTTCTACTATTTTTGTTAAGCATTATTCGTCATTTTAGACCCCGTATTGTACTAAAACATTTTCAAACAGATGACTATAGCTCAATATCTCATGTCACTGCGTAGTTATTGGCTTCTAAATCCATTGTTTACGAGTCTATATCGATTAACGACATGTTTTGCTTTTGTAATAATGTAAGAACAGAGATTTGGTTCGTTTTGATCTCAGGGGCCATTAAAGTAAAAAGTATATGCTTTATCTACGTATAAATTTTAGTCATTTATATTTATACGTCTCGTATTAATTGTAAGAGAATGAAATGTAGTGTTATTTTGTTTATATAAAAAAAATCGAATAAAAGCTATTGAAATCGGTTATAATTTTGGTAAATAGGAATTTTACTCTTAAGGAGAGAGAAAGGAATATGGATAGCTAATAGCTGGCCCTTTTTCTGTTTACAAACTTTTTTAATATAACAGCGAGAGCGCGGGTTGAGTGCACTTCAAATGCACGTCTCGGCAGTGAAGGGGAGCTGCAAAGCCTCCATCCTTCACAATTTCCAAAACATTTCATTCCCGACATGACAACCGACTACTCTATTTAAGTACAATCTAATTTTAAAGAGTATTTTCAAGTTTGAATCGTGTTTAAATATTTTTATAGGACATTTATTTATGTATCAAAATTAATTGAAAATAATCAATTAAATCAAAATACGTTTATTCAGTTTAGATGCGTCTTAGGGCATGCTTATGAACGTCAAAAACGTTTACAAAATTCGCGAAAGAGCAAGATTACGCCATCCGTTCGCAAAACTACCAAGAAGCCTTGTTCTGCCTTGTATGTCATAAACCACAACGTCATTAAAGTTACATAAGTAAAAAAAAAAAAAAAATCTGTTCTATGATTTACCACATTCACTATTACACACAAATTCACAACACTTCAAAGATATCAAAACGCCAAGGCCCAAGCCAAGCGTTTTTGTCTTCTAGGTATTCATTAAGTGTGTAGTAACCTTTACACATTAATATATGTTTTGAATCTGTTTAAAGGCAGTTCCAATATTTCACTAGGAATCATGTTATAGCAGCGTATACTTAGTCTCATAAATGAAGTGGCGGTTGATTATCGCAAAACGGGCGGTTGCAAGACGGGCGGTTTAACGATCAGTTGAGTTCCAGACCGCCATGGACACACACCAGAAACGAGTTGTTGCGTCACAGAAGAATTAAAAAAAAAAAAAAAAGATTCACTGATTGCGGAACGAGGCCGTTATGGATTATATGTTACTCTTATTAATGAGTTAAAGAAAGATGAAGAAAAGTTCTTTTATTATTTTCGAATGTCCGTACCTATCTAGTTATTTAGAACTTTTAAGAGAAACAGAAACTGCTCTTCAAAAGCAACGTCGCCCGCCAACCGACCCGCCCCTTTTGCGGGTCCCACTGCACCCGGCGGGCACGATTGCAGTCCCGCAGCCGCGGCGGGTTGCCCGCGCGCGCTCCACGATATTGCGTCCTTAGCGTAAGATGGTTGCAAAAGCTTTCCCTTATTTCTTGTATTCCTATTGTAAATGTCACTGTTCTTTAAAAGAGAACTAATATTACTGCGCACAAAATCGATACAGTTGTAGATATATTGGGTAGGTACCGTAAAATATTTTAAAGGGTTTTATTTAGCTTGTTTTATTGTTGCAATATAAGTAAGTAATTTAAGCGAATAATAAGTGGCAGGTAGAAGGAGACTTGGCCACAGACGCATGTCCTGGTTGAAAAACTTAAGACAGTGGTTTGGTCAAAGCACCAAGTCATTGTTTACTTTATTTACATTAACTAGCCATGATGATCGCCAACCTTCGCAAGGAGGTGGCACTAAAAGAAGATTATTGCAATTGTATATGCAATATGCAATTGCAATAATCTTTTCATTCATTATATTTGTATTTAGACAACTGTCCTTTAACCGAAAATACTAGAAATATCTCTCTTGTTTATTTATTTATAGTAGGAGTTTATTGTCTGGTTAATAAATCAAACAAAAAACTACGAGCAATGCATTCGATAGTTAAAACTATAAATGGCGGTTTATTATGGGAAATTAATTAAAACTATTTCAAAACACGTTCACACGGCTTGTAAACACAAGCATCAAATATTGATTTGCAAATCGGAGACCAATAACTTTGCTTTTATTGTTGTGTTATGGCGTTCGAAATAGAAAACGCGACTATTCACACGAAAACCTTCAAACTCTTGATATTGGGTTTATTTCATATTGACAAAACGTATTCAATTTACTTATAATTTCTATAAGTATTTTTCTTATGCTTAGCATTACATTTTAAAAACATTTTTATTAGTTAATAAAACACGTTATCGTAGAGACGATGCAGGATTCACGTTATTATGTAGGAACAGGTTTGGTGTAGTTATAAAGTTCATTTTCAAAAATTATCCGTAAGGTTCAAAAATTCTTCAAATTATAATTCAACTAATATAAAATATTGTCTAGCAATAATCTAAGAATATGAGATCACGAATGGAGAGAACTTCTCAATGTAATCACAAAAATACACACACGTACAAGCGCCATCTATTCCAAAGAACATGACCTACAATATAATTCCGTCCATAGACCATATTGTTATCAAAAAGGTAGTTTATTTGCGCCAAGTACAGTTACTTGTATGTACTTGATCCGATAACTTCTACGAAATTGTTGCGTTTGGTCAGTTCAGATACTTTTCAATAGATGGCGTTAAATAAATAATCTCATTCCCAATCATTTTATATTTTAGTTTCTTTATCAACGAAATAACGAATTTACAACGTTGTTGAACAAATTTAATCATTCAGTTAGAACTTATTTAAATATTTAACCCTAACGGGAGTTATCCTAAAAGTTAAGGCTTCCAACTTGTAAACTATACCTACGTACTATAACGAACAAACAATTTTATTACTTACATCAATATACGGCATTGATCAAACAAAAACAAAATTGTTTGCCTTTATATATAAATGTAAATAGGATGTATTAACTCCTCAATACATAATACCAAGATATACAGTCTGTTGCACAGATCCCGTTATCAAGGACGTTGCGCATACTGAATTATGTTTTTAATATTATATATGTATAATATGTTTTATTCAATGTTTCTCGACATTATGGTATTGGCATAGTCTGTAAGGATGTATTTCTGTAACTTTTACTCGGTTTCCGATGGTGAGTGAGGCACTGCCACTAAACATCAGCATTACATCGTCTGCGAAAGCCTTCACGTAAACTCCATCTGCCTCCAATTCAACTAAAAGTAGGTCAACTAAAGTTAGGTTAGGTCAACGGTTTTCAGGTTTCCGTTTTTGTTATTGTTACCATAGCAATTCCACTGTACGAGCCAAGGCTGTACATTTTACTCGCTCAGGCTTTCTGAGTTTTATAAGCGTGGCGATTACATTTAGCATTCAATTATTTGGTATCTCGTTGATATACCGTTGTTGCGACATTGCGCAAGTTTTATATCAGGCGCATTTTAAAATTATAATTGTAAAGTGGGGCGACGTGCGCCATCACTTCTCTTTGTACTTGACAAGCGAAAGGTCATATAAAGAAATTAAACAAGTTAATACAAGAAGACTAAAGAGTTTCATTAGCCGGCCCAGTCATTCCCTAAAGTATGAACAACCGTGGTGGTCATATAATTAGAAACACTGCCAACTGTCCTCGACATTGTATAAGATACTTCACCGCAATCGTTTTTATTTTTAAATTATACAATAAATAGGACAACAATATGTTCAAAGAATTATCATTTATTAGAAAAACAATATAAATCCCAAGATACAAGTGCAGTTTCAACATTACATTACGGACAAACATTTAAATGAGTTTTAAGGTATGAACAATAATGATCAACTAATTAGAATCGACAACAAAAAAAAATATTGGTTGTTTGTAAAGTAGGTTTACGTCACGTAACGTCTTATTGGTGATATAAGTTTTTGGGAAGTAAGGAATTAATGAAGATAACAATTTTTTCAAATTTTAAATTATATCTATCGTTTTATTCACACTTTTGATGACAATAATTATTTAGGGTATGAGTCCAACTATGTTTTTATTTAACACTACCACAATTCATTTTTATCATAACATAACCTCTAAATTTCGTTTGTTTACACGTCTCTTTTTTCCATCTTTCATTAGTTTTACAAGTTTATTCAAGAATGTTAATTGTTAGTAAGTAGGCTATTTTATTTTATTCACCTTTTTTTGTTGCAATTGTTGTAACACTTCACTTGCACTTCACATTTTGTTTCACTGTTAAACATTCAACGAAAACTTAACCGCACGAGAAAATCTCCATTCGTTTGTATGCCGCTAGAGTGAGATGAGACGGGAGATCGGTCCGTCTCTCTCTCGTTATACCTGCGATCGCGCTCGTGAGGTTTTGGTGTGACACAAGTTTCTGAACATGATACCCGACTAAAACGATTTTAAAGACGTTATCACGTCAAAAAGTATTATAAACAATATTTGTTAAAGTATTAGTACTTAGTATTCTTATTTACGAAATAGCTACTATCCACAGCCTACTAATAGTTATAAATTATATTTAGTGGCGTAATCATAATTTTCCATAACAACACTGAAACAACGATTCAATCAATTGCATATTTTTCTAGAGGGATTAAATTCCATGCTTCAACAAATGCTTCATATAGTTCGTTTTGACTGGTGTTACGGTTGAGAATTTATTTTTAAGAGTCTACCAGAGACTTTATGTCGGGTTTAAATCTGGACTGGTGGTGGATCCGACTGGCCAGTCTAAAACGGACATACGCTGTAAGCTTAGGAAACATTTGACGTTATTGTTGTGTTTAGGGTCATTGTCATGCTGAAAGATCCAGGTTACAGGCAAATGATCGCCCGAGTAGGGAGTCATTGTGAACGGGTCCAACTCCACATCCGGAAAAACACCCCCAAACTTTAAGGTTACCGCCACCGTGCTTGACTATACTGCTTGTGTATTTATAATTAAAGCATTGTTTACACGACGTCTAACATAGCGCTTTCCATCGGAATTTACCATATTTATTTTCGTTTCAATAACACTTTTTTCCATTCCCGGACCGTCCAATTAACATATTTTTTAGCGAATAAAAATCACCTCTCGATGTTGCTTGGTAAGAAGTGGTACCTTCCGAGAGATTCTTCCAAACAATTAAGCTTCCACTAATCTTCGGCGTATCAGTCTTGACGAGATGTTTCACGGGTTATCAGGCGACTTCATTTTTAATCTGGTTGGTACTTGGGTCGTTTTTAGCAACCCGAACGATAGGTTTTTCTTGGCCGAGCCTTTCTAAGAACATTTTCAACAGTTCCATGTGTTTTATATCGATAAATTGCAGTAAAAACTTTCTTAACAGAACAATTTAAATGCTCAGCTATTCTTCTGTACTCCCACTTATGATCTATATGTAAATTAACAATTATTGCCTAGTTGACGCGTCACAACAAAATGGGCAAAAATAACCATTTTGAACAAAATTATATCCAGATTAAATTTTGAATTGCCGCCAAAATTCAAAAAGAACACACTACTTATAGCTTAATATTCGGAAGTGGGCTGATAAATGTATAAAAAAACATTGTTAAGTGCCTATCTGATACCTAATCCGTTTAGTGTTAAGCAAAATATTAGGTACTAGTAAAATCTATAATTGGAAGTGTAATAAAATTTTTTTTGTAACATTTATGTTTACCTACCATAATTATCAGGTTTTTTAGATTTTTAACTCTTACTGTAGGTATAGCATTATATATGATGTGGTGAAGTTAAATCAATAAATATAACTTTTTTTAATCTAATTAAATATATTTGTCTACAAACCTTTGCCTTCTATCAATGCATAAAAATGCTAGGCGCCAAATGGAGTCTATCACCTAAAATTACGGCTACAGCTTTGCTTTTAGTATTAAATTCGTATTGGAGTTTGAAAAAAAAGAAGAAGAACAAACTTATGCTGGAGTGTCACCGTGCACTGAAGGCATGGTTAATCTCAAAATTATGATAGGGGACAATTACGGGTCACTGTCTCCTTTTTAAACATCTTTTTACATTTGGCGCGACAGTCTTTTGTGTAGAGGCTTTTTCTAGGCAGAGGAATTAGTCAACCACGTAGTCCTGAAATGCGAGGTTTCCCAATGAACAGATATCCTCGGTCACTCCGTGAAGCCTGCGAAGTGCCCGGGAATCTTCAGACTGGCTTATTTATCTAGGACTAAACGCACAACGGGCGTCCAAATGGGCGTCTAAGTGCGGAAAGAGAGAACCATACTTCACTATAATATTGTCTATAAAGTAGATGTATATATTAATTAGCTCTATGTGAGCCTGTTTTTTTTTTTTTTAATTTTAACCATCTGCAATCAGCCTATTGGCTTTTATCAGATTTTGATTTTATTGAGGTTTAATATATTTGATTGATTCACTTAAATAGTATGTTTATTAGATTGTTCTTTTATTAAACACAAGAAATAGTATTTCTAAATGAAATTAGATACGTACTAAGACAACAGAGCACCAAAATAGACGAGGAATGAAAAGTAAACTACTAGAAATTTAGTTGTTTTTGAGCAGTGAAAATGTTGTTATATTGTGTGTTACAGAACACTGGTTAAAGGCATGTGAACTTATGTTTAATTTTTGTAATCATCAGATTCATTCTGCAGAGGAAATGCAATACGCGGTGGCTCATTAATATTGCTTAGTAAAAAAATAATATTTAACCTTCAAACGGGCGCGCGTAGTCGAATCGACCGCGCTAATTTAAATAATAAATTATTATTACCCATCACGTTTATTTCTCATTTATAGTAGCCTGTCGCTATGTCATTGGGAGTAAAATAAAGTATAAACCGTTACTCGGGACGCTCCCCCCACTCCATAGATCGCAATTCTTTTCGTAAAAGTACAGTCGTCGAAAAGACTACACGCGCCTGTCGTCGAAAAGGTTACGCGCGACGCTCAACGACACATACCCTCGTTCACGCTCGTAGTAGTTTTTTGGCCATCATTCAATAATATCGAATTAAGCTTGGATTTTTTTATATAAATAATTCAGACGGTTACCACAAAGTGCAATACTCGAGGAATTTCTAAGAGAAGACGAAGAAGAAAGTGAATCAGAGCTCGGCGACCAAGGCTCTGAAACTTCCGACCACATCGTTGCAGAGGAACCTCGATCTGCTGAGGAATCAAACCGCTCGGACTCAGAAGAGGATGATTTGCCAATTACAGAAATAAGTAGCTATTTTACAAGGCGCGATAAAGTAACGTTCAAAGTATTCTCGCTGAAGATGCGGGCCCTCGTAGGAATGGTGTCGGGGTGACAACATTTACGCAAGCCTGGAGTTTATTCATTTCAGAGAATATTATTGAAAAAGTTGTTACATAATCCAACGAAAAAAAAGCACCATCGTATAGCAGAATACGTGACTGCAAAGTTGCAAACCAACAGATGCGGTGTAAATTCGAGCACTTTTCGAATTGTTGTAGTGGGATCCTTGAAGACATCACACGTCAATTTAGAAGATATTATATTTTTACCTATTTTTCCTACTACTATGTCAGTGAAAAGAATATAATTTCTACTGTATTCATTGCGGTTTTGATGATGCTACTACGCGACAAGCTCGTCGTACTCTCGACAAAGCTGCGCGAATATGAGAAATTTTAGATATGTTTCCACAAAACTGTCTGTAATTGATGAGATGATGATTGGCATTCGAGGAAAATGATCTTTCCGATAGTACTTGAAATATTTGTTTCTTTTTCATACTTTTAATTACTTTTTTCGACAAATCAGACTTTAAAGACAATGATATTATATATGAGTACAAATAAATAAATAAATATTGAGTAATAAGTGCTTTCTTTCCCTTATTCATCCCATAGGTCTTTTCGGTTACGCGCGTCCGCTCCCGTTACTAATGACCGCGCGCCCGCTTGAAGGTTAATGAAAGGAAGGACATAGAGAGCCTTTTTTTTTATAGAACGGGGGGCAAATGGGCAGGAGGCTCACCTGATGTTAAGCTGTACCGCCGCCCATGGACACTCTCAATGCCAGAGGGCTCGCGAGTGCGTTGCCGGCCTTATAAGAATTGGTACGCTCTTTTCTTGGAGGACCCTAAGTCGAATTGGTTCAGATATACTTCAGTGGCCAGCTTTTTTTATTTTTTTAGCCACGTCTATAAAATACGTAGAAACAAAAAACTGCCACATTACAGATCTTTATGACAGGACAGGTCAGGACAGGTCTGTTGGGTCCGCTAGTAATAATTTTTTTTTTCATTTTTTTTTAAATTTAATTATGCATAATAAGTCCTAATGTGTTGTTTCATAGGAAAGAGAGAGCGGTCCTGCAGAATTTAGGATATTTTTTTATAAAGTATACTAGATGGCGCTAGATGTTAAGTAAAACGCGATAACGTTATACGGAAAACGCAACATAAGAAGTCTATGCTTGTATAATACGTCTTCGACGAGGTTAGGTTAGGTTAGGTTTTTTTTTTTTTTTTTTTTTTTTTTTTTTTTTTTTTTTTTTTTTTTTTTTTTTGCCCCTGCCTACTTGGCCTACCTCCCCGGCAGCGACTGCTCCGGGGCCGTGGAGCTGCGAACCCACCCCTCGACATTTGCCTATCAAGGACCTTTTTAGCTTTATTTATTCATCAAAAAATTACATTCATTTACATTTGTTATTCTTACATATTATTCATTTTACAGTCTGTTTCTTACATGGTTGTCTTATACATTATGTTAACTTAACATTTATTTTACTTAGTTTACTTTATTTTAATTCTTAAATTTCTAATTCACTTATTCATAGATTTACAATCGTTCTATGGTTACATATTAATTAGTCTAACATGTTTTTCATTTTACATATAGTTTATTGCATTAGTCTTGTACATTGTTCTTACGCAACATTTATACTTCTTAGCTTATTCTATTTTAATTCTTAAATTTCCAATTCACTTGTTGATAGATTTACATTCATTTTAAGGTTTACATATTAGTTATTTTAACATGTTTTCCATTTTTCATTTTGTTTCTTACATATTAGTTATATACATTATTTTATTTAACATATAATTACTGGTTTACATTATTTTAATTCTTAAGTTTCTAATTGCTTTTTTCATAGATTTATATTCGTTCTATGGGTTACATATTAATTATTCTAACATGTTATTCATTTTACATTTTGTTTCTTGCGTATTACTCTTATACATAATTTTACTCAACATTTACTTCTTAGTCTACTTTATTTTACTTCTTAAGATTCTAGTTCACTTATTCATAGATTTACATTCATTCTATGGTTTACATAATAGTTATTTTAACATGTTTTTTATTTTACATTTTGTCTCTTACATGTTAGTTTTGAACATTATTTTTCTTAACATTTATACTTGTTAGTTTACTTTATTTTATTTATTAGTTTTAATTCTCTTATATTGCGTTTTTTGATTTACTTCACATGAAGCTATTCGTTAGTGATTTTATACATTACTTACTTAGAGCTTTGCGTTTATTGGTTTACTTTATTTTAATTCTTACTTTTTCTAACACTTATATTCATGTTTTTATTTTTAATTTATGTATATGTTAATAGTTTGTGCACATTATAATTTTACGTTTATTTCAGAGTATACTTTTGATAATACTTCTGTTTAATTACAGTTTTATATTTTGTATTAATTACATATTTTGGGTACAGTGTTTTTAGATTTTTGTTGTATCCTTACTATTATTTTGTTTGTCAATAGTTTGAGCGCCATTAAATCGTCTCGTCCGATCCAGAATCCGCTCACAAAAATTTTCCAAGGCCAATCTGTGCCCCGCAAGGATGTCGGGCAGCACATTACGCGCTATCCGCATTCCCACGGTCTGCTCCAGATTGTGTCTTTGTATGGTGAATATGGGGCACTCTGTTAGGAGATGCTCCACCGTTTGTAACGCGTTTTCGTCGCATTCACATGCGGGACTTGGTTTTATTTTAAAACGGTGGAGGTATTCCGCGAAGGCTCCATGCCCTGTTAATATTTGAGTCATTATAGGATTAAATCCTTTGGATCTTACAATTCTGTACGCGGTCTCCGGGTCGGGCAAGAACATCCTAGTAGTCGCCCCGGTTGTTTCATTGGACTGTTTCGTGACCCATTTTTGCACCGTGTTTTCGCGTATTAACTTTTTAACGTATGATATCGGGCAGCGGTCGTAGACCGGTTTCTGCTTTGCGCCTGTGGCTTCTTTGGCCAACTGGTCCGCTCTTTCGTTCCCCTCCTCCCCGCGTGTGCTTTAACCCAGAAAAGTTTGATGTTCTTTTCTGAGTGTTGGATAAGAAGTTCGCGAATCTCGGTGACAAGGGGATCGAAAGAGCGTCCCCCCACAACCGCATCCAACGCAGACCTTGAGTCACTGTAAATGAGGACCTCAGTTTCCTTCCGCTGCACCGCTAGTTGCGCCGCTCTTTTTAACGCCATCAGCTCTGCTTGGTACACAGTGCAAAAATGTGCCAGATGCAGCTTTTGGCTCTTTATTTCAATGTCTCCTTTCCAAAGGGAGATCGCAGCACCCACCCCTTCTTCCGTCTTGCTACCATCCGTGTATATTTGTAGACTACTACCGTTTATTGTAAGTTCTTCATTGGACAGGATGACATATTCCAATGCTGCCGTTGCCGGATGGGAAGTTTTGCAGAAAGGTGTTTTTATTTCCACCTCGGCTCCTTTCAGGTGCTCGCAGGCCGTGTACCCCTTTTTAATTTCATATAAGGTTTTGTTTTCGTGTGCTCTTAGGTCTAGGGGGAGCAAACCTGACAGCACTCTGAGGGAGCTGAGTGGAGTTGTTCTGTATGCCCTACATATTTTGATGGCAAAGCTTCTCTGTACCGTATCTAGTTTTTTAATAATGTATGTCTTATTCGCCGCGTCTGCCCATGCATTAGCCGCGTAGAGGACAATGGGCTCGACTACAGCCGTATATATTATTTTAATAATTTCCGGACTGAGTCCCCAGCTCACCCTAGCTGCCTTGGATACCTGTTTGTAGAGGCCGATGGCTTTATTGCAAGCTGCATTAATATGATCGCTAAAGGTGATCTTATGGTCTATTGTCAAGCCCAATATCTTAACGCTGTTCGACATATGTATTGGTGTGCCGCCCATGTTGAGTCGTGGTGTGTCATATTTAAGTTTATTTGTTATGAGCATCGCTTTGGTTTTTGCGGGGGCGAATCTTAATTTGTTTTTGTGTCCCCACTCGCAGATCTGCGTGAGTGCGTCGTTTGCTAATTTTTCTGTTTCTAGCGCCGTGTTGGACTCGAACAGGAGGACCACGTCATCCGCGAAGGCCTGCGCATACACTCCGGCTCTCTCTAATGTTTGTAGCAGTGGGTCCAACAGTAGATTCCACAGGGTGGGTCCACTGATGGATCCTTGTACGCAGCCTTTGTTTGTTGGTCTGGCCGCTACGGCTCCTCCGTAGACGACGCGGACCTCCCTGTCGCCGAGATAGTTGCGTACTAGTAGTGCCAGGTTTGGTGGACAACGCTCTTCAGTAAGTCTCACACAAATGGCCGGCCACCAGGCGTTATCGAAGGCGCCCTCTATGTCCAGTGATATTAGTGTTATTAATTTTTTATTATTTAGGCCTAACTTGATTTTTCTCATAAGGGTATAGAGGGCGTCCTCAGTACCACGCTGTGGCATGAATCCATATTGCTTGAGGGAGAGACGAGGGATCAGGTGCCAGTTGAGTCTTTTTACCATCATTTTTTCTATTATTTTGCCCAGTACTGGTAAAAGTCCGATTGGTCGGTATGATTTAGGTTGATTATAGTCATCTTTTCCTGGTTTTTTGAGGACAATTACTGTGGCCTTTTTCCAGATACTGGGGAAGTATCCCAGGTCGAGGCATCTATTCGCAAGTGCCAGGAAAACGTCTGGGTCCGCAAAAATTGCTTCGCCGCAGATGTCTGACGTTAATCCATCACCTCCAGGGGCTTTTTTGGGGTTAAAACTCCTGGCACACTCCGCTAGTTCTTTGGGCGTAAAAGGCGGGTCATGGTTGTTATCTTGACTCGATTCTTCTATTGTTGCGGCTTTTATCCGCATTTCTGAGTGCCAGAGAGTCTCTCGTGCGCTCGTATCTTCCGGGAAAAAGGTTTCCGCCAGGTACTGCGCCGAGTCCTGGTAGGAGAGTGTCACACCGTCCTTAACAAGTTGTTGATCAATTTGTTTTACGTTCGTTTTCCTGATTACCCTGTAGATGCCATCCCACAGGCTTTCTCCATCTTGCTTTTCGCAGAAGCTCTTCCAACTTTCCAGTTTATTCTTATTTACTGCTTCCAGGTATTCCTGCTTCGCCTTGCTGTATCGCTCTATAACAGTAGGTCGGCGGATAGCAGAGCAGTATCTGATTTTCCTCCTCATTTTTAGGACACTTTTCTTCATTTGAACTAGCTCTTCTGTCCACCAGGGGGGGGTTGTGTGTTTCCTCTGTACTTTAATTTTTGGGATGTGTGTGTCGCAAGTGTCTGTGATTAACTGTGTGTATTGTACTATAGTGTTTTCTAGAAGTGTAGTGGAGTTTAGGGTGTTGATGTTATGTGATGTGAGTTGGTGTTCAGAAAGCAACTGTTTGAATTTCGCACGAAAGTGGGTCCAATTTGCTTTCCGAACATTGTATACTCTAGTAGATCTCGCGTGTCCATCATCCATTTTGATCCGTGAGGTGATCTCAAACTGGATGGCATTATGATCTGAATTGGTCACACTCTGGTCCACCCTCCAGTTTACAATGAGACCGAGGAGGTCAGGTGTGGCTACTGTGACGTCGACGCAGCTAGTGAATAATGTATTTCCTCTATTAGTGTTAAATGTTGGTGTCCCGCCCTGGTTTAATATTTCTAGTCCGGCGCTGTGGAAAGTCGTTTCTGCTTCTTCCCCCCTCTCATTCGTTATTCTGTCCCCCCACCAGACGTTCCTCGCGTTTATGTCACCTCCTACTATCGTTCTTCGACCTAATTTTTCGATGGCTTGTTTTAATGTATGGAGGTGCGGACTTAGGGGGTTCGGATACGGTTCGAAGTATATCGAGACTAGATTAAGCTTTCCTTTTTCTGTGTCTATAGATATGGCAATCATATTCGGGCTGGATATCTCCGGGTGTTGTGTGATATGTATGTTGTTGTCTAGTATGACAATCGCCGCTTTGATATGATTGCCAGATCCAGTATGTTGATATACTCTAGTGCCCGTGTAGTTCTTCATACTTCGAACCGCTCCGATGTAAGGTTCTTGTACAAGCAAGATGGAGATGCCCTGTTTCTTGGCCTCGAAGATTAGCTCTTCAGTGACAACTGCTGATCTTTGTACATTCGCTTGTATTACTTTAATTTTGCTTGGGAGAACTTTAGCAGTATTGTACTGACCTTCTAGCCAGCACATCCCACTTCCTACGCACTGGGCATTCAGGGCTAAACGCACTGTGGTCTGCGTTGTTATTTCCTTCTCTTCTGCAATTTGCGCATTCAGGTGTCTTTTCTTTATTTGGACAGTCAGCCCTCAGGTGTTCCCCTGTGCATTGGGAGCAGGTTAGTTTTTCAATTTGGCAGTGCTTCCTCGTGTGACCGTATCCGAGACACTTAGAGCACTGTACAAGGGGGGACCGATCCTCTACCCAAACCCTCTGGAGGTCAATGTGTACCTTCTCCGCCCGGGTCAGCGCCTTCCACATCCCCGGAGAGACCTGCACAATGACGTGGCACTCGTGCGTATTTCTAGCGTTTTGGCGGTGCTTTTCCGTCATCACCCAGTCCTCCCCGGTTAGGTTTCCGGTCGTTGTCTTGTTTTGGGTTTGGAGGGCTTTCTTGATATCATCAATGGTGTTATACTTTAATAAGTCTTTGAATCTCACCAGAGGATTTTTGTTGTTGAGTTCCTTTACCGTAAGACCATTATCTTCATGCGTTATCCTTTCCCTCACCCTTTTCCGTTCTTCTTCAGTACTGCAACCGATGACCACTTTCCCTCCCTTTATCTTTTGGAGCTTTTCAATTTTGTATCCGTGGTCTTTTGCCTTAAGAGAGCACCTAATTTTCTGGACTGTGTCCTCTGCCGCTTCGGTCTCCTCTCCGGGCTCGACAATCAGAGAATACAGTCCGGTCCGGTCCGGTCGGTCATTGATTGCGGCTCTGGCACAGTCATTCCTCGGCTCGGTCCTCGCAACTGCTGCTACTTCTGCATAGCTACGGATTTCCCCCAGCTTTGCCATGATTCTGTCTTCACTTTCTGTGACCGTTTTCTCAAAGCTTTCCTGCCTTCTCGAGTTGTTTTCCATCAGTTCCTCCATCCTTCTGATTTTTTCCTCTAGCTTGTCTGTTTTGTCAGGTTTCGCTTCATTCGTGATTTCATCTTTCCTATCTTTTCCATGGAGCTCTCCGTCTCGCACCAACTCATACAACCTTTTAACCGCGACCGATACTGCGATTTTTATATCACCCTTTAGATTCCTCGCAGCGTTAAGTTGTGCGAGCGCACTTTGTTGTAACGCCGCTGCCTCCGTTATACGGGATCTATATACTTTGTTTACTATTTTCCTACTCTCTTCTGTTTGTGATAAGATGGTCGCCTTTTCCCCCATACTTGTTTGCGCTTCGTTAACCGGGGTCAGGGCAGTCTCTCGTGCGGAGGGCAATTCTGCCTCTGTCTCTTTATCCGTCGCGCTTGTGGATGGCGATGGCTTGTTTTTGGTTGGGGTTCTGAGGCCAAACATGTCTTCGTTTGTGTGAATTTTATTTGTTTACAATTTATAATTGAGAAGGTGCAATGTAACGGTTACAGGGATACTTACTAAGATAAAGATGTTATTAAACGAATGAAATTTTATTTTTATTAATTCTTTTATGTAGATTAATGTGCACTAGAATAAGTTTTATCAAATGGTGCACAAACAGGTTATTAATAAGCAAGAAAGATACTTTTATAGGTATTATTACGATTTTTATCAGATATGTTGTTTAAAGAGGTTGTTATATAAAATAAGATTTAATTTAAATTAAGCACTTTGTGTATTTTAGTGTGTTTTATAATAAGCTCTGTTTGATGGTTTGTATATGATAATATACCCCTATAGGTTCTACTAAGTCATATACAAACAGTTGTTAACAAGCGCTAGACAGTTTCGTGTATGTTAATTTTAGTGAAAGTTTACAAAATAATATTTAATTTAGATTAAGCACTTTGTGTATTTTAGTGTGTTTTATAATGAGCTCTGTTTGATGGTTTGTATATGATAATAGACCCCAATAGGTTCTACTAAGTCATATACAAACAGTTGTTAACAAGCGCTAGACAATTTTCCGTATATGTTAATTTTAGTGAAAGTTTACAATTTTTTATAAGAGAAAATTTGTTGAAATATGAAATCTAACTTTATTAGTACTCTTTCTTATATCTTTATTAGTACTCGTTTGTGTGAATTTTATTTGTCTTCAATTTATAGTTGAGAAGGTGTAGTGTTACAGTTACAGGGATATTTACTAAGATAAATATGTTATTAAACGAATGAAATTTATATTTTTATTAATTCTTTTATGTAGATTAATGTGCACTAGAATTAGTTGTATCAAGTGGTGCATAAACAGGTTATTAATAAGCAAGAAAGATACTTTTATAGGTATTATTACGTAGTTATCAGATATGTTGTTTGAAGAGGTTGTTATATAAAAGATAATATTTAATTTAAATTAAGCACTTTGTGTATTTTAATATGTTTTATAATAATCTCTATTTGATGGTTTGTATATGATAATATACACCCTAATAAGTCATGTACATATAAGTTATTAACAAAAGCTGGACAATTTTTAATATATAATAATTTAGTGAAATTTTACAATTTTTATAAAGAAAAGTTTTTTTAAAATATTAGTTTTAACTATATTAGCATTCTTTCTTGTTTGGTCTTATGCAGTCGGAGGTGCTGGATTCAGAGATAGTAAAAGTTCCCCTCAGACCCTTTAGGGGCCAGGGTTATCACCGAAAAAGTGGCTGGACCTTCGAGTAGACCGAGTCTTGTGGTCTATCTAGGTAGATTACCCCTATTCGCTTATTTTTTCGATCCGACGCACCGTTTGGCCTCCAGGACGGTTACAAACTTAGGTGCGAATGGCGTCGCCGGCCCTTTTTTAGAAGAAAATTTAGAAAAATATGTAAATGTGCGTAGAAAATTGTGAAATTTTTCACGATGAATCTTGAATATGTCTGCTGTTTAATGGTGGTTTAAAAAAGGTATATCACAGATCTGTTAAAAAGTTATAAGGTTGCAAAGTTATTTAAAATTTACCACTTTCTGCAAATAACAGTTATCTGGGGTCTGGTGGGTTTCCTGAAGGTGCACCATATATCAGATAAAAGCCCTTCGAACGGCGGTTCTAATGGTGTATCACACAAGATCGTAGCACTGTTAGTTAAAAAGTTGGCCACCACGTGGTGGCCACGTGTTTTATCTTTAAAAGTGTATAAAAAATATGAAACCTGTTTTGTAAAATCCAATATTTGGCACACACTTGGACACTAAAATTCCACTTCCGATGGTATAAGAAAATCACTGTGTCACCGATCTAGATTTGGAGTCGCACTCGAAAAACTAAAAAACTATAACCTAAAATGAGGTTATAGTAGTATTTTATATGGAAATTTTTCCAATTTTTCACTTATTGCTTCGAGAATGGTATCATTAGAATCACAATTTTAAGCTGATTACGAATATGTATAACACTTTTTAGAACACTTAAAAAATACTATTTTTGTGATTTTTAAAGCGCGGAGCGGAACGTTTTGAGTGTTTATTCTTCGGCGGGGGGAGCGCGACTGGTTAGGTTAGGTTAGGTTAGGTTAGGTTAGGTTAGGTTAGGTTAGGTTAGGTTAGGTTAGGTTAGGTTTTTTTGTTTTTTTATGCACCTAATAGGCCTACCTTCCCCGGCTACTTTATCGCACAGGGTCGTTGTCTAAGCTACACTTCCATCATTTCTATCATCCTTCCTCATAATAATAGACAACAACTTTAATTTTTATTAGGTTTTACACGGGTAATATTACAGTCTTTTTTACTTATTAGCCTACTTAACATTGTTTCCTTTATTTTATTTACACATTCCCATCCAGAGACGTGGCCCGCGAGGCGGGCGGCTTTGACTTCTCCGTGAGTATTCTCATAATACTCATTGGCAAGTGGGCGCCGGCCGCCTCGCGGTCCCCGCCCTGGCTTTACTCCCATTGAACTTTGCGGTGCGTTTAGTTATTTTAAGGCAGAAATCCTCCAGATGCGATCTGTTACAGGCTAGCATGTCAGTTAGTCCCTGAAGACTAAGCGACATGCCTGTCATCTGTTCCAGGTCGCACCTGGAGGAGGCAAAAATGGGGCACTCTATCAAAAGGTGTGGGATGGATTGTTCCACCCCACTCTCGCATTCACATTTTCCACTTTCCTTCAGCCTGAAACGGCACAGGTACTCGGCAAAAGGCCCATGGCCTGTGAGGACCTGTGCCATCTCAGGACTGAATCTTCTCTCTCTTATTTGCTTCTGGGCACCAGCGACGTTCTTTAGGAACAGTTTGGTTATTCCCCCTGTTATCCCTTCCTTATATCTTCGATCCCATTCTTCTATAGTTTTTCTTCTCACTTCTTTCCTGATGTATGAGAGCGGGTACTCTACGTGAGCTGCTTTGACTTTCGAGGTCTCCGCAGCGGCTCTCGCAAGTTCGTCCGCCCTCTCGTTCCCCTCCGTGCCGACGTGCGCTTTCACCCAGTGGAGTCTTATATTCTGGCCCTTTTTTCGGCTCTCCGCCAGGTGTCTGCGGATCTCGACTACTCGGGGGTTTCGAGAGCGTCCGCCCGCAATCGCCTCGAGCGAAGACCGCGAGTCGCTGCAGATGTTCACGTCAGTACCCGCTATCATCGCCTCCCTCACTGCACCGACGAGAGCCGCCAGCTCTGCTTGATATACGGTGCAGTAAGGGGCCATCTTTATCTTTTTCCATTTTCGCTCTCTTCCTCCTTCCCATTTCGTCCATGCTGCCCCTACTCCTTTCTCCGTCTTACTACCATCTGTGTAGATAGCTGTTGTGTCTTCATTTTGTATTAGGCCAGGGTCAGTTGTGATGGCGAAGCTTATCTCCGGTTTTTCCGCGGGATGGGGTTGTTCTAAAGCAGGTACGGCTCGCTCAATCCGGTCTCCTTCGCGTATGAACGGAGACGACCCCCTTCTGGCCTCAAACATCGCGGCGGCTTCTTCCACCCTGAGGTCGAGGGGCAGTATCCCCGCCAATAGCGTCGCGGAATTTAGCGATGCCGTCCTGTAAGTCTTTGCTATTTTCTGTGCAAAAGCCCTCTGCACCGTCTCCAGTTTTTTCTTCGTGCACAGTTTCTTGACTGTCGGTGCCCAGGCTGCCGACGCGTATGTAACTATCGGCTCTATGACGGCTTGGTATACCTGGTGTACCATGTCTCCCGTCATTCCCCATTCCAGCTTCGCCATTCTTGCCACTTTTTTGTGTATGTCCGCCGCCTTTCTCGTGACATTTTGCACATGCTTGTTGAACGTTAAGCCCTCGTCTATCGTCAATCCTAGAAGTTTTATCTCCTTCTCCATTCCGATGTCCTGTCCATTCATTCTTATTCTTGGGGTATCGAACTTCAACCTTCGCGTCAGGACCATTGCTTTGGTTTTTTGTGGCGCGAAGTTGAGCTTGTTCTCGATACCCCACTTCCTCACATACTCGAGGGCAACGTTCGCTCGGTTTTCGATGGAGTGCGTGTCCGTTCCGCTGAACATCAGCACAACATCGTCTGCGAAAGCCTGTGCATATGTCCCATCTTCTTCAAGTTCGACCAGTAGTGGGTCGAGCAAGATGTTCCAGAAGGTGGGGCCGCTAATCGAGCCCTGAATGCATCCCTTTTCAGGTTGCCTCACATTCTCTCTGTTTGCGTAGCGGACCACCACCTTCCTGCCTTTAAAGTAGTCTTCCACTACCAGCCTTAGTTGCTTGGGACAGTCTTTCTTTGCTAGTTGGTACTTGATCGCTGGCCACCATGCGTTGTCGAAAGCCCCCTCGATATCTAGCGACACCATCAGCACTATTTCCTTGTTATTTATGTGGCTCCTCGCTTTTGTCAAGATATCGTAGAGGGCATCCTCCGTGCTTTTCCCTGGCATGAATCCATACTGCCTCCTGCTCATCCTGGGGAGTAGGCTGTGTCTAATCCTGTTTATGATAACCTTTTCTAGTATCTTCCCCATGACTGGCAAGAGGCCTATTGGACGGGGTTAGGTTAGGTTAGGTTAGGTTAGGTCAGGTTAGGTTAGGTTAGGTTAGGTTAGGTTAGGTTAGGTTAGGTTAGGTTAGGTTAGGTTAGGTTAGGTTAGGTTAGGTTAGGTTAGGTTAAAGGGCCTCATAGCCAAACGGCTTTGTATGTGACCGTGGTGGGTGTGAGGTTCCGGGTTCGATTCCCGGTTCGAGGGTAAATTTATATTTATTCTCGGCCTTTGGTAGGGTTGTACGGTACCGGGCGAGTGCTTAAACCGTACATGGAGGGCACGGTTGAATTTCTAAGGCAAGCAGTGAGTATGCTACCTAAGAAAGGAGACTGTGTAGGTTTAGAACGTAGCAATACGCTCTAGGCCGAGGATGGCAATTACAAGTGGTCAGTAATTCAACATTCCTTTTTTGGCCGATGGGCCGAATTGGTCGGACCAGCGAGGAGGCAAGCTAGGGAGGACACCTTTAATAGGTGGGCGCATGATCTGGCTATGCCAAGGGCGGGTTTAAGAACAGTGGAGGCGATTCGCCCATTTTTACGGGAATGGGTGAATCGTCCGGGTGGGGCTGTGTCCTTTCGGATGGCGCAGATGCTGTCCGGGCATGGGTGCTTCGGACGGTTTCTGCACAGGGTGGCGGGACGGGAAATCCATCCCATCTGCCACCATTGTGGCGCCCCGGAGGACACGGCGGAGCACACCCTGGCTGAATGTGCCACTTGGTCGAGGCAACGCCACGACCTAGTGTCGGTCATCGGGACGGACCTCTCGCTACCGAGCGTTGTTGCAGCAATGCTTGGTAGCCAAGAGGCATGGCGAGCGGTAGCTTTCTTCTGTGAGCGCGTTTTGCTGCAGAAGGAGGCTGCTGAGCGTCAGCGGGAGGTGTGTGGCGATGGCCGGAGGGGTTGTGCTCGGCGGCGGCGTGGCGTGGGCGCGAGGGCTGGACGCGAAGAGCGTACACCCAACAGCGTTCAGCTGCACCGTCGTTGAGCCCTTATGCGGACATATTCGCCTGAATTCCCTGGGTTGAATGCCTTGTGCGACCCCCGGGGATTTCAATGCGGTGCTAGATGTCATTCATTCAGAATGGATGTGTCTGGCACTGCAGGTGATATGGAGGGCCTAGGAGGAATTTTTAGTGGGTCGGGTTTCTCCCCTCTGGTTAGCAGAGGGATAAGAGATAACCATCCCCACAGTCCCCGCGGTAGCGACTGCATACGCCCGCGGGCCTGCATTTGTGCATTTTTACCTCCTTCATAAAAAAAAAAAAAAAAAAGGTTAGGTTAGGTTAGGTTAGGTTAGGTTAGGTTAGGTTAGGGGTTAGGTTAGGAGTTAGGTTAGGCCTTAAGGGCCTCAGCCTAGCGGTCTTATTAAGTGGCAGCTAGGTGAGGGGTACCGGGTTCGATTCCCGGTTCGAGGGCAAGTTTTAATTTAATTTAAATTTGTTCCCGGCCTTTGGGAGGGTTGTGCGGTACCGGGCGAGTGCTTAAACCGTACATGGAGGGCACGGTTGAATTTCTAAGGCAAGCAGTGAGTATGCTACCTAAGAAAAGGAGACTGTGTAGGTTTAGAACGTAGCAATACGCTCTAGGCCGAGGATGGCAATTACAAGTGGGTGGTGCTAGATGTCATTCATTCAGAATGGATGTGTCTGGCACTGCAGGTGATATGGAGGGCCTAGGAGGAATTTTTAGTGGGTCGGGTTTCTCCCCTCTGGTTAGCAGAGGGATAAGAGATAACCATCCCCACAGTCCCCGCGGTAGCGACTGCATACGCCCGCGGGCCTGCATTTGTGCATTTTTACCTCCTTCATAAAAAAAAAAAAAAGGTTAGGTTAGGTTAGGTTAGGTTAGGTTAGGTTAGGTTAGGTTAGGTTAGGTTAGGTTAGGTTAGGTTAGGTTAGGTTAGGTTAGGTTAGGTTAGGTTAGGTTAGGTTAGGTTAGGTTAGGTTAGGTTAGGGTAGGTTAGGTTAGGTTAGGTTAGGTTAGGTTAGGGTAGGTTAGGTTAGGTTAGGTTAGGTTAGGTTAGGTTAGGTTAGGTTAGGTTAGGTTAGGTTAGGTTAGGTTAGGTTCGGTTAGGTTAGGTTAGGTTAGGTTAGGTTAGGTTAGGTTAGGTTAGGTTAGGTTAGGTTAGGTTAGGTTAGGTTAGGTTAGGTTAGGTTAGGTTAGGTTAGGTTAGGTTAGGTTAGGTTAGGTTAGGTTAGGTTAGGTTAGGTTAGGTTAGGTTAGGTTAGGTTAGGTTAGGTTAGGTTAGGTTAGGTTAGGTTAGGTTAGGTTAGGTTAGGTTAGGTTAGGTTGTTTTTTTATGCACCTAATAGGCCTACCTTCCCCGGCTACTTTATCGCACAGGGTCGTTGTCTAAGCTACACTTCCATCATTTCTATCATCCTTCCTCATAATAATAGACAACAACTTTAATTTTTATTAGGTTTTACACGGGTAATATTACAGTCTTTACTTATTAGCCTACTTAACATTGTTTCCTTTATTTTATTTACACATTCCCATCCAGAGACGTGGCCCGCGAGGCGGGCGGCTTTGACTTCTCCGTGAGTATTCTCATAATACTCATTGGCAAGTGGGCGCCGGCCGCCTCGCGGTCCCCGCCCTGGCTTTACTCCCATTGAACTTTGCGGTGCGTTTAGTTATTTTAAGGCAGAAATCCTCCAGATGCGATCTGTTACAGGCTAGCATGTCAGTTAGTCCCTGAAGACTAAGCGACATGCCTGTCATCTGTTCCAGGTCGCACCTGGAGGAGTCAAAAATGGGGCACTCTATCAAAAGGTGTGGGATGGATTGTTCCACCCCACTCTCGCATTCACATTTTCCACTTTCCTTCAGCCTGAAACGGCACAGGTACTCGGCAAAAGGCCCATGGCCTGTGAGGACCTGTGCCATCTCAGGACTGAATCTTCTCTCTCTTATTTGCTTCTGTGCAACTGCTACGTTCTTTAGGAATAGTTTTGTTATTCCCCCTGTTATCCCTTCCTTGTACCGCCGGTCCCATTCCTCGATCGTTTTTCTTCTCACTTCTTTTCTAATGTATGACAGTGGGTACTCTACGTGGGCTGCTCTGACCTTCGAGGTCTCCGCAGCGGCTCTCGCAAGTTCGTCCGCCCTCTCATTCCCCTCCGTGCCGACGTGCGCTTTCACCCAGTGGAGTCTTATATTTTGGCCCTTTTTTCGGCTCTCCACCAGGTGTCTGCGGATCTCGACTACTCGGGGGTTTCGAGAGCGCCCGCCCGCAATTGCCTCGAGCGAAGACCGCGAGTCGCTGCAGATGTTCACGTCAGTACCCACTGTCACCGCCTCCCTTACTGCACCAACGAGAGCTGCCAGCTCTGCTTGGTATACGGTGCAGTAAGGGGCCATCTTTATCTTCTTCCATTTCTTTTCACTTCCACTCTCCCATTTGGACCAGGCGGCACCTACTCCTTTCTTCGTCTTGCTCCCGTCCGTGTAGATTGCCGTTTTGTTGTCATTTTCTATTTGGCCAGGGTCATTAGTGATGGCGAAGCTAATATCCGGTTTTTCCGCGGGATGGGGTTGTTCTAACGCTGGTACGGCTCGCTCAATCCGGTCTCCTTCGCGTATGAACGGAGACGACCCCCTTCTGGCCTCAAACATCGCGGCGGCTTCTTCCACCCTGAGGTCGAGGGGCAGTATCCCCGCCAATAGCGTCGCGGAATTTAGCGATGCCGTCCTGTAAGTCTTTGCTATTTTCTGTGCAAAAGCCCTCTGCACCGTCTCCAGTTTCTTCCTTGTGCACAGTTTCTTAACTGTCGGTGCCCAGGCTGCCGACGCGTAAGTCACTATCGGCTCTATGACGGCTTGGTATACCTGGTGTACCATGTCTCCCGTCATTCCCCATTCCAGCTTCGCCATTCTAGCTACTTTTTTATGAATATCCGCCGCTTTTCTTGTGACATTTTGCACATGCTTGTTAAACGTTAGCCCTTCGTCTATAGTCAGCCCCAGTAATTTAATTTCCTTCTCTAATGCTATGTCCTGTCCATTCATTCTTATTCTTGGGGTATCGAACTTCAATCTTCGCGTCAGGACCATTGCTTTGGTTTTTTGTGGCGCGAAGTTGAGCTTGTTCTCGATACCCCACTTCGTCACATACTCGAGGGCAACGTTCGCTCGGTTTTCGATGGAGTGCGTGTCCGTTCCGCTGAACATCAGCACAACATCGTCTGCGAAAGCTTGTGCGTATGTCCCATCCTCTTCTAGTTCGACCAGTAGTGGGTCGAGCAAGATGTTCCAGAAGGTGGGGCCGCTAATCGAGCCCTGAATGCATCCCTTTTCAGGTCGCCTCACATGCTCTCTGTTTGCGTAGCGGACCACCACCCTCCTGCCTTTAAAGTAGTCTTCCACTACTAGCCTTAGTTGCTTGGGACAGTCCTTCTTTGCTAGTTGGTACTTGATCGCTGGCCACCATGCGTTGTCGAAAGCCCCCTCGATATCTAGCGACACCATCAGCACTATTTCCTTGTTATTTATGTGGCTCCTCGCTTTTGTCAAGATATCGTAGAGGGCATCCTCCGTGCTTTTCCCTGGCATGAATCCATACTGCCTCCTGCTCATCCTGGGGAGTAGGCTGTGTCTGATCCTGTTGATGATCACCTTTTCTAGGATCTTCCCCATGACTGGCAGGAGACCTATTGGGCGGTAGGATTTGGCGGCCGCGTAATCCTCCTTTCCTGGCTTCCTCAGTACCACTATCGTGCATTCCTTCCATAGATCAGGGAAGCATCCCACTTCGAGGCATTTATTGAAGATGGCCAAGGGAACCTCCGGGTTCGCCGTGATAGCTGCGCAGCAGATATCCGCAGTGAGTCCGTCGGCCCCCGGGGCCTTCCTCGGGTTGAAGCTTCTAGCAGTGCTGATGAGCTCCGCCATTGTGATTGGCACTTCATCAGCGCTACTTCCCTGCAAGCTGCTTGTCATTTCCTCTACCGTTTTCCTCATTTTTCGATGGATGTCATCATCCATCTCGCAATTATCAGGCGGGAAGAATTTCCGTACCAGCAGCTGCACCGATTCTTCGGAGTTCAACGAAATGCCCTTCTCTATTAGCGTGGTGTCTTCCCTGATCCCTTCCGCCTTTCTTATTATTTTATATATCCTGTCCCATAAGCTTTCCCCTTCTTGCTTCGTACAGAGTTTTTTCCACCCTTCCTTTTGAGCCCTTTCGATCTCTTCTTCATAGGTCTTTTTTGCCTCCAGGTAGGCGTTTACTACGCACTCTCTCCTCCTGGGAGCTGCGTATGAGATCCTTTTCTTTTTTCTTGTCATATCCTTTTTTAGGGCCTCTATTTCCTTGTTCCACCAGGGTGGATCGAAGCTTTTCTTCCTTTGTTTTACTTTGGGGATATGTTTTTCAGCGGCTTTTATTATTAATTTCGTGTAATCCTTTACTATGTTATTGACCCCGGCCTTTGTGTCCTGTCCTTTTATTGTTTCTATGTCCAGTCCTAGATGTGTCAATTCCATGTTAATCTTGTCTCTAAATTCCTCCCAGTCTGCGTTTTTCGTATTGAATTTGCGGGTTGTCTTCGGTAGGTTGTGCGTTTGGGGTTTTTGAAGGGCTGTAGTCATAAAAATTGTATTGTGGTCAGAACTAGTGATGGAAGTATCAACCCACCATCTCGTTACCTTACTGAGGAGGGCCGTTGTGCATACTGTGATGTCCACTGCACTCGTGTATCTACGGCCTCCTCTCACGGTGTCGAAGGTGGGTGTGTTGCCACAATTTAAGATGCTCAGCCCCTCTTCGTCAAGGAACCCTCGTAATTCCCTTCCTCGTGTGTCTTCATTTCGGCTCCCCCACCATTCACTCCATGCGTTCACGTCCCCTCCAATCAGTACCATCTTGGTTTTAAGTTTTTTCGTGACGCTTCCTAGTTGTTCGAGGTATGGTCCGATGGGTTCATCGCCTTCGAAGTACACTGAAATTACCCCTATTTCCCACTGGTCCGTTCTCAGGACGGCAGCCACTATGTTTTCCGTGATAAGTGACTTGTCTTGAAAGACTTCTATATGTTCGTCGAAAACAAGTATCGCCGCCTTCACCGGTTTCTCCCCAGTGGGTACGCACTGCACTACTCTGTACATAGGGCTTTCTGCCATCTGTTTACTGGCCCCTATGTACGGTTCCTGGAGTAGTGCTATTTTCACGTTTCTACCGCCCGCTTCTTTTATAAACTCCTGGATCGCGATTCTCTTTTTTCTAAGGTTCGCTTGTGCCAGGAGAAAGCCGGTAATATTGTTGGTGCCCTCGGCTTTTTTAACAATACGCGTAGCTTAGCCTCGCCGCCTTGTCCCATCCCTGCCGGGTTGGACAGCTCTGGCTGAAGGCCCCGTGCTCCGCGTTTCTTCCCTTCGTCTCTTTGCAGTTTATGCAGCTGGGAGGCTTTCCATCCTTGTGGATCTGGCAATCCGCCCTCATATGGGCTCCTCCACAGTGGCTGCACACCTCGGTCTCCTTTTTACAGTGTCTTCGGGTATGTCCGTACCCCAGACACATGGTACATTGGACCAGAGGGGATTGGTCCTCTACCCAACCCCTCTGCAGGTCCACGTGTATCCTGCCAGCCGATGTTAGAGCTTGCCAGAGTTTAGGCGTGACCTGTAGGACCACGTGGCTCTCCAGAGGGTTCCTTGCCTTCCTCCTGTACTTTTCTGTTATATCTAGGTCCCGTTCCTCCAGGTGTGCAGTCACATTTTTGTTTTGGTTTTTGATGGCCCGGGTAATGTCTTCTGTCGTGTTGCAGGACAGGAGATTGTTAATTTTTATTAAGGGGTTTTTATTTGATGTGTCCTTCACCGTCATTTTTTCCCCTAATTTTTCCTTGATTTTATTTCTTTCCTCAACCGTCCTGCATCCCACTACGACCTTTCCGTCCCTGGCTCTTCTTATTTTTGCTACCTGCCAGCCTTCTTCTTTTGCATTTAACAGATGCCGGATGTTCTGCATCGTGTCCTCTGCCGTGTCTGTCGCACTCTTAGGCGCCACAACGACAGAGTGCAGCGTAGGTTTCTGTCCTCCCGGGCCTTCTTTTCGGTTTTGGCCCTGACCGAGATTTTCCTTCGTCGCTTCTGCATACGACCTCATTTTCCCTTCCCAGATGTTATGTCTTTCTATTTCTCTCTTTTCTTTTTCTTCCAACTCTTTCCTAATCTCGGTCAGGATGCTTTCATTTTTCTGTTTTGCCAGATCCTCCATATCCTTTCTAAATTTTTCCAATTTCTTGTTCTCCATTTCCATTCTTTCTATTTGTTTGTTTAGCTTTTCGTGTATATCTGTTTTTGCGTCATTTTTCTGTTTCGGTGTTTGTTGTTGTGGGTTCTTCTGTATCTCCTCTTCGGCCTCTTTGACTATCTGGTACAGCCGCTTTACAGCTGACTGTACCCCTGTTTTTATATCTGTCTTTATATTGCGAGACTCCGCCAGGTGCGCCATTGCCTTTAAATAGCAGTTTTTGGCTTCTTTTTCCCTGGTTTGAGCGGGAGCAGGAGACTTACCTCCTCCACCCGCCCCAGCCAGGGGAGCCTCTTTTGCCACCTTTGGGGCCTGGCTAGAGGCCTCCTCCCACTTGTCAATGCTGCGCCTGATGGCAGGCGCCGATGTCTGGTTACTCGGAGGAGTGCGAAGACCCAACATTTCGCCTATTAGGATTTGTCCCTTTTTAAAATAAAATAAGATAAAATCAATTAAGTTCAATAGAGTACTTAGTCTAGGGTCTACTCCCAATAGGGTAGTAGACGTGTCAATAATATATTTTTTATTTACAATTTTTAAAATTACAATAAACTTATCCTAGGGTCTACTCCCAATAGGGAAGTAACCGTCAATTTACAATAATAATATTTTTATATTTACAATTATTAATTTCTTAATAATATTACTTAACCTAAGGTCTACTCCCAATAGGGCAGTAGCCGTGTCAATACCAAATAATTTCTATGTACAATTATTAATTTCTTAATATTATTACTTATCCTAAGGTCTATTCCCAATAGGGCAGTAGCCGTGTCAGTTCACAGTAATAAATTATTATTTACATTTATATTAGAATATTAACTTAATATTAGGGTCTGTCCCCAAAAGGGTGGCAGCCGTCAATTTGTCAAAAATTGTTTAAAACTTATCCTAAGGTCTGTCCCCAATAGGGTGGCAGCCGTCAAAATGTCAAATTTCTAAACTTAACCTAAGGTCTGTCCCCAATAGGGTGGCAGCCGTCAACTTATTCTAATTTTTAGCCGGTTGTCACAGATAAAAACTAGTGTCTTTTCCCAAAAGGGAAAAGGCAGTTAACAAGGCTATTTGTTTCAAGTCCTCGGGAAGGGCTGGTATAATTTAGAAATAAATAACTACGCGCGCTGGACCGTCCGCCCTAGTCGATAGGATGTGTGTGTGTGTGTATAAGTGTGGTGGTTGTCAGGTGACTCCCCTTTTTGAGTGGAGTCAAATGAGCCGTCACACTTAGTGTTTATGGTGTTTTGTGTGTGTGTGTGTATGTGTAAGTCACTTGTGTGTGTGTGTAGTTAGGTGCGGTAGCTATAAAATGACTCCCCTCTTTGAGTGGAGTCGTTTGAGCCGTCGCACCTGTATGTTGTGATTTTGATGGGTGGTCAGGCGGACGTGTCCGTGGGTTAGGTGCGTTTTTTATATATTTATATTCCCCTAATTCGTCCAAACTTGCTAAGTATACGTATACTACGTATACAAGTCCGCTGCCAAAATTGCCGAAAAACGCACCGTTTTCGAGTTATTAACTGCCAAAAGATTTTAATATTTCAAAGTTTTAGAAATTTTTAATAAATTTAATAAATTTTGAAAATTTGGAATTTAATAATTTTGAATTTAGATCCTGGTAGGGGCGGACCAGGCGGACAAAACCAATATATTAATATATTGATCTGCCCTTAAAAACGCGAAAAAACCAACCGTTCCCGAGATATTTGTGTTTTCTTCCTGGTTTCTTCCCGTCGCTGCAGCTCCGCTCGGGTTGGTCCGATCTTCTGGTTCGAACCGTCGTCAAGTTCAGCTCGCAGAGGGCTATCCAACGACGTATCGCACCTTTCCAGAAAATTCGGATTTCGCTGACCACGTGCCACGTGGTTTTTGGGTTTTTATGTTGTAACTTTTTTATTTTTGATGAAAAAAATCCTTGCGACCATTCAGCAGACGCGTCTTCGTGAGTTCTATCGAATGACGTTATTTAAATTGGGGGTCACCGATTTAGTTTTTAAGTTTTTGAGCTTTAAGTTGGTTTTTATTAGGTTATTTTTAGTTTTTTAGTTATATAATTTTTTCCACAAGGCATATATTTTTGAAAAATATGTCAATCGACTCGTCTTTTTGAGCCGCGTCTTTTGGTGTATAGCACTTGTGGGGGACGGCTCTTATTCTCCGACCAGTGGTCACGCCCCTTTTTTATTTTATTTAATTTTCTAAAAAACCTTTAGGTGTAAAAATCCAAGATTGGCGTCAAAAGATGCGGCTTAGCAAGGCGCATTCAGCGATGCGAAGAACGGCACAGGTCACAGATCAAATACGCGCGTCGCACTCACTTTTGTCACAATTTTTTGGTTTTTTTGTACTTTTCGGTCACTTTTATTCACTTTTTGTAAGACGAACTTTACATATTCTGATTTGCCGTCGCGAGACGCATCAGATGATATATATCACTTGGAACTTCGCGATAAAAATACCATTTATTGGATTTTTCGTTTGCGGAGCTGTACGATTTCGATGCTTTCGCGACGGCGGTTCGACTGCGACTGGTTAGGTTAGGTTAGGTTAGGTTAGGTTAGGTTAGGTTAGGTTAGGTTAGGTTAGGTTAGGTTAGGTTAGGTTAGGTTAGGTTAGGTTAGGTTAGGTTAGGTTAGGTTAGGTTAGGTTAGGTTAGCCTCATAGCCTAGCGGTCTTATTAAGTGGCAGCTAGGTGAGGGGTACCGGGTTCGATTCCCGGTTCGAGGGCAAGTTTTTAATTTAATTTAAATTTGTTCTCGGCCTTTGGGAGGGTTGTGCGGTACCGGGCAACGCCACGACCTAGTGTCGGTCATCAGGACGGACCTCTCGCTACCGAGCGTTGTTGCAGCAATGCTTGGTAGCCAAGAGGCATGGCGAGCGGTAGCTTTCTTCTGTGAGCGCGTTTTGCTGCAGAAGGAGGCTGCTGAGCGTCAGCGGGAGGTGTGTGGCGATGGCCGGAGGGGTTGTGCTCGGCGGCGGCGTGGCGTGGGCGCGAGGGCTGGACGCGAAGAGCGTACGCCCAACAGCGTTCAGCTGCACCGTCGTTGAGCCCTTATGCGGACATATTCGCCTGAATTCCCTGGGTTGAATGCCTTGTGCGACCCCCGGGGAATTCAATGCAGTGCCAGATGTCATTCATTCAGAATGGATGTGTCTGGCACTGCAGGTGATATGGAGGGCCTAGGAGGAATTTTTAGTGGGTCGGGTTTCTCCCCTCTGGTTAGCAGAGGGATAAGAGATAACCATCCCCACAGTCCCCGCGGTAGCGACTGCATACGCCCGCGGGCCTGCATTTGTGCATTTTTACCTCCTTCATAAAAAAAAAAAAAAAGGTTAGGTTAGGTTAGGTTAGGTTTTTTTTTTTTTTTTTTTTTTTTTTTTTTTTTTTTTTTTTTTTTTTTTTTTTTTTTTTTTTTTTTTTTTTTTTTTTTTTTTCCCACCCCTCGACATTTGCCTATCAAGGACCTTTTTAGCTTTATTTATTCATCAAAAAATTACATTCATTTACATATTATTCATTTTACATTCTGTTTCTTACATGGTTGTCTTATACATTATGTTAACTTAACATTTATTTTACTTAGTTTACTTTATTTTAATTCTTAAATTTCTAATTCACTTATTCATAGATTTACAATCGTTCTATGGTTACATATTAATTAGTCTAACATGTTTTTCATTTTACATATTGTTTATTGCATTAGTCTTGTACATTGTTCTTACTCAACATTTATACTTCTTAGCTTATTCTATTTTAATTCTTAAATTTCCAATTCACTTGTTGATAGATTTACATTCATTTTAAGGTTTACATATTAGTTATTTTAACATGTTTTCCATTTTTCATTTTGTTTCTTACATATTAGTTATATACATTATTTTATTTAACATATAATTACTGGTTTACATTATTTTAATTCTTAGTTTCTAATTGCTTTTTCATAGATTTATATTCGTTCTATGGGTTACATATTAATTATTCTAACATGTTATTCATTTTACATTTTGTTTCTTGCGTATTACTCTTATACATAATTTTACTCAACATTTACTTCTTAGTCTACTTTATTTTACTTCTTAAGATTCTAGTTCACTTATTCATAGATTTACATTCATTCTATGGTTTACATAATAGTTATTTTAACATGTTTTTTATTTTACATTTTGTCTCTTACATGTAAGTTTTGAACATTATTTTTCTTAACATTTATACTTGTTAGTTTACTTTATTTTATTTATTAGTTTTAATTCTCTTATATTGCGTTTTTTGATTTACTTCACATGAAGCTATTCGTTAGTGATTTTATACATTACTTACTTAGAGCTTTGCGTTTATTGGTTTACTTTATTTTAATTCTTACTTTTTCTAACACTTATATTCATGTTTTTATTTTTAATTTATGTATATGTTAATAGTTTGTGCACATTATAATTTTACGTTTATTTCAGAGTATACTTTTGATAATACTTCTGTTTAATTACAGTTTTATATTTTGTATTATTTACATATTTTGGGTACAGTGTTTTTAGATTTTTGTTGTATCCTTACTATTATTTTGTTTGTCAATAGTTTGAGCGCCATTAAATCGTCTCGTCCGATCCAGAATCCGCTCACAAAAATTTTCCAAGGCCAATCTGTGCCCCGCAAGGATGTCGGGCAGCACATTACGCGCTATCCGCATTCCCACGGTCTGCTCCAGATTGTGTCTTTGTATGGTGAATATGGGGCACTCTGTTAGGAGATGCTCCACCGTTTGTAACGCGTTTTCGTCGCATTCACATGCGGGACTTGGTTTTATTTTAAAACGGTGGAGGTATTCCGCGAAGGCTCCATGCCCTGTTAATATTTGAGTCATTATAGGATTAAATCCTTTGGATCTTACAATTTTGTACGCGGTCTCCGGGTCGGGCAAGAACATCCTAGTTGTCGCCCCGGTTGTTTCATTGGACTGTTTCGTGACCCATTTTTGCACCGTGTTTTCGCGTATTAACTTTTTAACGTATGATATCGGGCAGCGGTCGTAGACCGGTTTCTGCTTTGCGCCTGTGGCTTCTTTGGCCAACTGGTCCGCTCTTTCGTTCCCCCTCCTCCCCGCGTGTGCTTTAACCCAGAAAAGTTTGATGTTCTTTTCTGAGTGTTGGATAAGAAGTTCGCGAATCTCGGTGACAAGGGGATCGAAAGAGCGTCCCCCCACAACCGCATCCAACGCAGACCTTGAGTCACTGTAAATGAGGACCTCAGTTTCCTTCCGCTGCACCGCTAGTTGCGCCGCTCTTTTTAACGCCATCAGCTCTGCTTGGTACACAGTGCAAAAATGTGCCAGATGCAGCTTTTGGCTCTTTATTTCAATGTCTCCTTTCCAAAGGGAGATCGCAGCACCCACCCCTTCTTCCGTCTTGCTACCATCCGTGTATATTTGTAGACTACTACCGTTTATTGTAAGTTCTTCATTGGACAGGATGACATATTCCAATGCTGCCGTTGCCGGATGGGAAGTTTTGCAGAAAGGTGTTTTTATTTCCACCTCGGCTCCTTTCAGGTGCTCGCAGGCCGTGTACCCCTTTTTAATTTCATATAAGGTTTTGTTTTCGTGTGCTCTTAGGTCTAGGGGGAGCAAACCTGACAGCACTCTGAGGGAGCTGAGTGGAGTTGTTCTGTATGCTCTACATATTTTGATGGCAAAGCTTCTCTGTACCGTATCTAGTTTTTTAATAATGTATGTCTTATTCGCCGCGTCTGCCCATGCATTAGCCGCGTAGAGGACAATGGGCTCGACTACAGCCGTATATATTATTTTAATAATTTCCGGACTGAGTCCCCAGCTCACCCTAGCTGCCTTGGATACCTGTTTGTAGAGGCCGATGGCTTTATTGCAAGCTGCGTTAATATGATCGCTAAAGGTGATCTTATGGTCTATTGTCAAGCCCAATATCTTAACGCTGTTCGACATATGTATTGGTGTGCCGCCCATGTTGAGTCGTGGTGTGTCATATTTAAGTTTATTTGTTATGAGCATCGCTTTGGTTTTTGCGGGGGCGAATCTTAATTTGTTTTTGTGTCCCCACTCGCAGATCTGCGTGAGTGCGTCGTTTGCTAATTTTTCTGTTTCTAGCGCCGTGTTGGACTCGAACAGGAGGACCACGTCATCCGCGAAGGCCTGCGCATACACTCCGGCTCTCTCTAATGTTTGTAGCAGTGGGTCCAACAGTAGATTCCACAGGGTGGGTCCACTGATGGATCCTTGTACGCAGCCTTTGTTTGTTGGTCTGGCCGCTACGGCTCCTCCGTAGACGACGCGGACCTCCCTGTCGCCGAGATAGTTGCGTACTAGTAGTGCCAGGTTTGGTGGACAACGCTCTTCAGTAAGTCTCACACAAATGGCCGGCCACCAGGCGTTATCGAAGGCGCCCTCTATGTCCAGTGATATTAGTGTTATTAATTTTTTATTACTTAGGCCTAACTTGATTTTTCTCATAAGGGTATAGAGGGCGTCCTCGGTACCACGCTGTGGCATGAATCCATATTGCTTGAGGGAGAGACGAGGGATCAGGTGCCAGTTGAGTCTTTTTACCATCATTTTTTCTATTATTTTGCCCAGTACTGGTAAAAGTCCGATTGGTCGGTATGATTTAGGTTGATTATAGTCATCTTTTCCTGGTTTTTTGAGGACAATTACTGTGGCCTTTTTCCAGATACTGGGGAAGTATCCCAGGTCGAGGCATCTATTCGCAAGTGCCAGGAAAACGTCTGGGTCCGCAAAAATTGCTTCGCCGCAGATGTCTGACGTTAATCCATCACCTCCAGGGGCTTTTTTGGGGTTAAAACTCCTGGCACACTCCGCTAGTTCTTTGGGCGTAAAAGGCGGGTCATGGTTGTTATCTTGACTCGATTCTTCTATTGTTGCGGCTTTTATCCGCATTTCTGTGTGCCAGAGAGTCTCTCGTGCGCTCGTATCTTCCGGGAAAAAGGTTTCCGCCAGGTACTGCGCCGAGTCCTGGTAGGAGAGTGTCACACCGTCCTTAACAAGTTGTTGATCAATTTGTTTTACGTTCGTTTTCCTGATTACCCTGTAGATGCCATCCCACAGGCTTTCTCCATCTTGCTTTTCGCAGAAGCTCTTCCAACTTTCCAGTTTATTCTTATTTACTGCTTCCAGGTATTCCTGCTTCGCCTTGCTGTATCGCTCTATAACAGTAGGTCGGCGGATAGCAGAGCAGTATCTGATTTTCCTCCTCATTTTTAGGACACTTTTCTTCATTTGAACTAGCTCTTCTGTCCACCAGGGGGGGGTTGTGTGTTTCCTCTGTACTTTAATTTTTGGGATGTGTGTGTCGCAAGTGTCTGTGATTAACTGTGTGTATTGTACTATAGTGTTTTCTAGAAGTGTAGTGGAGTTTAGGGTGTTGATGTTATGTGATGTGAGTTGGTGTTCAGAAAGCAACTGTTTGAATTTCGCACGAAAGTGGGTCCAATTTGCTTTCCGAACATTGTATACTCTAGTAGATCTCGCGTGTCCATCATCCATTTTGATCCGTGAGGTGATCTCAAACTGGATGGCATTGTGATCTGAACTGGTCACACTCTGGTCCACCCTCCAGTTTACAATGAGACCGAGGAGGTCAGGTGTGGCTACTGTGACGTCGACGCAGCTAGTGTATAATGTATTTCCTCTATTAGTGTTAAATGTTGGTGTCCCGCCCTGGTTTAATATTTCTAGTCCGGCGCTGTGGAAAGTCGTTTCTGCTTCTTCCCCCCTCTCATTCGTTATTCTGTCTCCCCACCAGACGTTCCTCGCGTTTATGTCACCTCCTACTATCGTTCTTCGACCTAATTTTTCGATGGCTTGTTTTAATGTATGGAGGTGCGGACTTAGGGGGTTCGGATACGGTTCGAAGTATATCGAGACTAGATTAAGCTTTCCTTTTTCTGTGTCTATAGATATGGCAATCATATTCGGGCTGGATATCTCGGGGTGTTGTGTGATATGTATGTTGTTGTCTAGTATGACAATCGCCGCTTTGATATGATTGCCAGATCCAGTATGTTGATATACTCTAGTGCCCGTGTAGTTCTTCATACTTCGAACCGCTCCGATGTAAGGTTCTTGTACAAGCAAGATGGAGATGCCCTGTTTCTTGGCCTCGAAGATTAGCTCTTCGGTGACAACTGCTGATCTTTGTACATTCGCTTGTATTACTTTAATTTTGCTTGGGAGAACTTTAGCAGTATTGTACTGACCTTCTAGCCAGCACATCCCACTTCCTACGCACTGGGCATTCAGGGCTAAACGCACTGTGGTCTGCGTTGTTATTTCCTTCTCTTCTGCAATTTGCGCATTCAGGTGTCTTTTCTTTATTTGGACAGTCAGCCCTCAGGTGTTCCCCTGTGCATTGGGAGCAGGTTAGTTTTTCAGTTTGGCAGTGCTTCCTCGTGTGACCGTATCCGAGACACTTAGAGCACTGTACAAGGGGGGACCGATCCTCTACCCAAACCCTCTGGAGGTCAATGTGTACCTTCTCCGCCCGGGTCAGCGCCTTCCACATCCCCGGGGAGACCTGCACAATGACGTGGCACTCGTGCGTATTTCTAGCGTTTTGGCGGTGCTTTTCCGTCATCACCCAGTCCTCCCCGGTTAGGTTTCCGGTCGTTGTCTTGTTTTGGGTTTGGAGGGCTTTCTTGATATCATCAATGGTGTTATACTTTAATAAGTCTTTGAATCTCACCAGAGGATTTTTGTTGTTGAGTTCCTTTACCGTAAGACCATTATCTTCATGCGTTATCCTTTCCCTCACCCTTTTCCGTTCTTCTTCAGTACTGCAACCGATGACCACTTTCCCTCCCTTTATCTTTTGGAGCTTTTCAATTTTGTATCCGTGGTCTTTTGCCTTAAGAGAGCACCTAATTTTCTGGACTGTGTCCTCTGCCGCTTCGGTCTCCTCTCCGGGCTCGACAATCAGAGAATACAGTCCGGTCCGGTCCGGTCGGTCATTGATTGCGGCTCTGGCACAGTCATTCCTCGGCTCGGTCCTCGCAACTGCTGCTACTTCTGCATAGCTACGGATTTCCCCCAGCTTTGCCATGATTCTGTCTTCACTTTCTGTGACCGTTTTCTCAAAGCTTTCCTGCCTTCTCGAGTTGTTTTCCATCAGTTCCTCCATCCTTCTGATTTTTTCCTCTAGCTTGTCTGTTTTGTCAGGTTTCGCTTCATTCGTGATTTCATCTTTCCTATCTTTTCCATGGAGCTCTCCGTCTCGCACCAACTCATACAACCTTTTAACCGCAACCGATACTGCGGTTTTTATATCACCCTTTAGATTCCTCGCAGCGTTAAGTTGTGTGAGCGCACTTTGTTGTAACGCCGCTGCCTCCGTTATACGGGATCTATATACTTTGTTTACTATTTTCCTACTCTCTTCTGTTTGTGATAAGATGGTCGCCTTTTCCCCCATACTTGTTTGCGCTTCGTTAACCGGGGTCAGGGCAGTCTCTCGTGCGGAGGGCAATTCTGCCTCTGTCTCTTTATCCGTTGCGCTTGTGGATGGCGATGGCTTGTTTTTAGTTGGGGTTCTGAGGCCAAACATGTCTTCGTTTGTGTGAATTTTATTTGTTTACAACTTATAATTGAGAAGGTGCAATGTAACGGTTACAGGGATACTTACTAAGATAAAGATGTTATTAAACGGATGAAATTTTTATTTTTATTAATTCTTTTATGTAGATTAATGTGTACTAGAATTAGTTTTATCAGATGATGCACAAACAGGTTATTAATAAGCAAGAAAGATACTTTTATAGGTATTATTACGATTTTTATCAGATATGTTGTTTAAAGAGGTTGTTATATAAAATAAGATTTAATTTATTAAGCACTTTGTGTATTTTAGTGTGTTTTATAATAAGCTCTGTTTGATGGTTTGTATATGATAATATACCCCTATAGGTTCTACTAAGTCATATACAAACAGTTGTTAACAAGCGCTAGACAATTTCGTGTATGTTAATTTTAGTGAAAGTTTATAAAATAATATTTAATTTAGATTAAGCACGTTGTGTATTTTAGTGTGTTTTATAATGAGCTCTGTTTGATGGTTTGTATATGATAATATACCCCAATAGGTTCTACTAAGTCATATACAAACAGTTGTTAACAAGCGCTAGACAGTTTTCCGTATATGTTAATTTTAGTGAAAGTTTACAATTTTTTATAAGAGAAAATTTGTTGAAATATGAAATCTAACTTTATTAGTACTCTTTCTTATATCTTTATTAGTACTCGTTTGTGTGAATTTTATTTGTCTTCAATTTATAGTTGAGAAGGTGTAGTGTTACAGTTACAGGGATATTTACTAAGATAAATATGTTATTAAACGAATGAAATTTATATTTTTATTAATTCTTTTATGTAGATTAATGTGCACTAGAATTAGTTGTATCAAGTGTTGCATAAACAGGTTATTAATAAGCAAGAAAGATACTTTTATAGGTATTATTACGTAGTTATCAGATATGTTGTTTGAAGATGTTGTTATATAAAAGATAATATTTAATTTAAATTAAGCACTTTGTGTATTTTAATATGTTTTATAATAATCTCTATTTGATGGTTTGTATATGATAATATACACCCTAATAAGTCATGTACATATAAGTTATTAACAAAAGCTGGACAATTTTTAATATATAATAATTTAGTGAAATTTTACAATTTTTATAAAGAAAAGTTTTTTAAAATATTAGTTTTAACTATATTAGCACTCTTTCTTGTTTGGCCTTATGCAGTCGGAGGTGCTGGATTCAGAGATAGTAAAAGTTCCCCTCGGACCCTTTAGGGGCCAGGGTTATCACCGAAAAAGTGGCTGGACCTTCGAGTAGACCGGGTCTTATGGTCTATCTAGGTAGATTACCCCTATAACTGTTTCACACAGAGTGAATGAAAATTCGCTTATTTTTTCGATCCGACGCACCGTTTGGCCTCCAGGACGGTTACAAACTTAGGTGCGAATGGCGTCGCCGGCCCTTTTTTAGAAGAAAATTTAGAAAAATATGTAAATGTGCGTAGAAAATTGTGAAATTTTTCACGATGAATCTTGAATATGTCTGCTGTTTAATGGTGGTTTAAAAAAGGTATATCACAGATCTTGTTAAAAAGTTATAAGGTTGTAAAGTTATTTAAAATTTACCACTTTCTGCAAATAACAGTTATCTGGGGTCTGGTGGGTTTCCTGAAGGTGCACTATATATCAGATAAAAGCCCTTTGAACGGCGGTTCTAATGGTGTATCACACAAGATCGTAGCACTGTTAGTTACAAAGTTGGCCACCACGTGGTGGCCACGTGTTTTATCTTTAAAAGTGTATAAAAAATATGAAACCTGTTTTGTAAAATCCAATATTTGGCACACACTTGGACACTAAAATTCCACTTCCGATGGTATAAGAAAATCACTGTGTCACCGATCTAGATTTGGAGTCGCACTCGAAAAACTAAAAAACTATAACCTAAAATGAGGTTATAGTAGTATTTTATATGGAAATTTTTCCAATTTTTCACTTATTGCTTCGAGAATGGTATCATTAGAATCACAATTTTAAGCTGATTACGAATATGTATAACACTTTTTAGAACACTTAAAAAATACTATTTTTGTGATTTTTAAAGCGCGGAGCGGAACGTTTTGAGTGTTTATTCTTCGGCGGGGGGAGCGCGACTGGTTAGGTTAGGTTAGGTTAGGTTAGGTTAGGTTAGGTTAGGTTAGGTTAGGTTAGGTTAGGTTAGGTTAGGTTAGGTTAGGGCCTCATAGCCTAGCGGTCTTATTAAGTGGCAGCTAGGTGAGGGGTACCGGGTTCGATTCCCGGTTCGAGGGCAAGTTTTAATTTAATTTAAATTTGTTCTCGGCCTTTGGGAGGGTTGTGCGGTACCGGGCGAGTGCTTAAACCGTACATGGAGGGCACGGTTGAATTTCTAAGGCAAGCAGTGAGTATGCTACCTAAGAAAGGAGACTGTGTAGGTTTAGAACGTAGCAATACGCTCTAGGCCGAGGATGGCAATTACAAGTGGTCAGTAATTCAACATCTCTTTTAAGGGCCTCATAGCCTAGCGGTCTTATTAAGTGGCAGCTAGGTGAGGGGTACCGGGTTCGATTCCCGGTTCGAGGGCAAGTTTTAATTTAATTTAAATTTGTTCTCGGCCTTTGGGAGGGTTGTGCGGTACCGGGCGAGTGCTTAAACCGTACATGGAGGGCACGGTCGAATTTCTAAGGCAAGCAGTGAGTATGCTACCTAAGAAAGGAGACTGTGTAGGTTTAGAACGTAGCAATACGCTCTAGGCCGAGGATGGCAATTACAAGTGGTCAGTAATTCAACATCTCTTTTTCCCTGGGTTGAATGCCTTGTGCGACCCCCGGGGAATTCATTGCGGTGCCAGATGTCATTCATTCAGAATGGATGTGTCTGGCACTGCAGGTGATATGGAGGGCCTAGGAGGAATTTTTAGTGGGTCGGGTTTCTCCCCTCTGATTAGCAGAGGGATAAGAGATAACCATCCCCACAGTCCCCGCGGTAGCGACTGCATACGCCCGCGGGCCTGCATTTGTGCATTTTTACCTCCTTCATAAAAAAAAAAAAAAAAGGTTAGGTTAGGTTAGGTTAGGTTAGGTTAGGTTAGGTTAGGTTAGGTTAGGTTAGGTTAGGTTAGGTTAGGTTAGGTTAGGTTAGGTTAGGTTAGGTTAGGTTAGGTTAGGTTAGGTTAGGTTAGGTTAGGTTAGGTTAGGTTAGGTTAGGTTAGGTTAGGTTAGGTTAGGTTAGGTTAGGTTAGGTTAGGTTAGGTTAGGTTAGGTTAGGTTAGGTTAGGTTAGGTTAGGTTAGGTTAGGTTAGGTTAGGTTAGGTTAGGTTAGGTTAGGTTAGGTTAGGTTAGGTTAGGTTAGGTTAGGTTAGGTTAGGTTAGGTTAGGTTAGGTTAGGTTAGGTTAGGTTAGGTTAGGTTAGGTTAGGTTAGGTTAGGTTAGGTTAGGTTAGGTTAGGTTAGGTTAGGTTAGGTTAGGTTAGGTTAGGTTAGGCCTCATAGCCTAGCGGTCTTATTAAGTGGCAGCTAGGTGAGGGGTACCGGGTTCGATTCCCGGTTCGAGGGTAAATTTATATTTATTCTCGGCCTTTGGGAGGGTTGTGCGGTACCGGGCGAGTGCTTAAACCGTACATGGAGGGCACGGTTGAATTTCTAAGGCAAGCAGTGAGTATGCTACCTAAGAAAGGAGACTGTGTAGGTTTAGAACGTAGCAATACGCTCTAGGCCGAGGATGGCAATTACAAGTGGTCAGTAATTCAACATTCCTTTTTAAGGGCCTCATAGCCTAGCGGTCTTATTAAGTGGCAGCTAGGTGAGGGGTACCGGGTTCGATTCCCGGTTCGAGGGCAAGTTTTAATTTAATTTAAATTTGTTCTCGGCCTTTGGGAGGGTTGTGCGGTACCGGGCGAGTGCTTAAACCGTACATGGAGGGCACGGTTGAATTTCTAAGGCAAGCAGTGAGTATGCTACCTAAGAAAGGAGACTGTGTAGGTTTAGAACGTAGCAATACGCTCTAGGCCGAGGATGGCAATTACAAGTGGTCAGTAATTCAACATCTCTTTTAAGGGCCTCATAGCCTAGCGGTCTTATTAAGTGGCAGCTAGGTGAGGGGTACCGGGTTCGATTCCCGGTTCGAGGGTAAATTTATATTTATTCTCGGCCTTTGGGAGGGTTGTGCGGTACCGGGCGAGTGCTTAAACCGTACATGGAGGGCACGGTTGAATTTCTAAGGCAAGCAGTGAGTATGCTACCTAAGAAAGGAGACTGTGTAGGTTTAGAACGTAGCAATACGCTCTAGGCCGAGGATGGCAATTACAAAGTGGTTAAGTAATTCAAAAAAAAAAAAAAAGGTTAGTTGGTTAGGTTAGGTTAGGTTAGGTTTTTTTTTTTTTTTTTATGTTTGTTTGTTCGCAATTTGTTTTTTTATTGAGAAGATGTAGCTTGAGGAGCTTAACAAAGATATGATTCACAAAAGGGTGGAGATGCAAGGAAGAAGTGGCTATTTGATACCGTCTTGTTCCTTGTACCTTTACAATTTGTCACATGAACGAATTAATATAAAATTGATATAAGGCAAGTGTTTGCTATTTGTGAAATAATTATACACAGTAATTGAAATGAGGTATAAACAAGTTATTGGCGTCCAATGTGACGTGGAGTCTCAGTGTCTACTCTGAATTTATACAGTACAAAAAAGAATAGGAAATGTAGTAACATAAAAATAATAATATTATAAAATAATAACATCAAAATAATTCCAGTCTAGTCCTATAACAGTAGTAATAGGACTAGACTTGAATTACTTTGATAACATGTGAATGAGATATTTTAGAAATTAACAAATGTTTCTATTACTTCTATTACTGTAATAGGGCTAGACTAGAAAAAATTATTTTGAAACATGTAATTGTGACTTTAAACATTTATAAAGGGAATATTATAATACTACTTAAAATTAACATTAAACAGTGCAATACAGTCAAACAGTAAAAGGTGATAAATACAGCTCTATGGGTATGTAATAATAAATGTATGTAAATTAAATGTTGAATTAGCTGTTGAATTGTTTCAGGCAATTTATGATATGGGTCATCAGTTGAACAAGTGACTCTAGTTCTGAGGGGTGCGAAAACAATTCTCTTAAGGAGAAGGGGTTAAGTTTTGTCCTGTGTTTTGTGAATTTTTGCGTATGGTTGTGTCTTTGATTTATAAATCTAGGGCACTCTTCTAGCAAGTGTTTCAGTGTCTGCGTAGTTTGGTTGTCGCATGGGCAAGTGTCGTTATCCGTGATTTTGAATCGGTTCAGATAGCTTTTGGCGAAGGAATGTCCTGTGAGAAATTGCGTGAGTTGAAACGAAATTGGTATAGAAGAGAAAAATGAATGTATGTCTTCTAGTTTCGGGAATATGTTGACCGTAAAGCGTCCTGTGCAGTCTCCTACATATCTGTTATTGCTTATGACTTTGGTCGCGCTTTTAATTGATAATTTAATATGGGACAGGGGGCATGCAACGTGGGATGGAGAGCAGTGCATGTTCGCAGCCTTAGAGGCAGCTGCGTCCGCGGCTTCGTTGCCAGGGATCCCGGGGTGACCTTTCACCCATTGAAATAGGATCTCGGAGTTTATATGTGTGTTTTTTTGTTGGTGAATGGTTTTGTGTATTTGTGCAACAAGTGGGTGTGTATTAGAAGGTTGTTTAAGTGCAGCTAGCGATGATTGTGAGTCAGTAGGTTAGGTTAGGTTAAGGTTGGGTTAGGTTAGGTTAGGTTAGGTTAGGTTAGGTTAGGGTTAGGTTGAGTTGGGTTAGGTTAGGTTAGGTTAGGTTAGGGTTAGGTTAGGTTAGGTTAGGTTAGGTTAGGTTAGGTTAGGTTAGGTTAGGTTAGGTTAGGTTAGGTTAGGTTAGGTTAAGGTTAGGTTAGGTTAGGTTTTTTTTTTTTTTTTTTTTTTTTTTGTATGTTTGTTTGTTCGCAATTTGTTTTTTTTATTGAGAAGATGTAGCTTAAAGAGCTTAACAAAGATATGATACACAAAAGGGTGGAGATGCAAGGAAGAAGTGGCTATTTGATACCTTCTTGTTCCTTGTACCTTTACAATTTGTCACATGAACGAATTAATATAAAATTGATATAAGGCAAGTGTTTGCTATTTGTGAAATAATTATACACAGTAATTGAAATGACGTATAAACAAGTTATTGGCGTCCAATGTGACGTGGAGTCTCAGTGTAGAATACTCTGAATTTATACAGTACAAAAAAAGAATAGGAAATGTAGTAACATAAAAATAATAATATTATAAAATAATAACATCAAAATAATTCTAGTCCAGTCCTATAACAGTAGTAATAGGACTAGACTAGAATTACTTTGATAACATGTGAATGAGATATTTTAGAAATTAACAAATGTTTCTATTACTTCTATTGCTGTAATAGGGCTAGACTAGAAAAAATTATTTTGAAACATGTAATTGTGACTTTAAACATTTATAAAGGGAATATTATAATTCTACTTAAAATTAACATTAAACAGTGCAATACAGTCAAACAGTAAAAGGTGATAAATACAGCTCTATGGGTATGTAATAATAGTCATTTTTAAATGTTGAATTAGCTGTTGAATTGTTTCAGGCAATTTATGATATGGGTCATCAGTTGAACAAGTGACTCTAGTTCTGAGGGGTGCGAAAACAATTCTCTTAAGGAGAAGGGGTTAAGTTTTGTCCTGTGTTTTGTGAATTTTTTGCGTATGGTTGTGTCTTTGATTTATAAATCTAGGGCACTCTTCTAGCAAGTGTTTCAGTGTCTGCGTAGTTTGGTTGTCGCATGGGCAAGTGTCGTTATCAGTGATTTTGAATCGGTTCAGATAGCTTTTGGCGATAATGGAGGAGCGAGGGCGGCCGTGTGTGATGGTTTCGAAGGTAGGTGTATTACCTACATTGCACAGGTGTAAGTCCGCGGAACTCATAAGGTCGACCAGATCATGGCCCCGTCTATTGCTACGCGGGTAGCGACCTCCACCCCAAAGTGAATGCCATGCGTTGAAGTCACCGCAGACTGCGATAGACGCGTGAGGATGTTGAGCGATGAAGTTTTCTAATGTGTTGAGTGTGTCATTGTTGTCTGTTTCTGGCTCTATGTAAACAGAAGCCACGTATAGTGTGGAGGTACTAGTGGGTATGGAGATGATGGCCAGGTTGCCGGTAGAGTGTTGTGTGAGTAGCATGGCATTGATGTTTGATCGTGTAACTATACAGGCTTTCGTGATTCCTCTCCGATTGGTTTGGAATGTGCGTAGGCCTGGTATGTGTGGTGAGAGTGTGTTGTTACCTAGATATGGCTCAGAGATGATTGCAATGTCTGTGTGATTGTTATCAAAGTGTAATTTGAGCTCATGAAATGCATTGCGAGACCTATCGAGGTTCGCCTGTAAGATATTAAAATGTGTATGCATATTTTAATTGTAGTTGATTTTGGCCTCGACGCGGGCACGCATAGATTTCACCTTGGGGCAGTTCTCGCTGTC